>OY282449.1:46788251-47419981 GCA_958295655.1 Palloptera scutellata | reverse complement strand
ACACACAATCACATACCAATTTTAAGGGAAGCAAAAAGATCAAATTATTGCAGACACACTCATACACATTCAACTTTATTACAACATAAACGAGCGTACTTTTTATGGGAGTGTGGCTGCTCCTTAGATTTCCGCTCATCTTATTCTTTACTTTTTGATGCGCTTCTTTTGGATTGAGTGATATGGATTTGGGTTAGGAGTTGAGCTGCTCGCTAATATGAAATAACATACGTGTTAAGTTTTATCATACACACATACTTACACACAACTATCACAACATATAATCATGTGAGTGCTGGTGCTCTCCTTCAATGCTGTGGAAGATGACACAAAGACGTATAATTTTTCTTCATTACTATTGCTGAAACTAAGAAGAAATAAGTAAATGAACATAGAAAAATAATGAACATATAAAAATTTTTATCAAATAGGATATATTTTGGTACTTGAGAGACAAGTGAAGCCATCATTACTAACAAGAAAAACTGGTGGAAGGGAAAAACACGAAAACCCTTCTTGTCTTACATTTTCCTTCTCGTTTAACTATTTTTCATTTTTCCCTCAACCACTGCATTTAAAGCTTGACTTTCATATACGTTTTAAAGATGTCATTGCAATAAAACTTCATACTACCATAAATTGCAATTTTTTGCATGGTTTTATCCTAAATGCTTAACTTTTTGTAGCAATCATTTGTCATTATGTTTGGGGCAACATTTTTCAGTAAAGCAACCATCACTAGCACTAACACCACTCAAAACTATTACTACCATTTAAAATCCTTTTAACTTCAATTCATTCATTCTGAATTGCAATTTCTGCTATCTCGAAGGAAAAAAGAAAAACAAAAGCAGAATACAAGAAAAAATTAACTTTAAGTTATTTTTGTTCAGCTGCACGCAACGCATATATGATGCACCAAAAAAAAAAAAACAAAAAACAACTCATTCATTCACTCACTTACATTCAGTGCATGCATTCAGCTGCACTGAAGATGAAAACGAAGAAGAAATTGAAACGTTGCATACTTTTAGGCACTGCAGTATAAGATACTAGCGTTTTCTTTTATATCTGTGAAAGTATGTGTGTGATTTGTTTGCAGCTCTACTACTATCTACTACTCCACTTACAACTATTTTATATGCACTCGTCTCCATATGTATGTATGTAGAATGTATGAGCACGTACTTCCACCTTCCCCTACTCCTTTCTTCAACATACTGACTCCTTTATTATTGTTAGGTATCCACCACTGCTGGCTGGGTGAGTTGTGGCTGGTGCTTTTCCACTTTTGCTTTATGAAATTATTAACTGCATTCCATTTGTCTTTTATACAACGAGTGTACAATTTTCTTTATTTTTATTTCTTTTACTACGAAATTCTTCATTTTTGTTTTCGTTTTCGTTATCGTTTTGTTTTTTCTTCCTTTTTGCTTTCAGTTTTTCATAGTAGAGTAGCAAAAATTGTTTTTCGTCTTGCTTTCATGGTTTTGCATTTTCCTTAAGTGTTTTTCACTTGTTCGTTTTTTTTTCGTTAATTTTTATTTTGCTTTTTTGCTTTATTTCTTTCTGTATGAAAAATTGATGACTTCATAAATTTTGCACGTTCTACCGTGATAAAACAAAAAGCAAAAAAATCGAGTAGAGAAAATATTTGCGGTAGTGTTTCCAAAATTGGCATAATTCTCACAAACATACAAACATACATCCGCATACACTTATAAATATGTTCTAGCGAAGACAATGAACTATTTAATAATTGGAGAATCTATAAAATTCTTTTCATTTTTATTGTGCTTGCCACTAGACACAACTGCTCTATAAACGAGTGGAAACTTGAACTTAATAATCATCGATTGCAAAGGAGAAGAGTGGAATTGTAGGGAACATTGATGCTAAGTTTTTGGAATGCTTTGACAGACGTGGTGGTCGCTGTGGCGTAGTGGTAGTGCGTTGGACTGCTACGCAGAGTGTCCGGGGTTCGAATCTCGGCACAGGCAAAATCAAAAAGTAGAAAATAATTTTTCTACACGGCACCCACCACCACCTCTTGGCAGGCAATGGCAAACCTACAAGAGTAAATATTGCTATGAAAAGCTTTTCACTTCGCCATTCGGGTTCGGCATTAAACTGTAGGACCCTTCCATTCATGTACAAATATAACACGCACAACATGAGTGACTGCGAAAAGCTCGGCCTAGGCCCTCCATGGGCTGTTGTGCCATTAAAAGTAAAGTAAGTTTGACGTGGGTTTTTTTCATCACTCACGCAAAGATTGAACAGGTAATTCCTGTAGATTTTTGTGATGTTCTTATGTCACACTGGCACAACAGCCTAGGTCGAGCTTTTTCGCATCCACTCATGTGTTGCGTATTTAATTTGTTCAAGAAAGCAAGGGAACCACAGTTTTATGCCGGACCTGAACGGTGAAGTGACTAGATTTACCTAGGAAATTTTTACTCTTGGAGGTTTGTCGCTGCAATTGCCATTATCTATGTTCTACTTATCGATCTATTGCCAGCGCCAAAATTTGCCCCTAGTACCAACACCGCAGTTCAACAACCTACCAATTACCTGAAATGTAATTTGATATATTTTAAATCTATCTTTCTTTCCCATTGTTTTTTCTTCGCATGAAATTTTGGAAGAACTATTTTCTAAATATTTGTTCAGTATTGCAACATTTACACTACATGAAAAGTCATACTTAGTTTAATTTCCCCGAAAATCATTGATGTGTGACTTGAGCCACACAAGTCGTTCCCAAGTCGTCTTCGAATAAAGAAGGAAAATGAGGGCTAAGTGGCGTAAGAAGCGTATTCGTAGATTGAAGCGTAAGCGCTGAAAGATGCGTGCAAGCTCGTTGTAAATTTAATGGATAATGCCGGATTAAATACTTTTCAACATAAATTCATAAATTGCCTTGGTATACAAACTTGAAAAAGCTTGAAAATCAAAGAAATAAATTTCACAAGCTCTATAAATCAAATAATAGAACTGAATATAAACTTCAATAAGTATGAGCATTGTATGAAGGAATTCAATGTTCTACATAAATTTCTTTACAATCGATACATACAACGGGTTGAGCATGATTCAACGTTAAGTCCCAAATCTTTTTGGAATTTTGTTAAGTCTAAACGAGCCTGTTCAAATATACCCTCCTGCATGACATATCCTCTGGTATATCCTCTGCTGTATCCTCTGCTGTATCCTCTACTGTATCCTCTGATAACGTTTCTGATACTACAAATCTTTTCGTTAACTATTTTAAATCATATTTTGTTGAAGTTATTAACAATTTTGATACACAGTCTCTTAATTAAGTACTATATAAAATCCTCAAGTGACTGCGGTGACCTGTTGTTAACGGAAGATGATGTTATAAATGGTCTAAATTTTGATGGGCTGTCTCCTTTTCTACTTAAGAAATGCATGACAACTCTTTGTTTGCCCCTCGGTGCAATATTTAATAGTTCTTTAATCTCAGCAGAATTTGTTGATAAATGGAAGAATACTCACATAACTCCAATCTTAAAATCAGGGAACAAAAGTGTCATTCTTAATTACAGCCCAATCTCTAAACTCTCTACAATTTCAAAACTTCTGGAAAAATTTGTCAAAGATAAACTTTTGCTGTGAAACAAATTAATAGTCCTTACCAACATGGATTTATTACAGGGAGATCAACTGTTACACTAACCTTTCGAAATGGGTATCAAGTTGGCACTATTTATACAGATTTCTCGAAAGCTTTTGACACTATTTCTCATAATATATTAATTGCAAAAGTTGCATGCTTAGGTATTCACTATACTTTCCTTGAGTGGCTAAAGTCCTACCTTCATAATAGGGTATGCCACGTTGTAATTGAAAATGTTAAATCGCAGTCTTTTGTGGCCTCTTCTGGCGTTCCGCAAGGTAGCATCCTTGGACCTTTATTATTTTTTCTGTTTATTAATGGCATTGGAATCTGCTTCTCGCACTCTCATTATCTATTGTATGCTGATGATTTAAAACTCTTTTGCAGAATCAAAAGTTTGACTGACACTGCTCTGTTACAATCGGTTATTAATCGCCTAGTTGTTTGGTGTCAACGAAACAAATTGACCATTAAGATCATCTAGTCAGTACTTTTCGTTGAAGTCGTTTGAGGAGTTCCTAGACTTGGGTGTTCTATTTGATACAAGGCTTACTTTCTCTAACCATGTAAACTACCTTGCACCTTAAGCCTATTCGCTCCTTGCCTTTAGTCGTCGTTATGGCAGGGATTTCAAAGATCCGTATACGCGTAAAATGTTGTTTACAACACTTGTGCATTCGAAACTTGAATATGACTCCTTCATTGGGAATCCTTTCTACAATACCACAACCTGCACGTATTGAAAGAATTCAGAAGAAATTTGTTCATTTTGCTCTCCAACCTTTACATTTTGATGAGCCTATAATGCTCGCTGCTTACTTATTAGTTTGAAGTGTCTTGAGAGCAGAAGAGTTGCACATTCCCTCATGGTTGTGTATGACTTGACTTATGGAAATATTGATTCCCCATTTTTACTTATTAGATTAGATTAGATTAGATTAGATTAGATTAGATTAGATTAGATTAGATTAGATTAGATTAGATTAGATTAGATTAGATTAGATTAGATTAGATTAGATTAGATTAGATTAGATTAGATTAGATTAGATTAGATTAGATTAGATTAGATTAGATTAGATTAGATTAGATTAGATTAGATTAGATTAGATTAGATTAGATTAGATTAGATTAGATTAGATTAGATTAGATTAGATTAGATTAGATTAGATTAGATTAGATTAGATTAGATTAGATTAGATTAGATTAGATTAGATTAGATTAGATTAGATTAGATTAGATTAGATTAGATTAGATTAGATTAGATTAGATTAGATTAGATTAGATTAGATTAGATTAGATTAGATTAGATTAGATTAGATTAGATTAGATTAGATTAGATTAGATTAGATTAGATTAGATTAGATTAGATTAGATTAGATTAGATTAGATTAGATTAGATTAGATTAGATTAGATTAGATTAGATTAGATTAGATTAGATTAGATTAGATTAGATTAGATTAGATTAGATTAGATTAGATTAGATTAGATTAGATTAGATTAGATTAGATTAGATTAGATTAGATTAGATTAGATTAGATTAGATTAGATTAGATTAGATTAGATTAGATTAGATTAGATTAGATTAGATTAGATTAGATTAGATTAGATTAGATTAGATTAGATTAGATTAGATTAGATTAGATTAGATTAGATTAGATTAGATTAGATTAGATTAGATTAGATTAGATTAGATTAGATTAGATTAGATTAGATTAGATTAGATTAGATTAGATTAGATTAGATTAGATTAGATTAGATTAGATTAGATTAGATTAGATTAGATTAGATTAGATTAGATTAGATTAGATTAGATTAGATTAGATTAGATTAGATTAGATTAGATTAGATTAGATTAGATTAGATTAGATTAGATTAGATTAGATTAAATTAGATTCAATTATATTAAATTAGATTAGATTAGTTTAGATTTTATGTATCTTCACGTCATCTGCGCTATCATGTTCCTTTTGATGTATCCACCTTGAAAACTAACTATCTAATGAATGCGCCAATCACAAAGGCCTTGCTTGAATTTAACAAAGTCTCAAAACAATGCGATGTGTATTTCTTTATAACTAGGAATCTCTTCAAGCATTATATTGAATCGTTTTATTTATCATCTAATTATTAATTATTTTTACCACACTTTTTATAAGTAAAAGAAAAGAATTTAGATTTAATAAATGAAAGGAAATGAAATGAAAACATTCAATTCTTACCAAACAGACAAGCTATGTTAATATTTTTAAAACAAAGAGATCTTTGGATTTTTTCATATAAGTTAAGTTTGACCCGACTTTCAGCATGAATTGAATATTGATTAGATTTTCTTTCTGATTAAAATCAGTCCTACTAAACTGAAATCCGATGTATATCAATCTGATATACATGAATCTGAATCTAAAGAGACTTCAAGCACACCTTAAACCCCTTTAACGCTCCTTTCCTTCCTAAACTAAGCATTACTAAAATTATTAGCGGACGAAACACCCACGCTTCCATTGATTTCTGCGTTTTTCGGAAAACCAACAAATTTGTGCTAGTCATTATTAACAGGAAATTGTGTTGGAACCTTTAAACAGATTTTTAATATACAGCCGAAAGCCAAGATATAAAGACCCGGAAGTGTGCAAAGCTTTGCTGATGTCATTACAATCAACCATAATAATCTACTCAAACAAATGTTAAGAAGATCCTCCTGCACAATCAGGTTTAAAAGGTTGGTTTGGTTAGGAAGTACTTACTTATAGGATGATGTCTCCAGAGCTCTTTTCTAACAGTTAGTCCGTAATGGGATTTTTCCGTATCCGCATTTTATGCGTACCCGCATAACGATCTGATCGATACCCGAAACAGACACAGTCGGAACTGTTCTGTGTGATGTGATACGTGTAAGGCTGAAATAAAAGTTCAGTGGGTTTTGGTGGAACTTACACGGTTTAACTGGCCCAATAAAAAGCCTTGTGTTGACTTAGTACTACTTTAATTATGACTTTTGCTAATCAATAAATGGAGCTACTTTCAAGTCATCTACTCGATCATCGCATTTTATGCTAATGTGGCCCGGATCGATCAGTAATGACTTTATTACTGATTATTTTGAAGGAATTTGATTTGCAAATTATTTAGAAATTATCTGAAGTCTATTCCACGAATAACAGAACTTTTTCTCCGGTTCGAACAATCATTTGAATTTGAACCAGACATGAATTTCTGCATAAATAAGATTAGGATTAGATTGGTGCAAAATATTTGGTTTTAGGCAGATATGGATCTGAAGCCGCACACTTCAATAGTTTTTTCAAATATAGTATGTAAATATAAAATAGAAATTATACTTTGACAATTTATTAAATACTTCATTTTTTCAAGTATGAGGAAAAAGTAGCAGCATTCAATTTTGGCAAACGCAATTTGAATTACCACCAGCTACATTTCTGCTACATTTGTGCTCCTGAGCTGCTTTTGCGTCTGCAAAACGGTTTGCTACATTTGAGCGGAAATATTTTTGGCAAATACGAATGCGAAAGATAAAATTCCTAAAAAAAAAACCAAAAGAAATAGGGATTATGGGCAGCATAAAAGTGATTAAAGAGTAGTAAACTTATAATTAATTTTATTTATTTGTAACAATTTTAATTTCACACATAATTTATTCTTTTTACCGGTCAGCTGCAAAAAACTTTCCCAGGAAAAGTAATCGAAAAGTAATGCACTCAACAATGGCAACCGGTCAGCAAGTTTTTGTTGAGCACAAACTGAGCAAGTTGCGTTCCTGCGACATTCATGGAGCAGTGGTGCAGCATAACGTGAGCACTTGCGTCTGCGAAACGCGACCATTAAAGATGGAGATGAAGATTTCAATAATAAAGTTTGTTTCCCTGCTACTATTCGATGAACTCCTACAATTGCATGAGATTGAGTACTTCTTCCTAAAACAGTACAGCTCAAGCATAAGCCAAGTTGACGCTTCACCCTAGAGTACATTTTTTTCTTTCATTTCTTGTCAGAAATTTATATGAAGACACACTCTGATAACGTCTTTTTTTTATTAACTATAAATTATAATTTATTTGTTGCTAATTTGTCAAGTGGATACTTTCTTAAAAATCGAATCATCATAATTTGATTTAACTAATTAATTTTCAAAGTCCATTAACTTCAATTTGTGTGTTTGTTATAACTTTATTTGTTGACTGGAATGGTTTTTCTTTTCAATATGTTTACTATTGATGCAAAAGATAAAACCAATTTAATTAATTCTACAGCTGAGGCATTTGTGGTTCGCAACTAAAAACCAATAATTTTCTTGCTATGGCTTCGCATACTTAAAATGACTTTTTAAATGAATGTGACATTGAAAAGTTTTCGTAAAACATCAGCTGTCAATAATTGGTTGGCTGCTTGCATGGTACAAACGCGCACCACACAAACATACTGGTATGTATGCTCAAGAGCCCCAAAAAGTAGGCTATATTTTCGTTTTTACGTTCAAATTAAATAAGCATTACCCTCTGGAAATTTGTATGCGATTAAACTTCAATATAACATAAATCTGTAACACGTGACGTCTGAGTCATGAAAAAATGGTTTTCGTTCTCTTTCTCTTGATGTTGATGTTGCTGTTACTGTTGCTGTTGCTGTATGTATTGTTGCTTTGTTTTGCTGATGTATCGAATGAAAATACACTAGTGAAAAAGAAAAAATATGATTGCCAAAATACTTATTTAAGCGACTTTCTGAGCTAGGCGCATTTAAATATATACCTACATATATATGTATAAACAAAATTTTAGAAATATAGAATTCAGAAATTCAAACAAAAGCCATAAGAAACTTATGTTACTAAGAGTAATTTTTAATCATAATTTCTATTGCAGTGTGGTGGAGCAGTACAGCAAAGCGTTCTACAAATGTTAAGTAATAGCTGAAGTATGTAAAAGTAGCAAAGTATTATTAAACTTTTCCAATTAGCGGAAACAGGCGTCAGTGTATAGTAAGAGCTGCGCAAAAGAAAAAGGCTACCGCTTAAGCGCACTTACGACCGTTATTCGCTAGCGCGGGAAAGATCCGCTTGAAAGCCGCAAACAGTATGTACTATAGTTACGAAAAACAATAGAAACTTTTCTACGCAGCCATTATGAGGTCATGTTAAATGTTGTACTCGTAATTTCTTTCAGCAAAATAGGAAAAGTTTAAAAATCATTATTAAATAAATTTTAAAAACTTTATTTGTTTTCCTAGTAAACATGCACTTAACACACACAAATACACGCACGCACAATCACTGAATAACTGAGGGTGAAAAAAGTAGCAATATGAAAAACGTAGGTAGTACGAAACTAAAGAGAAGAAAGAAATATGGAAATTATTTGTACTTTTAATTTTATAAGGGGTTTAAAACTTCTATATGCAAAGAAGATCAACACAGACGCAAATGAAAAGATGCGACCACAAATGAAAATATGAAGGAATGAAAGCGCATCGTACACGTCAAGTAAATATCTGCTGGAACAGGAAAGTTTCGCGCAAACTTTTTTCCACTTGGGTACAAGAATAAAAATTAAAACAATTTTTTATCGTGTGATTTCTTTCCACGCACTAGCTCCTCTTCTAACTATGGTAACGGTGGCCGTGGTATGAAGTGTAGATGCAGGCGCCGCATATCAAAACTTTTTTAATAATAAATATGGTACTCAGGCAGCCGGAGAAAAAATAAAACTTTTGTTTATTTTTGCGGTGTAATTTAATAAGAAGTGGTCGTGGTCGCTGTGGCGTAGTTGGTAGTGCGAGGTCTGCTCTGTAGAGTGTCCGGGATTCAAATCTCGCCACAGACAAAATCAAAACGTAGAAAACAACAATGTTTGTACACAGCACCACCTCTTGGCAGGCAATGACAAAACTAGAAGAATAAAAACTGCCTATGAAAACCATTTCACTTTGCCGTTCGGATTCGTCAGAAAACTGTACGTCCCTTCCATTCATGTACAAAAATGTAACACGCACAACATGTGTGGATGCGAAAGCTCGGCCTCGGCCCTCCATTGGTTGTTGTGCCATTAAAAGAAAGAAAAGAAAGAATTTAATAAATAACACAAAACAAAGAAAGAATGTAAGAAAGTCGCTCATAGAATATGTTTTATGGTAGGTAGCAACCTTGGGAGATTGTGTGGCTATATTTTTGAGGGGCTTTTTGACTGCCAGTTCCTACTGCGACCTAGAAAATGACAGCGACTAAAATAGCAAACGCTTGAAAATGGTTAATTCTCTTACAATTACTTATGACTTCCTGAAGCAAACCCTTCAAAGCAATTCTTTTAGCTGGCGAGAGAGAAAAAAGAGATAGGATGTGTACGCTTCAAACTTAAAAAGCTACTTTCAATAGGGCGATATCACACAGGCATCAGTTGGCGCGAGCTAATTGTGTGTACTCTCTTGAACGTGTAGAAATCTGTGGTGAATAACAAGAATTACTCTCTCCATCTCTCACATCCACAAATATTTTCTACACGGCACCGCCTCTTGGCAGGCAACGGCAAACCTACCGGAGTAAAAATTGCCAGAGAAAAGCTTTTCGTTTCGCCGTTCGGATTCGGTATAAAACTTTATGTATGTAATGTACGATTGAATCCATTTATTTTCCTCCTTCAACATTTTCCCTGAATGTTGTTACCCACAACGCCCAACCCTTAAGAAGACTCCCATTGGGTTTCCCCCATTGCCATTGTGATTCTAGTAGAATTAGATTAAAATAAAGGGTAAAATGCAAACTCACACCAAAAAGCAGATCAAAATTCAAACTAAAATAGTATAAGGAAAATTTCTTAACGAATTCAAACGAATTATAAAATGACACCTAAAAAAATGTCAAAGACTAAGTCAAAACTCTTATTAAATCATCTATCGTGAATCACATACGAGGTATGATAAAAAAATAACCGTTATTTTCAATTTTTTCAAAAAGAATTTATTTATTCGTCAACAACTATCTTGTCCCCTTCAAAGTAATCCCCCTCAGATATAATACACTTATGCCAGCGTTTTTTCCAATCCTCGAAACACTTCCGAAACGCGCTTTTTGGTATCGCCAACAGCTCCTGTTTCGATTTTTCTTTTATCTCCTCAATCGTAGCAAAACGTTTTCCTTTCATCGGTGTCTTCAGTTTTTGGAAGAGGTAAGAGGAAAAAGTCAGTGGGGGCCAAGTCCGGTGAAAAAACTTACGCACAAGCGACGTTGTTTTTGCTAAAAATTTAGCAATTTTGGAACAATCTTCGCTGCCGCACGTTTCATGCCTAAAACATCCGTACAAATTGCTTGCTATGAGCCGAACGATATGCCAACATCATCAGCAACCTCTCTGATAGTGCTTCGACGATTCGACGATTCGACGATTATCCAAAATCATTTTCTTCACTGCGTCAATGTTTTCATCGGTTGTTGACGTGCTCGGGCGACCAGGACGAGCATCGTCATTGACATCTTCTCGGCCTTCCTTAAACCACAATTGGTTATACCACAATTGAACTTGTGTTCTGCTCATAGTAGACTCGCCAAATGCCAAAGACCACAGTCAACATTTCAATTTAATTTCATTTTTTACACAAAACTGAATACAGTTTCTTTGATCCATTTTTTCGAATAATAAAAAATCGAAGAGCACACCAAAACACGACTAACCTTTTTATCTGTCAAAAACAAACTGACAATCCAAAATGGTTGGTATTGCCAACATATATAACAGACATGTGTACCAACATAACAGAAAATGCGAAATGCGAAAATCGAACATACGTAACTCACGAAATTTGAAAATAACGGTCATTTTTTGATCACACCTCGTATAAAGGACCCTAAATTACACTCAAAGCTTATTCGTCTTTACAGAATGACACTGACCGCCATCACCAGTGTAAAGATAATTGGTACAGATCTCTTCGCGCCATTTGATACCAAAAGAGGTTTCAGACATGGTCATTCCCTACCTATCGTACCGCTTCTTTAACCTTGTGCTGGAGAAAATAATTCGAGTTTCGAACATCGATATCTCTGGGACTATTTTCTTCTATAGCGTCATGCTGCTAGCATACGCTAGAAACAAAAAGTGACGGCGTCTTCGAAAAAATGTCGATTTTGACAATAATGCTTTTGAAGTCGTCAAGTATTTCGTTTACCTAGTATCAAGCATTAACACCAACAATACTGTTAGCTTTAAGATCAAGCGGATATTAACTCTAGGCACTAGAGTAACGCTCTATAAATCTTCCATATAAGACATGGATGTTGACCACCAGTAATCAGAGGCGTTTAGGAGCGTTCGAGAGGAAGATACTCCGTAAGATCTATGGTCCAATATGCGTGGACGAAATGTATCGAATAAGATGGGACCGTGAGCTGTCCGCCAGCTTCCAAAGTCCCCCTCTGTGTTCCCCACTTGATTTGGATTTCGAATAAATTCTTCTTAACTTAACCTTTGACTAAATTCCCCGCTTGCTTTCTGTTTAAATCTTTTAAATCTGATGAACTATGAGATAAGAACTGATCCTAATCAGTTCTGCTCCCTCTTAAAGTGATTTACCAGGTAATTTTTTGATTTTTATTATAAAAATGATAAAAGAAAACTTAAGTTTTTATGTAACTACAGGTTGACAAGTTAATAAAAATTCGGCTACAACTACAATCAGCAACACATTGCCAGGCACTGAAATATAGCACTTGCAATTTCTACACACGCGGCATTCATTCGAAAACGAACAGCAGCAGTAACTGGAAAGCAGCTGCAACATAACACACACATGTTACTTTATCCCCGTTCCCCTTCCCCTTCCAAGTCGGCCCCGGAACTTAATTTCCTTTTGCGAATATGCACTAAAGTTAAAAATTTCTTATACGAAAATTTAGTATCTGCTGCTACTGAAACGAACTAACTAGCAGTTATAAAGAAACTGAAAGTCTACAACTACAACTTCCAGTCGTCACAAATATAACAAGTAAACGCATGCGCTGAACAGAAATACTGGTTTTCGGGAAAATTGTAGGGATATTTTCATACAAGGATAATAAGAACAATAATAATGATAATATTGCCCAACACCAACAACAGCCTGACTTAACTAACAATCATGCAAGGAACAAAACCGACACATATCCTGCGACAACAAATTCAGTCTTACGTGTAAAATTGTAGCGTGCGGCCGAGTGAAGCGCATAATTTACGCAAAAACTTTTAGTTAATAGCATATACTAGCAGCAAAGAGAAGTATCAGTATGACTGTTGTGTAAACGCGAACGAAAAAAAAGTGTTGCCTACTTTTAGGTACTACGAAGAATATTAAATACGAAAACTTTAGTAGAGTTTGAAGAAGTAAGGAAAAGCTATTTGTGTTTTTACTTGAAACATCACTTGCTCTACTCTTCATCAATTTTATTAGTAAATACAAAAGCAAAAACCTTTTTCCAAACAATAAAACATTTGCAACATTGACTGATCGCCTAAAGCTATGCAATAAATAAAATCATCAGAAAAATATAACGACAGTATAATGCAGAAATTCAACAATTCATCTTCATCGTTATCGTTTTCATACACACTCATACACACAGCGAGTAAGTTGATTTGAGGTTGAGTGAGCTGAAGTTGAGGCTGAAGTTGAGGCTGAAATTGAGGCTGAAGTTGAGGCTGAAGTTGAGGCTGAAGTTGAGGCTGAAATTGGGGCTGAAGTCGAGGCTGAAGCTGTATGAGTGAAGGGCGTGTAGTAAAGTCTCTGTCGTTCCTTTAGCTTTACATACGAGTAGATAGTTACTTAACCACAGAAACCGTTTTCTTCGCACCAAATGTCAAGCGGTGCGCATAAAACTCAAGAGTCGTCGTTTTCGCTGTCGCTGTCGCCGTCGTTGTTGTCGTAGTGGTGTAACTAGAATGTGAGTGACAACGTCATCAATGTCATCTTGTATATGTCAATTGCCATCAGAAAAGTGTCTGCAGCAAAACTTTATCGTCTATCAATGATGCTGGCGCTGCTATAATGCTAATACTCATTCTCATGCTGCTGATGATGATGTTGATGATGATGGTTGCTTAGAATGGGATATATTCCAGAGGAAAATATCAAAGCAGCAGCTGGCAATGACAATGACATTGTGCTAAGAATGAAGCAATGAATTTTTATACAACAAGTACAAACATGCGAATACATGCATTAATGAAAAGAAAATGCATTTATTTCTGCTCCTAAAAGTGTGCTTGGCAAATTGTATGTTTTTTGTTAGCACAAGTGAAACATTAAGCTTCTTCAAGTGAATGTGAAAAAGAAAAGAAGAATAATTTTTGTGAAATACATACATACTAATGTTCACGAAATATTATCAAACATTCATTTATACATACTTACATACATATTTGTACATAAATCTAGCTACATAATCAAAATATCGCATATGCATGCACAAGCATGTATATGTAAATTTACTCGTATTTCAGTTCACGTGTGTGAGTTTGTGCTTTTCTTTCGAAAATTAGTATACGATGATTTTTGTGCTGTTACGAAAAATGAATAATAACAGGCAGGAAACAAATAAATAACTTTTGGATTTTTGTTTTATTTTTTTGAATTAGCCTGAAAATTACATTTTTAATATTTAATGTATGGTGCAGCGCCTACGGTGTATGCTTCAAAATTAAAGGTAAGCATTAACTATTTATTTTTCGTTCTTGGTATTTTGTCTTCCTTAGAAACGTCACACAAATATTCATTTGTTTTTGTAACTTTGACTGCGTAAAGGAAAAAATTAAATGAGAATTATTTCAAATTAGTGTAGGTACTTTAAATTCTTGAAATGTTTCAGATAATATTTTAGCTATTAAATTAAGTTAGAAATTTTTGTTAGGAATATCTCGTCCTACAGCATTTTAAGATATATTCAGTATCTTTTCTTTTACTAATTTAAAGTGCAAATATTATAGTATAACGAAAAATATCTTAATTTTTATGTTGATTCAACGATAAGTAGAGGATAAAGTGGATGTCTCCAATTAATATACTGGAAAACACTACTATCTCTAAAGAAGCCGTTTCGCTGTCATATTCTGTGACTGATTCGAAATTTTTGTCATTTTTAACATTCTCTTTGTTCATTATTAACTCTTTGTTCATTTCTGAATTAAAATTTAATACTTGTGCTCATCTCAAATGTTTAAAAATGTGATATTAAGGCTTAAATTTTATATTCGAATGAGAATCCATTTGACTAGCTGGTCATACTATATCCAAATAAAGCTATATCCAAGCTTAATTAAAGAAAGTATTTAGCTTCGAAGCGCTTAGCTTCAAGCAGGAAGCCTCATGAATTCGTAATTTCATAAAAATTTTTATGTTACTGATGTAAGTTTTGAATTCTAGAACTTGGTGCTCCTTGCACAGTCTGTTCTGTTCAGACTCCCCCAGACTGATAAACTTATGCTTACAGATATTTATTTTAAATAGAAAAAGGCGTATGACCACATTTTTGGTAGTTTTAAATGTGTATCTGGCATCATACGCTCTTAGTTCGCTGCTGGATATATTTCTGATAGATCTCTTGAAGGCACTTTGGCGAAACAAAAATTTAAGGTTTGATTAAAAACATTCGAATTTTCGGTGGAACCTAAATTTCAAGTAGTGTGTAATCATTAGATTTGTCTTTCTCTCCTTTTTTTTACTTCTCTTTTCTTTTTTTTCACTTTATACTCACATTATTTTAATGATAATGCTTGTGTGCATTTAATGAAGGTAATCATCAGTTAAGATATGAACGTAATTAGAAAACCTTAGAAGAGAATTCACTCTCAGTTTAGCGACCGCATTCAAACTCTCAAAGGTATCTCTCAAGCTTCTAGGAATGTTAATCGAGTTCTAGCGATGGATGGATGGATGGATGTGAAGAAGGCCGAGAACCTGACCTACGAGCGCAGGACAGTTCCTCAAGCACTCATGCTTTGTAGCCCATTGCACTTAAGGCCTAGGAAAAGAAGAAGGGGTGACAGCAAGTCAGGGGTTAGAGAAAAAGCGGGAAAAAGTCGAAAAAGGGATTATAAGGGGACTACATTCTCTTCCGCAAATTTTCCGGATTCTCTCACAAATCTCAGAAGATCGCAGAAGGCGAAGGAGTGAACTTTGTCCATTTCTGTGACATCGAAACCCAAAATGCGCCTGGCATCGGTCTGGCAAAGGCGAGACATGTGCAGAGAAATTGCTCTGTACTGTCCACCTCCTCCAGACAAGATGTGCCAGTCGGGTCCTCGGTGATGCCGTTGGCCCCATGGATTATGCCCTGTGATGAGTCCCACCATCCGACGAAGTTCCTTCCTTCCTGTATTTAAGATGGAATTCTGCTGCCTAGTTCTTGCGAACGGGTGACAGTAACAAAGAAGGTCCTACAAATATAACTCGCCTAACATAAATGGGTGGAAAAAGCTTGGGCTTGAAAAAGATTTTATTACGATCCGAAATCTTTTGTATTCCATAATTTTCAAAAGTTATACATCAAGGTTTTTGTTTGGCCATGTACCGATAGGTACAAGTTTTTCACTTCGCCGTTCGGATTCTGCATAAAACTGTAGGGTAGGTCCCTTCCATTCATGTAAAAATATATTATGCACAGCATGGGTGGATGCGAAAAAATCGACCTAGGCCTTCCATGGGCTGTTGTGCCATTAAAGGAAGGATGTGCCGCTAGGTAATATGATTTTTATGATTTTTGCCTCTTTTCCATTAATTTTAAGATTTTTTATTTATTATTTGGAGTCAAAAATTTCTGATCAAGGTTAAGGGGGCATCCGAACAACAGGGGGCAACTACTCTAGTCCATCCATTTTGAGATTAATGATTCCAAAATTTGAAATGAGTTTCACAAAATAATATTTTGAGTATTTTGCCATTAAACTTCTATATTCTCTTAATTACAAGGCAAACTTCATGATATCATTTAAGCATAAAATACTTACTTACTTACTTTTAATGGCACAACAACCCATGATTAGGAGCTCTTCATATATATTGTACTTGTATATTGAAAGTAGTTCGAACTAGTTGCAAAGCGTTTAGAACACCCAAATGCTGAATTATGTTGCTGGCACATTGATTGATCAAGTGGTATTAAGTCTGCATTGACTCACTGCAGTATACTTGAAAATGCTTGCATATATCATTTCTATCATTATCCTGATATATCAACAACACAAGTTTTCCCAATTTCACACATTTCTGAGTGTTCTGAAGAGGTTGTTTCTTTCAACCCAATCATATATTCTAATTTATTTTTGGTTCGATTAATCATTTTCATATAAGTATGCATGCACATAAATGTTCATGTTCCTCATCATACAAAATTCTGAATCAGACACATGTGTCTTGTTGTTGTTATTACATATGATTGCCTTAACATTGCCATTTAACATGAGCCAAGATCTTTGTCATTTATGTTTTATACCATACCCAAAAAGTGATTTATATTTTTCTTTTATAGTATATTTTTTATCTACTGCTACTCCAATGTTTTATAACTATTTATACTATTCCCAATCTCTAGAAAGTGGTTGCTTTCAAACATTTTTTACATCCATAGCTAATTTATCACTGTGTTTTACTACCACGTTCTAATATTTATTTTTGTATCACTAGCATCTAGCATTTATAATAAAAGAGACCTTTAACCTTTTTTCCAGATGGGTTTATTTTTCAATTCCCTTTAAATCTTTTATCGATATGCATACATACACAAGTGACTACGTATGTATATAGAGACTCGTATGATTTCAACCTATATACATAGTGTAGTGAGTGCTGCTTACGATTTTTAATACTCTAGTGTATATATAGTTTTATTTTTTGTTTTCCTCAACCTTACCTAGCAACCTTTTTTACTTTCAGCTTTCCGGATTACTCCTTTTCCCCTTACTCGCTCTCCTTTCTATCGTTAACCTTTCTTGTTAGGTACCTCGATGTGTATGTATGTATAAGTATTTATGTTGGCAGTATTCTAAATGTGTTTTTAATGTATTGTTGTATGCTTCTGTTTGAAGTTCGTGTGTGTGTATGTCTGTTTCCTTGTGTTTCTAGGTTATTTGTAATTCAATACGTCATCATCGCCATCATGATTGAAAGAAGAATGCTTGAAAAAGTGTTGAAGCGTTGAAGTATTTTTATTGAGGTACTTTAGCTGGGTAATGAAGAAACTGAATGAAGAATTGAATGATGGAAAATGGGATATTCTTTTTCAAAAATATTTCTTTTAAAGTTTCGATTTATAAAATGGGAAATAAGGAGTGAGATGGAAAAAATCGGATAACTTTGAAAGACCACTGCTTTGAAACTCTTCATCTGAATGAAAGAATTCAAACAGTAGGCTTTGCGTTGGAGAAATTCTGATGAAATACAATCACATGTTTTCCGACTTGTGAACTTGCCGTTGAGTCATGGCATCGGATGTGGAAAAACGCGATTTAGTTGTTGAATTATTTCGAGAAAATCCGCAGTAAAACCAGAAAACTATTGCAAATAAAGCGAAAGTTACTCAAAACACTGTCTCGATGATTCTCAACAAATTTAATACAGACTTAACAGTTGCTAGAAAATATAGTTCTGGAAGGAAATGCGGTTTCGTGTCTCCACAAAAGGGGAAGAAAGTCGTTGCTGTCTTAGAAAAGAATCCAGCGTTGTCTAATCGAAAATTGGCGGAAAAAGCGAGTTGCAGTGAGTTTTTAGTTCGTAAGCTGAAAAAAGATGCGGGCTTTAAAACATACAAAGTGCAGTCAGTATTCGACAGGAATTCTAGTAAGAACTTGGTAGCCCAGAGCCGAGCTAAAAAGCTGAAAACAGATTTTTTCCAAAAATTCGATTGCTGTATTATGGACGATGAAACATACGTGTTGTCTAAATTTTCTCAATTGCCTGGTCAAGAGTTTTACAGTGCAAAGGAACGAGGAGGAGTTGAGGAAAATTTATGGTAAAACAAAAGTGCAAGTTCTCGAAGAAGTTTCTGGTATGGCAAGCGATTTGTAGTTGTGGGCTAAGGAGTAAAAGTTTCGTAGCAAGTGGCACTGTTAACGCCGAAATTTATGTGAAGGAGTGTCTCCAGAAGAGATTGCTGCCCTTCATTAGAAAGCACAATGTATCTACTTTCTTTAGGCCTGATCTAGCCTCCTGCCACTACAGTAAAGTAAACCCTTAAATGGTTCGAAGACCATAACATCAAATTGGTACGAAAAATCGCCAACCCACCAAATTGCCCAGAACTTCGGCCTATCGAGAGATATTGGGTGAAATAGATAGATATCTAGTGAAAAGAACATTAAAGGCAACAAACAAAGAAGCTAAGTCCATGGAAGATTTTAGAAATAAGTGGAATGCTGCTGCCAAGAGAGTCTCAGAAATGACAGTAAAGGCGCGCTAATGGCAGGCATACCGGAAAAGCTGTCCGAATTCTGTAAAAAAAACAACAAACAAATTAGTTTTCTTGATCATTTTATCAGAAATTAAATTTTCTCTTCAAAACTGTTTACACTTTTTTAGTTGCATAAGGGATTTCAATGATAGGACAATTTAAAATTATCCGATTTTTTCGATCTCAATCCTTATGTAAGTTAAGGCATTCGATAGTATCTAGATAATTCGAATATAAGAGGTGTGGTCAAAAAATAACCGTTATTTTCAAATTTCGTGAGTTACGTATGTTCGATTTTCGTTGTTGGCAATACCAACCATTTTGGATTGTCAGTTTGTTTTTGACAGATAAAAAGGTTAGTCGTGTTTTGGTGTGCTCTTCGATTTTTTACTATTCGAAAAAATGGATCAAAGAAACTGTATTCAGTTTTGTGTAAAAAATGAAATTAAATGCGCAAGGACATTTGAAATGTTAACTGTGGCCTTTGGCCTTTGGCGAGTCTACTATGAGCAGAACACAAGTTCAATTGTGGTATAACCAATTGTGGTTTAAGGAATGCCGAGAAGATGTCAATGACGATGCTCGTCCTGGTCGCCCGAGCACGTCAACAACCGATGAAAACATTGACGCAGTGAAGAAAATGATTTTGGATAATCGTCGAATCGTCGAATCACTATCAGAGAGGTTGCTGATGATGTTGGCATATCGTTCGGCTCATGCCAAGCAATTTTTACGGATGTTTTAGGCATGAAACGTGCGGCAGCGAAGATTGTTCCAAAATTGCTAAATTTTGAGCAAAAACAACGCCGCTTGTGCGAAAGTTTTTTCACCGGACTTGGCCCCCGCTGACTTTTTCCTCTTCCAAAAACTGAAGACACCGATGAAAGGAAAGCGTTTTGCTACGATTGAGGAGATAAAAGAAAAATCGAAACAGGAGCTGTTGGCGATACCAAAAAGCGCGTTTCAGAAGTGTTTCGAGGATTGGAAAAAACGCTGGCATAAGTGTATTATATCTGAGGGGGATTACTTTGAAGGGGACAAGATAGTTGTTGATGAATAAATAAATACTTTTTGAAAATAACGGTTATTTTTTGATCATACCTCGTATGCACATCTTCTTTACATTTCTTCAAACGCTTACCATTGTATGAGAAGTTCGCAAATGGATAAAGGAAATATTATTTATGTATAATTTAAGTATTTAATTACAGATCCGAAAGTCATTCTTAAATGTATGTTTTTTCTTTACCCTCCTTCAATTTGAAAATAAAAATAATAAGCATTCGCTTTCTGCGTGAAATAATTTCTCACATATTTTTATAATTTTTTATGTGCAATAATTTGATTTACAAATAAAATGTTTACTAAATTTCGAGCACATGTGTACTCGTATAAATGAAAGAGCGCACAATAAATATATAGGTAATATAAGATATGTGCATTTACTTTTTATTATTGCCAATCAACGCCTTGGCAGCGCATTTTTTACGATGCCAATAACAATAATATCAACAACAATATTATTGTGGGTATGTTTGCTGATATCATCATCATAATAAACATTTTTTTTTTAATATTTAGCAATTTCATAAGCTTTATTACCTATGTATATGAAAAAAAATTTACAATAATTGGCAATTACTGTGTAAAATATAGAAAATGGTATGTAAAATTTTAAATATTTACTTTGGAGGTCAAACACAGCCATTGCAGTACACATAAATAATTAATGTCAAATGAGCTAAAATTTATTATTGTTTTGTATATTTTTGGATAATTTTTTTATTTTTGATATTTAATTAAAATTTTATTTTTTTTTTTGGTTTTTTTGAAGTGAAACATCTTTGCGAGCGGTACTACATATACTCCTAACATGTACAGTGTCGGACAATCAAATAAGAACACCTTGCACTATAAAACTTTCATTGATTTTTTTTTTTTAATGGACTGCTTATGGCAAACAATTTTTATAGAGAAGAAAATGGTATAGTATATACTTTATAAATTTCTAGGTGGCAACACTACATTTAAATATTTTTTGGGGATTCCCAAACAAAAAAGTTGAGTTGAAGCGAAGTATTCGAGGGCGGACAATCTAATAAGAACAGCAGACAGAAAATTTATATTTTAAAAAGAAAACCTAAATTTGTTTATAATTTGTACTAGTAAGCATTTGAATGGAAGCATTGAGGGTAATTCAACAAATTAAATGTAAACTATGCCGTAATGTCACAGCAAAATGGGTCGAGCAAAGCACTGCAGCAAGGAGAAGCGTGATTTGGTGGAAAAACTGCGAAATGAGGGACAAAGCAATCGCCAAATAGCTAAAACTATTAGCAGATCCTCGATATTTGTCTACCAATCTTTATTACCTCAAAAATTTCATTGCAGGAGAGGTAGGCCGGCCCGAAAAACTACAAGTACAGATAACAATCGCATACAAATTTTGGCGGCACGCGGTCCTTTTAAGGCCGCTGCCGCAACTAGCGAGAAGATAGAGGTTCAAATTTGTGTTTGATCTACTGAGGAGACGTTTGGTGGGGGAAAAAATGTATGGGAGATCAGCAGCACGGAAAGTACCAATGTTAACACAAAGACATCGAAAGTATCCCATAGAGTTCGTTGAAGCGCACATTGAGTGGGATGGTTCAATTAATGCAAAAACATGGCCTAATGTATTATGGACAGACGAAGGCAAGGTGAATCTTGTTGGAAGTGATGGCAAACGTTGGGTTAGACGCCCGAAAAATGCAGAATTGAGCCCAAAATATACTAGGAAGACGTTTAAGCACAGAGGTGGAAGCATCATGGTATGGGGATGCTTCTTTTGGTATGGTGTGGGTGTGGGCCCTCTGTATTGGATAAAAGAAACGATGGACAGATTTTTTTTACGTAAACATCTTTAAGGAGGTGATGCTTCCTTATGCTGAATGGAAAATGACCCTGAAATGGCAAATGCAACAGGATAACGACCCAAAGCACACCTCAATCCTTGCGCGAGATTAGTTTTCCTTTAATGGAATTCCCATTATGACCTGGCCTGCACAATCTCCTGACCTTAATCCAATTGAAAACTTGTGGAATATTGTCAAGGAGAAGATTGGCAGTACCAGAGCTAAAAACAAAGAAGAATTGTGGCAAAGCATTCAAAGAGCGTGGTATTCCATACCCCAGGCTACTTGCGCGTCTTTGGTGAAATCAATGCCAGAAGGAGTGTAAGGCGGTTTTAATTAACAAAGGCTATTCCACAAAATATTAGCATTAGTGAACAATTTGAGTCAATATTTTATAAATTTTTCTTTTAATTGAAGAGTTCTTATTTTGTTGTCCTTTTGAAATGTGATTTTATGTATAACTTTTAAATTTCCTTTTTTACACTGAATTGATTTTGTTTTTGTTTCAAGAAAAAATTAAACTTATGGAATAAATGAATAAAAGTAAATACATTTTAAATTTATTATAAGCCTAGAGAAATATTTTTTTAATATTTTTGGTTTCACAACAAGGTGTTCTTATGGAATTGTCCGACACTGTATGAACATATTCTCAACAATATAACATAGAATTGTCCCCAACAAGCATTGGTATATGTAAGTATTTCATTTGCACATTTTGAAAAAAGGTTGTATTCAAACGTTTGAAACAACATTTACGTTTGCAAACGTTCCATAAATGATTACCACCTCATGAATTTCGCGGGTAAAGGGAATTTAACAATATGGTTTTTACGTTTTCAATTTTTCCTCACGCCCTCTTATTTCGATGTTCTTTTTATTTCGTTCAATGAAACGAAAAAATTTAAAAGCAACTTGTTGGAAAAATGAAAAGTAGCAATAAATTCAACGCAAAATACTCATACGAAATTCCTTTCGTTCCTTTTAAATATGAGACGAGTATCATAGAATAATAGCAGACAGTGAGAGCCGGTATTGTGATTGGACTTTCCTTATACTAAGTATATGGACAAATTTCTAGTGTAGGGATCGGGCAGTACAAGCACAAGCAGAGACGTCGACTCTCTTTATGTCAGCTCATGTGTGTATATATACGATCGACTTCGAGCAATCGAGTAATATTCATATTAGCGAAATATTGGCTTCAGAGGAATTTGCTGTTACTGTTACTCAAGTTGTTTTTGCGAGAAATTTCGTTGCAAAATACGTAATCTGTTCGAGTTGTTCTTGTAGGAATGGATTTTATTTACTCGCTCTTTTGTTTCCGCCATTTCTCTTCCCACCGCTGCCTGTGTCCAGCGTAACAATTAGATTTTATTCCTCAATAAACAGAGTGAGGTAAATGAATTTATTGTTATTGTTTGTCATGTTGTTTTTGCGAGAAATTCCTTTAGTGCAAATACATAATCTGTTCGAGTTGTTCTTGTAGAAATGGATCTTATTTACTCGCTCTTTTGTTGGCGTCGTTTCTCTCCCCACCACTGGAGCGTATTGTTACAGCATAACAATTAGATTTTATTACTCAATAAACAGAGTGAGGTAAATTAGTTTGTTGTAATTTTTAGATGTGTGCATAGAGAACAAAACAAAATAGAAAAATGTGTCATACAAAAGGTTACCGATCCGGATTTCAGTGCCCACCCATAAGAATTTTCACTTTAAAAAGTATTACTACATTTGCAAACGTTTGTTCAATTTTGCATTTTCTGAAAGTTATGTTGACTGAAACTCTTCCTTCATACAAACAAAACAAAAAAACAAAAAGAGTTGAAAGTGAATTTAGTTTTGGAAGTTTTAATAGAAAAGCTCGGCCTAGGCCCTTCATGGGCTGTTGTGCCATTAAAAGTAAGTAAAGTAAATAGATAATACCAATTTGAAATAATAACTTAAATTGTTAAAATTAATAAGGTAAGCTTTTTGAAATATTTTTCTCCTTTTATATTTATTTTATATTAGATGATTCACAAGGATTCAGAAAGACATAAGTCCTATTTGTAGGAAAATATAACTTTTGTGAGGTACCCTGTCATATTTGAGCTGAAAATATTTTTCATTTCCTCAGCACGCAAGTTGAAGGAATATTTCCCGTTGGCTAGCAAATGGCGTTGTCGGATGTAGTACGGTTTCCGCAGGATAGCTTAATTGCATTTCTCTATAGAAGTGTGTGTGCGTGTATGTGCATATACTCGTTTCTTAGCATGCGATAGTGAAACTGAGCAGATATACTCGTAGAGAGAAGCTGGAGAAAGTACAGGTCGGGACGAAAATCACTCCAAAAGGATAAGACAACTGTAGGCGTTGGCTCCATTACGTTGTTAACATTCCATGCTATTGGAATAAAGTACTCCGTTTACGTTCCTTTTGGAGTACTTTGAAACAGCTCTCACCTCTCTCTTTGAGTCAGCAGTTTATTCCTTTTTACAAAATTTTTTTTTTTTTTTCGATAATACGATGATCTTGCAGACGTTTGTTTCATTTTCGGTAACAAGAGAGTGTTTATTAACAAAACTAAAACAATAAGTGATTTACCCTTAGCCGAGCTGCTGAAAATTGGTTTCATTGGGTATAGAAGTGTGCCGGCAATTATGCTTGTAAGGAATATCTGTGATTCTTTCGACGCATCTTATATACGCATATATAAGATAACTATCGCAGTGACAAAACAAATGTGCATGACTGCTGATTTTTTTGTGAACAAAACTTGGCAGCACTATGTAAGTTTGAATTGAATTGAATTAAATTTCTAACTTAAATAAAACTGTAGCTTCCTTCCATTCATGTACAAATAAAACACGCACGACATGAGTGGATGCGAAAAGCTCGGCCTAGGCCCTCCATGGGCTGTTGTGCCATTAAAAGTAAGTAAGTAAGTAACAATATAGATTTATAGGGTAAAATCGCTTGTTTGCTGCAAGACTGTCATAACTCAAAAAACAAATAATTAAAAAAAAAAACTCGTGTAAACTTTTAAAAATTAGCTTTCATCTCTCCATACAATTGATAACTACAAATCATGTATAATAGAATACAAGATTACGCCATTAAGTTGACCAAATTGGCCTCTATCTGCGCATGTCGTCACAAACAGAATTTTTATAAGTCAGTAAATGTATGCTAGTAAAATACTAGCATATCTGTTTCCTACGTCACAGCCCCTTTCAATTTTGTGAGAGCCGAATTGCAGACCAGCTCGACTACAAATGCTCTTCTCACGTGAAGAGTTCATAAGATACAGTTACGATTTTATACACAAGACAAAGATTAGCTTAAATAAAATAAAGCTATGGTGAAACTAATTAGAAGCTATTTAATATATGTACTTAATTCGAAAATTTAGTTTTTTGATTTATGGCAGTCTTACAGCAAACGGGCGCAGTGGAATGCACGATTTAAATTTTGAGCCATTTTTTCTGTGCAAATGGTAACTCTGAAAGTTAACAGCTGGTATGCTGCACAAAGGAACAACGCTTTATCATTGTGATAATTAGATCGGAAATGCAGTGACTATGAAAGAGCTTTTGTTACATGAACATGATACCGGAGTTGTTGTGGCCTCAATTCAACGATATGGTTTCAGCAGGACGGCACCACCTGCCACACCGCACTTAAAACAATATGATTTCCAGCCCGAATCATCTCACGAAATTCCAATGTCAACTGGCTACCAAGATCGTGCGATAAAACGCCTTGCAATTCCTTTCTTTGGGGTATTGTGAAATTCCAAGTCTATGCGAATAAACTACAAACAATTCCTGAGCTCAAGCCCGACATCTAACGCGTCATCGCTGAGATAGAGCCACATGTCATCGTCGCAAATGTCGTCGAAAATTCCCTACATAGAGCAAGTGTCTATGATCAATACGCGGAGTCTATTTGCCAGATATTTTATTACATACTTAATCGGAACATGTCTACTTTACAATCCAATAAAATAAAAACACCACTCGCTCCAAAAATATGCGATTGATTTTTAAATTAAGTCGTGCACGTAGATTGAGGCACCCTTTAGATACGAGTATGCATATGTCGATTGTTAAGCTCACGGATGTGTTAAGTGAAAATATAGAATTTCTCCTTTCTTCAAAGAATTGCGCGGCTTAGTATACGATGGTGAGTTTTTGTTATATTTTTTTTTATATTGATATATTCAACACACAGTGTTGAATGCAGAGCATTGTGTTGAATGGAAGGTAGAAGGAGGGAGAATGAGAGAGGGAATGCAGTCACACAGGACACCGATAAAGAGATAGGCTTGGAACCGGTATTCATTTCAAAGAGCATATCGTGTTCGTTTTGAGAGTCAGTTAAAGCTCTCTCTCTCCTTGTTCGGTGCTACAACAACATTTTCCTGGTGTTCTCCGGGCGAAATCTGAATAAGTATAATAACGGCCTAAGAAGTCATGAATGAAAATTCGTTTAAGGAAGTTTTGCACGGGTGGGTACTCATGTTTATATGGTTGGTCGAACCAGAACAGCTGCCAAATGCTCTTCTGCTCTGTTAAATATTTGCATATGATTTGACAAGCCCTATTCAGGATGTGAAGTGTTTGCTCTTTTATTGTGTATATAAA
Source organism: Palloptera scutellata (assembly GCA_958295655.1). Taxonomy (NCBI): domain Eukaryota; kingdom Metazoa; phylum Arthropoda; class Insecta; order Diptera; family Pallopteridae; genus Palloptera; species Palloptera scutellata. The sequence goes on along the minus strand of OY282449.1, from coordinate 47,393,394 downwards.
TTAAAAATTTGATCATTCTGTTTATAAAAAAAAAAAAATCCTGACCAAATACATCACTTCGTGGGCTTTGATAACACTCTGTTGGACATAATGTTGGGCCACTTTAAAAATAGCCAGTGCAATTATATAATTACATATATGTACATATGTATGTATGTCTATAAGTAGTATTTATGTATGAATATGAAATAAGCAAAGCCGCCATATATGCACTTATTTTTGACTTCTTTGCATAACATGCCATCCTTAAATTTCTTTAAATTATTCTCTTTAAAATATTACCATGCCACACACACACATACGCATATACACTTCACTGCTGGCTCCCACTTTGTCAGCGTCTATTTACATTTTCATGTGTGTGCTTGTGGGAGGGAGGCAATGTGTCTGTCTCTATGTATGTGTGTGTGGGTGTGTGTGTGGTATTTTCGTGAACATTTTTCCTTTTCCATTTTTTCCACAACATTGTGATTTATTTTTTTATCGCTTATGTTTTATGTACTTTAAGGATTGTTTTTAATTTTTTATTATTTTTTTCTTACACTCATATTTTCAAGGTAAATCTTTTGAGTATACAAATTCTCTTTGTGATATTTTATATTGTTTGGTTTTTATTTTCTCTTTTTGTTGCTAACTAAGTAGCAAAGCAAAAATACATAAGTACTTCATACGTACATACTTACTTACATACGATAGATAATGAGGTTGGCGGAAAAATTTAAACACAGAACCAAAGTTTTTAATTATTTTGTTGATTTTAGCGCTTTTACGCCTACATACTTTTTTTATGCCTTTTATAAATTGCTCGTATGTTGGTATGAGTATATATTGTTGTTGTTTTTTGTTGCTGTTAATTCCTCTTTAGCTTTTATTCTTTATTTTTTCTCTACTCTAAAAGTTTAATATATCTGGCCACGCCTTCCATTTACATTCAATTAAGTTGTACATATGTAATAAGTATGACGGGGCTTTTATGTAGGCAATTGTGGGCTTCGTTAATTAACTGGTTGTTGGAAAAAAAAGAAGGGTTTGTTGATCGTTTAACATTTTTGAGGATAAAGTGACTTTGAGATGTACTTAGGTGGTGAAAAGTGCTGTAGTAAATCGGAGTTTTAATTGCAAAGAAATAAAATTATCAAGTACTTATTTGTTTTACTCACTTATTTTCTCTCCTTTATCCAGCCGGAATTCGTAGGGGATCTGCGGCCCTATATGCACATATTCTGTGCACATATTACGTTGTGCCATAATTTGGAAAGGTAATTAAGAGCCGCTGATTAAAATCATAAAAAAAACAACAAACTTTCTACACGGCACCATCTCTTGGTAGGCAATGGCATACCTAGTAAAAATTGCAATATTAAAAGCAGCAACACTCCAGCACCCCTCGTTACCCTCTCTATAGGATGTTATATGACGTCATGTTACAAGATGTTGATGACCAAGCTAGGTTAACAGTTGGGATATCTATCATAAGGTCTACCCGAAAATCTTGTAAATAAACACTCAGAAATGGAGTTTTCCCAAATCATGTTCGGACACAAAACTTGAAACACAAAACCTAAACGTCTCCACACTCCAGCACCCCTCGTTACCCTCTCTATAGGATGTTATATGGCGTCATGTTACAAGATGTTGATGACCAAGCTAGGTTAACAGTTGGGATATCTATCCTAAGGTCTACCTGCAAATCTTGTAAATAAACTCTCAGAAATGGAGTTTTCCCAAATCATGTTCGGACACAAACCTGAAACACAAAACCTAAACGTCTCCATATGAACTTTTCTGTTCAACCTAAAGATTATTCTAGTCTAACTATATTATAGCGAAAACAATACCAACAAAATTCTTCTTTATTATTGGGGAAATTTCCTAAAAATTCACTTGGATTTGAGCGTACTTTTCAATATGGTAATTTTTCTTTTTTTTAATGGTTAGTCGAGTGTAAAGAGATTATTATTGGACAAAATTTTTTTCTCTCAAGGGAGTTATTCCACCAATTGAAATTCAACTTAGGTGTTTTTGCTCTTCAATGAACCAAAGTTCTTTTGTTATGGAATAATTTTAATGGTTCCTACAGTTTAATCCTTTTATACCAGCTGCAGCATATATTTTTATGACATTGATATTTATTTTAGATAAATTAGGTTAAAAAGACGTGTATCACACTTTCACTTGGAGACCTTTAGGTCCATTTAATATGCCTTCGTATAGAATTTCCAAGGAGGGGGCACGTTCTAAGAAAAAATTTTCGAAAAAAGTTGTGACATTGACTTTCAGGGATCTCAAGTTTTTTTTTATGTGGAATATTACCTTCAAATTCACAAGTGAAAAGAAATGTTTTTTGCCAACAAAACTCAGAACTATCGAGCTTATTCGCAATTCAACGGACAAACGTTGGCTCTCTCTACTAGCTCCGTAACGCTGGTCACTTCGCAGTTATCCGGGACTCTTAGCTGAATTGGAGACTGCACACGGAACATCAGTTGAAGCGTAAATGCGTAGCAGTAAATCGGGCCTTCAGCCAAAATTAAACTCGTGGATGTATAAACCGACTGTAATCCTAGTTTACAAAGCCTTGGATTGAAAGAAAACCCTCAGACATTCAGTCATGCCCCGCAGCAGCTCTCAATGTTCCAAGGGCTCAATTATTCATAAGTAGCGTGACGTAAAAAATATTTTGAAAATACAAATCTTCACTGTTCTACGATTTTGGTAATCACAGTGGGCAACATTGCCGTGCGCTGCGTTATGAATGCATAATCAAGTCTATCTATCTGATTCCAATAGATCTCTTTATGGAGAAAACTGCAGTCAGGTTGAAAGTGCACCAGGATATTCTGGACAAATTGGGAACAAAACAAAATTTCACGATACTTTCACTTAACTTGCCAGAAAGAGTGGAGCAGAGGCATGGCAACAAATAACTTCGGCACCATAGTATTCACGGGATGGATCCAAAATTAGATGTAGCGCTGGAGCAGAGATTTTCTTTGAGAGACGTTAATCGATCTTTATTCTGCTGGTGTATTCCAGATGGAAATATTAGCAACCAGGGAAGCGTGCACATGACTGGAAATAGACTATATGCTATAGGACAGCCATGGCTTTTGATAAAGCAATCGCAATAACTAATCTAGTAAAATAATGTAGGGAAAGTCTTATGTCCGATAGTGCAACGTTGCCGGATATCAATCAACATAGAGCGCATAGTTAAAGAAAATGACCTGCCTCGGTTTATTTCAAGTTAGTGATTATTTCAGTCAGGAGTAAAATCTAAAGAAAGAAACCTGCTATTAGTCATATTTAAATACAACAGGCTAACGACCTGCAAGACTGGCAAAACGTTATGGACACAACTGAAACTTGTGTAGAAATTCATGACAAATGTTTAACAAAAGTGATATTTCAAGACTGGTTTTTAGTAGTCATTCTTCTCACTTCTAGGTAATCAGTGAGCAAGCGGCCTAATGGGAATCATATATCTATTCATCAGCTGTATCTCACCGATGACGCGTTGCATCTCGGCCTTGAGCTCAGGAACTTTTTGTGGTTTATTCCCATAGAACTGGAATTTTACAAATCGCACGGCGTTAAATCGCACGATCTTGACGGCCAGTTGACATTGGAATTTCAGCAGATCACTCGGTTTGGAAATCCCTGCTCCAAAAAATCGATTGTTTCATGCGCGGTGTCGCCTACTGAAACCACATATCGTCCAAATATATACCATCCAGTTGAGGCAAAAAGAACTCGGTTATCATGTTCCAAGATTAAATATCTTCAAAATAAAAGGTTATGAAGTTTATGACACTAAGTATCCTGATGGAAAAGCACGACGTGACACAGCTGTTTACGTAAAAAGAATAATCGAACACTATGTAGAAGAATATGCAAAAGAACACGTTTACGCAATATAAACAACAGAAAGTTCGTTGTCAACCACAAGTCATTTACATTTCATAGCTACAAAATATCAGCAGGCCACAGGGGAGTGTGCTTGGGCCCCTTCTTTATCTCGTGTTCACAGCAGATCTGCCTACAAGTATGAAACTATTAACATGAACTTTCGCTGACAACACTGCAATACTTAGCACATATACAATTCTAATTAAAGCAACAGAAAATCTGCAAGCGAACATAATAAACATTGAGCAATGGCGGCAAACATGGCGAATTAAGATAAATGAACTTAAGTGCACGTAAGTGTCATTCACTCTTAGAAAAGGAAACTGTTCTGCCATTAGAATTAACAACAAAAATATCCCACAGAAACCTGCAGTCAATTACTTACGCGTTTAGTATATCTTGACAAGCGGTTGACGTGGCAAAATTATATTCAAACGAAACGTACTCAAACTAAATTTAAAGTTGCCAACATGAATTGATTTTTAGGAAGCAATTCAGAATTGTCGCTCGAAAATAAAATACTCCTATTTAAGACGACTGTTAAACCAATTTCAAACTATGGAATCCAACTGTGGGTTAAAATCCAACATTGATAAGATTCAAAAGATGCAATCTAAAATACTAAGAACCATATGCGTTGCCTTGGTACTGAAAAAATGCCATCATTCATAAGGTCTAGTACACTGGAAGCGTACCTTGCGTCGATCACAACGTAATCAATCTGGTCTCATGTGTTTTGATCACTGGACCGCCAAGTGGCCTTATCTCTCTCTCTGTTGGAATTTAGTGCCACTAACTGTCATGTTTCATGCGGCGGCGAAGTCGATCAGCCTCATACCGTTGTCGGCGGCTTCGTCGTGGAGACTGAATTTTCCGATCGTCGAACCATAGAGGCTCTCCTTGCCCACCTTGGCATTGAAGTAGCCTAACACGATTTTAATATCGTGGCGCGAGCAAAACTTATAACTTTGATATAAGATTTGTTATTTTATTGTCATTTTCCGAAGAGGAAAGATTCAAAAACCAACATACACTTAAAAAAAAAAAAAAAATTTCCTGTAACGAATACAATTCACAGTCACTGCATTTCCGGCCTCATTTTAACAATGAAAACGCGTTGTTTTCTTTGTGTGGAGCTCTATTGTTAATAATCGGAACAATCTTTAAATTACCAATCTTACTTTACTTACTTTTAATGGCACAACAGCCCATGGAGGGCTTAGGCCGAGCTTTTCGGATCCACTCATGTTGTGCGTGTTATATTTGTACGTGAATGGAAGGAACCTACAGTTTAATGCCGAATCCGAACGGTGAAGTGAAAAGCTTTTCATAGGCCAAATTTACTCTTGTACGTTTCCCATTACCTGCCAAGAGGTGGAGCCGTGTAGAAACATTATTTTTTCTTCTTTTTGATTTTGCTTGTGCCGAGATTCGAACCCCGGACACTCTGCGTAGCAGTCCAACGCACTACCACTACGCCACAGCGATCATTTATAATTACCTATCTGCCTACCAAATAGAAACCGTTTCACCCATTGAAAATACAATTTATATAAAGATTTATACACTAAATACTATATTAAAGAGTATATTTCTTATTTCGTACCTAGCTACGGTAACCAAAAAAAACCATAGACGGCAACCCAAATACAAAAAAAATAAAAACAAAAAATACAGCGGATATTACTTTACTTTACACTCATGTTGTGCGTGTTATATTTGTACATGAATGGAAGGAACCTACAGTTTAATGCCGAATCCGAACGGTGAAGTGAAAAGCTTTTCATAGGCCATATTTACTCTTGTAGGATTGCCATTGCCTGCCAAGAAGTGGTGCCGTGTAGAAAAATAATTTTTTCTTCTTTTTGATTTTGCTTGTACCGAGATTCGAACCCCGGACACTCTGCGTATCAGTCCAACGCACTACCACTACGCCACAGCGACCACATAGCGGATATTATTCAGTGTAAAAGAAAATGGATGAGAATTTAATTAAACTAATTGAGACGTCGATGAAAGCAACAGGATCAACTTTTACTTTAGATAGCAGTACCTCCTAAAGCGAATATGAAAAAGTTAAGTGGAAATATACGCCGTAGAAGCGTAGAGAAGGAAAACTTTAAAATCAACCGGCAACTGAAAGTACTCTGAACTACAAAGTATGTAAATTCAGTGAAATGAAACAGTAAAATTAATCAAAAGGAAGCGAAATTTTTGTATTTAAAATTTAAAATCTTTTCGTACAAACAATTTAACAATGAAAAGTTGAATTTATATTATATCTTTCAAATGGCAATGAGCTCGCACAGGGAAGTCACATGCCTGAAAAACAGAAAAATTAAAAGATGAAAAATTAATAAAAGATATAAAGAATTAATGCAGGTTTGAATATTTGCCCTTTTTTTTATCGTGAGAGGTGCCGTAAATTTCCATTAAAACATGAAAACAATGCAAACACACATACACTAACGAACACTCAAGCCACTCGCTCTCTTGCACACTCTTAACTATGATATCTGTGCATGTACCTATATGTATTTTTGTATGGTATGTACTTATGTATGTATAGCGTACCTGTATTTGTGCATTGTAGTGTAAACCATTGGGACACTTGTTCACGTGTGCAACACCGCGATTACATTTGTAAAACACGCTGCAACTTGTTGGCGAAGGAAATTGGACCGCAATTGAGTTGTCTTCTTCGGCAGGAGGACAGACAATTGCCTCTGCTGCTTCGTGGGTTGGAGGAAATGCAACAGCAGCAACAACAATAAAAAGTAGAACAGAGCAAAGCGCAATGTTATGAATGTGGTGAAGTAGCATTTTAGTTGAATGTTTTATTTTTCTCTCTCTCTCTCTCTCTCTCTGTGCACAGAGATTATTGATTTATTCCCAGTGATCAAGTTACAACAAAAACTTACAGATGATAGTTATACGTGTGAATGCATTGAATTTTACCCTGATATTGTTGGAAAACTGAGGTATGCGTCGAGGCTTTTATAGCTTTCAGTACTCCATAGCACAGCGTTACGTGTTGTTTTTATTATTTACTAATATCTTATCAAAATCTTTGACTTTAACATTGTCAGTCTCATATGTTTGTGACATATATTTTCAATTAATTATTGCTTGTTTATATTAAGATACAGATTTGTGACTTATTCAGTATAATAATTTGCTGGTACTTAGAAATCAAATTTACAGATAACTTGAATACAAATGCAAGTACCTACAACTTATGTGCGTACTGATAGTATCAAGTGACGATATACATACATACATAGTAGATTCTTGCAGAAAAACATGTGTTTGAATTTATTGAACATATTTTCCTAATTGAGACAGGGTGATCAAATGTTTTAACTCAAATTTTTTTTTTTTTTTTAATGGCACACCAGCTAATGGAGGGCCTAGGCCGAGCTTTCCGCTTTTCGCATCCACTCATGTTGTGCGTCTTATATTTGTACATGAATGGAAGGGAACTACAGTTTTAGTACCGAATCCGAACGGCGAAGTGAAAAGCTTTTCATAGCAATTTTTACTCTTGTAGGTTTTCCATTTCCTTCCCAGAGGTGGTGCCGTGTAAATCAAAAATGATTTTTTCTACTTTTTGATTTTTTGATTTTGCCTGTGCCGAGATTTGAACCCCGGACACTCTGCGTAGCAGTCCAACGCACTACCACTACACCACAGCGACCACATTTTATTATATCTAAATATTTGTTTTTTTGCGTTATACAATGAGAGCAATGAGAGAGCGGAAATAAAATTCTGCTATTAAATTTTATAAAGGGTGGTCCATATAATATTTGGAATTTGAAGTACTGGTTATTTTGAGTTTAGTTTTATATTTTCGGTTAACGAAATACTAAACATTTACTTGCCAAATGGTGATAGTGAAAGCAAAATTACGGTCAAAATCCAGTAGAAGAGAAGCGAATTCCACTAAATTTGCGGATCAATTTGTGAAACGTGTGCGTGAAACTGGATCTTTATTGGATAAAATAAGACGTTCTTGTACTCCTAATTGCTGCTGTTGCTCAGTGCTGTATGGTGATATATAGAAGATATGGACTTAGACAACATTTGGTTCCTACAGGATGGCGCGCCTTGCCACCCAAGCCGTGCAAAACACAATCTTTTGCGGGGAAAGTTTGAAAGTCGTGTTAGTAGCCGTTTAGTAGCACCACCCAGTTGTGATTTGACTCCGTTGGACAATTATTTGTGGGGAGCCGTTGAAGATAACTGTTACGCTAAGGACAAAATTGGTGCAGCCATCGGTCATTACAGCTCCATATTGTCGAAAATGCACTGAAATATTGGGTAGATCATATGGGCTACTGCAAGTCCAGCCGGGAAAGTCATTTGAATGAATTAGTGTTCCAAAAATTAACTGAAAAAAAATATTCGTTGCATATTTACACCAAAATCAAATTCCAAATTATAATTGGTCGACCCTGCTATGATGATACTTAGGTATGGTTAAGATCCAAATATTATATCGTCTCTTTGATCATTTGACCTCTATATGGTATCATATATCACAGGGTAGTAATCAGATAATGAATAATACCACACAATTATCAAACGAAATTTAATGGAGAATGTAAAAAATTTGGTTTTTTCGAAAATAAGCTATGCTCTCGTTATTAATATATTTTTTTTCAATGTGCAGTATCACAAAAAATAATCGAATCTAAGTGACTTTAATTGATTTCAAGTTTCAATTGCCTCTTAGTCACCTCAAGTACTAATTGAATCCAAGTGACTCTATGTGACTTCTGTTAACTCCAAGTGACTTACAGTTCCAACTGACTTTAAGTTACTCCAAGTGACTTTTGTTGACTGCTAGTGAAGTGTCAACTGACTGAACGTTTCAAAGCTCTCACAACTTTAATATCATATAACTTCAAAAGTTTATTGCATTCCACTTACCGTAAAGAAACTTGCAATGAATAATCAATCGGTGATTTTACAAAAGACTTCAGGGCATATTTCAAAATCTTATTGATGAATGATTAACTTTTCATCTGCACAACAACATCAAACATAAAGTCAACACTGCAAGAAGCCTACTATACAATATTTTTACTTTAAGTGACGAACTCAAAGAATTCAAAGAAAGAAACATCGAAAAAATACATCAAATATTTAAAAATAACAATTACCCACAAATATTAATGCACAATCTAATACCTAGTCTTGCCATAAGTTCTGTTACAAGCTTTTCAAAGTAGTAGGCTTTGAAATTTTAAATTGTATGATACCGTTATTCGCATTTTTTGGTACAATGTTCTATTGCAAAACAAATTCAAATCAGTTTGGTTTCAAATTTTGCGTAATTAATATGGAGTGGGGCAATAACGAAAATCGCATCGCGGTGATTGCATTGCACAAATGCGGAAATAGCGCAAGTCAAACTTTCACGTTGCTAAAAAAAAACTTCAAATATCGAAAATGTTTATTTATCGTACCATCGATCGTTTCTTGGAATTGTCTCAAGTGGAAGACAGGCTGAGTAGTGGTCGACCTCGCGTTGTTCGTACGAGTGGAGCCATAAAAGCTGTGCGAGAGCGGATTCGCCGAAAAACCTTAAGAAAGCAAAAGATCATGGCTAGAGAAGTGGATATGTCTTCCAGATTCATGTCACGACTAATCCGTGATGACCTCCACATGAAGGCCTTTCACAGGCGCACAGGCCATCTTTTAACTCCACGGCTAAAACAAATACGATTGGACAGATGTAAGAAGCTTTTGCAGTGGTACGCAAGAAACGGCCTTAAAATATCCTTTTTACGTATGAAAAAAAATTGTTACGGTGGAGGAAGTTTTTAATAAGCAAAACGACAAAATCTATGCGAGAACATTTGAAGAAGCTAAATTTATTGTGCCAAGGGTTCAGAGAGGTCGTCATCCAACATACGTTATGGTCTGGTGGGGAGTATCACATAAAGGCGTCAGTTCCTTGCATTTTTGCGAAAAGGGCGTTAAAACTGGAGCAAAAGTGTACCAACAAGATGTCTTGGAAGGCGTGGTGAAAGACTTGACAATAACCCTTCTTTAATGGAGAGCACTGGGTCTTTCAACAAGACTCTGCACCGGCACACAAAGCCAAAACAACTCAAGAGTGGCTACATCAGAATATTATTAGTGCTGAAGATTGGGCCTCAGGAAGCCCAGATTTGAATCCCCTTGATTACAATCAATACCCATCGAAACCATACGTGCCGCTATAGCCCAATGGCCTGATCGTCTAAAGGGCGACCATTTTGAATGAGATGTTGATTTTCAGAAACACTATAATTTAATAACAAAATAAAAATTACAACACATTAAAAAACTCGTTTCTTTCATTTTTACACTATATTCAAATTGTAACAAGACTTATGGCAGGACTAGGTACAAGCAAATCTAAAAAAACTAATCAACAACAGCATCACAGAAATAACTGCAAAATTATACTCAAAAATTCTTCAGTGTTAGATACATCCCAACAATTCAGGCAAACTCTACACAGATTACAAAGTAATCGCAGAAAATACAGCACTAGCATAAGTTTATAAATCTAACGTTATTTTATCAACAATATTCACGAAAGTTAAACCAGCAATAGACCAACAACAACATAGCAACGTGTAGTACATATCAAATTGAAAGCACAGGAAACGAAACAACAAATTTACATTGGTACAACAAAAAGAGCTTTAACCTTCGCACAGACGGCAATTTTTGTGTACGCTAGTGAACAGTATTTACCCGGGTACACATTTTTTACCTGTGTCCAGGTCTATTGTTCAGTAAGGTTTTCCGTGTACGCGTGCTTACAAATCCTTCTCAGATTATCATTTGAGGACAAACAGCGTCACAACGAAAGAATTTTTGCAGCAGCCGTTTCTGAATCAGAAGATGACCGGGACGATGCAAACTTTGAATCCGATGAAGATTCCTTGCCAGAGAAAGTAAGTGCTAATTCTGATGCCGAATAGAATGAAGAAGGTGAAATGATGGAACTGAATGACACTACTGAGTCTGAAGCTGATGAGGAGGAGACAATATTGAAAACAGTGACATAGAAATGGTAATGAAGGTGACAATTTTCCGTCGAATGTAGACTTTTTTTACTGTCAAAGATGGAACAAAGTGGTATTAGCATCAATCTTCCTTCCATTCAACACAATGCTCTGCATTCATAGGGTGTTTTATTTCTTCTTGAAAACCACACTTCTAGTAAAAACACCCTGTATAACTGCTATAGTGGCACTTTCCAAAAAACGATCTCATTGCCAGGCAAACTTCCTGCTTCGTTTAGCCATAAGTGTTTCAAACAATAGTTGGTGCTAGAGTTATGCATTACGACTCAAAAGATATAGCGTTGAAAGCTTGAAATTTACAAATTTTGTATAGTGACGGTATGTTAATCAATGTCCTAAGTATATGCACAGTTATAGCATCTAGCTATTTATGCTTATACATTCTTATTTAAGAGTATATGCAAGTGTGTGTTGTTTGTGTGGCTTGTGTGCTTCGCTGTGTATTAGTGTATGTGGGTGTATGTGTGTGTGTGTGTGTGTGTGTGTATATTCCAGTGCATGCTCTCGGTGACAATAATTAGTTATTCCGCTTGTGTGTGTGTGTGTTGTTTGCCTCTTGCACTTTAGGGGGCTTTTCCGCACGATCTCTGCGTGTATGTGTGTACGAGTATGTATTTCAGATTTTATGTTTTTATCAACAAAAAAAAAAAAAACAAAAATCTAATTTTAAACATATAAAATTTTCTGCCAAAAAAGTTCTGCTTTTTCTTTCTGTTTTGCGTAAATTAATTTAAAAGTATTATAAAGGATTTTGTTAGCTGTGTGTTTTTGTTTATTATTTTATTTCTTCTTTTTTTTGTTTGGTTTTTTGTTTTTTTCTTTGGCATAGCCCAGAGGGATTTAAATGAAATTTATTTATTTAAATTTGTTGAAACGAAAAATTGGAATATTTTTACTTTTCTCCCAACATTTTATATTTTTTGTTCTGTGTTGGTTTTTGTCAGCAAATTAAATAAATAAATGCAAACATTATTTTATTTTTTGTGTGGGCGTAAGGGAGAAAGTCTCTACTTGTGTATATTAGAAATGAAAAGTTTTTGTTTTCGACAGCTTTTAAGTTTTTGTATATTTATAGTTGCGGACTTTTATTTGTATATAATAGTTGAAAATCCAAGCTAGACCAGTGAAACTCTCCGAGCAAGGAGCGTAAAGAGTTTCACTCTATCAATGTATAGCATATGAGATGCTCAAAAACCGTTATGTGAACATACAATGGACCAAGGCGTATTAGCGTATTAGTTATTGCTTGACGTTTTTTCTTTTACAAGGTCTCCCAAAAGTCAAAGTCATCCCTTGGACAGCTGATAGGCCAGATCAAAACAAATTAAATCTGTTTTTCCAGTGCCACAGCTACAAAATTCAATATTTTATTTTTTTTTATTTTTTGTTACTGTATGAGTCTAAAAAATACGTTTGCTCAGTTCATGAGCTTGCACTAAATTAACGAAAGAGTGGTAATATCTCAAAAACTGACAACAGTTTACTGAAGTAATATTCCGATATTCTCTTATAAATACATAGGAATATTTTTTATTTTTTTGTATTATTACATTCAACACACAGGGTGTACCCCCATGAATGCAAAGAATTGTGTTGAATGGAAAAAAGATTGATAGGTGGGAGTAAGAAGGAGGCAGAATGAGAGAGTGAACGTGATCACACAGGACACCGATAAAGAGATAGACAGCCATTGTGGCAAGTGTTATGCTTTTACCACAATGAGCTTCAGTTTATCAGTGTCGACTATGACCATATGTAGCGCCAAAGGTCAAGCTTTTCGCATCCACTCATATTGTGTTGTGTAATAATTGTACATGAATGGAAGGGACCTACAGTTTTATGCCGATTCCGAAGGGCAAAGTGAAAAGCTTTTCATATGCAATTTTTATTCTTGTAAGTTTGCCATTGCCCAAGAGGGGGTGCCGTGTAGAAATTTTTTTTTTTTGCTTGTGTCGAGATTCGAACCCCGGAAACTCTGCGTGTAACAGTCCAACGCACTACCGCTACGCTACAGCGAGTTACGCTAGTTATAAGCTAGCCTTCAATGGATGACGTTGAATTTTGCGAGACCCTATATAAGCAATCAACACTCAACAATCACTCATTGTGTTGACTATGAAGTTGAGGAGATCATAACACAGTTAGAAGGGAAAAGAGCGAGAATAGTTATGAACGTTCGCTTTGAATTGAATAAGGACCTAACTGTCAGGAAGCCGACAAATTAATCAGTGAATACTTTTCGGCATAGTTCATTAACATAATATATTTTTGACGAATTTTCAAAGCTGGTTTCAAAAATTAATTAAAATCTACTTACACATTTAAAAAATAGAGGGTAGTGGCCGATCTATGAGAAAGTTTACTTTTACTTTTAATGGCAGAACAGTCCATGGAGCGCCTAGGCCGAGCTTTTCGCATCCACTCATGTTGTTCGTGTTATATTTGTACATGAATGGAAGGAACCTACAGTTTAATGCCGAATCCGAACGGCGAAGTGAAAAGCTTTTCATAGGCAATGTTTTATTCTTGTAGGTTTGCCATTGCCTGCCAAGAGGTGGTGCCGTGTAGAAAAACTATTTTTCTACTTTTTGATTTTGCCTGTGCCGAGATTCGAACACCGGAAACTCTGCGTAGCAGTCCAACGCAATACCACTACGCCACAGCGTGAAAGTAGCTGTACAAAAATAAAAACTTTTAGTAAAATCTTGTACATATTGTACGAGTATTTCAGTTTAAACTTCTTCTTTTGTCAGATCTTCTTTGAAGTTTATGGAAATCTATGGAAGATATAAAAAGTATTTACAGTGAACCCCGTGGAAGTACCTAAGTGGGTGATGTTAGGCTTTTGAGGTACTAAATAAGCGTTGAAGCACTTAAAAGTCGAAAAATCTATGGGTATTTGCAGCAAAAGTATCAAATTACAGGCACATGAGAGAGAATGATACTTAAGCCAGAGGTACTTAATCTGGGTTTACTGTACATTGTACAACTGTCATATCTATATGCTTTATACATTTTTGTGATAGTATTCCACGTGCAATGAGTGAAGATTTGTCTGCTCCAATTTGTCCTAGAGAAGCTATCACTCCCTGTATCAAAAAAGAAGAATCTGCCAATCAAAAAATAAAGTTGCATATTCTTCTCTTTAAAATCTAGTATTTCTGAGTCTTTTCTTATTTTTCTTTTAATTTATACATTCAACACACAGGGTGTACCCCTATGGAATGCAGTGCATTGTGTTGAATGGAAGGAAGATTGATAGGTGCGAGGAAGAAGGAGGGAGAATGAACGAGGAAATGCAATCACACAAAATGCTTGGACATTAGAAGAGTTTTTAAAGAACGAAGCGCCTTGCATGTTATAGGAAATAAATAATCGACATCTGCAGCTTATGCAGTAGAGTAAATTTGGGTGAAGAAGATCGACTAAACTCTTTGAAGAGTGCTCGGAAAGAGTAACTTAAAAATTTATTAATTCGGTCTGCAGAGGAACTTACTTTTGCCGCTCATTGCAATGTTCATGGCTGGGGAGAACGATCAAAGGCTCAAGTACTAAAAACACGTTTAATAGCTCATAAAATTCTGTAAAAATCATGATAACATCAAAATATATTATGCTGGTACTTCATTATTCCTTGACTCAAACCCTGAATATACCATGCACTAAAACTTAAATACACGCGAAATTCACATTTATTTCATGAATGAGTGCAAATAACCGAAAAGGGAAAGCATAAACAACTTTTTGTTTGTACAAAAGCAAAATAAATAATTGCCCAGCTTAAAGTATTAACCAAATACCGTCTGAGAGCATAGACAAAGCAAAAACGAGATCAAAGCAAAACCAGCCAGAGTTGCCAATTAATATCTTGGGACAACCAGAAAATCATCTTCCCGACTCAATATTATAGTGGTAAAAGTGACGGAGAGATATAATCCTTTTTAGTTCATTACTAACCCGATTTTTTTTTTATATGATATTTTATGTATATTTAGGTTTCTTGGAAACCAAGTCTTGCAGTAGATATAACTTAAAATGTCCCATTGTTGAGATAGTCAACTTACTTACTTAGCTGGCACTACAACTGTTGATCGGTCGTGGCCGCCTCTATAAAGCTCCGCCAGTCGCCTCTGCTATGCGCGCGCTGGTGCCAGTTGATAAGGCCAAGTGCAGTCAGGTCGCCATGTACCTGGTTTTTCCAACGGATATTAGGGCGTACTCTTCTGCGTGTTCCTCCACCGTGGTTCGAATAAAACACCCTTCTAGCCGGAGCGCTTTCTTCCATTCGCTCAACATAACCCAGCCAGCGAAGCCATTAGATTTTTATACGCTTGACTATGTCAGTGTCGGCGTACAGCTCATACAGCTCATCGTTCCATATTATTCGATACACGTCGTCGACGCATACTGGACCGTAGATCTTACGCGGAGTATCTGCTTCTCGAACGCTCCTAACAGCCCCTCATCATTGATGGTATTTTGAGGGTTCATTGGGAAATATTTTAACGTGCTTGGTTCCAAGCCCGACGCACAACCATTCATTCAAGGCCATGGAAAAGCCCGCCGCACACATTAGTTAGCTCACTGACGGATGTCAGATCGCTATCCACGGAACGCCACGAGGAGGTTGTGTGTCGACTTGAAACATAGAAGCGCAAGGATCGAACATGGATGCACCTGCGCCTGCCACGAACTTTACCTTGTGTCCTACGCCCCAGGCCCCGCAAGATAGTTGCGACAGTCAAAGTCATCGTAATCGTTTTTTCCTGCTTCCTAAAGAACGAAAGTAAGTTACGAAAAATGTCCTAGAAATATGTAATTGTTTCATTTTTGTCATGCCAGCACCGAACACAAATATTTCGACGAAAAAATTTGTTGACTTCTGGCATCGCTGAAAGAAAAAGTATGGAACAAAGAGTAAAAGAAAGAGATAAAGTGGAAGAGGAGAGTAACTGTTCAGCAGTCTCTTACTTGTCTGATTACGAATTTAAATAAATCTCTGCTAATCAACGAACAAAAGAGTCTCCAGAAAACAAAAACAACGTAGGTGGAGAAGAAGAAGACAGGGCGAATTAGAAGGGGAAGAAAACGAAGGAGCATAATAAACCATACGCCGACACACGCATACAAGATGAAGTAATATGAAAGAAAATTACAAGTATAATGAAAATTGAAAAATTAAAAAAGGAAATGTAAGAGAAAGAATCAAGCGAAAAGGCAAAGAAAAAATTTTCCACCAAGAAAATTTATAATAATGTTGAAATTTTCTTTTGCTACTAAGCAAAAAAGAGATAATGCCAAAGGAAAAATGAAGTGGCTTTAATGCAAAGGAACAAGAAATATTTTTTTCGCAAATGTGAATGATGAAAATCTTTGAGAGGAATTTACACAAAGCAAGTTAAGGATAATTAGATGCAAACAAGTGCAATAAGTACTGGCATTTTTTTTTAGTATTTTTTGGACCTAGTTATGTGAAATTAAAAGAAAATCTTTTTAACACTTTAATGTAACTCACTGTAATACGAGGTGAAAGGAGGGTAGCCGATAAACTGCAGGCTAGAAGGTATTAGAAAGTATGGGTGAAAGAGTAAGGTATTCCGTTATCTTAAGTCTCCTCTTACATGTCTCAACTATTGAGCCACTAGAGCAATTATGTAAAACCGAAGTTCTTAGGCGAGAGAAGGTAAACGTGTATGCAATATTTTATGCTAAGCAATGCCCTGGTGCAAAGAGACTAAAACATGCAAACATGCTCTCGTGTGGCCAGGCTCAATGACAACAATATTAATTAATTTATTTGAATATGGATATTAAATAATCTTACCAATAATAGCTGTGTAAATTTGTACTTTTTATTTTTTGTTTTTGTTTTTTGTTTTTTGAAAACTACTGAATCTGACATTTTCAATAGAAAAATAAGAATTTAAATATGTAACATGGATGGATGGATGGATATGAAGAAGGCTGGATGGATGGACCTACCAGTGCAGGACAGTTCCTCAAGCACTCAAGCTATGTAGCCCATTGTACTTAAGCCCTAGGAAAAGAAGAAGGGGTGACAGCAAGTAAGGGGTTAGAGAAAAAGAGGGGAAAAGGAGTAATAGGGGGACTACGTTCTGTTCCACAAATTTTCCGGATTCTCTCACAAATCTCAGAAGATTGCAGAAGGGGAAGGAGTGAACTTTGTCCATTCCTGTGACATCGAAACCCAAAATGCGCCATCTCGTTCGGGCAAAGGCGGGGGACATGTGCAGAGAAAATGCTCTGTGCTCTCCAGACAAGATGTGAAGGTCGGGTCCTCGGTGATGCCGATGCTGGCCATATGTTGGCCCCATGGGTTATGCCCTGTAATGAGTCCCACCCTCCAGCGAAGGTCCTTCCTTCCCAATTTAAGAAGGAATTCTGCTGCATATGTAATATGTAATATGTAATATAAATCAATAGTTTTTTTTATAAAATTATTCGCCCCTAATACAATGTATGTGAGCTGGTAAAGTCGGTTCTTTCTTAATTTACTGCCTCGTTACTTAAAAATTACTTTGAATTTTTTTACATTTTTCATTACCATTCAGATATCATCGGTGATTTGCTTTGTTCAATGTACCACTGGTACTTATATTGAACAGAGAGCTTAAGCGAGTAGAAAGAGAGAGAAAAGGCTGAAGGGGTAGATAGATGTCTTGCGAATTTCTAAGACATTATTTTCAAAATTCAAGTTATACGCATTTGAAGATAGCTAATCAGAGAACACTTACTACTTACTACTACTAAATAAAGATATTTAAAAAAAATAGATAGTAAATTAAACTTTAAGATCTCATCAGTGGGACGCCATACAGAAGTTTACTTCTTCAAAACGTTTGCGTTTTGGGTTCTCAGGTTAGGTTTCGTAATCTTGTAAAAACCAGAGTGTATCGGAAAATTCCAAGCGTGGCGTGGATGAATTTTTAACGAACATGTTTTTAATATTGTTCATGTCCTGATTTATGCAAACGATAAGCATTGCATAGTTCAGTTTGATGATTCTCTGATCCCAGGTGTGCGAAATCTGGATTAACTTAAATTTGATTGTTTGCATTTCCAGTTCAGGCAACGCCCTCTGCAAATTCATCATCTCCATCCAAATATTCATACTCAAAGCATTGCATTTCTTACATTAAAATCTCTCCATTATCATCATTCCCTTATCATCATTATAATAATCATCACCATCAAAATATTAAGGTTGTTTGAGCTCAACAGGTGGAAAATTTGTCACTTGCTAGTCTGAGAACTCACGAATGTTACGAGGTTGATTAGCAACTTGGAAAGTAAATCTTCTGCCCTTCTTTTTCGTTGAGACGCTGGGAATTCGGCCACCTCAATGACTGCCTGGTACTGTATAATCTGAGAACCTTTGTCGGGACTCAATGTCATGAGTGATGATGCAATTATTAGCTCTACTGAACTCATTTGCCATTCTTGCTGTCCCTCCGCATTAATATTTCCGTGTTATTTTTCACTGTAATTCGAATTCTGTTATGCCTCAAGTCTGCTTCCGAAGTCTGCACTCTCGCAATCTCTCGGTGCTGGTTTTTGGGGTTTTTTCACGATAGCAGAATCTGAATTTAGTTGAGCCTCCATTTTTCGACGAAGTCTACTTTCTCGCTGTCTCTCAGCCGCAGTTTTTACTGGATATTAATCGTATCACAATCGCCAGTTGTTTGTACCTCTCGTTGTATTTTTTTTAGACTATACTCGCTCAATCTTTTAGCTCTAGAAATTACTAACGAATTTTATTTGAATGGTAAAATTTTTGTTTGATATGTAAAATTTTACTACAAATTGGTGGGCAGCGCCATCTAGCAATCGCGTATGATTCATACTCAGCACCCACTATCAATCGAGTACAAATCATACGTGAATCAGCGCCCTCTATCAATCGATAGAGGAGCCATCTATCCTTCTATCGATTGATAGAAGGCTCATAGTGGATGCATATAATTTATATGTGTGGATGCCCATAATTTATATGTGTATACTACATATGCATCCTAATTTTTTTCATACTTGACTGATATGGTAGAGAGCGTGATAGTTTCCGTTTTGCCATGATCATCTTGTACCCCCTCGTAAATATAAGAACGATTCTAAAGAACTATACTTCAAAAACCAATGATTGAAACAACATCAACAAACAATTTAAAAAACAACGCTTTAAAAAAACATTGCCGCTCGGAAAAAATGCTAAAAGGAAAGAATGTCTTATAATTTGACAAGGAAATCTCTACTTCATTCTTGATCCGTCACTCTGGGACCACCTTGTAAATAAAATGAAGCAGTCAACTATAATATTGAATATGTACATCGGAAGCTTTCTTTTCTTCTTAGTTTTGTTGTACACAAATCGAAAATACTTATTTTTAAGTATATATGTACAGTGTCGGACAATCAAATAAGAACACCTTGCACTATAAAGCTTCCATTGATTTTTTTTTTGTATCGGACTGCTTATGTCAAACAATTTTTATAGAGAAGAAATTGGTATAGTATATACTTTATAAATTTCTAGGTGGCAACACTACATTTAAATATTTTTTGGGGATTCCCAAACAAAAAAGTTGAGTTGAAGCGAAGCATTCGAAGGCGGACAATCCAATAAGAACAGCAGACGAAAAAATTGATATTTTAAAAATAAAACCTAAATTTGTTTATAATTTGTACTGGTAAGTATTTAAATGGTAGCTTTGAGGGTAATTCAACAAATTAAATGTAAACTATTCCGTAATGTCACAGAAAGATGGGTCGAGCAAAGCACTGCAGCAAGGAAGAGCGTGATTTGGTGAAAAAACTGCGAAATGAGGGACAAAGCATCCGCCAAATAGCTAAAACTATTAGCAGATCCTCGACATTTGTCTACCAATCTTTATTACCTCAAAAATTTCATAGCAAGAGAGGTAGACCCCGCAAAACTACAAGTGCAGATGACAATCGCATACAAATTTTGGCGGCGCGCGATCCATTTAAGGCAGCTGCTGCAATTAGAAAGGAGACAGTGGTTCAAATTTGTGTTTGATCTACTGAGGAGACGTTTGGTGGGGGAAAAAACTATATGGGAGAACAGCACGAAAAGTACCAAAGTTGACACAAAGATATCGAAAGTGTCCCATAGAGTTCGCTGAAGCGCACATTGAGTGGGATGGTTCAATTAATGCAAAAAAATGGCCTAACGTATTATGGACAGACGAAAGCAAGGTGAATCTTGTTGGAAGTGATGGCAAACGTTGGGTTAGGCGCCCGAAAAATGCAGAATTGAGCCCAAAATATACTAGGAAGACGTTTAAGCACAGAGGTGGAAGCATCATGGTATGGGGATGCTTCTCTTGGTATGGTGTGGGTGTGGGCCCTCTGTATTGGATAAAAGAAACGATGGACAGATTTCTTTACGTAAACATCTTTAAGGAGGTGATGCTTCTTTATGCTGAATGGAAAATGCACCTGAAATGGCAAATGCAACAGGATAACGAACCAAAGCACACCTCAATCCTTGAGACTAGTTTTCCTATAATGGAATTCCCGTTATGACCTGGCCTTCACAATCTCCTGACTTTAATCCAATCGAGAACTCTTGGAATATTGTCAAAGAGAAGATTGGCAGTACCAGAGCTAAAAACAAAGACGAATTGTGGCAAAGCATTCAATGAGCGTGGTATTCCATACCCCAGGCTACTTGCGCGTCTCTGGTGAAATCAATGCCCAGAAGGAGTGTAAGGCGGTCTTAATTATCAAAGGCTATTTTGTATTCACAAAATATTAGCATTAGTGAACAATTTGAGTCAATATTTTATAAATTTTTCTTTTAATTGAAGTGTTCTTATTTTGTTGTCCTTTTGTGATTTTATGTATAACTTTTCTTTTTTTACACTGAATTGATTTTGTTTTTGTTTTAAGAAAAAATTAAACTTTTGGAATAAATGAATAAAAGTAAATACCTTTTAAATTCATCATAAGCCTAGAGAAATATTTTTTTAAGGTTTTTGGTTTCAGAACAAGGTGTTCTTATTTAATTGTCCGACACTGTATGTACATATGTATATTAAGTATAAATGCGATTGTATGTATGTATATTTCTGCATTTATTTACATATCTGCAATCAAAATGCAAACTGAACGAAACGGAACTGAAATGAATACCGGAAGCGCAATGCAAAAATTCATGTAAAGCAAGGGAAAATGCTAAAAATGTTAAAAAGAAAATACGCGCAGGAAATCTTCTTCTTTTTGTCTTGTTTTCAACAATAAAGCTGTAGATAAAAAGATACATACATAACGAGCATAAAATTGACATTATGTTAGTTATTACGTACATTTTTGCTGTATCTGCAATTCACTTTAAAAATAATTAGCAATTAGTAAAAGAGTAAAAGGCATTGAAATGGTACGCACCAAGTAGAAAAGTCCAAAAGCACATAAGATTTTCACTAAATGGTTCGTCAAAATCATTTCAAATAAATGATGGCAATATCGCCTTGCTTCCTCGGCGGCCATAACGTACTTTCTTGAGTCATCCCTTGCGGGAAACATTGAATTGTAAGTTAATTTTTGTCACATATCCACGAAGATATTAACTAATTCAATTAAATGAATATAACAGAAAATTTGTTTTAGTTCTCCTAAGATAATAACTGTAAGAAGTTTCAAAATATTTTTTTTTTATATTTTAACATAACATCAGTAAGCAATACCTTATGGACGCTTATATGCTTCGAAATATATTTCACATTTATTTAATAAATAATTGCTAATTTCTTAACGTTTCCCATTTACAAAGTTCTTACTTAGCTTCCTCGTCTTCTTCAGCCATTTGTCTTCATGGAGATAACAAATATTATATAAGCACAATCCTTGAAGAAAATCACAATCACGTTTTCCTCCAAACGACAACATAAACGTGCTCAACAATAATCAGCAATGCGAAAATTTGTTGTATCCCCTTTCTTACGTAATAAAAATGTAACGAATATCTTTTAGATACTACTATTTACAAGCAACAATAAAAATAATACAAGAGAGAAGAAGAGGAAAAATAAAATAAAATAATCATTAAAGAATGAAATGATACACAACAATAACAAAATGACACTTAATACCACTAGTAGCAACACTAGTGAAAGGATAAACTTGTTAGTATAATATCTTTGCACAACTGAAAAAATAATAATATCCCACAAGATGAAATTTAACAGAAGCAACCCAACTTAAATGAACTAAACCCTGATACAATGAAGAGTGAAGTTCAATGGAGAGTAGTGAATTGGAGTGAATTGGCTAAGAAAAGTGAAAGGGAGTGGAATGAGAAGGAAGAAGGCGAGAGGTTGGTAGTATGAGTAGAATGTGCCGGAGTGAAATTAGTGGGAGTGGAATGGGTGGGAGTAAAATGGGTGGGTGTTAAATAGGTGGTAATGGAATGTGAGTTGTATAAAAGTCGAGTGAGTGGAAGTTGAGTGTGTGGGAGTTTAGAGAAAATGAGTGAAGGAAGTAGGAGGTGAGAGAGTAGGACTGAAGAGAAAGTGAATAACAGTGGTTAGAGGTGTGGAAGTAGTAAAGGGTGATTTTTATAAGAGTTTAGTTTTTGAAAATGAAAAAAAAAAACAGAAATTTTTCAAAAGTGAATGAAATTTGTATTTGGATTGATAAATCAATTCCATCCATTTACTTTTTAAAGATAATTTCACTTAAATGTTGCCCGCGGCTACACTTCAAGTGGGCCATTCTGAAGGTCCAATTTTGGCACATGTTTCAAACATTTCGGCCGGAATCTCACAAATGACGCGTTCAATGTTGGCTTCCAAAGCAGTAATCGTGTTTGGCTGGTCCCTATGGACAAGAGACTTAACATAGCTACACAAAAAATATTCTAATGGGGTTAAATCACACGATCTTGGTGGCCAATTGACTAAACCAAAACGTGAGATTAACTGCTCACCAAATTCGCCTCACAATTGATGCATGGTTTCTCGTGCAGTGTGGCGTGCGGCATGTGGCATCGTCCTGTTGGAACCACATGTCGGCCGAGTCCAATTAAGGCATTTTCGACCAAAAAAAGTGTTATAATCGAACGGTACCTTTCTCCATTGACCGTAACGTTGCGGCCTTCATCCTCTTTGAAGAAGTACGGCCCAATAATGCCGCCTGCCCATAAACCGCACCAAATAGTCCATTTCTCGGGATGCATTGGTAGCTGCTGAATTGCCTCTGGCTGGTCTTCACTCCAAATACGAAATATGGCAATTCTGCTTATTCACGTATCCATTGAGCCAAAAATGAGCCTCGTCGCTAAATGGACGTAGCTTGCGAAACACTTTTTTCACAGCGCATGAATTTTGATAATAAATTTCAATAATTTGCAAACATTGTTCAGGAGTAAGTCTGTTCATGATGAAATCACAAACCAAACTGAGCATAAATCAAGTGACAGTTGCCAACTCCGAAAAAAGTGTTGCCAGATTAAAAAAAAAACTTCTAGAAAAAACACTCTTTACAAGTGAGTAGCAGTAGTAGGGAAAAATTTATTTATGGAGTAGAAGTGGTAGTGGCTCAAGAAAAAGAGGGAAGGCTTCCGATGGAACGTATAAAAAGAGACTTTCACTCTTATGTTTTGGGAAGGTTTAAAGAAATTTTGTCATTTGTATTACTTCCACAAAGCTGCTTTAAGAAGGTT
Source organism: Palloptera scutellata (assembly GCA_958295655.1). Lineage (NCBI taxonomy): Eukaryota > Metazoa > Arthropoda > Insecta > Diptera > Pallopteridae > Palloptera > Palloptera scutellata. Next base: position 47,369,694 of record OY282449.1, on the reverse strand, counting down.
TTGGAAAGTTTATATAAAAATATTATTGCATTACTTCCACTTTGCTTTCTTGAGAAGGATAATGGGAGTTTTTTCTATTATTTCCTTCTCGCAAACGTTCATATAGTTTCTTTTGGACCCACTCTACCCTGCAAGCACAGAGAATTGATTTCAATTGTTGAACTTACATCTCAAACTCTCTCCCTATTTTTGCCTCCTTCTTCATGTACACATATCTTATTTCTAACAAATAATTCTCTTTATTTTTTTTTTTTACTAATTTACAGTTTGACCACAGAAAAAAAGTGATGGCACAAAATATGCAGCACGAAAAACTCTGGGGATATTTGATTTTGAGATAAAACTCATGAAAATACTTTAAAAACACAAAATAGAAAGTATATTTTTAAGTACGTCATTAAAAATAACGACGAGTGCAAATTGCAACAAATTAAACCACCAACGTCGCCACCGCCACCACCTGCTTGAAAATGTGCTCAACCACGCAATTCTGTTTATTGAATTTGCGTACATATTTAATATATTTATGCTGTTATTTGCTCATAATGGTGGCAGCGGGTAGCCGCGTTGTCAATGGGCTCAAATGTTATTGTAATCCCAAAGAGTGTGACGTCATCAGATCACTGGACTGTCCGGGCAAGGGGCTGGTGCTATGGGATCCATGCAAGTAAGTGAAAAGCCGAAAAATTAACAGGTACTAAGTATGCAGGAACTCTAACTCCTAACCCCATTTTGCAGATGCTGTCGCATATGCGCTAAAACTTTAGGTGAAACGTGCGGCGGTCCCGGCGACTTTAGCGGCAAATGTGAACCACCATTACAGTGTGTAACAAAATTGCCCATCAGCAGTGAAGTTGGCATTTGTATGGGTGAGTAAAAAATACTGGTTTCACATTTAATAAAGCCTATTTATCTCTTTTGCGTACATTTCCCTTGAAAATATATTCATCTATTCTACAATTTCCATACATTTCCTTTGACTGTAAAATCGACAAGATGCACGTTATCGACCCAGGTCTCCATAATTATAGACCAATCGATTAAAGGCAAATTGGTGGAAAGTGTCTGGGTCAAGCGAGTAATTAGCAACAAAATATTTAACACCCTGAAAAAAGAAAACCCGAAAAACATTAATCGCATAATATCGATTATATTTGCATAGTTAAAAAGAAACTAGTCAGCGCTTTCATTGGGAATTTTTTCGGAAAATTTTAAACACGTTGCAATTCACCAATGAATGTCTTCATAACGATACTTCTATAGGAATGAGCCATAAATTTACAGCCTTCCAATTTCAATTTGATTAACGTTACCTTTGTCTTATCGCCATGATATGCATCGGCTATGAAATGGAACGAAAACCTTGAGCTCGTTTGTGCTAATATAAACTCTTCGTAAAATTGTCTTTAAATGCGATAAAGTTAACATGGTTCATAAAGTCAGGGTTGTGTTGCCTACTATTTTGGCAGACTTAAATTCTATAGCATAATCACGCTGAAAATGAGTAAAACAATAAATTATACTTATATATCGTAGTTATTTTTAAACTTAGTTCAAGTCTAAAAACTCCTCATATTTGTCTTTGCTGCTACGATTACCATCAGAAGAGAAATTATAAACACTACAAAAGCCATTTTTGATTTTTTTTCTTTCTTTTTTCGATAATAATAAAATTTTTGCCTATTCTGGTAGTGTATCTTATTGATGTTTAGAGTCTACTGGAATTTGAGTGTTGTGCCAGTTTGGTTATATTCATGATGAGGCTTTTTTAAATACTTTTTAATTATCGAAGGGGTAAAATATGTCGATTAATTATAAATTTTGCGGGATGTTATCTAGGGATCTTGGTTATCTTGTACGTGTGGGGGCACATGCACTTAAATGAGTGGAACATTGACACTCTCTTTATGTACATTTATAGTTTAATGGTGGTTGCACTTGCACTCACTGATTTGTTAATGTTCTCCTCATATGTTCTTTCCGTGACAATAGTTCTCTCATTGAACTGCTTATTAAGCCTGGACACGAGAGCTATTGCACATGGTGCAAAACAAATTTCGTGCATTTGTGCAAAGACACAATAGCTTAGTTGGGCACACATATGTAAGCGTGCATGCATGCTAAGTATATGAAAAGATGGAAGAGACAACTTTTGTACTTGTAAGGGAATTACTTTAAAACAGAGATTGCCAAAGAGAGTAAGGAGCATCTCTCTTTCAATGAATTGCATTTCGCTTGCTCAAAGACCGTTATGTACCAGTGTTGCCAGAACCCGGGATTTCGTCTATAGTCATTGCTCGTTTCGTTTCTAGATTTGTTTTCATTTAAAAGTTCTTCATGAGAGAAAAGGTCAACTATTAATTTGCTTTTACCTTTGCGTAAATATAGTAAAAAAAAAATTACCAGAAAATATTGTGAAGTAGAACAAATACAATATTTTCATTGTATTAGTTCATTGGCTCGCTTTCAACGAAATTATTGGTTAAATGTTTTGCCACTATAGTTACACATTTTCACGATTAACTCATCTAAATGGCTTTTAATTAAGCTACAAATAAATATTTATTTATTTTTTGTATGCATCAATTAAAATGAGATTAGTTCATGCAAAATTTATCATAAATATAAAATTACATAATAATATTATTTACATTTTTCAACAATCCATAATTACGGTCAAATTGTTTTGTAAGAAGTGAGATTGAAAAAATCTTAACACACGTTTTACCTAATCATTTTTTTTTGGTGTAAAATTTAAAAATTTCTATGATCTAGTTATCTTTGAAAAATATGTCAGCTATTATTTTTAATCACAAACATGTTGATTTATTGGGAGTTTGATCAAAATGAGTGAAGAAAAAGACGTACGTCTTTTAAAAAATATCCAAATTGGTCATACAAAAAATTGGCCAAAGAATTAAAGGTCTGCCGTGGCATCGAACCCCAGAGATTCGAACCCCAGACATTTTGCGTAACAGTCAAATGCACTACCACTACGCCATAGCGACCACAGTCAATTCACACATAGATAATATTTTACACTCACGTAATCATCAAATTTAGAGCGGAAGAGCACGAAATTATCTCTCAATCGTACCTGCGGTGTTCTGGGGTGATGATCCACGCCAGAATGACATACAAACATCATTTATTGGCAATCAGTGAAAAGCCCTCAAATGTCAATGGTGAACTCTTCCAGATAATGTAAAATATTAGACGACCACGCTGCAGGAGACGAAAACTCCTGGCACGAGATAAATGCTCGAAAATGCTATATGCTGTTCCAATATGGGGTGATGCAATGCAAACCGTGTTGTACATTGCCGGGATCTGGGCGACCTACCACTGCAGCGCACTAAGAGTTGCAAGTGCATTTCGCACAGTGTCGGATAAAGCAATCGGTTCGATATATTATATATATAAGTGGTAAGCAGTCCAGACAGCGGCAGCAAAACTAATGTCTGCATTTCGCCCCATTGCACATGGTAGATATATGGAACGCACTCGCTTGCGCAACGTAGGCCTTGGCCTGAATCCAAGACAGCTAGCTATCTTGACTTATCATGAACTGACGTTTGAACAGTAATGCTCTGACGGGAGGACCCACCGTCCGGACATGCGAGGTGGTTTTAGTGGATTGAAGATCCACCGTCCGGTAATGTGAGGTGGTTGTAGTGGATTGAAGTGTCACACTGACTAAGACTGTAGATGCTTTCTTCCTCCAAAAAAAAAATTATAATAAAACACTCTTAATGTAAATCAGCAGCTATAATTGAGCATCTTAGCGAATGAACAGATTGTTGGTCCTAATATTTGAGACATTTACCCAACGGCCAACGGCAAAGGAAGCACTCGACAGACTCTTCTTTAACTACACTAATTGTTATTTTTGTTACATTCTGCACTCAGGATGTTCCCCTATGAATGCAGAGCATTGTGTTGAATGGAAGGAAGATGGATAGGTGGGAGAAAGAAGGAGGGAGAATCAGAGAGGGAATGCAATCACCCAAGAGGTGGTGCCGTGTAGAAAAATTATTTTTTCTACTTTTTGATTTTGCCTGTGCCGAGATTCGAACCCCGGCCATTCTGCGTAGCAGCCCAACGCACTACCACTACGCTACAGCGACCATCCATTCATCAAAATATTATTTTTTTAAGGTTGGTATGACTGTCGGTGACATCTGTGCCAAATGTCACATCAAAATAATCATTAGTGTTTAGTAAACGCTTGTCTTTCTGAAGTACAATAAGTGCACAACGGCGATTTTCACAATGAGTGAAATTATTCAACAAAGAAGTTCCATTAAATTTTGTGTGCGGAATCAAATTTCTGGTGCCGAAACGTTCAGAATGTTGCAAAAGGCCTAAGGCCTTCGGTGATAATTGTATGTCGTATCAAAAAACCGCTTCGTGGACACCGTTTTGAGTCAATTGAAGACATTAAACATGAATCGCTAAGCGCATTGAAGGCTATTCCGGAAATTGACTTTAACAACTGTTTCGAGAATTGGAAAAAACGTTGGCACAAGTGTATTGGGGAGATTACTTTGAAGGAGACGAAATAGATTTGGAAGAATGAATAAAAAAATTTGAAATTATGAACAAAGTCTTACTACACTTTGCCCACAGTAGTAAGTATATCGCGCTGCTGTTCAGCAATTCAATGGAGAACTAGCGCCCCGTTATGTGGCGCATCACTTTGTATTTTTTAATTCAGCACACAAACTCGTGCTCTCGGAACTACACAAAAAGAAAAAGAAAAAAAATACAGACAACTTTTGTCCAAATGTGATTCTGTACAAGCACCCAATCTGTACGTTTTAGTTGGTTAATCTTTTATTTAATTATATTTGTTTTACATTTACTTTGGTTTCACATACATAGTTTAACTTAATTCTACATTGAAATAGTTTTAATTACACCGCTCGACTCGACGACCAACTCACCTGCACGATTGTCTCAACTTCACTCTTAAGTATATCTTATTCTCTCGAACAGTTCGTCTAATATTGTCGTCCAGTCCGGGTTGCCTTTGTTCTCTTCTCTTCTTGTTCCGTTCCTACATACATGCATACATACATACATACATACAAGTACATCAGTTATGTTTCTTATTAACTTTTATTCTAATCAACCAATCAATGTAGTGAATCTCATTAGCCCAAAATTCCAATTTCAAATCGAAAGTCATAAATACAAATGCCATGAAGTCTCTTGGATACACTGTGAAATTTGCAATAGAATAATCACCCTACAAAAAAGAAACACAAACATATATTTTATTAAACAAAGAATCGAAAATTAAAGAAAATATGTGTGGTAAGTACCTTTTCTACCGGGCACTTCTTGGGTATGTTCGTAACACGATGAAACTCTTTCATAATTGGACGCATTAGATTGTTCTGATTAAAACTAGCACCTAGAAACGTGCAGCCATTTAATTGCAATTTCATTATATACATTTTTGTATTATTCTTTCGTATTATAGCAAAAGATACGCGTAACATAAAATCGGAAGTTTTTTGGGGTACAGTAAATCTTATATCAATGGAACTGATAGAGTTTCGTGTGAAAACTTGAAGCTGAACATTTTCCATTAGACCCTTGTTGTGGGTTGTAAAATTAGCATATGGTAATTGAATTACATAGTTGCGCTGTAAAAATAAAGTAGAATAATAATTTTGAATAGATCCAGTTTTGATGGATTATGTTTTACCTGAGCATCAGCTGGCGTATAAATAAGGAATATTATTAAAAGAAAGATCATAGCTCCGTGATATATTTGCTTTATTTTATGAATTCGGAATGTCGCAAGATTTAAAGTATCTTATATTTAAGCTCTAGTCATTGCTGTTTACATGACACAATATACTTTCCAATACTTTGGGCAAATTAAATAGTACTTAATTTAAATTTTAAATTTTAGGTGCCTAATTGTTGCTGTTTCGATATTTTTTTGTTTAACGATGCGAGTAAAAGTATAAATTCATTTAAAAAAAAATAATATTTAATTGTAAAGGAAAATAAGTAAAATTGTTTTCGAATACTTTTTCAGAATTTTATATACAATCATATAAGAACACCTTGATCTGAAGCCAAAAAACCTTAAAAAAATATTTCTCTAGGCTTATGATAAATTCATCATTCATCAAAGGTATTTACTTTTATTCATTTATTCCAAAAGATTAATTTTTTCTTAAAACAAAAACAAAATCAATTCAGTGTAAAAAATGAAATTTAAAAGTTATACATAAAATCACATTTCAAAAGGACAACAAAATAAGAACACTTCAATTAAAAGAAAAATTTATAAAATATTGACTCAAATTGTTCACTAATGCTAATATTTTGTGGAATAGCCTTTGTTAATTAAGACCGCCTTACACTCCTTCTAGGCATTGATTTCACCAGAGACGCGCAAGTAGCCTGGGGAATGGAATACCACGCTCTTTGAATGCTTTGCCACAATTCGTCGTTGTTTTTAGCTCTGGTACTACCAATCTTCTCTTTGACAATATTCCACAAGTTCTCGATTGGATTAAGGTCAGGAGATTGTGAAGGCCAGGTCATGACGGAAATTCCATTATAGGAAAACTAATCTCGCGCAAGGATTGAGGTGTGCTTTGGGTCGTTATCCTGTTGCATTTGCCATTTCAGGGTCATTTTCCATTCAGCATAAGGAAGCATCACCTTAAAGATGTTTACGTAAAGAAATCTGTCCATCATTTCTTTTATCCAATACCGAGGGCCCACACCCACACCATACCAAGAGAAGCATCCCCATACCATGATGCTTCCACCTCTGTGCTTAAACGTCTTCCTAGTATATTTTGGGCTCAATTCTGCATTTTTCGGGCATCTAACCCAACGTTTACCATCACTTCCAACAAGATTCACCTTGCCTTCGTCTGTCCATAATACATCAGGCCATTTTTTTGCATTAATTGAACCATCAAACTCAATGTGCGCTTCAGCGAACTCTATGGGACACTTTCGATGTCTTTGTGTCAACATTGGTACTTTTCGTGCTGATCTCCCATACATTTTTTTCCCCCACCAAACGTCTCCTCAGTAGATCAAACACAAATTTGAACCTCTATCTTCTCGGTAATTGCGGCAGCGGCCTTAAATGGATCACGTGCTGCCAAAATTTGTATTCGATTGTCATCTGCACTTGTTGTTTTGCGGGGCCTACCTCTCTTGCAATGAAATTTTTGAGTTAATAAAGATTGGTAGACAAATATCAAGAATCTGCTAATAGTTTTAGTTATTTGGCGGATGCTTTGTCCCTCATTTCGCAGTTTTTCCACCAAATCACGCTTCTCCTTGCTGCATTGCTTTGCTCGACCCATTTTGCTGTGACATTACGGAATAGTTTACATTTAATTTGTTGAATTACCCTCAATGCTACCATTTTAATGCTTACCAGTACAAATTATAAAAAAATTTATGTTTTCTTTTTAAAATATAAATTTTTTCGTCTGCTGTTCTTATTAGATTGTCCGCCTTCGAATGCTTCGCTTGAACTGTTTTGTTTGGGAATACCCAAAAAATATTTATATGTAGTGTTGCCACCTAGAAATTTATAAAGTATATACCATACCATTTTCTTCTCTTATTTGATTGTCCGACACTGTAAGTATAACCAAAAATATATAAGGAACATTTTAAAAAAAATTAACTTTTCATAATTTGTAATAATTTTTTTTCTCCCTGGCGACGTTCATTACTTACTTACTTACTTAGCTGGCACTACAACCGATGATAGGTCATGGCCGCCTCTATAAGGGGCAGTCAGGTCGCCCTGTGCCTGGTCTTTCCAACGGAGATTAGGACGTCCCCTTCCACGCGTCCCTCCACCGTGGTTCGAATAAAACACCCTTCTAGCCGGAGCGCTTTCTTCCATTCGATCAACATAACCCAGCCAGCGAAGCCATTAGATTTTTATATGCTTGACTATGTCAGTGTCGGCTTACAGCTCATACAACTCATCGTTCCATCTTATTCAATACAAGTCGTTCACGCATACTGGACCGTAGATCTTACGTGGAGTATCGTCCTCTCGAACGCTCCTGACATATTCTCATTTTGAGGGTTCATTCGGCAATATTTTAACGTGGTAGGTTCCAAGCCCGACACACAACCATTTATTCAAGGCCATGGAGAAGCCCGCCGCATACATTAGTTAGCTCACTGACGGATGTCAGATTGCTGTCCAAGGGACGCCACGAGGAGGCTGTGTGTCGACTTGAAACATAGAAGCGCAAGGATCGAACATGGATGCACCTGCGACTTTCACGAACTTTAACTTGTGTCCTACGCCCCAGTCCCCCAAAGTTCAATACACTTAGTTTAAATTAATGCAAGGGGAAATGTAAGGGAACTGAAAGGTTACACATCTATCCATCTATCCACTTTGCTTTGCTAAGCATAACTAGAAAATTTGACATTGTATGGACAGGATTGTTCTCTAGTCCTTGCGTAACTAGTGCGTTTACTAATTCTTCAATGTCTAGTTTTTTCGCTACTTCTAGAATATCTTCCCATATGCAATTTTTACTCAATTACTCTCGTAAGTTTGCCATTGCTTGCCAAGAGGTGGTGCTGGGTAGAAAAATATTTGTTTCTACTTTTTGATGATGAATCTTTGCATTCGATTTTGCACTAACTACCGAATTTATTCCAACCACAAAAGTAAATATTTTTGGTAACTTGTTCCTTATGAGGGCCGGGGGTTCGTTTTTTGAGTCAAACCAGTCATCGAGGCCATTTTTTCACATTTTCGTACGAATCGAAGTGTTGCTCCGCAAGTGCGTGCCCCATTGTTGAAAATAAGTGGAAGTGAGATGGAGCCAAGTCTGGTGAATAAGCCGCATGGGGGAAGCCTTCCCAGCTGTACATTCCCAGCGGTGCATTGTCATCAAGAAAAATCACTTTGTGTTGCCTGGCTTGATATGGCACAAAGCACGGTTCAAATCGGCCAATTGTCATTGGTAGCGTTGACCAGCAACTGTTTCACCTGGTTTCAGAAGGTCAAACTAGATATCACATCGCTGATCCCAAAAAACACTGAGCATTGTCTTCTTTCCGAAGCGATCGATTTGGCCGGTGTACCGGGCTTAACAAATGATCGTTTACGTTTGGCAATCTAAAAAATAGATCCATTCTTCATCGCCAGTAACTATCCGATGAATATATGACTTTCTTTTGTACCTAACGAGCAACATTTCACAGGTGGTTTTTAGATTTTCTTGCTGTCTTTCAGTCAATTCATGCGGCACCCATCTTCCCATCTTCCCACCTACAAAATCAATCCCATGGCTTCTAAATGTTAAGAAATGCTTTGCTGGGTCACATTTAATTGTTCTGGAAGTGGTTCTTGCAATTGACCACCATCCTCATGGAGTACAGATTGCAATTCGGCGTCTTCAAAATTTTTCGGTGGTCTTCCACGTTCTTCGATTCTCACATCAAAATCGCCACTTTCAAACTTATTGAACCACTCATTGCACTGTGTTTTGCCTAGAGCGTGCTGGCCGTAAGCTTCCACAAGCATTCGATGAGTTTCCAAAGCAGATTTCTTCAATTGGAAACAGAAAATCAATTATGTACGCATATCGTAGTTTGTAGGCACAAAATTCGACATTTTAACGAGCGAAAAAAAAAATGTTTCTGTATGAAACTTGATTGTTTATGAACTGAATAAATGAGAAGAAATGACGCCAATGATTGGGTTTGGCAGAGCGTATAGTTTTACCTAGCGACACAGAGATGTCATTTCCGGTTACATTCTTGTACACCTTGTAAACCAGAAAAAGAGTAATTAGAGCCACTTAAAGGCAGACGAGTGTAGCTACTTAATGTCGTAAGAAACAAATAACGATACTCAATTGCATGAGGCAGAGACAAACTAAAATAGAGCAATTTTCGAGCAAAAGTCAAAATTAAAATAGAAATTATTAATAAAACAATTTCTAACCTAAATATAAGAAAAACAGATTTGCGTCATACCAGACCTTTATTAACTTAGCAGAATCTACTTTTGCTTCTCCCTCTCCGTCAAGTGAAAACGTAAACAAATATTTGTCAAGAAACTTTAATCGCATGAAATAAAATCGATTATATTTGCACTGAAAAATTTAAACACGTTGTAATGGAGACCATGAGGCTACTTCTATAGGAATCAGCCAGAAATTTACAGCCTTAAGCTATGAAATGGAATTAAAATCTTGAGCTCGTTTGTTCTAATATAAACTGTTCGGAAAATTGTCTTAAAATGCGGTAAGGTAACGTTAACTGGATTCATAAAGTCAGTTTTGTATTGCGTATAATTTTGGCAGACTTAAATTCCATAACATAATCACGCTGAAAATGGGAAAAACAATAAATTAGACTTATATATCGTAGCTATTTTTAAATTTAGTTTAAGTCCAAATCTGCTCATATTTGCCTGGACACGAGAGCTATTGAGCATGGTGCAAAACAAATTTCGTGCATTTGTGCAAAGACACAACAGCTTAGTTAGGCACACATATGTAAGCGTGACATCGATTCAGGTAACCGCCAAGACAGCTAGCTATCTTTACTTATCATGAACTGACGTTTGAGCAGTAATGCTCTGACGGGAGGACCCACCGTCCGGACATGCGAGGTGGTTTTATTGGATTGAAGACATACCGTCCGGTAATGTGAGGTGGTTGTACTCGTAGTGGATTGAAGTGTCACACTGACTGAGACTGTAGGTGCTTTCTTCCTAAAAAAAAACAAAAATAATAATAAAACACTCTTAATATAAATCAGCAGCTATAATTAATCAATTAAAAATATTCCATAAAAATTATGTATTTGTTTTTATCTACTATATATCTTTCATATTTCATCGCACCATTAATATTGTTTCAGCAAAATAAGTAATTATCATAAATTTTTATAAACAAATTAAATGGTCATTTATTATTGAATTTTTTGTTTTAATGAATCTAAAAATGTAAAAGTCGAAAATAAATAAAAATTCAGCAATGAAGAATTAATGTAAGATTATTACTCGAGTCTACGTCAAATGATGTCAAGGTTTAAAAACTGCTTCAAATCTTAATGTAAAATTTATTTAAAGCTAATTTTCATTACATTTTGTTACAGCGCGACTACGTAATCCAAATTTAATGAAAAATAGTTCGTTAAATGCAATTACAAAAAATTCACTAACTTTTCTTAGCATGGAATTGATACTCTTATAGAATAATTCACAATATCTAGTTATTACGTAAGGATAATAATCAATGGCTGCAAGTTCCTAAGCGCTGTCTACGTAAAGAATAATCTAAGTAATGCGTCCACTTGCCAGAGAATTCCAACGCATACTTATGTAATTCACCAAAGAAGTGCCAAGTAATGGCGGCAGGTACACGTGCACTGGAGAGCATTTTGAGAGAAGGAAATTTTTGGACGTAATTTTATACTTTTCTAGGCGAAATATATTAAGGCGAATATGACTTTCAACTCTGAAGATTATAAGATTATCCATCGTTTATTTCGCCAATGAGTTTTATGTTATCAAATTCATTGTGTCGATTGGATATTTATTGTTAGAGGCAATTTCAAAGAAAATAAATAAAAATGATTTGTAATGTGAAATTCGTGTAATGAAATGAATTCGTGTAGAGAAAGCGGCCAAAAGAGCTAAAGAAGAGAGAATGAGTATGGGCGAAAGGAGAGAGAGTATGACTGACAGAGTCGAAGGCGGCGAGAGCGAACAGTAGAACAAAGTCATTTGGAAAGAATCATTTATTTATTGTTCCTGTTCATAAAAATGGTGTTAAATCAAATATCTCAAATTATAGTGGTATTGCTAAATTAAGTGTGATTGATACCTAAGTTATTTGAATTAATTGTTACTATTCAAATTATGCACACTCTGTTACAGCATTGATCAAGACATCGCAACATGGGTTCCTTGAGGGGATATCTACAACGACAAACCTTTCAGAATTCACTGCATGAATGGCCTTATTAATGACCAACAAATAGATGTGATACATATATACGGATTTTAGAAAAGCATTTGATAAAATCAGTCATGGCCTTCTGATTAAAAAGCTTGCTTTGATTGGATTTCCACGCTTGCTTTTGAGATGAATAGAGTCATATATCATTAACAGAAAAGAAGAGGTGATTTTCCGAAATGCCGTATCAAAAAGCATTGCTGTTAATTCCGGGTGTTTTCAAGGGGGCCATCTGGGACCTTTATTATTTCTTCTGTTTATCAATGATTGCCCAAAATTGGAATGAATGCTGATGACGTAAAGTTGTTCTTATCTTGCAACTCTATAATCCAACAAAAACTTCTGCAAGAAGACATTGTATTTTTCAAAACGGTGCCGATTGAACGTCATGTTTCTCAATCTGGATATATGTAAGTTTATGACATATACAAAGAGACGACCTATCTCTGCTAAATACTCGTTACAGGATCAGACTCTGGATCAAGTATTGATATTTGTTGATTTGAGTGTGACAAAGGACACCAAATTAAGATTTAACTTGCCTATCAACTCGTATGTGGACAAGGATAAAAGTTCTTTAGGATTTGTTAAAGGAGTTTCTCAAAGGAGTTTAACGACCCTTATACAACAAAAACGCTATTCACTTCACTTGTTAGACCCATCCTTGAGTATACATCTCCTGTCTGGAATCCACAATATAATTGCTACACAAGTAAAATTGAGTCGGTTCAAAATTTTTGCACTGAGGAATTATTAAAACTTATTAACCCACCGACATTGATAAGCAGAAGAAAAATACTGAAAATAACATTTCCTGTAAAGCTTTTGAATGGAATTTTATCATCTTCGTATTTACTAAACGAAATAAACTTTAAAAAACCCTGTAGTACCTGCTCACGTTATTTTATTCCTATTAAACGTAACATATACAGAACAAACTATGGTCTAAATGATACTTTTCGTGGAATATGTAGAGATTTTATTGAACACTGTAATCTATTTAGCATGTCTGATTCTTTGGAACACAACAAAACAAACTTACTTATTAAACTAAATCGATTTTATATCTCTATGAGGTTGTATGGAATACCTATTCGGATATACGCATCTCATTACATATGTATTTCGTGTAAAGCGTTCGCATCGGTCAGCGATCCTTGCATTATGCGGATGTTGTCCTGGAGTTGGGGAGAGGTGTGTCATTCATTACAAAAGAAAATGTGTTTATTAGTTAATATAATCAAGTTGCTTTATTCATACTCATTTTCAATAGTTAAGTATATCTTAAATAATTAATGCAAGCTAAGTATTTATTAAAGCATTATTAATCATTAGAGGACATTTGAATGTTAGTATCTTTCTTTTGAACATCGCATATACTTACTTTACTTACTTACTTTTAATGGCACAACAGCCCATGGAGGGCCTAGGCTGAGCTCTTCGCATCCACCCATGTTGTGCGTGTTATATTTGTACATGAATGGAAGGGACCTACAGTTTAATGCCGAATCCGAACGGCGAAGCGAAAAGCTTTTCATCGCATATACTTACATACATACAATTCATTTAAAGATTGAATAGGAGTAAATGGAGCAGTGCTTTTTGCCCATCACTGTGTTAGTTCGTTGGTATCTCGCCATTCTCTCTTCTCAACATCGTTTGAACATTTTTGCTCAGATAGTCAGCTTTTACATTTATGAAACTTGAAAAGAGAAAAGAAACGTCCCTTTGTACATTGTTCATAGCTTTACCAATATTTATATGGTATATTTTAGTACCCGATCGCATAGAATAATAATAATTTAGTGTTTGAATAGTAAATTAATAATAAAATGACGAGGTTTTTTTTGGTTAAATTTTGGTGGTGTTGGTTAATAAAATCGGATGTATGATCTATTCTGTCAAGTTCGGTACTTATTTGTTTTGAGCGAAAGTGAGATGGCTGACTTTACCACAATGGAGGCTCTCCCGTCATTTATAAGCATTTTAGCGAATGAACAGATTGTTGGTCCTAATATTTGAGACATACACCCAACGGCCAACGAGAAAATAAGCACTCGAGAGACGCTTCTACACTCATTTTTATTTTTATTTTTTATTGTTACATTCTACACTCAGGGTGTTCCCCTATGAATGCAGAGCATTGTGTTGAATGGAAGGAAGATGGATAGGTGGGAGAATCAGAGAGGGAATGCAATCACACAGGACACCGATAAGGGGGATGCGCTTCATCTTTGATAATAAATCAAAGTTTTGCCGTAGGGAAGGGGTCTTAGCTTCACACGCATCAGTCTACTTATGGTATCAAATTAATACACATACGAAATATAAAATGTCGGTATTCGCTAACACTTCACATAAATAAATAACTAAAATAATTATAAATAAAATATGTATAATAAGTAGAATTGTAGAATTGCTTTTATTGAATAAAATAATGGAAAATGTAATTTAAATTTACATTGTATCAAATTTTCCATAAGTATACATCAACGACAGGATCTATTGGTAAAATACTCAACGGATACGTGTTAAAATAACGATCCCTCTCTCACCGTCTAGAAGAGCCTCTCTCTCTCTTCCTATAGACGTGTACGTTAATGTAAGTATATATCGCGCTGCTGTTCAGCAATTCAATGGAGCACTAGCGCCCCGTTATGTGGCGCGTCACTTTGTATTTTTTAATTCAGCACACAAACTCGTGCTCTCGGAACTACACAAAAAGAAAAAGAAAAAAAATACACACAACTTTTGTCCAAATGTGATTCTGTACAAGCACCCAATCTGTACGTTTCAGTTGGTTAATGTTTTATTTAATTATATTTGTTTTAAATTTACAATAGTTTAGTTGAATTCAATACACTTTGGTTTCACATACATAGTTTAACTTAATTTTACATTGAAATAGTTTTAATTACACCGCTCGACTCGACGACCAACTCACCTGCACGATTGTCTCAACTTCACTCTTAAGTATATCTTATTCTCTCGAACAGTTCGTCTAATATTGTCGTCCAGTCCGGGTTGCCTTTGTTCTCTTCTCTTCTTGTTCCGTTCCTACATACATGCATACATACACATACAAGTACATCAGTTATGTTTCTTATTAACTTTTATTCTAATCAACCAATCAATGTAGTGAATCTCATTAGCCCAAAATTCCAATTTCAAATCGAAAGTCATAAATACAAGTGCCATGAAGTCTCTTGGATACACTGTGAAATTTGCAATAGAATAATTGCCCTACAAAAAAGAAACACATAAGTATATTTTATTAAAGAAAGATCGAAAAATTCAAAAATATGTGTGGTAAGTACCTTTTCTATTGGGCACTTCTTGGGTATGTTCGCAACACGATGAAACTCTTTCATAATTGGACGCATTAGATTGTTCTGACTAAAACTAGCACCTAGTAACGTGCAACCATTTCCTCCCATTTTCATAATATACATTCTTGTGTTATCCTTTCGTATTATAGCAAAAGATACGCGTAACATAAAGTCGGAATTTTTTTGGGGTACAGTGAATCTTATATCAACGGAACTGATAGAGTTTCGAGTGAAAACTTGAAAATGAACGTTTTCCATTAGACCCTTATTGTGGATTGTAAAATTAGCATATGGATATTGAATCACATAGTTGCGCTGTAAAAAGAAAGTAGAATAATAATTTTGAATAGATCCAGTTTTGATGAATTATGTTTTACCTGAGCATCAGCTGGCGTATAAATAAGGAATATTATTAAAAGAAAGATCATAGCTCCGTGATATATTTGCTTTATTTTATGAATTCGGAATGTCGCAAGATTTAAAGTATCTTATATTTAAAGCTCTAGTCGTTGCTGTTTACATGACACAATATACTTTTCAATACTTTGGGCAAATTAAATAGTACTTAATTTAAATTTTAAATTTTAGGTGCTTAATTGTTGCTGTTTTGATATTTTTTTGTTTAACGATGCGAGTAAAATTATAAATTCATTTAAAAAAAAAATTCATATTTAATTGTAAAGGAAAATAAGTAAAATTGTTTTCGAATACTTTTTCAGAATTTTATATAAGTATAATCAAACATATATAAGGTACATTTTAAAAATATTCAAATTTTCATAATTTGTAATAATTTTTTTCTCCCTGGCAACGTTCATTACTTACTTACTTAGCTGGCACTACAACCGATGATCAGTCTTGGCCGCCTCTGCTTTGCGAGCGCTGGCGCCAGTTGATAAGGCCAAGTGCAGTCAGGTTGCCCTGCACCTGGTCTTTCCAACGGAGATTAGGTCGTCTCCTCTTCTGCGTGTTCCTCGAATAAAACACCCTTCTAGCCGGAGCGCTTTCTTCCATTCGCTCAACATAACCCAGCCAGCAAAGCCGCTGGATTTTTATACGCTTGACTATGTTAGTGTCGGGGTACAGCTAATAAGTAAAAGTAAAGTACAAAAGTAGATATTTTTGGTAACTTGTTCCTTATGAGGGCCGGGGGTTCGTTTTTTGAGTCAAACCAGTGATCGAGGACATTTTTTCACATTTTCGTACGAATCGAAGTGCTGCTACGCAAGTGCGTGCCCCATTGTTGAAAATAAGTGGAAGTCAGATGGAGCCAAGTCTGGTGAATAAGCCGCATGGGGGAAGCCTTCCCAGCTGTACATATCTACCAATTCCCGATTCTGTTTTGTTCGATGTGATGGTGCATTGTCATCAAGAAAAATCACTTCGTGTTGCCTGGCTTAATATGGCACAAAGCACGGTTCAAATCGGCCAATTGTCATTGTTAGCATTGACCAACAACTGTTTCACCTGGTTTCAGAAGGTCAAACTAGATAACACATCGCTGATCCCAAAAAACACTGAGCATTGTCTTCTTTCCGAAGCGATTTGGCTTTGCTGTCGATTTGGCCGGTGTACCGGGCTTAACATATGATCGTTAACGTTTGGCATTCCCAAAATAGATCCATTCTTCATCGGCAGTAACAATCCGATGAAGATATGGCTTTCTCTTGTACCTGACGAGCAACATTTCACAGGCGGGTTTTCGATTTTCTTGCTGTCTTTCAGTCAATTCATGCGGCACCCATCTTCCCACCTTCAAAATCAATCCCATGGCTTCTAAACGTTGAGAAATGCATTGTTGGTCATATTTAATTGTTCTGGAAGTGGTTCTTGCATTTGACCATCATCCTCATCAAGTAAAGCTTGCAATTCGGCATCTTCAAACTTTTTCGGTGGTCTTCCACGTTCTTCGATTCTCACATCAAAATCGCCACTTTCAAACTTATTGCACTGTGTTTTGCCTAGAGCGTGCTGGCCGTAAGCTTCCACAAGCATTCGATGAGTTTCCAAAGCAGATTTCTTCAATTGGAAACAGAAAATCAATTATGTACGCATATCGTAGTTTGTAGGCACAAAATTCGACATTTTAACGAGCGAAAAAAAAAATGTTTCTGTATGAAACTTGATTGTTTATGAACTGAATAAATGAGGAGAAATGATGCCAATGATTGGGTTTGGCAGAGCGTATAGTTTTACCTAGCGACACAGAGATGTCATTTCCGGTTACATTCTTGTACACCTTGTAAACCAGAAAAAGAGTAATTAGAGCCACTTAAAGGCAGACGAGTGTAGCTACAAAGAGAGCTACTTAATGTCGTAAGAAACAAATAACGATACTCAATTGCATGAGGCAGAGACAAACTACAGAGATGTTTACAGTGAAATTATTAATTAAATAATTTTTACCATAAATATAAGAAAAAAAGATTTGCGTCATACCAGACCTTTATTTACTTAGCAGAATCTACTTTTGCTTCTCCCTCTCCGTCAAGTGAAAACGTAAACAAATGTTTGTCAAGAAACTTTAATCGCATGAAATAAAATCGATTATATTTGCACTGAAAAATTTAAACACGTTGTAATGGAGACCATGAGGCTACTTCTATAGGAATCAGCCAGAAATTTACAGCCTTAAGCTATGAAATGGAACGAAAATCTTGAGCTCGCTTGTGCTAATATAAACTCTTCGTAAAATTGTCTTTAAATGCGATAAAGTTAACATGGTTCATTAAGTCAGTGTTGTGTTGCCTACTATTTTGGCAGACTTAAATTCTATAGCATAATCACGCTGAAAATGAGTAAAACAATAAATTAGACTTATATATCGTAGTTATTTTTTAATTTATTTCAAGTCCAAATCTCCTCATTTTTGCCTTTGTTGCTACGATTACCATGAGAAGAGAAATTATAAACAGTACAAAGGTAATTTTTGTTTTTTTTTCATTCTTTTTTCGATTATACTTAATAAAATTATTGCTCTACATATACTGGTGATGTATCTTATCAACTGGAATTTGAGGGTTGTGCCAGTTTGGTTATATTCATGATGAGGCTTTTTTAAATGCTTTTTAATTATCGAAGGGCTAAAATATGTTGATTAATTATAAATTTTGCGGGATGTTATCTAGGGATCTTGGTTATCTTGTACGTGTGGGGGCACATGCACTTAAATGAGTGGAACATTGACACTCTCTTTATGTACATTTATAGTTTAGTGGTGGTTGCACTTGCACTCACTGATTTGTTAATGTTCTCCTCATATGTTCTTTCCGTGACAATAGTTCTCTCATTGAACTGCTTACTAAGCCTGGACACGAGAGCTATTGCACATGCTGCAAAACAAATTTCGTGCATTTGTGCAAAGACACAATAGCTTAGTTGGGCACACATATGTAACTGTGCATGCTTTATGAGAAGATGTACTTGTAACGGACTTACTTTAAAGCAGAGATTGACAAAGAGAGTAAGGAGCATCTCTCTTTTAATGTATTGCATTTGACATACTCAAAGACCGTTATGTACCAGTGTTGCTAGAACCCGGGATTTCGTCTATATTTTGAGATTTTCGTACCTTTCACTTTTCGTTGAGCCATTTCAAGATATTAACAACCAATATTGGTGTAAAGTTTTGTTATAAATAAATTAGTTGATATTTGATATACTTTATGTGCATAATAATTTACTGTTGCACTCTAACTTTTCGGTGTGTGACAATTCTGGGTCTAGAAATTAATCATGAAAAATATCGAAAATCTCTGTTACTCTACCTGCAAAATAAGGAAATAAAATGGCGCATGAAATAACGTAGAACTGTGTAGTAAAGACTTTAATACTATATAAGCTTCTCCAAATAGTAAATAATATGAAAACTACAACTATAATAAAAAATAAAAATATAGACCTCATTTGGAAGGATAACACTTGAAATCAAAATTTTTCGTTAAGCACAAAATTCGTTATATTAGAATTCAAGGGACATTGTAGGGCAGTCTCTTGCATGCAAATGTAAATGATTTTGCGCTTCCCATATGCAATTCATTGAAAGATCGTTACGCTCTTCACCAAATTAAATACATTAAAATAGAGAACAACGCGACACTCTTTACTCATTACTTAGTAATTGAAAACGTTCTCTCTCATTGATTAGGAGTTTTCTCCTTCTCTCATTAATTAATTCGGTTTTCTCATAGATTCAAAAATCTCTCTCATGGTATTTCTTTGTACGTGTACAATAAAATAATGATTTGTCATTCTCCTCCTCACCAACACTCTACAATTTCCTTATTCTACCGTGAACAAAAAGGTAAACATGATGCACTTTATCTACCCAAAGCTCCATCATAGTAAACCAGCCTATTTTGGGTAAAACTGGAGGATAGTGATCGAGACCTACAGTATAATAACCACGTACCACGTACTTTAAACCCTGCGAAATAATTAGGAAAATTAGGAATTTTAAAGTCAATGAATCTCGATGTAATATCAATATCTCAACCTCAAATTCTTAATACTCACCGCGAACATTCGGCACTTTTTAGGGGAATTATAAGCGAGCTGCACTTCGGCAGAAAATATTTGACCAAGTTGCTGTTGTATGAAGCTTCCAAGAACTTACCGCCCTCTAATTTTATATTAATTAAACTCATTTTTGTTTTATTGTCACCACGAAATCCATTCACAATGAATTTTGCGGCAAAATGTGAAATGTCATGAGTCAATATAAACTCAGCATAAATTAGAATTGAATATTTGTCCTGTCCTTGTAGGCAACCATGGAAATATTTTGCACTAATTGTGAGATATGTTGTGTGTAATTGACAATGGTAAGATCAAGACCATAATTTTTCTGAAAAATAAAAATAAATAATTAGAATAACAAATAATTTACCCAAAATGAGAAAAGCTCAACTATTGATTTGCTTTTAATTTATAGAAATAAAAAAAAAAAAATACCACGAATTAATGCGAAGATACAATATTTTCATTGTAAAGGGTGTTTCTTTTTTTTTAAAGTGTGGTTTTCAATCTGACAGTACTTTTTTCGGAGTTGGCCTTTTTGACAGCTGTCACTTGATTTATACTCAGTTTGGTTTGACATTTCATAATGAATAGACTTACTCCTGAACAACGTTTGCTAATCGTGCAAATTTATTACTAAAATAATGGTTCGGTTCGCACGATTTTCACAAGAAAATTTTGTTCAGCGATGAAGCTCACTTTTGGTTGAAAACGTTGGGTACGTTAATAAGCAAAATTGTCGCATTTGGAGTGATCATAATCCATAAGCCATTGTTGAGATGCCGTTACATCCTCAAAAAGTCACTGGTAGGTGTGCTTTATGGGCAGAGGGAATCATTGGTCCATATTTCCTCAAAGATGAAGCCGATCATAATGTTACAGTCAATGGGAAACGCTTTAGGGCCATGATTAATGACTTTTTCGTGCCTGAATTGTGAATTGGAGGATGTTGATGTGGACGACCTTTGGTTCCAACAAGACGGCGCTACATGCCATACAGCCAACGAAACAATTAATTTGTCGATTTGTTGATGTAAACTTTTGGTGAGCTCATTATCTCGCGACGTGGGCCTGTGGCCTCCAAGATCGTGCGATTTAACACCGCTGGACTATTTTTTGTATTTTGTGGGGTTATGTGATGTCGCTTGACGCCTTGCAAGAGAATATTCGGCGCGTTATTACTGACATACGGCAAATTGACAATTGCTGCAAAAAGTGGTCGAAAATTGGACCACTCGGCTTGAATTTATTTGAACCAGCTGCGGCGGCCACTTGACCGAAATTGTTTTTAAAACATAATGGCAAATCCTTATCTTTATAATGAAGCTAAATTCTTGGCCATAACATTAAATTATACTTATGCGTTTTATTTCTTCTTGAAAACCACACTTCTAAGAAAAAAACACCCTGTATATTAAAAGTAGTTCATTGGACCGCTTTCATTGAAACTGGTTTGTGAATGTTTTGCCACTTTAGTTACACATTTCCACGATTAACTCATCTAAATCGCTTTTAATTAAGCAACAAATAAAAATCTGTATTTTATGTATAGATCAATTAAAATAAGATTAGTTCATGCAAAATTTATCGTACATATAAAATTACATAAAAAAATTACATACAACAATTACATAAAAAAATTACATAAAAAAATTATTTACATTTTTCAAAATTCCACACGTGTTTATACGAATGCATTAATATTCTGAACAATTATGGTCAAATTGTTTTGTTAGTAAATGTGTTTGCATTTTGGAGTGCATCGAAATTGTAACCCTCACTTACCAGCATTTGTGGAGAAGAAGGGGTAATTACAGGATCCGAAGACATGAGATATTTGAAAAAAAATGGAATAATAGGGACCAAACGTTGTCATTCTATGTTATTTTTATGGAGTGCTTTTAATGAAAGGGGGAAATACTTAATTATGCTCCCCTAGTTCGTTAGTCATACCTTATACAGCTTACGTGAACTGTTCTCTCTTAAATGCTTTGTTGTTGCTGTTGCTCTTAATTAAGTAATCAAAACCAGCAATTATAATTGGCCAATTGAAATTGTGACATGGAAAATTAAGTATGTCTTTTTATCTACATCTCGCCATTATAAGTAATGTTTTATTAGCAATAAAAGTAATTACCATATCATAAATTGTTATATGCAAATTAAATGGTTATTTATTATAGCATTTTTATTGTAATTAGTTTTGATTCACTAACTTTTCTTGGCATTAAATTGATACTCTTGCACATTATTTAACAATATCTTATGCGTACATCTTTGAATTTATTACGCAAGGATAATACAAAAATGAAACTAATGAAAGTCGATATCAATGGCTGCAAGTTAAAAAGCGCTGTCTACGTAAAGAATAATCTAAGTATTGCGTCCATTTGCCAGAGAATTCCAACGCATATGTAATTCACCAAAGAAGTGCCCAGTATTGGCGGCAAGTGCAAGTGTGGAGAGCATTTTGAGTGAAGGAAATTTTTGGAACTAATTTTATTCGTGCAATGCGCAAGAAAGCGGCCAAAAGAGCAAAATAAGAGAGGCAAGAAATAAGAGAGCAAGAAAGAAGAGAGCGTATGAATACTTATTTTTATGAGTTGAAAGCGCCAAGAGAGAACATTAGAACAAAAACCATTTGAAAAGAATCTTTTATTGTTCCTGTTCATAAAAATGGTATTAAATCAAATATCTCAAATTATAGAGGTGTTGCTAAATTAAGTGTGATACCTAAGTTCGCCGACACTGACATAGTCAAGCGTATTGAAATCCACGCTGACTGGGTCATGTTGAGTGAATGGAAGAAAGAGCTCCGGCTAGTTTTATTCGAGCCACGGTGGAACAACGCGCAGAAGATTAGACGACCTTATCTCCGTTGCAAAGACCAGCTGCATGACGACCTGACTGCACTTGGCGTACATAGCAGAGGCGACTGGCGAAGCTTTACAGAGGCGGCCAAGACCGATCATCGGTTGTAGTGCCAGCTAAGTAAGTAAGTAAGTAAGTAAGTACTTAAGTACCTAAGTACTTATACACACATGTGCTAGCCGACCGCATTGAGTAATAATTATTTACCATAGTGTTTGAATAGTATTAAGTATATTATTAATATTAATTAAAAAATAATTTTTTGGTTTAATTTTGTTGGGGCTGGCTAATCAATTTTTACCACAATGGAGGTTCTCTTATCATTTGTAATTATTTTAGCGGATAAACAGATTGTTGGTCCTAATGAATGTGACCTTCGACGCAACGGGGAAGGGAGCACTCCACAGACGCTTCTTTATCTACACTGATGCGCTTCATCTTGGGCAATAGCTCAAAGTTTTGCCGTAGAGAAGAGGTCTAAGCTTAACACGGATCAGTCTACTTATGGTATCAATTTGTTACACATTCCATACATAAAATTTCGGTATTTGTTCATACTTCACATAAATAAATAACTAAAATAATTATAAATGAAATATGTACTTATAATAAGTATGTAGAATTGCTTTTATTGAATTGAATGATAGAAAATGTAATATGCAACTCAACGAAAATAATATAAACAAATATTTGTTAAGTCAGTCGGCTTAATTCTAGTTGTATCAGTTCAATTTTACATTGTATCAAAATGATACATCAACAGATTCTATATTATTAATGTAATCGACGGATGCGTGTTAAAATAACGGTCCTTCTCTCACCGTCCAGAAGTGCCTCTCTCTTTCTCTCTCTTTATAGACGTGCAAGTATATGTACGTGCGTATCGAGATGCTGTTAGTGTGCGCTGACAAGAGGTGGCAGGCAGAGGAGGAGGTGTCAAAACATTTGACTTCTTCATTTTGTTGTGGCTACATGCTTTAGTTGCTATTTTATATTTTATTATTTTGTTCACATACACATACATAATATATAGAATATTAGTTGTGTTTCCTTTTAATATTTACTCTAATCAACCAATCGATGTAGTGTATCTCTTTACCCCAAAACTCCAATTTGAAATCAAAAGTCATTAATGGTACAACTGGCATGTAGTCTCCTGGATGCACTGTGAAATTTGTAACAGAATAATCACCCTACAAAAAAGAAACACAAACATATATTTTATTAAACAAAGAATCGAAAATTAAAGAAAATATGTGTGGTAAGTACCTTTTCTACCGGGCACTTCTTGGGTATGTTCGTAACACGATGAAACTCTTTCATAATTGGACGCATTAGATTGTTCTGATTAAAACTAGCACCTAGAAACGTGCAGCCATTTAATTGCAATTTCATTATATACATTTTTGTATTATCCTTTCGTATTATAGCAAAAGATACGCGTAACATAAAATCGGAATTTTTTTGGGGCACTGTAAATCTTATATCAATGGAACTGATAGAGTTGCGAGTGAAAACTTGAAGCTGAACATTTTCCATTAGACCCTTATTGTGGGTTGTAAAATTAGCATATGGTAATTGAATTACATAGTTGCGCTGTAAAAAGAAAGTAGAATAATAATTTTGAGTAGATCCAGTTTTGATGGATTATATTTTACCTGAGCATCAGCTGGCGTATAAATAAGGAATATTATTAAAAGAAAGATCATAGCTCCGTGATATATTTGCTTTATTTTATGAATTCGGAATGTCGCAAGATTTAAAGTATCTTATATTTAAAGCTCTAGTCATTGCTGTTTACATGATACAATATACTTTTCAATACTTTGGGCAAATTAAATAGTACTTAATTTGAATTTTAAATTTTAGGTGCTTAATTGTTGTTGTTTTGATATTTTTTTGTTTAACGATGCGAGTAAAATTATAAATTCATTTTAAGAAGAAAATTCATTTTTAATGGTAAGGGAAAATAAGTAAAATTGTTGTTGAATACTTTTTCCGAATTTTATATACTTAAGTTCAACAAAAAATATGGAAGGTGCATTTAAAAAAAATTTTTATATATTGCAATAATTTGCAATAATTTTATTTTCCCTGGCAACGTTCATTACTTTTAGTTAAAACGAATGTAAGGGGAAATGTAAGGGAACTAGGGGTATTGCAATACCCTGCAGCAAAAAGAACTAGTTACGAGCTAATGAATTCGACAGGCCTTTGGCGGTACATGCGGTCCTAGTCGACACTGATAAAACTGAAGTTCATTGTGGTAAAGGCCTAACACTTGCCACAATCGCTAGCTATCATTTCTTGATCAGTGTCCTGTGTGATTGAATTCCCTCCCTCATTCTTCCTCCCACCTATTCAATCTTTCTTCCATTCAACACAATGCTCTGCATTCATAGAGTGTATAAATGTGGAAAAAGTCACTATTCCATAAGACCTTCTTTTTAGTTATATTTATTGATACATTTAACAGACACCCTGTGTGTTTTTCCACATTTATCCACTTTACTTTGCTACGATTAAAAAGTTTAACATTGATTTTTCAGTAGTTCTTGAGTAACTAGTGCGTGTACTAATTCTTCAATCTCTAGTTTTTGATGCTATTATATTTTTGCTATTGCTAGAATAACTATTCTTCTTCTTTTAATGGCACAACCGCTTATGGAGGTCCTAGGCCGAGCTTTTCGCATGCACTCATGCTGTGCGTGTCATAATCGAACATGAGTGGAAATTGCCTATGAAAAGCTTTTCCACTCTTTTACACTTGTTTCCACTCTTTTACTCTTGTAGCTTTGCCATGGCCTGCCAAGAGGTGGTGCCTTGTAGAAAAAAAGTTTTTTTTACATTTTGATTTTGCCTGCGCCGCGATTTGAATTGCGTAGCAGGCCAACACACTAACATTGAATAACTATTATATTTAGTTACGAAAATTACAAAAAATAAATGACGTTTTGTAAAATGCCCCAGCACAGCCATATCATTTCGCATTTCAAACTGTGGAATCTTATGATGTACTTGAGACCTTAATATGAACTAGTTTAAGAAACAAAGCGCAAAAGAAACGCGTTTTTCTTTTATTTTAACTGACGAATCTTTGCATTCAATTATGCACTAACTACCGAATTTATTTCAACTACAAAACTACATCTTTTTGGTAACTTGTTCCTTGTTTCACGGCAGGGGCGCTTCTTGTGAAAGCTTTGAAAGTTAGTTCCTTTGATTTAAATAAAATGGCGGTAATATTTGATTTATCATCTAATCAAAAGCATGTTAAACCCTTTTCTCTAAAATAAATATCTACTGCCAAGTAAATTATTTCACAAATTTCTGAATGTCTTTTCCAAGCAAGTCTAGAGTAAATCAGTTTGAAACTTGTAATTTCTCGTAAAAAAAAAGTAAAAAAACTAATTTCGCTCTTAACGATCGAAATTTACAATAAACAAGAAAAAGCATTGATAGACCACTCAAAGGCAGACGAGTGTAGCTACGAAGAGAGCGCTACTCAATGTCACAAGGAACAATTAACGACTCTCAATTGCATGAGACAAACTAGAAGAGAAGAACTGGCACTTCATTTCTTACTTAAAATTCTTGATTATTTTTCAAAAAATGAGTGTAGCATTTATTATTTTTTGGTGTGTGTTTATTTGCAATGCATTTCCATTAAAATCTCTTATATTCTACGAACATTTCCCTTAGTGATAAAAGTCAATAAATGCACATTTTTCGACAATAATTTAACTGTCATTATCCACGACATTGATGGGACGAATGGGGGGAAATCGTCAGGGTTTATAGTGAAATTATTAATAAAATAATTTTCACCCTAAATATAAGAAAACAACGAAGAAAAATACAAGTGTTTTAGTTTAATCATGTTAAAATAAATTCATACTCACTGCCAGCATAGGGCATTTTTTGGGAATATTACTCGAACGATATATTTCACTGGTAAGAATACGCAATGCTTTATTGTTATATGAATTCTCCAAGAACTTGCACCCATCCAAATCAACTTTCAGCAAGTTTATTTTCGTATTATCCTTGCGTAGCATATCGAACATTATGTCCAATTTAAAATCGCTTACATTTCGCATTAAATTAACTTTATAGGTGATGAAATTTAAGGAGCGGTGCTTCACATGTGCTGCGGTGTAGTTTCTAATGAAGTCACTGGTGCACACTTCCAATTTAGTCGACTTAATTGAAATATCATAGTTGCGCTAATGGAAATGAGTCACAATTTTTATTTATTTTTACTATATGCGAATTTTTACTTTACTTTAAAATGTGACATTTTTACCTTAGCATGGATGGAAATGAAGCTAAATATCAGTATAAGAACGTTAGAGCGCATTTTTGTGGTTGAACTTACATATACCATCAGTTTAGAGTAAAACTAGCAATAATTCAGTTTCATGTTAAAAAAAAAAAACAAACACTTTACTTTTCAAAATTAAGTAGTTTTAAAATTGTTGTTGTGACTTCATTGTTGGCAAATTGTTGTACATATTATATTTTGATTAGATCTATTCATTCATGTAATCAACTACCCACAAATGTACATACTATGTACATTAGGGATGTCCTTATTTGTGAGAACAATTTTAAATGCACATTTTGCTGATCGCCAGCCGAATTTTTTTTTCCTTTCTTATAGACTTTCTTATAGACTTTCTTATAGACTTACAGCAGAAACTTTGGAGCAAATTGGATAATGCGTACCACTACTACTACTACTACTACTACTACTACTACTACTACTACTACTACTACTACTACTACTACTACTACTACTACTACTACTACTACTACTACTACTACTACTACTACTACTACTACTACTACTACTACTACTACTACTACTACTACTACTACTAATACTACTACTACTATTACTACTACTTCTACTACTACTACTACTACTACTACTACTACTACTACTACTACTACTACTACTACTACTACTACTACTGCTACTACTACTACTACTACTACTACTACTACTACTACTACTACTACTGCTACTACTACTACTACTACTACTACTACTACTACTACTACTACTACTACTACTACTACTACTACTACTACTCCTACTACTAATACTACTACTACTACTACTACTACTACTACTACTACTACTACTACTACTACTACTACTACTACTACTACTACTACTACTACTACTACTTCTACTACTACTACTACTTCTACTACTACTACTACTACTACTACTACTACTAATACTACTACTACTATTTCTTCTACTACTAATACTACTACTTCTACTACTTTCCTTTCTTATAGACTTTCTTATAGACTTTCTTATAGACTTACAGCAGAAACTTTGGAGCCAATTGGATAATGCGTACCACTACTACTACTACTACTACTACTACTACTACTACTGCTACTACTACTACTACTACTACTACTACTACTACTACTACTACTACTACTACTACTACTACTACTACTACTACTACTACTACTACTACTACTACTACTACTGCTACTGCTACTACTACTACTACTACTACTACTACTAATACTACTACTGCTACTACTACTACTTCCACTACTACTACTACTACTACTTCTACTACTACTACTACTACTACTACTACTACTACTACTAATACTACTACTGCTACTACTACTACTTCCACTACTACTACTACTACTACTACTACTTCTTCTACTACTAATAATACTACTACTTCTTCTACTACTACTACTACTACCTTTTCCCCCCAGTTTTTAAAACTATTTTCTACTACTTATATTTCTATTTCTTTTTCTACCACTATTTTTGACTACTTTTCTACAATTTCTACAACTGTTTTCTAGAAAAGTTAAAAGAAACTGGTAACAGAAAAATAAGTAGATATGTATGTACTTATATTAGTAGAAAATAGTAGAAGATAAAGTATGTATTAGAAGATATAAGTGGAAAAGGTATTGGAAAATAGTAATAGAAAAGTTGTAAAAAAGTTGTAGTATCAAAAAAATAATTAGAAAATATTAGGGGAAAGGGTACTAGAGAATATTAGTAGATAATAATAGTAGATAGTAGTAGTGGTCGCTGTGGCGTGGTGATACGCAGCGTGTCCGGGGTTCTAATCTCGGCACAGCCAAAATCCAAAAGTAGAAAAAAACATTTTTCTACACGCACCACCTCTTGGCAGACAATGGCAAACCTACAAGAGTAAAAATTGCCTATGAAAAGCTTTTCACTTCGCCGTTCAGATTCGGCATTAAACTGTAGGTGCCTTCCATTCATGTACAAATATAACACGCACAACATGAGTGGATGCGAAAAGCTCAGCCTAGGTCCTCCATGAGCTGTTGTGCCTTTAAAAGTATAGTAAAGTATGGATTGGAAAATAGTAATAGAAAAGTTGTATAAAATAGTATCAGCAAAAGAACTAGAAAATACTAGGCGAAAGGGTACTAGAGAATATTAGTAGATAATAGTAGTAGAGAACAGTAGTAGAAAATGGTAGTAGAAAAGGTGTATTAAAATACTTGAAAATAAGAGTAGAAAAATTATTATAAAAGTAATAGACTAATGGGCTATATAGCCTGAGTGCTTGATGACCTGTCCTGCACTCGTAGGTCAGGTTCTCGGTTCTCGGTCTTCTTCACATCCATCCATCCATCGCATAGACTATAGTAGTATAGAGCCTGCATTTCGCAGGTTCACCATATTGAGAATATTTTACCATTGCTTTTTTGCTCCAAAACTTTTGCATTTTGTAATACTTTTTACCATAGCATGCCCTAAAGCACCGGTTGCCAGTTCATAGGCACATCTTCTCTCACGTTTTTCCTCACGTATACGAAAATAGCAGTCGTGCTTTCACACGAAAAAGCAACTCACTCAGTCGATGTGAATGGATTGGGAAAATGTTTGGTATAAATTGAAAAAAAAACAAGTTTTTAATTATTGAAAATGATTTCGGCATTGGGCTTCTTTAGTTTTTCATAGGAAAATTGAACCAGTAACTAGATTTTTTGGGCATTATAGATCGTGACAAAAAAGAATATTTTTTATTAAAAAATTATCATTCATTTCTATTTTCCCACTGAAAATCATACAGAGAATTATCTCTCTTAGCTTCACACAGGTGTACTCTCTTCAGTCTGCTTGTACATACTTACATAAACAACCGTTTGCCCTAACCGCTGTTAGGGCAAATTTCTCAAAACGGAGCAATGATAGGAATTTTTTTTTTTTTGGAAGAATCAATTTTTTATATATAGAATTTTTTACAATTTGCTTGAAAATATTTGTACTGCCTAAAGACAAATAAAGTGCACACCTATGAAAATGCATGTATAATGCAAATATGTAATGTTAAAAATTAATAAAGTTCATAAGCTTAGCTTACGAAAGTTTCTCTAAAATTGGTACCGTTCAAACCAAATCGGGAAATTTCAGTAGATTTGTTTGGCAATACTGGTTGGTACATAAGTACATGTGTTTTTTATGCAATTGGCAACTGTGCACACACACTAAACCGATAGCAGAGAGAGAGAGAGAAAGAGCAGAATTACTCGCTTCTCTTGCTGGTTGGAATATTGAAATAGTGAAAGAAACAGGAAAAAGAGTGATTTTACAAATATGGTACAGTAATTTATGCGCAATTTAAGCATTATGCTCTTGATTGATCAAGTGAAACAAGTATTTAGTATGTACCTACATATATACAATGTATGTATGCATATCAATACACATCCCCAAATTAAGTTAAACACAAATTGTCGTTTCTTCGCGTCGCTTTTCCTTTTTGTTTGTTTCCTTTTTGTAAAGTGACAAATACAAAACAAGGGGATAAGATCTGCATTGTAGTATGAAATTGCTTGAAACAATCCATTGCAGTTCAATTACTGTAGTTGTCACAATACGATTTCGTGTTTGAAGAGTTTCTTGACCGATTGGTCACGAAATTGGTACCAGTGGTCGATGTTACACGATTTTGCGAGTAAAACTTAAACAATAAGAACCAAACATAATCTCAGGAAGAGGTTAAGTTTTGAAGTTGGCAAAACAGGTCAAGTGAGCGTGGTGCCCCAAAAATAAGTGAACTTCTCAAAGAATGATATTCCAGAAAATTCTGAATCAACTAGAAATCATTATACTTAAATTGAAATAGCTTCTAAAATAATTATTATGAAAATGGTCAACATTAAGCAATAGCGACATTAAGCAATAGCCACGCCTTCTTCCCATACAAGTGCGCTATTCAAACGAAATAGTGAAGCAAATTAAACCAAATTGGATGTACACAGTTTAAATAAAGAATATCTGTGCACGTATTGTTAGTACAATATCTTGCTTATTCGATTAATTGAGATTTTATTGAGATGCTTTTCAATGATTCAAAACATCAGCGGAGGAAAGGCTTTCGGAATGGAACTTTACTTACTTACTTTTAATGGCACAACAGCCCATGGAGAGCGTTGACCGGGCTTTTTCGCATTCACTCATGTTGTGCGTGTTATATTGGCACATACATGGAAGGGACCTACAGTTTAATGCCGAATCCGAACGGCGAAGTGAAAAGCTTTTCATAGGCAATTTTTACTCTTGTAGGTTTGCCATTGTCTGCCAAGAGGTGATGCCGAGTAGAAAACTAGTTTTTTCAACTTTTTCTTTTTGCCTGTCCCGAGATTCGAACCTCGAACACTCTGCGTAGCAGTCCAACGCACTACCACTACACCACAGCGATCGCAATGAAACCCTTTACCCTAATACCAAGCTTTTGAGGAGACTGTAAATGACTGTAGATTTGTAACCCCTAATGGTTGAAAGTATTTGGCTCGTGATACAAACCCAAGTTCCATTTTCGCCTCTTAACCAATCTGCACACGAAAGGGGAGAAAGAGGTGTTAAAAATTATGGAGCCTCCTTCTCTCTTGCCACTTGTTCGCATTTGCTTTAATTTCATTCTCCTAAACGATTTTTTTTGAAGTATTTTTCTACTAGTTAATGAATTATAGCCTAGATTATTTCTGAATTGAAAAGAAGAAGAGGGTCTATTAAATTTTATATCTTCAATAACTTTATGATGATTTCTATTAAGAGATTCAAATACAGCAGCTCCTACAACTTTAAATTTATTACGAGAAATTTCGTTATTAAATAGAATTATTTCATGATCATGAGTGTCTTTGAAATTGTAGAAATCTTTCCTAAATTTTTGAATTTCAATATTTTTTGTGCATATGCACAAGGTCTTTGGCTGAGGACCGCTTGTAATTAGTTTGAAGAAGATATTATCAATTTGTATTGTTATTTCTTTTAACATTTCCTTTAGTAGTCAAATCGAAATAATGTATATTGTCGATCCAAAATTCTTCAACCGTAATCCAATTCATTTCCGGCACGAACGGAGGATAATCATCAGGTCGTACAGTGTAATTGTTAACTACATACTTTTTGTGCTAAAAACGATGGAGAAAATATAGTTAATTTACAGTTAACTCATATAGTAAATAAACAATAAAACTCTCCTAACTACTCACCGCTGTTACAGGGCACTTTCTGGGTAAATTACTAACACGAAATAATTCCTTGGCGCCCAGTTTTAGCAAAGTATTCGCGTATAAAGATTCCAGGAACTGGCAACCATTTATATCGACTTGCACTAGGTTGATTTTGGTATTATCCCTGCGTAGAATGTCGAATGAGATACGTACCCGGAAATTTGTAATAACCTTGACCAGCGTCAAATCACCCATGAGATAATTGAAGGGCGGCTGCTTATATATGCTGACATGGTAACTTTCCAGCATGCCGGGCGATAGCTCGTTAACGTTGAAATAGGTAATGTCAATGTTGTAATTACGCTGAAAGCAAATTTTACATTACATTTTACATATAGTAGGCGAAATGCAATGAAACTTAAAGGGAAAGCGAGTAGGGCCATTTGTCACGCTTTTAAAAAACTTACCCTGGCATCGTTGGGCCACAAATAAAACAATAGAAGAAAGTATGAATATTTCATAATATTTTGTTAAAAACTAACTAACACTTCCCTTTATTGAGTCTGAAAGTTAACTAACTTAAATTTGCTTATATTTTTTTAATTTTTGACAAAAAAAAAACTGAATTTATAGTAAAATTTCGGCAAACCAAATGTTTACCATATCGATTCAGTGGCTTAATTAAAATAGTATTAGTCCATATTTTCATATTAATATGTTAGATTAGATTAGATTAGATTAGATTTTTGCATGTGACCTGCTACAGCACTCAGTCTGTTGGGCCATTATACTTTGCCCGGATAGCGATAGGAGAAGAGATAAGTGGGTAAGCTTAGAGCAACGAGGTCTTCTTATTCACCTCATAACGGTATATACGGTTTATGAGAATTAAACCAGACCAAGAGGGTAATCGTACCACCAACCTCTCGGCTAAAAGTCTAGTGCTCGACCCAATTGGTCGTGACATTAATACTCGGATGTAGTATGAAAATAGATTTATGTTAATCTTTATTTTATCAACTCAATGATATAATTACAAATACAAAATACAAATAAAAACGAAGGAATGAAATACGTGCTTTGGATAATCACACACACGTTCTGTTAAAAAAAAATCGATTATTTGCTTTCTTCATTAATAATAAAAAGCATAAAATTTGTAGATCAAAACTGACAAAAATTTCCCCAGAAAAAATTCCAATTGTACTACTGAAAACCTATTTCATGTACGAGGTGTGAGCAAAAAAAACCGTTATTTTCAAATTTCGTAAGTCACGTATGTTCGATTTACGAATTTTTTTTTTTCTGTTATGTTGGTACACATGTCTGTTATACTATATATGTTGGCAATACCAACCATTTTGGATTGTCAGTTTGTTTTTGACACGTAAAAAGGTTAGTCGTATTTTGGTGTGCTCTTCGATTTTTTACTATTCGAAAAAATGGATCAAAGAAACTGTATTCAGTTTTGTGTAAAAAATGAAATTAAATGCGCAAGGACATTTGAAATGTTGACTGTGGCCTTTGGCCTTTGGCGAGTCTACTATGAGCAGAACACAAGTTCAATTGTGGAATAACCGGTTTAAGGAAGGCCGAGAAGATGTCAATGACGATGCTCGTCCTGGTCGCCCGAGCACGTCAACAACCGATGAAAACATTGACGCAGTGAAGAAAATGATTTTGGATAATCGTCGAATCGTCGAATCGTCGAATCACTATCAGAGAGGTTGCTGATGATGTTGGCATATCGTTCGGCTCATGCCAAGCAATTTTTACGGGTGTTTTAGGCATGAAACGTGCGGCAGCGAAGATTGTTCCAAAATAGCTGAATTTTGAGCAAAAACAACGTCGCTTGTGCGTAAGTTTTTGGCCAAAAACAAAACCGTTATCATGCCTCAACCACCGTATTCGCCGGACTTGGCCCCCGCTGACTTTTGCCTCTTCCCAAAACTGAAAACACCGATGAAAGGAAAGGAAAGCGTTTTGCTACGATTGAGCAGATAAAAGAAAAATCGAAACAGGAGCTGTTGGCAATACCAAAAATCGCGTTTCAGAAGTGTTTCGAGGATTGGAAAAAACGCTGGCATAAGTGTATTATATCTGAGGGGGATTACTTTGAAAATAACGGTTATTTTTTTATCATACCTCGTATTCATAAAATATCTTGCTTACAAACCTCATTATATGTAGTTTGCGCTTGAATGGGTATTCTCATATATCCACGACGTGAGATCAAGGTCTGAGAGCAATCTGTCTTACTCAGAAAACACAAAGAAAATGTTGTGCGTCAGTGTGACGCCTTATAGAAGTTTACTTCTTCAGGACGATTGCGTTTTGAGGTTAAGTTTAGTAATCTTGTAAAAACTAGAGTCTATCGCAGACATTACAGGGGTGGCTGAAGGAATTTTTAACGTAAATGTTTTGAAATTGTTTGTGTGCTGATTTATGCAAACGATAAAACTTGTATGGTATAGTTCAGTTTAATGATCCCAGATGTGCTACATCTGGATTGACTTACGAGGGTAGATCAATAAGTACCCGTGCATGAAGACAGGTGACGTTGCTGAGGGAAGTTGGCATTACCGTGGTATACTGCCATCTGTCACACGACACCACACTAAATTTCAAACTGATTCATAGGGTAGTTCTTAGTTGGCAGCCATTAGTATCACACGTGTTTCGTCTTTCGTGTTTCGCGATAAAATGGAAAAAGAACAATATCGATCCGTAATTCGCTTTTTATTTTTGGATGGAAAAACATTCGAAGAAATAAAAGCGAAGTTGGATGCTATCTATGGGGGACCCTTCACCATCTATGACAACCGTAAGATATTGGTTCAATGAATTTAAACGCGGTCGTACATCTGATTTTGATGAGGAGCACCCAGGCCGCCCGGCAGACGTGGTTACCGAGGAAATCGTTGAAAAGATCAGTGATAACGAAAGTGCGCGAAGTAGCCGAGGCCGTCGGAGTGTCGTACGGAACGGTAATTAATATTTTACATGTTAGGTTAAGCATGAGAAAGGTGTCGGCCCGATGGGTGCCGCGATTGCTTACGGTGGACAACAAGCGGATACGGAATTGTCGCGGTCAAACTGCATGAATTGAACTACGAATTGCTGCCGCACCCACCATACTCGCGCGACTTGACTCCCTGCAACTTCTTTCTGTTCCCCAACATGAAAACGTGGCTCGGGGGGAAAAAAATTCAGCTCGAACGAGGAGGTTATCGTCGAGACAGAAGCGTATTTTGAAGAGTTTGACAAATCGTATTTTTTGGAGGGGTTAAAGAAATGGCAGAAACGTTGGGAAAAAGTTATTGCACTAAAAGGAGATAACGTTAAAGAATAGAAATAAAAAATTTGTGAAAAACTTGCATCTTCATTCCTAACACAGGTACTTATTGATCTAACCTCGTAATTTTGATCGTTTGCATTTCCAATGCATACAACGACCTCTGCAAAGTCATCATCTCCATCAAAATATTCATACTCAAAGTATGTGAATTTATTTGCTACATCATTTTAATTATAATCTTCGCATCATCATCATCAACATTATTATCATCATTATAATAATCATCGCTATCAAAATATTCAGATTGAGTGATCTCAACAGGTGGGAAATTTGCCACTTGCTGGTCTGAGTAGTCACGAATGATATGAGGTTGACTAGAAACTTGGCAAATCTCGTCTATGTTTTGTTGCGAGTTATTTTCTTTCCACGTAGTAAAGATTTTCAGGCACTCTTTCGTTGACAAGCTGGGAATTTGGCCATCTCAATGACTTACTGGTGCTGTATAATCTGAAGCTATTCGTCGGGACTCAATGACATGAGAGTTAATGGAATTATTGTCTCTAATGAACTCATTTTCGATTAATGCTGTCTCTTCGCATTGGTCTTTCCGAGTTTTATTTCCAATGAAATTCAAATTCTATTGTGCCTCAAGTTGCTTGCGAAGTCTACACTCTCGCGATCTCTGGATGCTGATTTTTGGTTTTTTTTTCACGAAAACTGATTAGCAGCACCCTCTATCAATCAAGATTTTTCATACTCGATTGATAGAGAGCACTGCCCATCATTTGCGTAATATTTTTCGCTCCGACTATCATCTATTACCCCCGGAGTGAATATAAAAAACGATTCTAAAGAAGTAAACTTCAAAACGTTTCCAACCTAACTGACACGAACGAATGGATTTATGTAAATTCTATATGATCATAGTTGCAATTGCCGCAGAGTTGACGCGTGCCACATGTCATGTTGAAAAGTAAACAATTATGCAGATTTATAAAATTGTGTTACTGTGGCTGATTCAAAGGGCATTTAAGTTAGTTCCCCTGAGACTATTTGATTTTGAATTCGAAATTGAATTCGAATTTGGAGCTATCAAACCAATTTTTAATAGATATCAAGAAGTTTTTGGTAAAATCTGCTCCAATTTGTTCTTGCCTTGAGATAATTAGGTGATTCTCAAGCTCAATGTCGTATCCTCTCAATTGCCCTAAATTCTCTAAATTTTCATATGAAATTTAGCAACATTAGGACAATACTTAAATGAAATAATTGAATTTAAAGATTTTCAACACATTCCTACATTTATTTTATTTCACCAGTGAGAACAGTGAGAAAAAAGCGTTTATAAATACCGATTTTAAGTAAGATACGAAAAAAAAACTGTTTAATTAAGGAGAAATTGGCTAAAAGAAAAAATGAGTGGTAGTAACATTCTCAGACGAATGTCATCTACATATGTTCGAGTACATAAAAGTCGTAAGAAAAGTTTTGAAAAAGAATACATAATATTTTATATATTTTATTCTACGATGTCATAAGCAAAGACTGTCAAATTCGTAAAAAAAAAAAAACAACAAAAATGTCAAAAAATGTCAAGCAAACAGGCACAAAAGAGGTAAGAGTGGATGAAAGCGTGCCGGTGAATCTCAAAGTTACACCGAAAGTGTGTAGAAAAATGTTGTATGTGTTTGATGCACTGTGGTTAAACGAAGCAGAAGAACGAGGAGTAAGCTGGAAGAAGAAGAAAAGAGCCGTCAGAAATTTATGTTTGCGTGCGCATAAAAATGACAATTTGCCACATGTTTCACACAGGCACACATAGAAACACACACGCACACACACACACACACAGCAAGCGTACAAAATTGTGGCTTTTTGCCAGTACAATTTATTTTCTTTTTGGTTACTTTAGGGTTAATAAATGCAGATACATATGGAAAATGTGGTGGCATGATTTGAAGGGATGATTTTACTACATTCAACTGAGTGTGTGTGTGTGTGTGTGGGTGTGTGTTAGTGTTTTGTGGAGAAAAAATTGATAGCGGTTTAAAGCCATTAAAGGAAAGGATAAATTGGGCAAACATATTTTTAGGGAAATACATGTACTTTTACAATATGTACATAAATTTAATAAAGGGTGTTTTTTTAGAAGTGTGATTTTCAATATGGCACTACTTTTTTCGGGGTTGGTCTTTTTGGCAGCTGAAAAGATCACTTGATTTATTCTTAGTTTTGTTTGCCATTTCATAATGAATAGACTTACTCCTGAACAACGTTTGCAAATCGTGCAAATTTGTTACCAAAATAATGGTTCGGCTCGATCCCGATTTTCACAAGAAAATTTTGTTCAGCGATGAAGCTCACTTTTGGTTGAATACGTTGGGTACGTTAATAAGCAAAAATGTCGCATTTGGAGTGATCATAATCCATAAGTCATTGTTGAGACGCCGTTACATCTTCAAAAAGTCACTCTATGGGCAGAGGGAATCATTGGTCATTGGTCCATATTTCTTCAAAGATGAAGCCGGTCATAATGTCACAGTCAATTAGAAACGCTTTAGAGCCATGATTAATGGCTTTTTCGTGCCTGAATTGGAGGATGTTGATGTGGACGACCTTTGGTTCCAACAAGACGGCGCTACATGCCATACATCCACCGAAACAATCAATTTATTGAAGGAAACTTTTGGTGAGCGCATTATCTCGTACCGTGGGCCTGTGACGTGGCCTCCAAGATCGTGCGATTTAACACCGCTGGACTATTTTTTGTGGGGTTATGTGAAGTCGCAGATAAGCCCGAGACGATTGACGCCTTGGAAGAAAATATTCGGTGCGTTATTACTGACATACG
Organism: Palloptera scutellata; assembly: GCA_958295655.1. NCBI lineage: Eukaryota > Metazoa > Arthropoda > Insecta > Diptera > Pallopteridae > Palloptera > Palloptera scutellata. Next base: position 47,331,327 of record OY282449.1, on the reverse strand, counting down.
GCCCGGCCCCAATTGCTGCAAAAAGTGGTCGAAAATTGGGCCTCTCGGCTGGTATTTATTCGAATAAGCCGCGGCGGCCACTTGGCCGAAATCGTTTTTAAAACATAATGGCAAAGCCTTACCTTTATAAGAACGCTAAATTCTTGGCCATAACATTAAATTATATGCATTTTATTTCTTCTTGAAAACCACACTTCTAAAAAAAACACCCTGTACTAGCGAAATCGTAAAAAGCATTGAACGTTTGCATATCAATTTTCAGACTACATGTAGGCTTATTTTACACACATACATACATATGTATGGTGTGTATGTATATGTATGCACATATTAAATTTTATTTATTTATAGATTGTGCAAATTTTATGTGTTATTTGCCGTGGAGGTATATCATTAAATATTTAAGTGAGCATTTTAGCTTTTTGTAGCTTAATCGAACGCTACAAAATTAGGTCATAATTAACATTTGAAAACATATTGAACAAATATGTAAGAATAAAGATTTATCTTTTCATTTGATTAGTTTTTTTATTACACACAGTGTTATGACGTAATATTGTATCATTTACTTACTATGTTTATCCGACGCGAAAAACGGTTTGAAGATTCGTAAAACGTTTTTCATACCCGTCAAATCAATTCTTAATTCAAAATTTGAAAATTTATAATTCGTTTTGCGAAAAACGATTATTAAACCGAATTTAGAACTCAAAACGATTGTAGGTGCATTCTCTGAGAGAAACGGTAAAATGTTTGCTCATTAACACTCATGAGTGGAAAAAAATTTGTTTATGGAAGAAAACGGTTTCAGCTTCAGGTAATAGATGAATCATATCGTCTCCATAGGTTTTGCTCAGTGAGAGAAAGTGGGAGAAAGAGCGAGAGAGTGAAGTGCAATTAACTTAAGTTAATCTTTATGGGATATATAGAGGAATGACAGATTTATTGACCCTCAGTAATAGAGAGAATGAATTCGATTTTAAATTTAATAGTTGACTTTTGACACATTATAGTATGGGGAAAATTGTCAAAAAAAAAGCCAATATTACATTTAGAATCCCCTTTATTTTATTTATTACTAAGGGCCGGCAGCAAAGCTGGCTGTAGATTTCGCGAAAAACTTTATTTCGCACTTCTACTTTTTCACTTGTTTTCAGATAAACGAAACTGGATAATCAAAAACGTGTTTTTAACGCTTTGAGAGTATAACTTTGTTAGGCAATAGCATAGCATAAAGAATGCCCAAATTTTTCATATCTCACCTGTTTTTTTGTATGACACTCCGCTCTCATTTCCTCTCCTCTTCTTTGAATAAAAGCTTAACCAATGAATTGTCACTTCCCTTCCCTTCCCTTCTAACTGCCACAAGATTGAAGTTCTCCCTTCTTTTATGCTCTTCTATATCGTTCAGATAATTACTTACGTGAAACTTAGTTTAGCTTAAGAAGGCGTAAGTTGTGTATCTACTCCACGGTTCCACGCTGTAGGTGACTTGTAAGGAGGAATAAGGAGGAACCGGTTCTAACTAATCAATTCATTTACAGCCTCGGCACTATCATCTACTTTCATTATCCCTGTTAGGCCTATGAATTTCTGAATCTCGACCTCATACACAAGCCTTTTTATTTTGCAGTCTTGGATATAAACATAGAAGAAGCAGCAAAAGTTCCTCCTCTTTCTCGCCACTTACATAATTCAGTGTGAAAAGTATTCACTTGCGGCATACTACTGTGGGCAAAAAGTAGTAAGACTTTTTAATTTAAATTTCGCGCGGAAACCCATTCATCAAAATATTATTATATTTTTTAAGGTTGATATGACGGTCAGTGACATCTGTGCCAAATGTCACATCAAAATAATCATTATTGTTTAGTATACGCTTGTCTTTCTGAAGTACAAAAAGTGCATTCGGCGATTTTCACAATGAGTGAATGAAAAATTATTCAACAAAGAAGTTCCATTAAATTTTGTGTGCGGAATCAAATTTCTGGTGCCGAAACGTTCAGAATGTTGCAAAAGGTCTAAGGCCTTCGGTGATAATTGTATGTCGCGAGCAAGTGTTTTTGATTGGTACAAATTGTTCAAAGATGGTCGAGAACGCGTTGACGACGAACCACGTCCAGGACGGCCATCAACATCAACTGATGATCAACACGTCAATAAAATCAAGGAATTGGTGCTCGAGAATCGAGAATCGACGATTAACAGTCAGAGACCTTACTGGCATCGTTGGAATATCGGAAGGATCAGTGAAAACCATTTTAAAACATCATTTGGGCCTAAGAAGAGTGAATGCACGATTGGTTCCAAAATCACTGCATTGGTTTTACGAGACCATTTTGCCAAAAATTCGACTGATATCGTTCCGCAACCACCCTACCACCCTATTCGCCTGACTTAGCACCGTGTGACTTTTGGCTATTTTCTAAACTCAAAAAACCGCTTCGTGGACACCTTTACCGTTTTGAGTCAATTGAAGACATTAAACATGAATCGCTAAGCGCATTGAAGGCTATTCCAGAAATTGACTTTAACAACTGTTTCGAGAATTGGAAAAAACGTTGGCACAAGTGTATTGGTGCCGGGGGGGATTACTTTGAAGGGGACGAAATAGATTTGGAAGAATGAATAAAAAAATTTGAAATTATGAACAAAGTCTTACTAACTTTTGCCCACAGTATATGTAACGACTTACCTACATATAATTTGCTTTTGTAGATACAGATTTGAAGTACTTGTTCTTAAAATGGATTATTTGGATAAACTCCCGAATCCATTTCCCTTTACCCTGATTATTCCTACACTCTATTGGCGATATCTATACCAACCCAAATATCATTAAGTTTAACTAATTGCCAGTCAGAAATAAAGCCTGAGGCCTGAGTGCATTGTGGAAAACAAGAAGGATTTTTCTTCACCATTACTCAAAATTACTTTTTTTTTACATTACGGTAAGCACAAAAGAGTAAAAAGTAAACTAAGAGTTTTGCACTGTAAAATCCGAAAAAGACCATCATCATAAGAAATAAGTTATTTAAATAACTACTTATTTCGACAATAGGATCGTTGCCCATTGTCGTGTCATTTTGAGCTATCCGAAATTAGAAAAAACTCTTAGCATTCAAAAATGCATTAATCTACTATGGCTGAAAATGAATTCAATTCGTAAAAGTGTGTAAAATTTTATTACACAATTTTGTTATTATAATTAAACCACGTTTCACTGCGCATAATTAAAAAAGTAATTCAAAGCAGTTTAAAATTAAAGTTTAAGTCAAATTACCGGCATTGGTGCAACCCCCGGGACCATTGCGCTTATTGGTTTTAGATGGCGCACCTGAGCATTTTTTGCCAAACATTCAATCTTACAATTCATGTTTCCAAATGACTTCATTCGGTGCAACGAATATTATTCGTGACAATTTTCTGACCACATTCAAGGTAATTTGCATGAAGAACATGCCATAAATTATCAAAATGATTTTCCCGCTTCTGATTTTCTGATTTTTTTTTTCCTAGATCCAAGGACAAATATATCACAGCTTGGGTTCTTTATTACCCTTTTCTGATACAGAGTTACAGTTTTTACAAATTTATTTCCTTGGTAATTCTGATCAGCAAGTTGATCGTCGATGTTCAATTAGTTCAAATTTGAAGCGAGATGTTATTGAACGAAACCAAACTTTCTTTCAAGAGAATAATGAATTGGTTCGACTTTTCCGTACTGCTCTCGACCAAATGCCTGCTGATAATCACTAAATTGTAATAAAAGTAGATAAAGTACCATGTGGAGAGCATGCCAGAAGATTTAATGCTCCAACAATGGATGAAGTTGCAATAGTAATAGTTGGTGATGAATTTAGAGAGAATTACTCTCAAGATATTGTGTTGCATTGAAGAGATAAGAGATAGTTCTGGAGGTGGCTCCAATGTCGGTAATTTGACTTTTCCAGTAGCATAACATAAACCTGGTGGCTTATTTTTGAATTTGTACGCTTTGCAATGATTAAGGTGCATACGTCATCCACAGCACCAATAACTGCAGTTCGATGTAAAGTGTAATCAATCGTCGAATCATAATTGAACGCAGCTCGCTTAAATGAGTTGTAGGTGTTTTACTCTTTTTGCGGGCGTGGCAGTGGGCGGGAAAATAGCCTTTGTCCGTCAGAAAAGCATGTACTTTAACATAAAAGTTGAATTTTTGAAAAAATTCAAACCGTTTCCGAGACCATTCATCACACACATAACATATCTTCATTTTTATATAGTATATAGTAAATTAAAAATGACAGGTTTTATGAAAAAAGTAGAAACAAAATATGTGAAAATTACTTTACTTTACTTTACTTTTAATGGCACAACAGCCCATGGAGGGCCTAGGCCGAGCTTTTCGCACCCCTCATGTTTTACGTGTTATATTTGTACATGAATGGAAAATTACTTTCACTCACCGAAAATGTGAAAAGTGTCCTTCGTAACAACTTTTATAAGATTGTTGTGTACAGCTGCGGGAATTTGCGGAATTCGATTTATAGTTTTTTTTTTACTTCTTTTTGTTTTTGTTAGAATCATCATGAACTATCAGAAACTTAAATCCAAGAATATAATTTTACTAATTATTTATTTGTTATTTCTCTTTGGAACAAATTTTTTTTGAAAATATGATTTAAAATTTGTAAACAACGACTCCAAAAACTACCCTGCTTACAGTTTCTTTTAAATTTTTTAATTTTGTATCCGCCATCTTGTTTTTTGAACCCACTTGGTCACTGTAGCATAGTGATATTTGGAAGCTTGTGAAGAAGGCCGAGAACCTGACCTACGAGTGCAGGCCAGTTCCTCAACCACTCAGGCTATGTAGCCCATTGTACTTAAGGCCTAGGAAAAGAAGAAGGGGTGACAGCAAGTAAGGGGTTAGAGAAACAGAGGGGAAAAGTCGAAAAAGGAGTAATAGGGGGACTACGTTCTCTTCCACAAATTTTCCGGATTCCCTCACAAATCTCAGAAGATCGCAGAAGGGTAAGGAGTTACCTTTGTCCATTCCTGTGACATCGAAACCCAAAATGTGCCATTTCGTTCTGGCAAAGACGGGACATGTGCAGAGCAAATGCTCTGTGCTGTCAACCTCCTCCAGACAAGTGGTAGTTTGTTGGACTGTTACGCAGAGTGTCCGGGGTTCAATTCTCGGCACAGTCGTAATCAAAAAGTACACGGCAGGCAATGGAAAACTTACAAGAGTAAAAATTGCCTATGAATAGCTTTTCACTTTGCCGTTCGGATTCGGCATAAAACTGTAGGTCCCTTCTATTCATGTACAAATGTTACACGCACAACATGGGTGGATGCGAAAAGCTGAAAGAAGGACCCAAAAACTGCACTACTCAGATTTGCATAAAGCCTGATGACTTAATAAAATCCGGCATTTTGTAGGAGCCATTTTATTTCTTTTTAAATAGATCTCAAGTTCGTATTCTGCCCTTACATGCAAATCTGATGACTTTAGAAAAAATGATTTTTTGATTTTGAATTGACCTCGAATTCAGAGTTGTTCAATTTTTCGGCACTTTAAGCAGTTTTTTTCGATTTAGGACCGCTGTACGGTTCAATGAAACCTGAATACTCTCTTCGTCCAGACCAGTACTCTCTTTTACTTTATGTAGCATCCGCAGTAAATCCGGTTTTCCATTTGCCAACACTTGAAAGCAATTTTGTCAGAAGGGGGAAAAGCAGCGGGACTACTACTCTTTTCTACCCTCTCTATCCTACAAACTCAAAAACTTGTTCTCATTGGTTGACAAATGTAAATGGGAACATACTCTGAAGCATTGAGAGGTAATTTTAATCCAGTTTAGTTGTCAAGGTTTCACCTTTAGTTTCTTATACATTTGATAATGTATTAATAATAAAGGGTGATTTTTTAAGAGCTTGATTTTTGAAAATCAAAAAACTCAGTGAACGAAATTTTTATTTGGATCGATAAATCAATTCCTGCCATTTACTTTTTAAAGATAATTTCACTTTAAGTGGTACATTCTGATAATCCAATATTCGCACACTTTTTCACAAATTTCGGCCGGAATCTCACCAATGACGCATTTAATGTTGGCTTCCAAAGCAGAAATCGTGTTTGGTTTGTCCCTATAGACAAGAGACTTAATATATCCCCACAAAAAATAGTCTAACGGGGTGAAATCACATAATTTTGATTGCCAATTGACTGCACCAAAACGTGAGATTAACTGCTCACCAAATTCGCCTCACAATTGATGCATGGTTTCGCGTGCAGTGTGGCATGTGGTATGTGGCACCGTCCTGTTGGAACCACATGTCGGCCAAGTCCAAATCTTGCATTTTCGGGGAGAAAAAAAAGCGTCATCGAACGGTACCGGTATCTTTCTCCATTGTCCGTAACGTTGCGGCCTTCATCGTCTTCGAAGAAGTACAGCCCAATGATGCCGCATAATACTGCCCATAAACCGCACCAAATAGTGAATTTTTCGGGATGCATTGGTAGCTGGTGAATTGCCTCTGGCAGGTCTTCACTCCAAATACGGCAATTCTGCTTATTCACGTATCCATTGAACCAAAAAGGAGACTCGTCGCTGAAGACGATTTTGCGATAAAAAAACGGATCCTCATCCAGCTTTTCTAAGTCCCATTCAACGAAAATTCAACGTTGTGGTAGGTCCCCTGGCTTCAGTTCTTGCACCAGCTGTATTTTGTATGGCATTAATCCGAGATCTTTGAGTAAAATCTTCCAGGTGGTCGAATAATACAAACTTAATTGCTGCGATCGGCGCTGGATGGACTTATCGCGTTCTTCTTCAACACTGGGGGATACAGCAAAAATATTCTCTTCGGTACGAACTCTATGGATACGATTTGGTGGATTGATGTCCAATAAAGTGAAACTGGTGCTAAATTTGGTCACAATGAGCTGTAGGTCGATTATAACGACCATAAAATGGACGTTGCTTGCGAAACATATTTTTCACAGAGCACGAATTTTTATAATAAATTTCAATAATTTGCAAACGTTGTTCAGGCGTAAGTCGTTTTCATGATGAAATGGCAAACAAAACTGAGCATTTTTTACGTTGACACATGTCAAAAATCATGCGTGAACTGTCCGAAATATTAACGTAAAATAGCTAGGATAGCAATTGATAAAACTAGTGCAATAACTCCTCCTAGTTTATTAGGGATTGATCGTAAAATAGCATAAGCGAATATAAAATATCATTCATGTTGAATATGAATAGGGGTTACTAATGGATTTGCGGCGATAAAATTATCAGGGTCTCCTAGTATATATGGATTAATAAGAGTTAATATAATTAAGTATCAAGAAAATCACCCTTTATTATATTAAACATTTCAACGGAAAAGTTCAAATTCTTTAGTACGTTACATAAAAGTGTAAGCCTTCATTTACAAAATACTATCAAAATACTTGAAAGTAAATTTTTGAGTTTCTTAGAGAGAAAAGTAGACTAATGCTATAAACCAGTGTTAGACACTTAAGAGCACTCATGTGCTAGAGCATTTTCTAATTTAGATTAACCAGAATGTATTTTTTTGAAATTCATAATAACGACATGTGTAAATAGTTTAAACACAAAAATATAAAAAATTATTTAAAATATGTGGCGTTGTGGTAATGCGTTGGACTGCTTCGCAGAGTGTCCGGGGTTCGAATCTCGGCACAGGCAAAATCAAACACAAAAAACAAAAAGAAAAAATAATTTTTCTACACGGCACATCTCTTGGCAGGCAATGAAAAACCTACAAGAGTAAAAATTGCTATGAAAAGCTTTTCACTTTGCCGTTCGGATTCGGCATTAAACTGTAGGTCCTTTCCATTCATGTACAAATATAACACGCACAACATGAGTGGATGCGAAAAGCTCGGCCTAGGCCCTCCATGGGCTGTTGTGCCATTAAAAAGTAAAAAAATTACCACGAAAAAAGGAATTTTTTTATATTGTGCATTATAAATATCAAGAACTTGACACTCTTTGCTTTCTAATTCATTACTACCAATCCTTTTCCCACATCAAACTATTCCCGTTTGTTCCATTTTGTATCTGCTTTGTGTTACTTTCACATTCATAACAACAATTTCTAACACATCACATCCACCGAAACAAAAGCAAAAGGAGAAAATTCTTATAGCTTACTACTTCAAAATTTATTGCTGACCCTTTGCAAAGATAATGCTGCTGTTGCCCCTGCTATTGCTACCGAAGAAAAGTGCTGTTTCACAATAAAGTAATAAGTGTAGCTTTAAAATGTTCGTATAGTCATAGTCATTGAGCATTTTGAAATGAATCCTTAAACCCTTCCCCGAACACCCACACATACAAACATTAAGTAAAAGTCATAAACAATACAATTTTTTATTTTTTGGCAAACGCATCATTGTCGTCTTTTTTTCCTCTGCTATAGACGTGGCACATACATAACTAATGCCTATTCAGCTATATCATTCTTATGAGAAAGCACAAGCAACCCAACAAAAAAACAAAAACAAAAACAACAAAAAAATAGAAAGATAAGATCTCTTGTGTGTTTCGGTATGTGCGTGTCTATGAGCCTCATCTAAAAATGAAATTTAAACAAATTATCCTTTTTCCGGGTTTCTGCCGACTAAACAAAAAACAAGACCAAATGAAATGTAACGCAACAGATTCTTTACAATTTTTATTGCGGCTGTTGTTGCTTTTGCTTTGTTGCAACACATGTGTGTTAAGGAAAATTATAGTAGAAGTGTGTTGTTGTTAAAATGAGAGCAGAAATAGGCAGGAGAATAGTAGCTTTCTACTAGTAGCTCTAGAGTAGAGCAGAGAAAAGTAGAAATAGTCGAGTATTGGCAAGCAAGACTAAATACCTTTGACTTTTATTGCATCCTTTTTTTTTGTTGCTTGTTATATTTTTAGTAAATTACTCTTTGCGGCTCTAAAGCAATTTGCATTTAAGACACTGTCATTTTATTTACCCACAACAACACATATGCCAGCAGACAATGAGATGATAGTACACATTAAGAGTATTCCAATTAGACTATTTTTCAAAATTTGTTTATTAGGAAAACGTAAAAGAAATTTACTTACACCGTGATGCCCCAATTTCTATTGCTTAAGGTTCGATTCTGAATTATGCGGTTTTAATTTTCGCCATGAAATTGTTAAATTGTTATTGCCCCAAATTCTTTCTCTCTATCATTCTCGGCACACCGATTACGAAATTAAAATGTTATATGTTCCACTGCCTTAATTATTCCATTTCAAATTTTTAAACTTTTTGTGTTTGTAATGTAGAGGGGCAGAAGAGAGTAGCAATCTTCGCTCTTCTCTCCCCTCTCGCTATCAAGTTGTAAAAATTGCTTTCAAAAGTTGACAATTGTAAAACCGGATCGATTTTACTCGGATCACACCCCATGAAATTGATATGGCATCGAACTCTATCCTCACTCTCACAGCAAACACGATACAAATGTTTCGCATATCACACACTAAACACGCCGAGCACGAGAAAATACTGGTAGTAGTTATATAAGTAAATAGAGTAAAATATTAATTATATAGGCGCTCGCGATTTTTCTCTCGCTCTCTGTCTCTCTCTCACTCGCTTATTTTTGCTCTATCATTTAAGACACCGACAACAAGACGGCACAAAAATGCATTTACTCGATGTGCTTACAACAGTGATGGGGCGAAGAGCGTAACGATCTTCTCTCTTTCAATGTTTTCCATATGAGTTGCTCAATATTTATTACGTTCGCGTACAAAACTGCTCTACAATGGTTTACAATATTTGTCTCTCCATTTTTGTCGCTCGAGAGAAATATGTGTTGTATTCACAGAGTCAGCGGCGTAGAGAGGAATTAGGAATGGGAGATAACTTTTTTATTTTTTTAATGTAAACCAATGTTTAAGGCTCGTTGTGTGGCAACAGCGGGATAAAAGCCGAACACATAAAAAAAATTCAAGGCTACCGATCCAAAATCTTATTGCAAACCCTTATAGTTTCGCCGAAAGTTGTGTTCGAATTTGAGCGGTTTGGCCCTTATAGTTTCACCGAAAATTATGTCCGAATTTTCTCGGTTTGATCATTTTCGGGAAGATTTTAAACAAATTTAGTTTAGTTAATGGAGCTGACCATCTCTACTTGAAAAAATTAACCATTTGCTTTATCAGTTTAATAGTTTCGCTGGAAAAGCTTAAAAGTTTCGTTTTAATGCTTCAGCTTCTAAGTTTTTAAATTGGCATACTTTCAGTAGAGTTTTTCACTGAAAAATTACGTAAATTTTGTGTTTAGAAAACTTTTTGCAATACTTTGTGTGATCTAAATTCGAAAATTTCCATTTTTATTATCTTACTTAATGCTTATTTCGCAGTACTGTGAAAAATAAAAAAAACCCCAAAAATTGTTTGGCAATAAATAAAAGTTTCCAAAACAAATGAGTTTTAAAGTTACTTTTACATACGAGTACACAATTGATACGAGTACACAATTGTTGCTGAAATTGAACTTAGCAAATATAATCGAATTTGAGCAGCTGTACCCACACTTCTTATTTGATCATTAACGCTTTTTGAATTCTTTTTATTTAAGGTACATACTACCTGCAAATTGATATAAAATTTGGCAGGTGTTGGCTTCAGGAATTTCTCGACTTTTGTCTTTTAGGATGATTTATCTTTTTGATTTACGACAGTCGTGCAGCCAAGCGATATGCAAATTTATGTTATATAAATACTTGTAAAGGGTGATTTTTTGCTACTTGTTTTTCGACGTTAATATTTGTGACAGTTCACGCGTGATTCTTGACATGTGGCAAAATAAAAAAATACTCAGTTTGATATGCCATTTCATCATTAATTGACTTTCACCTGAACAACGTTTTGCAAATTATTGAAATTTATTATCAAAGTTCGTGCTCTGTGAAAAATGTGTTTCGTAAGCAACGTCCATTTTATGGTCGTTATAATCGACCCACAGAGCAAGCTATTCAGCTCATTGCGACCAAATGTCGCACCAGTTCCATTTTATTGGACATCAATCCACCAAATCGTATCCATAGAGTGTGTAACGAAGAGAATATTGCTGCTGTATCCCCCAGTGTTGAAGAAGATCGCGATATGTCCATCCGGCGCCGATCGCAGCAATTGGGTTTGTGTTATTCGATCACCTGGAAGATTTTACTCAAAGATCTCGGATTAATGCCATACGAAATACAGCTGGTGCAAGAACTGAAGCCAGGGATCTACCGCAAAGTTTAATTTTCGTTGAATGGGCCTTAGAAAAGCTGGATGAGGATCCGTTTTTTTATCGCAAAATTGTCTTCAGTGGCGAGTCTCAATGGATACGTGAATAAGTAGTATTGCCATATTTTGAGTGCAGACCAGCCAGAGGCAATTCAGCAGCTACCAATGCATCCCGAAAAATGCACTATTTGGTGCGGTTTATGAGCAGTATTATGCGGCATCATTGGGCCGTACTTCTTCAAAGATGATGAAGGCCGCAATGTTACGGTCAAAGGAGAAAGATACCGTTCGATGATAACTAACAGACTTTTTTTTTTGCCGAAAATGCAAGAATTGGACTCGGCCGACATGTAGTTCCCACAGAACGGTGCCACATGCCATACTGCATGCGAAACCATGCAACCATGTAAAAAATTCATTCACTTTTGTAAAGTTTCTGTGTTTTTTGAATTATCAAAATCAATCTCTGGAAAAATCACCCTTTATATATGGCCACCTCGGTCGTTATGAAGTTTTTAATAGCCTAGCTAAAAAATCCTTAAATTTCTGTGTGCTTCAGATAGCAAGAAATTCTATTGGGCCACACGTGTTCATGATTCCATATGCATGCATGTCTTAGCTTAGAGCAAAGTTTCTACTATTTTTTGTGCTACACTTTTCCTCAGCATTAAAGGCACACGCAGAAACGCACTCTCTAACTAAGCCGTACATAGAGTGCAACACTCAAGTAAAAACATGTGCGTTTAGTTTAGTCTGGTGCATAGAACACAAGGTAGAGGTCGTGACAGTAGCAGGTGCGTCCATGGTCGATCCTTGCGCTTCTACGTTTCAAGTCGACACACAGCCTCCTCGTGGCGTCCCCTGGATAGCGATCTGACAACCGTCAGTGGGTTAACTAATGTGTGCGGCGGACTTCACCATGGCCTTGAATGAATGGTTGTGCGTCGGGCTTGGAACCCACCACGTTTAAATACCCACCAATGAATCCTCAAAATAAGCCTCGGATAAAGAACCCTTCTAATGTTGATGACTCACGCAAACGCCCAAAGGACAACGATTTACGGATATGCACCTGGAATGTCCGAACCCTCTACAGGGAAGGTGCCTCTATCCAGCTGGTAGATGTCCTCCAACAATATAGAGCTGACATCACCGCTATACAGGAAATGCGATGGACGGGACAGGGTTGCTCAAAAGAGCATCATGTGATATCTACTACAGCTGTCATGCGTCGAGACACGAATTTGGTGTTGGATTTGTGGTTGGGAAGAGACTGTGTCATCTAGTCTCGCGGTTCACGTCCGTGAACGAGCGCCTAGCCACTATCCGCATCAAGGCAAAATTCTTCAACATCAGCCTAATTTGTGTCCATGCCCCGACGGATGAGAAGGATGAAACGACCAAAGATGACTTCTACGAGCTCCTCGACAAAACTTATGAGCATTGCCACCGCCAGCGACTTTAATGCCAATGTGGGCAAGGGGAGTCTCTTTGGCCCGACGATCGGAAAATTCAGTCTCCACGACGAAGCCACCGATAACGGTATGAGACTGATCGACTTCGCAGCCGCACGAAACATGACAGTTAGTAGCACCAGATTCCAACATAAAGATATCCATAAGGCCACTTGGCTGTCCCCTGATCAAAACACACGAAACCAAATTGATCACGTTGTGATCGACGGAAGGCACGCTTCGAATGTTCTAGACGTACGCACAATACGTGGTGCAAACATCGACTCAGACCACTACTTGGTTGCAGCCAAGGTCTGCAAACGTATATGTGTAGCAAATCGCGTACGGATAGATACAAAGAGAAAGCTGGATGTCGAAAAGCTGCAATCACAACAGACAGCCAAAGTCTTTGCCAACCAACTTGCACTTCTCCTTTCGCAAAACACCCCTCAACTTGATGATATATGCGCGTAGTGGACGCACATTTCCCTCTCTTTGCGTACGGCTGCCGGAGAGGTGCTAGGCTACCACCGTCGACGGAGAAATATGTGGTACGACCAAGAGTGTCGCGATTCTACTGAAGCAAAAAACGCAGTATACAGAGCCACCCTGCAGTCAGTTGCAACGCGAGCTGCTAAGGAGCGATACAGAAAGTTGAGGAGGGAGGAGAAACGTCTTTTCAGGCGCAAGAAAAGAGATGAAGAAAAAAGCGAGTTCAAGGATATCGAAATGTTGCGGGACAAGAACGAGGTCCGAAAATTCTTTGAAAGAATAAGACGCCTGACTGATGGTTTGAAGACCGGGGCCTCTTCCTGCAAGGATGAAGACGGAAATCTGGTGACAGATATCCAGGGCATAATGAGAATATGGAGGGAACACTTTTCGCAGCTGCTTAATGGCGATGACGGCAATAATCCCGGCACTGCGGAATCTACTCCAGAAACCCCAATCACTGACGGCATTGAAGTACCGCCGCCCGACTATGAGGAGGTCTTAACAGCCATTGCTCGGCTGAAAAACAATAAGGATGCAGGTGCAGATACCCTGCCTGCTGAGTTGTTTAAGACCGGAGGCGAAGAGCTCAAAAAACACAAGTATGAGCTTCTATGCCGTATGTAATCAGATGAAAGCATGCCAAGTGATTGGAACCTCAGCGTACTCTGCCCAATCCAGAAGAAAGGTGATTCCACGATCTGTGCCAACTACCGTGGGATAAGCCTTCTTAATATTGCATATAAGGTTCTATCGAGCGTACTGTGCGAAAGACTGAAGCCCATCGTCAACAAACTGATTGGACCTTATCAGTGTGGCTTCAGGCCTGGTAAATCCACCATCGACCAGATATTCACACTACGCCAAATCCTGGAAAAGACCCGAGAAAAACAGATCGACACCCATCATCTATTTGTCGATTATAAAGCCGCTGCCGCCTTCGACAGCACGATTAGGGATCACTTGTACGCCGCAATGTCTGATTTTGGTATCCCTGCAAAGCTCATTCGTCTTTGCAAAATGACACTAATCCAGCCACCAGCGCAGTGAAAATTGGGACAGACCTCTCCGCACCATTTGATACCAAAAGAGGTTTCAGACAAGGTGACTCCCTATCGTGCGACTTCTTTAACCTTATGCTGGAGAAAATAATTCGAGCTGCGAACATCGACATCGACATCTCTGGCACTATCTTCTACAAGAGTGTCATGCTGCTAGCATACGCTGATGATATTGACATCATTGGCAAACGCTCGAGCAGTCAGTGCAGCATTCTCCAACCTGGAAAGGAAGTCTCGTCGAGTGGGTCTAGTGGTGAACGAGGACAAAACGAAATACCTTGTGTTAACAAAGAGTCACGGCGTCTGGGACAAAATGTCACTGTTGACAATTATACTTTTGAAGTTGTCAACGATTTCGTATATCTAGGATCCAGCATAAACACCAACAATAATGTCAGCCTTGAGATCAAGCGGAGACTAACTCTTGCCAACAGGTGTTACTACGGGCTCAGTAGGCAATTGAGAAGTAGAGCCCTCTCTCGACCAACGAAAATAACGCTCTATAAGTCCCTCATCCTACCCGTCCTAATATATGGCGCAGAGACGTGGACATTGACCATGAATGATAAGAGGCTGTTAGGAGCGTTCGAGAGGAAGATACTCCGCGTAAGATCTACGGTCCAGTATGCGTGGACGACGTGTATCGAATAAGATGGAACTGTATGAGCTGTACGCCGACACTGACATAGTCAAGCGTATAAAAATCCAGCGGCTTCGCTGGCTGGGTCATGTAGAGTGAATGGAAGAAAGCGCTCCGTCTAGACGGGTGTTTTATTCGAGCCACGGTGGAGGGACGCGTAGAAGGGGACATCCCAATCTCCGTTGGAAAGACCAGGTGCAGGGCAACCTGACTGCTCTTGGCCTTATCAACTGGCGCTGGCGCGCGCATAGCAGAGGTGACAGGCAAAGCTTTGTAGAGGCGGCCAAGACCAATCATCGGTTGTAGCGCCAGTTAAGTAAGTAAGTAAGTAAGTAACTAAGTAAGTAAGTAATACATACATACTGTGGTCACTGCGGCGAAGTTGGTAGTGCGTTGGCCTACGATCATGATCGATCACGATCAATATGAGTGGATGCGTAAAGCTCGGCCTATGCCCTCCATGCGCTGTTGTTCCATTAAAAGAAAGAAGAAAGCACATTCATACTTACACACTTATTGGTATTTTAGTTCTTCTTCCTTCTTTAAATGGCACATGCTGGTTATCACACTTAGTTAATTTTAAAACCTTTGAAAGAGCGGAGCATGCAACAAAATAAAAAGGGTATAAATGCATGAAGAGGTGAAAAAAGTCAAAGAAAGAAGAATGGTAAAGCATGGAAACTTTTTTTTTTCAATATTACGAAATAAGCTTTTTTACAATAGGTTCACAGCTGCTATCGTTGCTTTAGAGTTTGCCAATTTTTAAACCTTTTTCCTGCTGCTGTTACTGTCATTCCTACAACTACAACAACAACAACAACACGCTTACTTCCTTTGCTTCATCCCTCTGCAAATGTGATCGTGAAAGCATGCAAATAAAACAAAAAATCTTTATGAGAGAATTTTTGCGTGTTGTGTTATTGCTGCTTACTGGTATTGACGGTTGCTTGACGATGTTGATAATTTTTTTTTTTTTTTTTTCTGTTTGGCTCACGTCCTCTTTCGTTCTCTCGTTTTCTATTTTGCAATTGCATGACAATTGAGACCCATTAATGTCATGCAGCTCGTAAAATTAGTTTCCTAACTAGTTCATATTTTTCTTCTTTCTTTTTGCTTGTGTTCTTTTTCTCTTTTCATTATTATTAATACTTTTGTTTGTTGTTAAAAACTTTTTGACGCAGCAATATTTAAACAGGAAAATATGCAGGCTCACAACGTTTAAAAAGCAAACAGGAAGCGACAAAAGTTGATAAAGCGATAAAAAGTGAAATTTAAAATGTATGAAAAATGCATATGATAGAGACAAATAGGAATATTGTTGTTGTTTTTATTTTTTATATTTCCATAGCGAAAGTTGAAGGAAGTCAACACACATTTCGAGCTCTTTTTCTAAGTTGCGTATTTTTACATGCAGCGTTTACTAATTTCAGAGATGTAAAAGAATGCAAGTATTTACGATTTAATTTATTGACGTCACTTTCAATGAATAGCATACGAGGTATGATCAAAAAATAACCGTTATTTTTTCAAAAAGTATTTATTTATTCATCAACAACTATCTTGTCCCCTTCAAAGTAATCCCCCTCAGATATAATGCACTTATGCCAGCGTTTTTTCCAATCCTCGAAACACTTCTGAAACGCGCTTTTTGGTATCGCCAACAGCTCCTGTTTCGATTTTTCTTTTATCTCCTCAATCGTAGCAAAATGCTTTCCTTTCATCGGTGTCTTCAGTTTTTGGAAGAGGGAAGAGGAAAAAGTCAGCGGGGGCCACCGTATTCTGGTGAATACGGTGGTTGAGGCATGATAACGGTTTTGTTTTTGGCCAAAAACTTACGCACAAGCGACGTTGTTTTTGCTCAAAATTTAGCAATTTTGGAACAATCTTCGTTGCCGCACGTTTCATGCCTAAAACATCCGTAAAAATTGCTTGGCATGAGCCGAACGATATGCCAACATCATCAGCAACCTCTCTGATAGTGATTCGACGATTCGACGATTCGACGATTATCCAAAATCATTTTCTTCACTGCGTCAATGTTTTCATCGGTTGTTGACGTGCTCGGGCGACCAGGACGAGCATCGTCATTGTCATCTTCTCGGCCTTCCTTAAACCACAATTGGTTATACCACAATTGAACTTGTGTTCTGCTCACAGTAGACTCGCCAAAGGCCAAAGGCCACAGTCAACATTTCAAATGTCCTTGCGCATTTAATTTCATTTTTTACACAAAACTGAATACAGTTTCTTTGATCCATTTTTTCGAATAGTAAAAAATCGAAGAGCACACCAAAACACAACTAATCTTTTTATCTGTCCAAAAAAAATGACAATCCAAAATGATTGGTATTGCCAACATATATAACAGACATGTGTACCAACATAACAGAAAAAAAAATTCGTAAATCGAACATACGTGACTTACGAAATTTGAAAATAACGGTTATTTTTTGATCACACCTCGTACTTCAAAATTTAAATCTTAAAATCTGTTATTGACTTAATAATCATTTATTGCAATCATGTGTGCATATGCTTTGTACGAAAAAATCATCGCCTTTATTTTATTCAATAATACCGAAAAAAAAAATAAAAATACTCCTATTAGTTGTTCCACTAACAAAGAACATTTATTTAACAAGCAAACTGGCAAATGAAAAGAAGAGAAAATTTTTTTTACAAGACATCAAAAAATTAAAATAATATGGTTACTTTCAGCAGAAGCCATTATTTAAAATTTCTGGCTGAAAGTGAGTTGTAGTAGTTAATTATCCCAGCAAATGAAAATAATCTCTCCACCGCAGATGGAGAGACGATGTATGGTGTATTGCTTTTTAATTAAGCCTTCGTAATAAGTCGATACCGATTTAACATATTGATATCCGCGATACATTCGAAATATACCTCCTCAAATGGTGCCTCATTCGGCACTCAAATGGTGCCTCATACACATTGGCTGTTCATCTAAAAATTAAGCCAGCTATTTTGGATATTTTTCCGGTATTTCTCAAATAAGATTATATAAGCTGAAGTTCTGGTTTTGTATTTCAATTTCAGTCTCTTCTGAATCACTCGCTCTCTGCAACAGACTTTACTTACTTTACTTTTAATGGCCCAACAGTACATGGAGAGCCTAGGCCGAGCTTTTTTGCATACACTCATGTAGTGCGTGTTATATTTGTACATGAATGGAAGGGACCTACAGTTTAATGCCGAATCTGAACGGCGAAGTGAAAAGCTTTTCATAGGCCATGTTTTACTCTTGTAGGTTTGCCATTGCCCGCCAAGAGGTGGCGCCGTGTAGAGAAATGATTTTTGCTACTTTTTGATTTTACCTGTGCCGAGATTCGAACCCCGGACACTCTGCGTAGCATTCCAACGCACTACCACTACGCCACCGCGACCACTGCAACAGACATTCAAATTTAATAAATATTTTTTTTGCCATTTTACCGGAGAAGGATTGTCTTCAGCAGAATATCTTTTGTTGCTTCAATGTTTTAACATATAAAATATGAAAACATTGAGCGAAAAGAAGAGAGGAAGCGAGAAACTTGCAGATAATTTCATATCAATTTGTTGGTTTAGAAGTTGGTTGGAGTATAAAGCAGTGATAGGCAAAGACCACAACCGATCTCTTTATCACAATGTACCATATGTATTACGTGTGTGGTGTTCAAAACTGTGTAAAATAAAGAGAGAGAGAGAGAGAGAAAGGTGGTCGCTGAGGCGTAGTGATAGTGCATTGGACTGCTCGAATCTCGGCACAGGCAAAATCAAAAAGTAGAAAAAAACATTTTTCTCCACGGCACCACCTCTTGGCAGGCAATGGCAAACTTACAAGAGTAAAAATTGCTATGAAAAGCTTTTCACTTCGCCGTTCGGCCGTTCAGGCTGTCCAAGGGCTGTTGTGCTATTAAAAGTAAAGTAAAGTAAAGTAAAGTAAAGTAAAGAGAGAGAAAGAGAGCAGAGAGAAAATTTAACGAAAATATAATATAAGTCGAGATGGAAACTTGAGCATAAATATTTGCTTAAACTTTTCTTTCTTTTAACGGCACAACAGCCCATAGAGGGGCTAGACCGAGCTATTTTAAAAATTCTAAAAATTTAGCAAGCTTTTTTAGATATTTTTCCAGTATTTCTTAAATAAGATTATATAAGCTGAAGTTATGGTTTGGTATTTAAATTTCAGTCTCTTCTGAATCACTCGCTCTCTGCAACAGACATTCAACAGTTGCTAAAAATTTCACAATTCGAAAAATGATAAGTATGAATATAAAAATTGTATACATTTTTCAGAAATAATATTTGCATTTATTCCAAATATGGAATTTTTTAATAAAAAATATCCAAGCTTTAATAACAAAGCATATACTCGTGCATATATAATATGTATCTATTTATGTAAATAATTTATAGTTAATTTATATGGACAAATTTGATTGATTAAAATACACGGTAACTCAACATCATTCTTTCTTTGCATCACATTGAAAAGAAAATATCGTTTGCTCTTTGCCGCTCACGGCTCTTAACCCATATGGATTGTATGCTTTGGTCTCTCTCGCTCGATCTCTCTCACCTAAGCTTAAGTTATCAAACGGAGTGAAATTGATAAAAAAGTTTAGATATGCATAACATACTCGTAGTTTACTAGGGAAGTAGATTTGTAGGCATAAAGAACTTTATTTGGATTATATAAATCGAATAGCAAGAAGATTGTTAATTTCTTTTCAGACGATTAAAATATTATATTGTTATAAAATTACTTAGGCTGATTTATTATTTGAGCTGTTTATTATACCCAAATATTAATTTTTATGTTTGAGTATATCATACATTCAAATATCGTTTACCTTACTCCAGAATGAAATTACTTCAAATTTCTGAAATTATTCACCTTCATGATAATAATTTCAATTTTACTTTTCCGAACATAATAAAATTAAATATTTATGCCACATACTACTGTGGGCAAAAGTTAGTAAGACTTTGTTCATAATTTAAAATTTGTTTATTCATTCTTCCAAATCTATTTCGTCCCCTTCAAAGTAATCCCCCCCGGCCCCAATACACTTGTGCCAATGTTTTTTCCAATTCTCGAAACAGTTGTTAAAGTCAATTTCCGGAATAGCCTTCAATGCGCTTAGCGATTCATGTTTAATGTCTTCAATTGACTCAAAACGGTCAAACGGTCCACGAAGCGGTTTTTTGAGTTTAGAAAATAGCCAAAAGTCACACGGTGCTATCGCAAATCGTCAGGCGAATAGGGTGGTAGGGTGGTTGCGGAACGATATCAGTCGAATTTTTGGCAAAATGGTCTCGTAAAACCAATGCAGTGATTTTGGAACCAATCGTGCATTCACTCTTCTTAGGCCCAAATGATGTTTTAAAATGGTTTTCACTGATCCTTCCGATATTCCAACGATGCCAGTAAGGTCTCTGACTGTTAATCGTCGATTCTCGATTCTCGAGCACCAATTCCTTGATTTTATTGACGTGTTGATCATCAGTTGATGTTGATGTTGATGGCCGTCCTGGACGTGGTTCGTCGTCAACGCGTTCTCGACCTTTCTCGATCTTTGAACAATTTGTACCAATCAAAAACACTTGCTCGCGACATACAATTATCACCGAAGGCCTTTTGAAACATTCTGAACGTTTCGGCCCCAGAAATTTGATTCCGCACACAAAATTTAATGGAACTTCTTTGTTGAATAATTTCACTCATTGTGAAAATCGCCGAATGCACTTTTTGTGCAGAAACTTCAGAAAGACAAGCGTATACTAAACACTAATGATTATTTTGATGTGACATTTGGCACAGATGTCACCGACAGTCATACCAACCTGAAAAAAATAATATTTTGATGAATGGGTTTCCGCGCGAAATTTAAATTAAAAGGTCTTTCCACTTTTTGCCCACAGTAGTACCACATACACAGGCCGTTAAAAAGGGGGGTCCCCCCTCTGAGGATAAGAGCGAGAAAAAAGAAGAAATACAAAAGAAAACTCTCTTTTTTTTCTTGATTTCATCGCTTTGCCTTCTTCGCTTCACTGCAGAAACACAAAACTTCAACAAAATATAAAGACGGAAATACATTCGAAAGTAGCATAAATAATGAAAACATACACGTATGTGTTGAGCATGGAAAATAAATTTCAACTCTCCTTCCTCCCCCACATTCCCCCTCCCCCACATTCCCCCCTCCCCCACTGCCCCCCTCCCGCTACCACTCTCTCTATCTCTATCTCTATATAGTATGTAGCGATTGGGTTGAGTTGAGGAAAAAGGCAAAAGAAAAGAACATAAAATAAAAATAATAATGACTGCAATTGAAGAAAATTATCAACAACAGAAGCGTGAAAGAAAACGAGGTAAAACGATACGAAATAAAATCGAAATGTAACTCACGATGCAACTGCCAAATTACGTTAAATCGATAGAAATAAATTTACGCCAGTGTAATTGAAACGATAGCGTTGCAAATTTACTACCCCATTGGAACGCATACATGTAAAGGGTGATTTTTTAATAGCTTGGTTTTTGAAAATCAAATTTTACAAAAGTGAATGAAATTTTTATTCGGATCGATAAATCAGTTCCTGCCATTTACTTTTTAAAGATAATTTCACTTAAATGTTGCCCGCGGCTACGCTTCAAGTTGCCCATTCTGAAAGTCCAGTTTTGGCACACTTGTTCACACAATTCGGCCGGATCTCACCAATAACGCGTTCAACGTTGGCTTCCAAAGAAGCAATCGTGTTTGGCTTGTCCCTAGAGACTTAACATAGCCCCACAAAAAATAGTCTAACGGGGTCAAATCACACGATCTTGGTGGCCAATTGACTGCAACAAAACGTGAGATTAACTGAGTCTCTCAATTGATTCATAGTTTCGCGTGCAGTGTGGCATGTGGAATGTGGCACCGTCCTGCTGGAACCACATGTCGACCGAGTCCAATACTTGCATTTTTGTCAAAAAAAAAGTTTGTTATCGTCGAACGTTATCGGTACCTTTTACCATTGACAGTAACGTTGCGGCCTTCATCGTCTTTGAAGAAGTACTGCACCAAACAGGACATTTTTCGGGATGCATTGGTAGCTGCTGAATTGCCTCTTTACTCCAAATACGGCAATTCTACTTATTCACGTATACATTGAGCCAAAAAGGAGCCCCGTCGCTGAAGACAATTTTGCGACATAGCTTGCGAAACACATTTTTCAAAGAGCACGAATTTTGGTAATAAATTTCAATAATTTGCGAACGTTGTTCAGGCGTAAGTCTATTCATGATGAAATGGCAAACCAAACTGAGCATTTTTTACGTTGACACATGTCAAGAATCACGCGTGAACTCTCAAAATTATATTTCTGAGTCAAGTAGCAAAAAATCACCCTTTATAAAGCACTAAATAACCTTTATTTCTGTAAAATTAACTCAAAAATCTGTTTTGATTTACGACAGTCTTGCAGCAAACAGGCGATTACAATTTAAAAATAATCTTAAAACTATCTGTAAACAATTCAAATTGAATTTTGTGTAAATTATAATAAAATTGTTCAAAGCTATGAAAAATTCACTCATTATTTTCAAATATGGGGTGTTTGTTTAGAAGTGTGTTTTTTAAGAAGAAAAAAACATATATACTTTAATGTTATGGCCAAGCTTTATTATAAATAAAAGGATTTGCCATTTTGTCTTCAAAACAATTTCGGGCAAGTGGCCGCCGCGCCGCGGCTGGTTCGAATAAATTCCAGCCGAGAGGCCCAATTTTGGACCATTTTTTGCATCAATTGGGGCCGGGCCGTATGTCAGTAATAACGCGCCGCATATTCTGCGTAGACAAGCGACTTCACATAACCCCACAAAAAACAAAAAATAGTCCAGCGGTGTTAAATCGCACGATCTTGGAGGCCACGCCACAGGCCCATGACGCGAGATAATGTGCTCAACAAAAGTTTCCTTAAACAAATCGACAAACTGATTGTTTCGTTGGATGTACGAAATGTAGCGCCGTCTTGTTGGAACCAAAGGTAGTCCACATCAACATCCTCCAATTCACAATTCAGGAACGAAAAAGTCATTAATCATGGCTCTATCGCGTTCCCCATTGACTGTAACATTATGACCGGCTTCATCTTTGAAGAAATATGAACCAATGATTCCCTGTGCCCATAGAGCACACCAAACAGTGACTTTTTGAGGATGCAACGGCGTCTCAACAATGGCTTATGGATTATGATCACTACAAATGCGACAATTTTGCTTACTTACCCATTTCACCCATTCAACCAAAAGTGAGCTTTATCGCAACAAAATTTTCTTGTGAAAATCGCGCGAACCGAACCATAATTTTGGTAATAAATTTTCACGATTTGCAAACGTTGTTCACGAGTAAGTCTACTCATTATGAAATGGCAAACCAAACTGAGCATAAATCAAGCGACAGCTGTCAGAAAGACCAACCCCGAAAAAGGTATTGCCAGATTGAAAACCACACTTCTAAAAAACACCCTTTATATAAATAAAGAATTTAATGAGAAGAAAAGATTTGGTTTAACAATTAACAAGTAATTTATTTTATTATAAGCGAATAAAAGAATACTTGCAAACAAAAAAATGCATAACACAGAAAGAAGGAACAAAATTACTTTAACCACATATTTTTATTAATATTTACTACCATACACGAAATGTTATATTTAATTATAAATTGTTTGAAATCATATGACATCTTTTAAGATGTGACAGTATTATTGCCCACCTTTCGTAAGTTCTAGATGCTCTACAAACGTTGTGCAGTCTATCATTTGATTGGCGAATCGATTGGTCTAATGTATTTTTATCAATGTTTGATCTGAAAGTGACAGTTGCTTGTAAATTGGCTCATATAAATCATGGGTTTCGTATTATAACATTTCCCTAAATTTACACAGCACAAGAAAATTATAGCGAAGAGTAATGTCGAAAAATATAATTTCTTGCCGAAGCAATGCTGTCAGTTATCTAGAGTTAAAAAAGCACGTTATATACGAGGTTTCTTTTGAATAAAATAGTATAAAAATACAACTAAAGGTAAAGAAGAAGTATAACTCGAAAAATTTCAGTACAATTTATCACTTTTAATCCAAATTCTAACACTTTGTATAAGTTTTTATTATATTTAAAAGCAACTAGAAGTATTTCGTAAGATAGTTCAGCATTAATATTATTTTGATTTGGCAATGCTGTTTGAAACGAGTACCTGTTTATAGTAATATAGAATTAATTAGAAATTGGGGGTGAAAAAAATGTTAGTTTGATTTTTTTATGGGGCGTTTTAATACCTAAAAATTATCCGCGGTTTTCGTGTGTTGGTACACACAAGTCTGGCAACACTAGTCCGAATATGCCAAATAAACACATGTATGAAAGGTAACATTCCACGCTACATTTTGTGTATAGCAAATCGTAGCTAATGTAAAAAGGTAGATTGATGTGAAAGTAAGTGAAGTATCTGCATAAATATGCTATGTAAATTATTACTATAGAAAAGGTAAAACTGTTGCTAAAAAATTACGAAATGTTTTGTGCGGTTTACGATGAGGATGCTGTGAGTGAACGCTGGACACACGAGTGGTTTGCTTGATTCCGTTCTGGAAATTTCAATATCAAAGATGCACTGAAAAAGCCGATGAAATTTTGGAACTGGTCGAGCAAGATCGACACGCTAGCTATAAGGAGACAGCGGAAGCATTAAACATCAACCACATGACAAATTTGTGGGTACCAACTGCGGATACTTTTTATATGACTCAATATTTGCATATCAGAAGAGAACACGCAAGCAAATAAAAACTCTTGCCAGAACAATCCGATTAAAAATGGCCTTCAATTTCTTTTGATACCAATCACTTGTTCATTTGAGACCTTTTCGACTGTTCACAATCGAGCGCGTTTCTCTTTCTCTCTCTCTCTAAAATTTTAAAACTTGAATAAACAAAATCTTGTTAGAGAATTCTGCATTGAAATTATTTTATCTGGCAACGCTTTTGAGCACCATATTCATACAATACGGAGAATTTTGATTTGTGAAAAAATAATAAATAAATAAATATTGATTTTATGTTATTGTAACACAAAAAAAAATATGAGATTAAAGAAAATAATGTCCTTTTCAACAGTTTCAAAGTGTGCTACGATAAATTCGGTTTTTAATTTTTATCAGTCTAAACTTTAGGTCTTAAACGAAACCTTTTCTTCTCTTACAAACCACATACTAGAACTCCATATTCATACCTATCTCTAGAAATTTCTATTATTTGTGCTGTGCTCTGTAAATAAACAATATCATTTTCATGTTTAACTCTTCATAATATGAAATGTTTACTTTTAATTTTACCCATGTGGGCATACAATAGCAAATGCTTATTCATTTATGTACATATGTATAGTAAATATTTGCTTTGTAAGCACGAGAAAACTGCAGAAATTGAATACATGAAATTCACTTGAATTTATGTAAAAGCTTTAAATATCATAAATGTATTAAAAATGCTTAAAATGCCTGAATTTCTTTTTACTTTCCAACCTGAAATTTGCTATAACTAGCTATTATTTCTTCGCTCTCTCTTCTTGCTCCCTTCCGCCTTTCTTATCCCCACTCAATTCAACAAACAAAGGAAAACAGGAAAATTATATGAAAAAAATCACTCATACGCTCAGTTTCCCATTATTATCATACTACTGTGGGCAAAAGTTAGTAAGACTTTTTAATTTAAATTTCGCGCAGAAACCCATTCATCAAAATATTATTTTTTTAAGGTTGGTATGACTGTCGGTGACATCTGTGCCAAATGTCACATCAAAATAATCATTAGTGTTTAGTATACGCTTGTCTTTCTGAAGTACAAAAAGTGCATTCGGCGATTTGCACAATGAGTGAATGAAAAATTATTCAACAAAGAAGTTCCATTAAATTTTGTGTGCGGAATCAAATTTCTGGTGCCGAAACGTTCAGAATGTTGCAAAAGGCCTTCGGTGATAATTGTATGTCGCGAGCAAGTGTTTTTGATTGGTACAATGGTACCAAATTGTTCAAAGATGGTCGAGAACGCGTTGACGACGAACCACGTCCAGGACGGCCATCAACATCAACATCAACTGATGATCAACACGTCTGGTCAATAAAATCAAGGAATTGGTGCTCGAGAATCGACGATTAATAGTCAGAGACCTTCCTGGCATCGTTGGAATATCGGAAGGATCAGTTAAAACCATTTTAAAACATCATTTGGGCCTAAGAAGAGTGAATGCACGATTCGTTCCAAAATCACTGCATTGGTTTTGCGAGACCATTTTGCTAAATATTCGACTGATATCGTTCCGCACCTACCTACCACCCTATTCGCCTGACTTAGCACCGTGTGACTTTTGGCTATTTTCTAAACTCAAAAAACCGCTTCGTGGACACCGTTACCGTTTTGAGTCAATTGAAGACATTAAACATGAGTCGCTAAGCGCATTGAAGGCTATTCCGGAAATTGACTTTAACAACTGTTTCGAGAATTGGAAAAAACGTTGGCACAAGTGTATTGGGGCCGGGGGGGATTACTTTGAAGGGGGCGAAATAGATTTGGAGGAATGAATAAAAAAATTTGAAATTATGAACAAAGTCTTACTAACTTTTGCCCACAGTATTACATGTATTCCAAATGCTTAAAAATGCCTCAATCTCTTTTTACTTTCCCACGTGATATTTGCTATAACTAGCTATTATTTCTTCCCTCTCCCTTCTTCCTCCCTTCCTCCCTTGCTCCTTTTTCAGCCCCACTCAATTCAACAAACAAAGCAAAGCAGTAAAATTATATGGAAAAAAATCACTCATACGCTCAGTTGCCCATTATATTCTGATGAAATTAACCGCAAACTTATAATTTTTTGTCTATTTTTTCTATCCTCGGATACCTAATTAAAAATACACCTAATAGCGTAGTAATAAAACAATGAAAAAATAGTAATAATAACGAAGAGAGATAAACACGTAAATAACAAAACCAACAATGAAGTTTCTGTGTTACAAACAAACAAAGAAATCAAAAAAAAAACTAATTAAAAATACTAAACTTACTATTTCTGAATTATTTTGATTTCACGGTTAAAAATTTTCATTTAGCTGCTACGCATTCACGAATCGTTACTTGCTGTCCAAGGATAATTTAAATCACCCACTTCTTTAAATTCGTTATAAAACAATATGATGTCTTTTAGTTTAGAAAAGAGCTCCCCTTGTCACTTAAATTCTGTAATCGCTACTGAGTTTATTGTAGGCAGTTTTGATTCGCACTTTATTTTGTCCTTTGTAGCTGTTTGTTTATTTTGTTTTGCTTTGTTTTGTTTCTCTTTCTGTTGTACTTTTTATTAGTCTTTTAGCTGTTGTTTATTGTTCTTCTCTTTGTATTGTTTTGCGGAGGTGGAGCAAATAAAAACTTTTTCTGATACACGCGTTGAAGTGATTGTTGAAAAACTTCTCCATGCAATTAAATTCTTTTATTTTAAGATTTTATTGAGATGTTTTTAATGCCATTTACACTTTCAAAGTTTTTACGTGAAAAATCTTTATAAAATAATTTATAAAGGTATTTCTTATAAATAATGAATTAGAAGAATGAAGTATCACTAGAAATTGTTTGTTTTTGTATAATTGTTTACAGAAATTGTTGGAACAAGAAAATAAGTGAAAGCTTTGATTGAAAATATTGTGTGAAGAACTTTAGCATTAATTCACAGGACTCTAATCTGATTCGTTCTTAAACTGATGTATACCAGCTTTGCAAAATTATTAACAAATTATCCAGTTTGCTGCTTATTTATAGTGCGAAATATGTGATAATGATACGCTTTTGGCTGGTTTAATTGATGGCTAGGACGACGAACCCTATTAGCGCCGGTTTGATGCAACATCCCTAGTTATCATCTGCTTTCTTTGATAGTGTATACTCTGACCATGATAGCAGCACTATTGTATGAAAAAAGCAGCGTTTATGCCCAACAATGCGCCTCGGAAATTGTAATTGAAAAATCTCAATTTCAATTTATGAAGAATGTAATTGTCTGGAATTCAATTTCAATTACAATTAATTGCAATTCAGGTAAATGTTAAAATTATACAATTATAATTACTTGTAATACTGTAATTGACATCCTCTTATGTGGTATCAGTGGATTGCAATCCGAAGGGAGGTGATAACTGTGCTAAAGAAAACTGCATTAAATTCTACATCGTCATTTGATTTTTCTACTGAAATACAATCAAAAATTCATTATCCTGTACAATACAAATTGAAATAATTTTTGTTGAATTACACCATCGATAAACTACACTTAAGGAAATATTTTTATTTAGTTTTTTTTTATAAGTATGTAATCATCATTCTGCAAAACAGACTTTATTTGGTTCACCTTTAATATTAAATGAAAAGCAACAACTACTTACAATTTAAAGAACTTTAATAAAATTTCATTTCCTTTCGCTTTCTTTCTTTTATAGATCTTCCCTATTCCTCATCCTCTTCAACATATCACAATAGAAATTGTACAAATGACGAGACAATAGTGATAGAGCCTGGCTGCGAAATCACCAATAAACGCTGTCAATGTTGGCCTCAGTTGCGTGTCTGTCGCAGTAATGACATAGAAATAAATGGTGGTCCAACGACGGACACACGATGGCATTTTAAAACATTAGACGTAAGTACAACTAGATGTGATTAAGTAAGAGTAACAACAACAATATTTTACGCAAATGTGAAAATAAACAAGTAGACGCGCTAGATGTCCAACTTGAACCAATGCCTGTGGTCTATATCAACTCCGAATGATTTGCGATATTTTCACCCTGTAAAATTAGCTTTATAGTCACATATGCTCCATGCATGTGCTCAATGTGACTGAGATTGCACACACACACACACACACATATACACGATAAAGATTGCAGCTCACGTCGCAATTGTGTAAATTTGCTGATATTGCAATTCGATTCAGTGCATGAAATGAAAATGAATGCAGCAGAACGTTCTTGTCTGCTCGTACATGAAGTGCAAATTGTGTTGAATGTGAAATTTTGTGCTCATGCCATATTCCAGCACGAGAGCGAACTGCTTACTTAATCAGTAACGTAATCATTTCGCTATAAACGAAGTAGCAATTTTTTTCGTCCTTACTTGGGCATGCTGAAAAGTAGGCAATGAATTGTAAAATAAGTAATATAAAATATTTGTATAGATAAAAATAAAATATGTATAGTTATAGTATCCATTGAATTCAATTATAGTATGTGTACACTTACTTTCCAGAACCTACTGTCAATTTGAAACCTACTCAATGAAATATTTTTTATTTTTTTTTTTTTTTTTTTTGAAAAAAACATGAGCCAGATTAATTTTTTGTTCAAATAAAATAAAATTCCTTTGTATGTAAACACATAAAAGTTGCCAATATATTTTTGTGTATAATTATAAAAGAAAATGCATTTTAAATGTAAGCCTAAAAGTAGGCAATACATTTCTTTCTTTTTTTCAAATAAAATAAAATTAATTTTTGCTTAATACATACTTACATACGATATGTAGCTATAAAATTTCTATAGAATCGGAAAAACATGTGAGAATAATTTAAAAGCGTTTTTTAAATTTCTTTGAAAGAAGAGTAACAAAAATTCTGAATAAAATTAAATTTATTTTTGAAGTTATGAACATTAATTTTGATATAGACATTTCTTTATACCAACTGCACGAAATGTCAGACGACAACTCAGATCGGGGTATTATATGGTATAGTCCCCATTCTATCTATCAAAACTCACAATAAAATTCAGCCATAATGTATCCGACTTTTTTATTTTCAAAAATAACGAGCACATATTTGAACTCCCAAATACAACACTTCATGAAAATCCAGACCAATTGAATAAACAGATTTGAATTCAGCGAACTCTAAATACAAAATTGCACGAATTTCAATAACTGGTCCGCGTCTTTGGTAAACCATAGATTTGAACTCAGCGACCCTAAAACCAACAAATACAAAGTTTCATGAGGCCCTTGGAGGGCCTAGGCCGAGCTTTTCGCTTTTCGCATCCACTCATGTTGTGCGTGTTATATTTGTACATGAATGGAAGGGACCTACAGTTTAATGCCGAATCCGAACGGCGTAGTGAAATGCTTTTCATACTAATTTTTATTCTTGCAGGTTTGCCATTGCCTGCCAAGAGGTGGTGGTGGGTGCCGTGTAGAAAAATAATTTTTTCTACTTTTTTTATTTGATTTTGCCTGTGCAAAGATTCGAACCCCGGACACTCTGCGTAGCAGTCCAACGCATTACCATTACACCACAGCGATCACATTCACCATTTTGATTTTCGAAATTTTGACCACAAAACCCCCCGAATAACAGATTTCAAGCAAATCGGAAGACTATCTAACTTATGGCCAACAAAGAAGGTCCGCTGACCCATTGTGCACTCATGGTGTGCAGAAAGTTAGCAGCAAGAATCTGGGCATGACTCCTTACATTTTAAAGTGGAAGTACATATACGATGAAGTTAAGCCCCATTCTCACCTATAATGCACCATTCTGGACGCAAAGAGATAAATTAGTCGCAATGAGGAATACCCTCAAGATTTTTCAAATACAAGCCTCTGTCTGTATCACATTAGCTATGAGAACGTGCCCTACGTTAGCTAGGGAGGCACAACTGTACAGAGTTCACAAAAACTGCCCATTATTGAAGAAGATTATAATCTTCCTCCTCAATTTTTCTCATTTAAGATACAAATTAATGAGAGCTCTCTCTCGTTAAATTGTTTGAGTGAATAAAAATCGTTTTATTTTAGTTGCTAACAAATTGTTTCATCAAAAAAAAAAAAAATTAGTTAAAGAGTGCTCTCACAGTCACAGTTACCTAAATGGAGCGCCGCGTCTCATTTATCTGTGAAAAGTGATTATTTTTGACACTGACGCTTCAACTTCGGTATAGCGATTAGTTTTTCCCTCGTTTGATATTTCTCGTTTGTAATAGAGTGAAATATTGTTGTGCTTATGTTCACGACTTCTTATAATGATTCGCCGCATGATTCGCCAATGATCCACACACTCTGCTAATAGGCCTTACACGTCTTCATGTAGTAACAGAGACAGCCACCAAAAGAACACCTACGCGTGTGGTGAGGGAAGGAGCTGGAGGGGGGAAAGTCCTTAGCAGTGGAGATCTGTAAAGTATCTCCACTGACCTACCCTTAGCCTTTAACCCATTTAACCAAGTTAAATTTAGTAATAAGAGGGAATTAGACATCAAGATATTCTACATCTCTAATAAAAACGCACTAAACTCGTACACGGACGGCCCCAGTACAGATAAAGAAGCGGGTGCAGCGGGTGTACATGGTCTAAAAACCAGACATATAGGTAATGTATATAAATTGATGACTATCAATTTCTTCTGGGCACTGTAAACTGAGGGAACCCATGAGGCACTTAAACATTAATCAGGACAGCGCCTATAGGTAACCGTAAAAAAACAAAGCACATCCTAATACACTACGGGAAGCTCACCCGCAGGAGAAATAAAATACCTGAGTCATTACCACCCAGAAAGGGGGGTATTATAGGCTTGAAGCCAAATCTACTATTGAGCCTCTTCAGCATGATTGGCAGTACACATCACCTTCTTAATCAGACACAATCAATGAAAGTATGATCTTACTTTCGTAATCGGAATCACTGAATTCGTATTTATTTAACCTACTTTTTTCACACAGGAAACATGAGTGTGAAACAATTACTATGCTTGCGCGAATACATGGTTCACGCTGAATGAAGTCAGACTTGAAATTTGCTTTTGGTCTTAGCTCTTTCGGATAACTGCTGCTATCTCAGAAATGCAAGCAAACTGAACTGAACGAATGAATTTGGCGCAAATGAAAAGCAAATGCGAATGTCAATTGATGCGGTGCTAATTTATTTGCTAATAAATTTTCAAGTGTAAACGATGTTTCCACCTCCAGTAAAAGCGAATTTGTGGGAGAAAATTCATTTGTGTCTTCATTAAAAGGCTGAAAAGTTTTGCGTGAAACGTGTGTAATCCTCGTAGTTTTACGAACGAACCTTTTTAACAAACTGTCCTAATTTGGGATCATAATTGGAATGGGAAATAGTTTACACGAACCTTTTGCTTTGCAAAATATTCCAAGGTAAATTTTAATGCATCGTGATTTCATAACTCGGTCACATTGATGTGACACATAGAGTGGTGGGGAGTGAAATGACGTATTGCTGCCGAATTTTACTTTTGGCTGAGCTAATGGTTAAATTATGTCTTCGTCTTCTTTTAATAGCCTTGGCCAAGCTTCCCGTCTCCATTAATGTTGTTTGTGTTGTAGTATTTTGTACCCGAATGGAAGGGATCCACATTTGTTTTATGTCGAATGCGAAAAGAAAAGTTTTTCTGGGGTAATTGTTATGGTACACTTCTATGTTTGTCAATGCCTGCCAAGACAACAAATTTTCTTTTGTTAATTTTTTTTTTTTTTTGATATTGGCTGTGTGGGGAGGTTTGAACCCCGGACACCCTGCGTAGCAGGCCAAAACACTACCAATTGCACCACGGCGACAACAAGTTCAACACGGCAAAAACAGCACGCGTTTATTGTTGCGGAGTAGAGGAGCGAATAACAAAATAAGATGAATCTGACGAAGGCAGCACAACAACAAGTAAAAAAGGTAGCAATAACAACAAATTGTTGTTGTTGCGGCCATAACACGGCCTCATAAAATGAGAAAAATAATTTTGACAATAACTCTTTCAACACGCAAGAAGAAGACGAGCGAATTGAGCGATTAGCTTCACCTTGTAAAGGGTGTTTTTTTTTAACAGTGTGGTTTTCAATCTAGCAATACTTTTCTCGGAGTTGGTCTTTTGGGCAGCTGTCACTTGATTTATGCTCAGTTTGGTTTGCCATTTCAAGAACTAAAGCCGAACGACCATCAAGCGCGTCGCACGTTCGGTGAATGGGCCCAAAACGAGATGGCCACCGATCCCGATTTTCACAAGAAAATTTTGTTCAGCAATGAAGCTCACTTTTGGTTGAACGGGTACGTTAATAAGCAAAATTGTCGCATTTGGAGTGATCATAATCCACAAGCCATTGTTGAGACGCCGTTACATCCTCAAAAAGTCAATGTTTGGTGTGCTCTATGGGCAGAGGTCCATCATTGGTCCATATTTCTTCAAATATGAAGCCGGTGATAATGTTACAGTCAATGGGGAACGCGATAGAGCCATGATTTCTTCGATGATGATGACTTCTTCGTGCCTGAATTGTAAATTGGAGGATGTTGATGTGGGCGACCTTCGACCTTTGGTTCCAACAAGACGGCGCTACATGTCATACATCCAACGAAAGAATCAATTTGTTGAAGGAAACTTTTGGTGAGCGCATTATCTCGCGTCATGGGCCTGTGGCGTGACCTCCAAGATTGTGCGATTTAACACCGCTGGACTATTTTTTGTTTTTTGTGGGGTTATGTGAAGTCGCTTGCCTACACAGATAAGCGCGAGACGATTGACGCCTTGGAAGAGAATATTCAGCGCGTTATTACTGACATACGGCCCGGCCCCAATTGCTGCAAAAAGTGGTCGAAAATTGGGCCTCTCGGCTGGAATTTATTCGAACCAGCCTCGGCGGCCTCTTGCCCGAAATCGTTTTTAAAACATAATGGCAAATCCTTATCTTTATAATAAAGCTAAATTCTTGGCCATAACATTAAATGATATGCGTTTTATTTCTTCTTGAAAAACACACTTCTAAAAAAAACACCCTGTACCAATTTCTTTTGGATTTGTGCTTATATAGGTTACTTTGCTTTATTTACGCCTTACTGCGATTAGAGTTGCCACATCTTTATACACTTGTAGTTATTATAGGTACGAAAGTTATGTAAAATAATTTTATCATGAAATTTATAATTTTTATGTATGAAATATTCATCACTAGATATTTTTCGAGAAAATTATACCTATTCAGCAAAAAGGTTTTTCAAGCCTCATTTTGACTTATGCATATAAAAGAGGAAATTATGTTTTTAATTAGTCGCAAAAGACTAAATAAATCAACTTCTAAATAACATTGGAGACTAACAAATTTTAGCAAAATTAATTCAACCCAACGTTATGGATTTGATAAGTTACAATTTTTTCTTTTATATACATACATGTTTA
The DNA here is from genome assembly GCA_958295655.1 of Palloptera scutellata. Lineage (NCBI taxonomy): Eukaryota > Metazoa > Arthropoda > Insecta > Diptera > Pallopteridae > Palloptera > Palloptera scutellata. The sequence goes on along the minus strand of OY282449.1, from coordinate 47,297,148 downwards.
AACCACCCTAATCCACCTTTTCTTTCCTATTCATTTTCTCTATCCTTGTTTCTTTTCGTTCTATTTCTTTTCTTGCTATTGCTTTCTTTTAGTGCTTCTCCAGAACACTTTCACACCGGTCGGTTGGACTCTTCAATATATTTATTGTAATTCTAAAAATTCTAATTTTCATTCCAATAAATTTGTAAATGTTGTTAAATATTAAATACAAATCCCTTGTCTTTTAATTTCAATCACTTAAATTCTTCACTTATGAATTAAACATTAGTTTTTAGAATTTTTGCCATATGCAATGGCACATTCTAGATTTGAAGAGTTTCCCTATTACGCCTCAAAGTATGCAATACATTTTGATAACTTCTGTTAAAGAAAACATTGAATTTAAATTAATGCTTTTGCGCAAATTCTTTTCAGGACTGCCAATTAAATTTACGAAGTCTAATCAAAATCGAAATTGAATTCGATGAAGATTACACAGTTCCACCAAATACATTCGCATACAAGAAACGGAGAGGGAAGCGAAGATCGCTGAGAAAGAGAACGTAAGTAAAAATTTGTAAATTAAATTAAACTCAAATCAAAATCAACTCAATAGAATTAAAAGACAAATAGAGAAACCATTAGATTTTATATCAAATTTCCAAGCACTTTAGCTTGAGTTTTCAAAAACTTAAACTTGAATTTTCAACAAAATTTAGATTAAATATTCAACAGATTTGACTTAAATTGCAGCCAACAACTAAAAAATTAAAGTTACCACAAAACAGAAACAAAAATTCAATTCAAATACTGCGAACCGGCAAAACAAAAAAGTTTTACAAATAAACCAAAAACAGACGCAACAACAAAAGACTGGCTATCTCAGTGTCGGCATGTATGTCTGTCTCACTGACAGACCACCAGTAAAAAAACGAAACTCATATAATCGCATGATGCCATTTTGGTAGAATGCCAAAAGAAACACTAGAAGTAGTCGTAGAAAAAAACTTTTCGGGCGAAAACTTTAAGACTATGACATATTTTCACACATTTGACGGTAGAGACTTAAAACTTGAGTTTTGGACTATAATAAAACCAGTACGAAACGTGAGGAAACCAAAAACGTCAAGAAACCCCCAAAACATAAAAGAGAAACACAAAACACACAATCGCTCGTACATAAAACAAAAATAACGAAACAAAACTGAAGGTTTAGAAAAAGCAAAAAGTACGAGAAATCAGTATGTATCATCAAAAAAGAGAAGTAAAAGCGAGAGGAAGAAAAAAGTTCAGTGTAAGTAGCAACATAAAAAGTAATACATGCAACTTATGTAAGAAATTACGAGGCAAATGTGCCAAAACGAGCTTCAAAGTTTCACATATACACACAACAAACACATACATACACATATACAGTTATGTGTAGATACCCAACGAAAAAGGAATCTCTTCTTTACCCACGCTGGAGCGCTCTCCATTTATTGAAATCAACTCTTTTAGTTTACTAGGTAGAAGGGCTCTAAGGGAAGGGAAGTAATCCTGTCTCTTCTTTCCCTTTCCGCTATAAAGCTCATGTAAAACAGGACTAAACACTCACTCCATCTTTATAATACAACGAATATACTTTTTACATTGCGTCTCATAGGAAGGCAGCGCTGATATTAAACTTTCAATAGCCATTGAAAAAGCGCTGACAAACATTGTACAGAAAGTAAGCTCTTATCTAACTCATAGGTTAATAAAAACCTGTTATCATTGGTTTTTTGAGTAATTTTTTGAAACAAGTGCATTTTATAAACAAAAAAACCGTGCTACAAGGTGCATTTTTGGAAGCTCTCTAAATTTTCCCGCTGGGTATGAATAAGTTCCTAAGTGCTATACCACTAAAGGGGCAAGGGCATTGACCGCAAAGCAACAATAAAAACAGAAAGATAACCTAGGACTATACTACTTGCATATACATACTACCAAATGACTAAGTATTGAGGGAAATTTTACTAGAGTGAAAAATAAGTGGTCGCTGTGGCGTAGTGGTAGTGCATTGGACTACTATGCATAGTGTCCGGGGTTCGAATCTCGACACAGGCAAAATAAAAAGTAGTAAATAAAAATAACTTCTTGGCAGGCAATAGCAAACCTACAAGAGTAAAAGTTGCCTATGAAAAGCTTTTCACTTTGCCGTTCGGATTCGGCAATAAACTGTAGGTCCCTTTCATTCATGTACAAATATAACACGCACAACATGAGTGGATGCGAAAAGCGAAAAGCTCGGCCTAGGCCCTCCATGGGCTGTTGTGCCATTAAAAGTAAAAGTAAAAGTAAGAAAAAAAAGAATATAAGAAATCATGAAAGTTTACCCCGTTTCCGTTAAAAATTTTCCAAATTTATAAAGTATTTTTTTTTTCAGTAATTATTGAAAAAAAAAAAAACAAAATAATTAATCCAAGTGCTTTTAGAGTTTAGAGAAAAATAATTTTTTTCTTGTTCAACTTTGTGTGCTTATTTTTCTTGCGACAACTTAGCAAGAACCCAGGAATGATAACTAAGTTTTTCCACTATTCTTAAAAAAAAAGACAGTTCCGAATCTTTCGATTAAATAGCATTCACTTTTATATAAAAAAAGAATATTACATACATATATGAAGGCATTACATATTTTTTTATATATATTTTCTCAGCTTGTGACAGCGAAATACATATGTACATATACGAGTACATATGTACCATATGTACATGAATATGTTATAATCAAATGTATGAAATGCATGTACATGATGTATGCACATGATTTTGTAAGATTATTGATTTGATTTTTTAAATTAAGCGCTATAGGTACTGTATTTTGACAAAAATACAGTACCTATAATGTGACTGCCATACCAGGGCTTTCAATTGGACGAAAAAGTACAGTTGTAACAAAAAAAAGTACAACTGTACCAACAATATCATCACTCCACATCGACGCCTCTGCTTGCCATACCAGGGCTTTCAATTGGACGAAAAAGTACAGTTGTAACAAAAAAAAGTACAACTGTACCAACAATATCATCACTCCACATCGACGCCTCTGCTTGCCATACCAGGGCTTTCAATTGGACGAAAAAGTACAGTTGTAACAAAAAAAGTACAACTGTACCAACAATATCATCACTCCATATCGACGCCTCTGCTTGCCATACCAGGGCTTTCAATTGAACGAAAAAGTACAGTTGTAACAAAAAAAAAGTACAACAATACCAACAATATCATCACTCCACATCGACGCCTCTGCTTGCCATACCAGGGCTTTCAATTGGACGAAAAAGTACAGTTGTAACAAAAAAAGTACAACTGTACCAACAATATCCTCACTCCACATCGACGCATCTGCTTCCCATACCAGGGCTTTCAATTGGACGAAAAAGTACAGTTGTAACAAAAAAAGTACAACTGTACCAACAATAGCATCACTCCACATCGACGCCTCTGCTTGAGTTGTATGTTGCCGAATTCCATATGTTTTTTTTGGAAAAAATCTCTACCTCGACATCGGCTCTCTCTCTATCTAACACTCGTTTCCATCTCATGTGCTCTATGACTCACACTGACAATTCTACTTTACATTGTACTGATACTTTGTAGGTACCTTTTTTTTGCTCTATGTTAAATCTAAACATTCTATTTAAAATGGGTAAAGCTTAACGCTACACATAAGTATGCAGCTGCTCCAGTCAAAATGCAAATGTTTACTTCCACTGAACATTAATATTTCTTATTGGTACCTAACAGAATCTTACAACTATGCAAAATATTCGAATACCTACATCTAGGATATATCAACTAAATTGTTGCATACACATTTGGGAAGGTAGTTTCATTTATTCTGCTCTTACACATATTAAGCAGCATTTCAGTTTTACTGTCAACCTTAAAGTTATGCGCTAGTTACTCCTTCATTCTGGCCACTACTGCGACTCCTTCAGTTGACTACTGTTTTACTACTAACGTTTAAAAAAAAAATCTGTCAAAAATTGCTATATTTATAGCTATTGCTTCAGAGCATATTCATAAGCTACTTGCTTTTGCCTTGATGCTTCTGTTAACGTTGACTTTGCTCTAGTTATAGATAGTTGCTTTTGTGTCCTTTGCTGTTTTGTTGTTGTTTTTTAAAACATGTTGTGACATTTGATATTTCCTATTCCTTTCTTCTTGTGATAGAATTTCTGTTGCTACTTTCTTCTTTTTTTTCCGCTCTATAATTTTTTGTAAGTTTTTGTTGCTCCATTGAAATTTTTAGTAGCATATTTTATGGCGCATTGCTTGTTTTGCATATTTTAAGTTTGGAGCATTTATTTTTTTGGAGCATAAAAAACTCTTTTGGTTGTTTGCATAATGTGATGCACAAATTCTATGAGTATTTTGATGACTTTTTGCAGCACAAGTTGCTGGGGCGAGGAGCTGAGCAGAGAAGCGGGACAGCAGTTTGAGTAATAACAGAAAAGAAATCAATGCAGCTGCTTTGATATCAGTTAGTCAGTTTCAAGTTTCAAGTTTCAATATTTTGCTCATTTCTTTTTAATGCCATTTTCTATTTTGCCATCATAAACTTGAACCAATTTGTTGAGAAAATTATTATATAACATACTGAATGAAAATGTTAGTTTGTATGCTTCAATCAAGTTAAAGAATTTGTGTTTATGTCCTCGATAGATACTTGTAGCCAATAACAAAATGGAGATTGGAGAGGATAGTAATTGGGTAGAATCTCTTAAGCGAATTGATAGATTTTTATTTCTGGGATTTCATTTGTATGCGAGAAAATTAGCGACAGAAGTAGCAGACTCAATTTTTTGGTTCCATTTCCAAAAAATCTACTCAGTTGGATAGATCGCGAATTCCTCGATCGCCATCTTCATAGTCAAATCTAATGTCGAAGCAAACATCTGGACACGCTTTCGAGAAAACTGTCCTAGTAGCAAATGGGACAAAGGCTAGTTAAGCTCTTTCCATATTTTCGTTTTTTTTATTTTTTATTTTAGTCCACCTTTAAGTACTCGGATGATGGCACATTTTATCATTTATATCTCATGTTCTCCTATGTCAATAGGTCAACCCTACCTCTTGTGTGGTTAAAAGTTTATCTCACCAACCGAATGTCACGCGCCCTTCTCGATTTTTTATGGAGTTTTTCTGCTCTTTTACGACGCAAAAAAAACTTCATATAAAAAATATTTTTATAATTAAATAATAATTATTACACTTCGACTAATATCCGATCTTGAGACCTTGCAAACTGGACCACGGATATTGCTCTAGTGAGTTGCCAGAGGAAGTTATGTAAAAGAGCAGAATTAGAAAGAAAATCCAGTTGAGACCAGTGCTCTCATTTTCTCTGCAATCGAGGGCTTTTGGAGAAGGTGAAATCATTAACAAAGTTACTCTTTTAAATTTCTGTATAGTTATTTTCAGGTTTTCGGTTTTTATGGTAGATCTTTAGGCCAAAAGAATTCAATGGTGTCAATCTTTTTTTATTTGTTCCTGTTTTCTAGATAAAGGTATTTTGAATATTTTCCGTGAATGTCCATGGGAACTACATTATAATATCATACTTTTGAAATAGTGGCGTATGTAGGGGCAGAGATAATGGGGAAGTATTCGCCCTTATGAAAGTTTTTTCATATTTACCGACTTCGAACTTTTTCGAGCCATTACATGGAACCATAAAAAAAGTATCTTCCAATTAGAAATTCCATCTGGGTCACGTAATACAAGATGCAACTAAAAATTATTACATTTTTTTTCAAACTATTTTTCCACCAATATTGGCACTAATCTAACTATTTTTCGATAACATTAACACGAAATTTTTTTTTTGCGCTCATTCTAAATATGTGCTCTCACTCACTATTAAGTTTTCTCTTACTCTTCATACATACGGTACATATGTACTTCATACATACAAATTTTTTCGTACACACATACACGTATGCGATCGTCCATGTGTATGTATACCCTAAATCCTTCTCTCTTCTCCTCCTTATTATCTACATTTATTATATAGCTGGCACATTATTTTGCACTCATACAAGTATCCCTCTCCCATCCCCTTCCACATTCAAGGGTACCAATAAACCATTCGCTCTCAAGGGAGAGTCTACCATCTATAGATATAGGGTGGAGTAAAATAATTTTTTTATTATTTTGCACTCATACAAGTATCTCTCTCCCATCCCCTTCCACATTCAAGGGTACCAATAAACCATTCGCTCTCAAGAGAGAGTCTACCATCTATAGGTATAGAGTGGAGTAAAATAATTCTATGCAACTCAGTATTGGTACAATTGTGCTTATCTTTTTTAAACTATAGATTTGTAATCATTCCAATGTACGTACTAGTGTTTTATGTATTTATTGATATTCTCCGTTTTTTAAATCCCTACGTAAGTAATGCACAATTACTTATTAGGTGGAAATAATTTTGTTAAAAAATAAACAGTCTTCGCGAAACTGGTTTGCTGCACTGCAAAGGAAGGAGGAATTATTTTAATTTGATAATTTTAAGGAGTACATTAAAAGTGTAAAGCAATCTGAGCCATATCTAAATAAATTCATAAATCATAAATTAATTAAAGGTAACCAAATTTTTCGATATTTGATGAAAAGTAGATATTTTTTTTTACATTTTATAACTTTCTAAAGAAACAAAAAATATGTTAAAACTATTTTGAAACAGGTGCCGCTTTAGAGGAAATCGGCAAATTCCAATTATCTCAGCGTTTTTGAATTATGTGAGCAAATATATCATTCCTGCACTGCCGTAAAAAAAATTCATTCCACTTACTTAATTTAGGTGCTTTTTAAAAATTTCTTCCTTAAACTGTTCAATTTTATTTTTTTATCAGATATCATGCTGTGCACTTACTTTGTACTTTATACTTTATGCTTCTGAAAACTGATAAATCTTGAGCTTAAAACTGTAAAAAGTTACAAAGCTGACAATAAGTAAATAAAAGCAAAATTAAATTTTGTGTTTGTGCACACGCACAATTGGGAAGTCTCTCGTTCTTTGTCTCGTTCACTCATTCTCTCTTTATCTTAAATCTTTGTAGCAACTTGTTGATTATACTTACAAGTTTCTTCTCATTTTTGAACAAAATAAATTATATAAAAATTAAAACGCAGAAGGAAATAAATTTCATTTGCTGTTTGTTTATTAATTAATTTCATTTAAATTTGTGTGCCTGTAGATAATTTGTTTGTTGTTGTTATAACTGCTTGGTAGTAACCAACAAAACGTGGAAAAATCTGTGAAAAGGAAGAATTAAGAAAGTAAATCTTCAAAAATCAACACACACTCAAACACTCAGCCACCCACACGCACATGAGTTTCGGATTACAGCTGCTATCAGTTTCGTGCAGCTGCTTTCGCGTTTTCCTTTATTGTTATTGCAATACTATAATACAAAATAAATACGCAATTCGCCAAATTTTTATTTAATAGCTTATTATTTATTTTACACTTCCTTTTTGTTTTTCTTTCTCTTTTATTCTTGTTTGTTGTTGTTGCTGTTCTTCGAGCATTTCCTCACATTTCATTGAAGATAAATAAAAAAAAACAAAAATAAAATTTCATCACGCGCAAACAAATTTTCGTTCTCTTTTGTTTTATGTTGCTTCCCTCTCTTAACTATTCGGAAAGGAAAGAAGAAAAGATGGATGGAAGTATGTTTTAAGGATGAATGAGATAAAACTCCATAAACTTGTTCCAATTTTCCTACTGTCGATTTCTTTATACTCAGGTTAATTATTCACCATAGTTACTTGGTGTCCCTGCAGTTCAACTGTCTCTTTTCTTGTTTTGCTCTTGTTTTTCCTCAGTTTTCACTTGTGCTCTACGCTAGAGATGAGCAATGTATTTCATATGGGATACTCAAAGCCGTTATGTACGTGTCCAAATATCAATCAGCCCAACAAAGCTCTTATGCTCTTTTAATTTCCATACACCAATAATAACACAGCCAAGAATGCAGTTACTTGGTGTGCTTGTGATCTTTCACTTTCTTTCCTTTGCGCTCTAATTTCACAATGCAACAACAATCACAAAAGACTAATAGAATATACCAAAACAGTAAACTCCGGTTAATGTGTCAACAGAATTTTTGGGTTAGTTAACCTTGGAACTCAATTAATTAAAATGTGCAGATATGCATTTTCTGCCAACTTCTCTTCAATGCCTTTTTACAACCTCATTAGACAATATCACTTAAAAGTTGATATTCTTTCCTAAAATCGTATTTTGTTTTTTCTTTTCGCCTTATACATTTTATTTCATAAAGTTCATCTCTAGATATATCTCGTATATCTTATATGTGCACACAATATATATATGTAAGTATATATGTAGGTATGTAAGTAGTTGCTTGTTGTTGTATATATTTTGTGTATATGGCATGCCCTCAAGAAACTCAGGTACGTATAAATATTTATACGTAATTTATCCACGTAAATAAGGTACTTTCTTGCTGCTATTGCTGTTGTTGTTATGTGGTTTGTCGATACTGCTTACCTTAACTAAACTTGGCTTTTATTCCCACCCACTTGCGTTTACTAACATCAAATCAACTTATCCCTCCTCGCCACTTAGCCAACAGTAGCTTCTCTCTTTGTCTTCTTTTTCTTCTTATACTTATGTACCACGTACTTTTTTGCATTTTCATTCCATTCGACTCCATTGTTGTTATTATTTTTCTTACAACAATAATGTTATATAAATTTAATTCAAATTTTCAAGTGTTTCCATAGACAAATTTGCTATCGTTATTCCACTTTACTCGATGCCTTTTCTTTTCTCTTCATTTCTTTTGTTATATTTTTTTGTTGTATTTTGTGGGACTTAATTTTTTTTTGTTCTTGCTTTTCCTGTTGTCTCTTGGTTTTATTGTTGGTGTTGTGTTTGGCATTAAGTTCAAATACGATTTCTTCTTTGGTCCTTTATTTTTTCTTTCTTTTTATTCTCTCTTGTAAAAATGTAATAAATTCTCGCACTCTGACACCTGCATGAAAATGTGTCTGTGTCTGCTGTTTTGTGTTCGTGTGTTTTTGTGTACGCGCCCTTGTTCGTGCTCCTGTTGTCTGTTATACTCTTGCATAGACCTTTGTGTCCTGTTTCAATTTATCTTTTGGATTTTGCATATTTGTATTTATTGTTTGTATTAAGTATTTTGCATAAGCGCCTCACTGGGTCGCTGTGGCGTAGTGGTAGTGCGTTGGACTGCTACGCAGAGTGTCCGGGGTTCGAATCTCGGCACAGGCAAAATCAAAAAAAAAAAAGAAAAAATAATTTTTCTACACGGCACCACCTCTTGTCAGGCAATGGCAAACCTACAAGAGTAAAAATTGCTATGAAAAGCTTTTCCTTCGCCGTTCGGATTCGGCTTTAAACTGTAGGTCCCTTCCATTCATGTACAAATATAACACGCACAACATGAGTGGATGCGAAAAGCTCGGCCTAGGCCCTCCATGGGCTGTTGTGCCATCAAAAGTAAAGTAAGTAAAGTAAGCCTCACTGGGAACAACAACAATCTTCTTAATAGAATAATACTGAATGCATGCCCTGGACAGTGCAAAGAAGTCAAATATTGCCACAATCGGTAGACAATTTTTTCTTGTCCGTTTTGTTTCTTCTCCCAGTTTCTTTCTGAAATTTTATCAATTTTATTGTGATTGAAATTGAAATTTTATCATTTTAAGCTATCGCTAAAGATGAATGTTGAAATATGTATACATGTTTGTGAAATTTGAATACGCCTCTCAGAGAAAATCAATTAGAATCATAAATATCAGATTAATTAAAAACCAATATTTTGTTTTGTTTTTTGTTTATATTTCTTTCTCCTCCATACCTCCTCGATTGAGAGGCTACAATTTTTGCATCAAGTTTGCTATCTTATCTAAATAAATTTTCAATATCAAATGCTAAATAATTAAATTTACTAAATTTCTTGTTGATTTTCTCTTCGCCGTCCGTAACCCTTTTGGCTACCCTTCTCCCCAACGAACTCTAAAAGTGGAGACTTAAAGTAGCATTTTTTTATTTGAACTGAGAGAGCAGTAGAACGTTATATTAATGAGAATATTGCTCATTCTCTTTCAATGTAGTACATATGAGATGTTGTAAACCGTTATGAGTGTGTGTAAGAGAATGTCCAACACAGATAAAAATAATATCTGAACTGATTCTCTCTTTATTCTACTTCAGGCAGAACAATCTCAAAATACGCACAATTTCTAAATGCCATGGAGAGTACGATAAAACGGTAATAATGTTCTCAAAAAATAGAATAAACGAAAGAGAGTGGTATGTAATCCCTTGTTCCTCCGCGGTACTTTACGTTACATAAAAGGAGAGTGGCAGTTTAAAAGTGAAAGTTTATGTTCATTTCCATTTTCCTACTCGTTTTATTTCCGTTTCGTTTTCACAGGAATTTAGTACCAAATAATTCAATCGTCAAATATTTTCACACTTTCGAATATCTTTTTGTTGTAATATTACATATTACAATAAACAAAGTAAACATTTTTAAAATAAAGAGAACTTAAATTTTATATCCACATTTTTTCAATGAGAACTAAAAGCTAAATTGATATTCTTAACAAAAATTTGTAAACTAAAAACAAAAAAAAAAAAAACAAAAAAATTCAACTGCATTTTAGTGCAAATGCCAGGTACCTTCACGTCAAAATGATAAATGTACATTGCTTAAGCTTTTGCATAAACAAATATCGTAATTCAATGCATACACAGTAGAATACGAGTATCAAGGCACTCATCGATGAAGTATCGAGTAACGGGACATTAAGAGTAATTCTGCCACAGTATAAAATTGAATTGCTTTTCAAAGATTTCACATGATACCTAGTGGTCGCAAGACTTTTACAAGAATTAGAAAAGAATCTTGTAGGCAAACTATAAATAAGTGGGAATGTGGTAATAAATGCTTAAAGTAATAAACAAATCTTCTACCAATTGAAATTTCATCGCTGTAAATGAATGAACGTTAGAAGCGATCACTACTGTATATACAATAATACATTCCAACTGTTTTCCAACTACCTCTACAAGCAACATTCACATCGAATTCACAAGTATTCCTGGGTCAGTTTGAAAAATGTTTGTAATTTCTTCTTTTCTTTTTATTTCGATTTTTTTTTATGTTTTTTTTTTTTTGTCATTCAGTAAGAAGCGCCAACATCCAAAAGCTTTAATCCTGACAAAAACAAATTTCATAGCTTATGGTAAATGACTTTTTTTTATCACTATTCTATTTCTATCGCTATTAGTTTACATACTTTATTTTTTTTTTCTGTCTTTCAAGTTTTTTTATTTTGTACTTTGAAGTCCGCTCGCACATAGTTACCTCGAAAACTCGTAGGCCTGTCATCATGGAATGGAAATATTTAGAAGCGGAAATGTTCGTGCAAAAATGGAGTACAAAATTTATATAATATATTGTGGTGTCAGGGAGCGTGGGATTTTGGTGTAGATATGAAACGAATAATTTATTCAATGTGGTTTTTATTATTCGAAAGTGCAATCATTTATTCAAATGATTTCTTCGGCTAGCCTTGCAGTAGCCCATAGGAATAGGATCATTCCAATTTTTCAGTACATTTCCGACATTATGGAGCCAGCCTTACTTTACCGATGACTGTACCGATTTCGTCCTTAAGAGCTTCTATTGTTGCTAGATGGTTAGCGTAACACTCATCCTTAATGGCTCCTCACAAATAATAGTACAACGAAGTCAAATTGCAAGTGTGTAGTGGCCAATGCACATCGCTAAAACGGCTTTCAAACTTCCCACGCAAAAGATCGATTGTGACGTATTGCAACCAAATACTGTCTAAGTCCATAATTTGCATGAAGTGCATTGGCTTGCCAAAAATCGATCATGGATTTTCTATGCCCCTAGAAGCGACAATTTTTCTTATTAACGAAACCACAGAGGTCAAAATGAGCTACGTCAGAATAGATAATTTTTAGGTAAGAATTCTCATCTTCTTTCCAGCGTTCCAGAGCCCAATTAGCGAACCGAAAAAGTTGCGGATGATCATGTGGGTTCAGCTGTTGTACCAATTGAACTTTGTACGGCTATATATAGAGGTCTTTATGCGAAATTCGGAAAATTATTAGAACGAAGGCGAGCTGATGTGGTTGGCAGCAGCAATTTTTCCGGTTATAGGAACCCAGTTTCACGCACACGTTTCACAAATTGTTCTACAAATTGCGTGGAAGGCAAAAAGGGTAACAAAAAAAAGAGCACGAAAACTTAACCAAATTCGAATGTTTTCTTTTGGAAAACTTTCTGCAAAGCTGACTTTAAACAGCCTCTCTGACGTGAATTTTATACTGCTTACGAAAAGGACTATGTTTATGGACAATTTACTACCAAAAACCCGGAAAATTTCCGATACATTCTATAGTTTGGCAAGCAATGTGTAGCAGCATTAATACCAACAATAATGTCAGCCGTGAGATCAAGCGGAGATTAACTCTTGCCAACAGGTGTTACTACGGGCTCAGTAGGCAATTGAGAAGCAGAGCCCTCTCTCGAGCCCGACAAAATGTAACGCTCCTTAAATCCCATATCCTTCCCATATGGCGCTGAGACGTGGACGTTGACCATCAATGATGAGAGGTTGTTAGGAGCGTTCGAGAGGAAGATACTCCGTAAGATCTATGGTCCAGTATGCGTGGACGACGTGTATCGAATAAGATGGAACGATGAGCTGTATGAGCTGTACGCCGACACTGAAATGGTCAAGCGTATAAAACTCTTACGGTTTCGCTGGCTAGGTCATATTGAGCGAATGGAAGAAAGCGCTGCGGCTAGGAGGGTGTTTTATTCGAACCACGGTGGAGGAACAGGCAGAAGAGGATGTCCTAATCTCCATTGAAAAGACCAGGTGAAGGGCAACCTCGCTGCACTTGGCCTTATCAACTGGCGCCAGCGCACGCATAATAGAGGCGACAGGCGAAGCTTTATAGAGGCGGCCAAGACCGATCATCGTTTGTAGTGCCAGCTTATTAAGTAAGTAAGCAATGTGTAGTTGCTGTCAGCTTAGCAATGGATGCACTATAAACCTGGATACTTATATCCAAGAAAAATTAGAAAAACATCTCGTAGCCACTATAAAAGCTCAGTGTTGTTCCAGCTGGGCTAAGCAACAAGCCATTACGCTAGAGGGACTATGAAATGATTGAAGAATGATAATATTATTGTGGTATCTAAAGGAGACAATTCTCTAAATTGCCCTGAACTTGAGCCAGTCAAAAGATACTAGACTCTTACGAGTATGAAAAGAAGCTCGAAAAAGATAGTAAAATTATTCAAATTTTCACAGATTAAAAAAAAGATAAAGGAGAGTTTATACATACAAAATGCGATATTGAAAAAAAACTCTAATAAGACACACTTACTGGAAATATGTTGCAGTTTAATATTCTTATTTCATATCATAGAAAATAAGTTTAGTTTTTTTCTGGGTCAAGAATGTCTACTATTGATTGGATTTATTGAAGCAATCTTTTTATTTCATCTAAAGCATTACTTTTTCACAATCATTGAATGCTTATTCAATATTGTTTTTCTTGTTATTATTATTTTTTTTCATTATTCTTTCAACATTCGAAGTTTATACATACATTGTAATGAAATATTACTCGAATCCTATCTGAAGTTGATGAATGGAGAAAAAAAGTTAAAGCCGCTAACCGAATGTAAGAACTTAAATCGAAAGATGTTCATAAAAAAGGAAATGAAAGAAGAAATGGAAATGTAAAAAATTTTAAATGAAAAATGTTAAATGAAAACAAAAAACAGTTCAAAAGAAGAGAAAATTTGAGCTTTTTCAATTTTTGTTCAATATATATCAGGATTACTACTACCACAGACACGCATACACGAACATATTGTAACTACTGCTGCAACTACTAAAACTGTCAAAGAAATATTAGTCCACACTAGCGGCGTGTGGGCTAGAGTTGCCAAGTATGAATGCTAATGAAACTAGTGAATATTTTGAATTATTTGTGAAGTAAAAGATGTGGTCGCCTGGCGACCCCAAATATATCCCGCACAATATGAATACATGCGAAAAGCTCGGAGTAGGCTAGGCTCTTGAACCGAAAGGTCGCCTGGCGACCCCAAATATATCTCGCACAATATGAATACATGCGAAAAGCTCGGAGTAGGCTAGGCTCTTGAATCGAAAGATGTTCAAAATTTACTGAAGAGGAAGTAGAAAAACTATAATAAATTGGGGGTAGTTAAAGGAAGATGTTCAGTATATCTGATCATAATCCATAATTAAACTTATTATGTTGGCCCATCCTCTGATATATTCTATCCTTTTACATTCGTCTTGAATCATCTAGTGTTCTTGCCAACTTGTTTGTGAATGCTTCATTAAATCTCACCTGATCGTGAAAGAGCCCTACACCTTTAATTATCATCCAATCTTCCTGCTTAACGGGACTCGTAGGATTTTGAACTTATTTGGTATTGCTTATATTTTTAAGAGCATTGAAGTAACTTAAATCGGCCTTTGCTTTGATTATATGTAGAATATCTGTTTAATAAGATAACGCCCTTGAAAGGACCAATAATCAATAATCGATTATTCCTTATGTAATTATCTCAATAATTAAGATACCTGCTTGAAAAATATGGCGGTTATCATAGAGTTTGTAGTATTCAATGATATTTACTCAGTTGGCAGAATCTGTACTCTAAAGTAGTTGAATTTAGAAGAGTTTGCAATATTTTTAATGCAAGGTTTAGTGCAGAACGATTATCAAATTATTTTAACGGAAACAGTAAACATGACTTGTACTCCTGTCGACTCGTTTTGTCTTCTATTGCGTGTATCTTATATTTAATTGCATGCAAAGTTGGACTCCAGTGCGTATGAGTAATTCCTATTTATATACTCAGTGTATGAATATACTTATTACATACATACTTATATACTCGTAGATTCTTTTAAAAAGTGAGTCATATTATTGCCATGGAAACTATATTTTATCTAAAATAATATGAGGAAACTCTCATAGCTACTAATTGAAACCATATTGATTTATCTATTTCTTCAATTTTTATTTCGAATAAATGAATTGAGTATTAAGTAATCGTTTATAAAGAACGTTTAGCCTATATTTCCCTTCTTAGGCTTGTTGAGATGCGGTCGGTATGAGAACCCCCGCGAATTTGTTAACATGATTAAGTCCACGAGTGTAGGGGAAATAAAAGTACACCGTAACATACTCTTCATTATAACTGTAAATCCATTGCTACTCACTGGCATGCAGCAATGTGGTACGCCGAGGTAACGTTATCTCTGACTGCAAACTAATCCGAAAGTAATTTAGTTTCATTTAAGAGTACGGTCACCTGTGTCTTCTTACCATGTACTAACGGTACTCTTAACCGCATGGCTACAGCTTCTATAATCGAACCCGGCAGCGTATTGCTTGATCCCAAAGATGATATTATGATGAACAAATTTGCTCAGGAAAGTAATAGTCCAATACGTCATAGCTTTTTCAGCTTGTATTTCAAGGTTAGAAAAAGAGGAAGATATATCACCTTAATCATGAGGAAGACATAAATTGGTTTGAGGTCAAAGTTGACCTTTTAAAAAAACTTATGTATATGCATATGTTGTTTTAGATGAACCACCCAACTCTCTAAAATACCTCGTATTAGGTGCTATTACTAAAATTTTCTCTTATATCATTAAGAGGACTCTCTAAGTCTAGCATATGCCCTTGCACGGTGGCTTGTAGCTTTTTTTGTTTTTTTTTCGATGCAGGAATGTCAAGGTTTTGCAATTCTGTTACTCTTGCACCGTAAAAAAGCGTATGATAGACTCAGGGAATACACAAATTGAATTTTGCATAAACAAAGTCTTGCAAAAAACGTCACTGTATCTTCGGTAAAAAATATACCTACCTCATGTAAAAAGTTACCTTCGTATGAAAAAACTGTCTTTTCTCATTTCCATTTGTAACGTTGCTTCCACTTTGGCGAAATCCGCAACGAACAACAGTGCGTATGCGTGATATATATATTTTCTGAACCTAAATAACTGCACAATTTTAATGATATTTTTTTTGTTTGTTAATACCTAACCATATTCTTAAATAGTTGATTCGACGTAACATTTGTACCTTTAAAACCAACCTCCTATGAATCGCAGAGGGCCGTGAGGGTAAAAGTCCCTTTGCCGAGACAAATATCTTACTTTACTTTACTTTTACCCCGGACACCAACGCACTACCACTACACCACAGCGACCACCGAGACAAATATCTCCTCTATTAAAATCATTGCTTATTATATTAATTAGCAATCGGAATCAGAAAATTTTGATTACTTTCCTTTCGCTTTCAACATTTCTGGATTCGGATTCCCAGTGAAAAGAACCAACTACTTAATTAAAAATTAAAAACCTAAACTAATTTTAAAAATGTCTTAACGCTCTTATGTAATAGTCTTCTCTAGTCTTGTTCATAGAATTATTTCCTAGTAATTGCTAAGTCTTTCGTTAAAATAACTCCACTCATTTAGAAAATATGATAACACAACACAAACAGCTTGAAGCTAAATTCTTTTAAAATCCTTTCACACTCACTTTAAAGTACGTTGCATTTTTCAGATGGCAACACTGTACATTTCGTACACATTTTATAGACGTGTGTATTTTTATATCATCATGTACATATAGGTGATGGTAGTTTGGATAGAAAAAACTAAAAACACAATTCAACACTAACAATAACAAAAATACAAATAACTTCGTAACTATGCGTGTAAAGAATTACCAGAAAACCAGAAACGAAAATAAACAAACATATACAAGAAAAACAATTTTTTTTCTCTAATTTCTTGAGGATTTTTAGCTGGGAATATATACTTAGTATATACTCGTACAAACTTATGAATTTTACTTTTGTGAGCTTATAAAGAAACTAGTAACATACATACATACTTAGTTACAAAAGTGTAGCTTTAATAAAGATATTTTTTCGGAATAAGTAGAAGACATGGAAAAAGGAAAATGTTTCAGTTTATAAAGAGCAGATACTGGGAAAGGAAATGAAATATTGTTAAGAGAGCAAATACTTATGAAAAAAAGAAAAATAACATGGTAAAGATAGAATTTGATTTTTGTATCTTTGTATATGAATATATATTATATGTTACTCATACGACACGTAGCACATACTACAATCAATCAATACCTATAAAATCAACTTGTTGCTACATGTACATACGAAAAGTACTAAACTGAATAGAATACAATTTTTGGCAGTAAGCAGGGAAAATAACTAATAAAAGTAATAAATAAATAATAAAAAAAAAAACCGCAAAAAGTAGTGACAATGAATATTGTGATGAAGTCAACTGTGGCGTGCTCGTCATATTTATTTAATAATATAGTTTGTAACGTGAAGCATTTTCTAATTTCGACTTTAGTTTTAGGATCCTTCAAAGCTAAGGTAACCTAAACGAAACATGTACTTATCAACTGGATATGCTTGATGATTTTAAAATTTATTTCAAGTTAACGTTAACGTTAACGTTAACACATAGAAAATTTATACTTCATTTTCAATTTGCACTATTTCTCCAATTAAATCAATTTACACAAGTTTGGTCAATTTGGTAGCCTACGACATATTATAAATTTCAAATGCGAAATAAATAAATAGATTTTTATTGCCTTTTGTGGATTTTTTAAGACCATCTAATTAAGAACGATGCGATGACTTTATATGCGATACACAAATTTTCGCATCACTCGTTTCGGATTCAAGTCAGGACACAGAGTTACTCTATCAGAAATATTTACAAATAATAGAAATTCCAGGGATTTTTGACATAATTGGAATGCTTTGGAGTGATCGAAGATTGCTGTAACTTTTTTGAAAACACAAGACCAACTGAGGTAACAAAAAGCTGCGTCATCAAAATTAACTAAAACCAAATTCTGTCCTGGATCTTTCTTTATTGTAGCAAATTTTTACTTACCTAGTCTTGCCATAAGTTCTGTTACAAGCTTTTCAAAGTAGTAGGCTTTGAAATTTTAAATTGTATGATACCGTTATTCGCATTTTTTGGTACAATGTTCTATTGCAAAACAAATTCAAATCAGTTTGGTTTCAAATTTTGCGTAATTAATATGGAGTGGGGCAATAACGAAGATCGCATCGCGGTGATTGCATTGCACAAATGCGGAAATAGTGCAAATCAAACTTTCACGTTGCTAAAAAATAACTCCAAATATCGAAAATGTTTATTTATCGTACCATCGATTGTTTCTTGGAATCGTCTCAAGTGGAAGACAGGCTGAGTAGTGGTCGACCTCGCGTTGTTCGTACGAGTGGAGCCATAAAAGCTGTGCGAGAGCGGATTCGCCGAAAACCCTTAAGAAAGCAAAAGATCATGGCTAGAGAAGTGGATATGTCTTCCAGATTCATGTCACGACTAATCCGTGATGACCTCCACATGAAGGCCTTTCACAGGCGCACAGGCCATCTTTTAACTCCACGGCTAAAACAAATACGATTGGAAAGATGTAAGAAGCTTTTGCAGTGGTACGCAAGAAACGGTCATTAAAATATCCTTTTTACGGATGAAAAAAATTGTTACGGTGGAGGAAGTTTTTAATAAGCAAAACGACAAAATCTATGCGAGAACATTTGAAGAAGCTAAATTTATTGTGCCAAGGGTTCAGAGAGGTCGTCATCCAACATACGTTATGGTCTGGTGGGGAGTATCACATAAAGGCGTCAGTTCCTTGCATTTTTGCGAAAAGGGCGTTAAAACTGGAGCAAAAGTGTACCCACAAGATGTCTTGGAAGGCGTGGTGAAAGACTTGACAATAACCCTTCTTTAATGGAGAGCACTGGGTCTTTCAACACGAGTCTGCACCGGCACACAAAGCCAAAACAACTCAAGAGTGGCTACGTCAGAATATTCCAGCCTTTATTAATGCTTAAGATTGGCCCTCGGGATGCCCACATTTGAATCCCCTTGATTACAAATTGTGGTCTGAGCTAGAGGGTGTGGCCTGCAAAGATCGCCACCGAAATTTGGAGAGTCTTAAGAAAGCTCTTATTTCAGCAGCGTCATCAATACCCATCGAAACCATACGTGCCGCTATAGCCCAATGGCCTGATCGTCTAAAGGCGTGCATTAAAGCGATAGGCGACCATTTTGAATAAGATGTTGATTTTCAGAAACACTATAATTTAATAACAAAATAAAGTTTACAACACATTAAAAAAACTTGTTTCTTTAATTTTTACACTATATTCAAATTGTAACAGAACTTATGGCAGGACTAGGTACATGTACATTCCTCATATACGAGTACATTAATATTCCTCATATATTTACTTTCTCATACGAATTTTATTTAATATTGCCGTTGTCATTAATTAAGCATTTTTTTTATTTAATCATTATTATTTTTCTTATTTGATTTTCTTAGAAGGGAAGCTTGTTATTTTATCCATACGTTTGTATGAATATGAAATACGCACATGTAAATATGATACAATTTTATTATTTGTTTTCATGCCCTTTACATCTTTGACCTTCTTATTACCCACTTTCTCTCTCCCTCACTCTCACCCTCACTCTCTTCTGCACACTAAAAAAAAAATATATATGCTTCGTATCATTATAGTTAATGTTGTTATTGCGTTTTTCATCTCAATGTTCAGCAACAACAACAACAACAACAAAAATACTAGCAATGTTGAATAACAACCATCACAATAATAACAAAAGATATCGCTTAGAGCATATAAATAACGTATGTCTATATGTATTTTTGTACCTTTAGGTTCAAGCGACCAAGTTTATGCTGAGAAGATGTTGAGTGCCGAACAGTGCCAAAACAGTACAAGGTGCATGTGTAAATTCTAACATTTTGAGCAAATTAGTCAAGATGATGACTCTTGGTTGTAATGTACTATAGGCAATCTTTGTAGTTGTAGTCAACAGCATATGAATAACAATTTGTATTTACCGCCACTGAAATACCCTGTATTATCATGCTCATAAAACTCGACAAGTTTTTCATTTGCATATCAAATGAAAGCAATAAGAATTTTGACCTTTGAAAATGTTACAGAAACAACAACAGTAGCTAAAACATACCCAAAAATAGAAGAGATAAAATTAAACGAAATTAAATACATATGAAGTACACAAAAAACGAAGGAAGAGAGAAGAGAAAATAAACAGAAAAATGTTTCATTATTATTATGATATTTCAAAATATACCAAGAAGTACAAGGACCGAATGCATGCTATCACATACACACACATACTAGTAGAAGGACGAACGCGGATATTGTACACTTCACTATTATAATATCTTGTATTTTTTTTTGCTACAGTAGAATTAACATTTTGAATTAATATAACATTTGCATGCAAGCAGCGTTTTCTAAACTGTTATGTTTTCTATAGAACAAATCTAAAAAAAAAATTTAAAACAACTATGAAGGTTATAGCTGTAGGTTAGCTCCTTCGAATGACACAGAGAGGTATTTTTACATAATTAAGATTTATTTCATTTAAGTATACACTATTTCATTAAAATTTAATATTCAACATTTTAGTCATTTCATCATTTTCATTGTTAAGTTGGATCAATATCAATATTCGGTAAAAGTAACTGATACTACTGTGAGCAAAAAGTAGTAAGACTTTTTAATTTAAATTTCGCGCGGAAACCCATTCATCAAAATATTATTTTTTTAAGGTTGGTATGACTGTCGGTGACATCTGTGATATCTGTGCCAAATGTCACATCAAAATAATCATTAGTGTTTAGTATACGCTTGTCTTTCTGAAGTACAAAAAGTGCATTCGGCGATTTTCACAATGAGTGAAATTATTCAACAAAGAAGTTCCATTAAATTTTGTGTGCGGAATCAAATTTCTGGTGCCGAAACGTTCAGAATGTTGCAAAAGGCCTAAGGCCTTCGGTGATAACTGTATGTTGCGAACAAGTGTTTTTGATTGGTACAATTGTTCAAAGATGGTCGAGAACGCGTTGACGACGAACCAGGTCCAGGACGGCCATCAACATCAACTGATGATCAACATGTCAATAAAATCAAGGAATTGGTGCTCGAGAATCGAGAATCGATGATTAACAGTCAGAGACCTTACTGGCATCGCTGGAATATCGGAAGGATCAGTGAAAACCCTTTTAAAACATCATTTGGGCCTAAGAAGAGTGAATGCACGATAGACCATTTTGCCAAAAATTCGACTGATATCGTTCTCGTTCCGCAACCACCCTACCACCCTATTCGCCTGACTTAGCACCGTGTGACTTTTGGCTATTTTCTAAACTCAAAAAACCACTTCGTGGACACCGTTTTGAGTCAATTGAAGACATTAAACATGAATCGCTAAGCGCATTGAAGGCTATTCCGGAAATTGACTTTAACAACTGTTTTCGGGACCGGGGGGGATTACTTTGAAGGGGACGAAATAGATTTGGAAGAATGAATACAAAAATTTGAAATTATGAACAAAGTCTTACACTTTTTGCCCACAGTACATGAAGTGAATTATTTTTTGTATTCTATATATGAGATATACATACTTATAAAGGGTGATGTTTTAAGAGCATACTTTTTTTTTTAATGGCACAACAGCCAATGGAGGGCCTAAGCTGAGCTTTTCGCTTTTCGCATCCACTCATGTTGTGTGTGTTATATTTGTACATGAATGGAAGGGACCTACAGTTTAATGCCGAATCCGAATGGCGAAGTGAAAAGCTTTTCATAGCAATTTTTACTCTTGTAGGTTTGCCATTGCCTGCCAAGAGGTGGTGCCGTGTAGAAAAATTATTTTTTCTACTTTTTGATTTTGCCTGTGCCGAGATTCGAGCCCCGGACACTCTGCGTAGCTGTCCAACGCACTACCATTACGCCACAGCGACCACGAGCTTAGTTTTAGAAAATCAAAAAAACTCAGAAATTTTACAAAAGTGAATGGCATTTTTATTTGGATCGATAAATCAATTTTTTTAAAGTAAATTGTTGCCCGCGACAACGCTTTAAATTGTCGCAATTTTGCCACACTATTTCACACATTTCACCCGGAATCTCACCAATGACGCATGCAAAGTTGGCTTCCAAAACAGAAACCGTGTTTGGCGTGTCCCTTTAGACATGAGACTTAACATACCCTCAAAAAAAATAATCGAACGGGGTCAAATCACATAATTTTGGTTGCCAATTGACTGCACCAAAACATGAGATTAACTGCTCACCAAATTCGCCTCTCAATTGGTGCATGGTTTCGCGTGCAGTGTGGCATGTGGCATGTGGCACCGTCCTGTTGGAACCACATGTCGGTCAAGTCCAATTCTTGAATTTTCGGCAAAAAGAATGCGTGTTGTCATCGAACGGTATCTTTCTCCATTGACCGTAAGGATGCGGCCTTCATAGTCTTTGAAAAAGTACGGCCCAATGATGCCGCATAATACTGCCCATAAACCGCACCAAATAGTGCATTTTTCGGGATGAATTGCCTCTGGCTGGTCTTCACTCCAAATACGACAATTCTGCTTATTCACGTATCCATTGAGCCAAAAAGGAGACTCGTCGCTGAAGACAATTTTGCTATAAAAAAACGGATCCTCGTCTAGCTTTTCTAAGGCCAATTCAACGAAAATTCGAGATCTTTGTGTGAAATCCAGGTGGTCGAATAATACAAACCCAATTGCTGCGATCGGCGCCGGATGGACATATCGCGATCTTCTTCAACACTGGAGGATACAGCAGCAATATTCTCTTCGGTACGCACTCTATAGATACGATTTGGTGGATTGATGTCCAATAAAGTGAAACTGGTGCTAAATTTGGTCACAATGAGCTGTGGGTCGATTATAACGACCATAAAATGGACGTTGCTTGCGAAACACATTTTTCACAGAGCACGAATTTTGGTAATAAATTTCAATAATTTACAAAACGTTGTTCAGGCGTAAGTCGTATTCATGATGAAATGGCAAACCAAACTGAGCATTTTTTACTTTGACACATGTCAAAAATTATGCGTGAACTGTCCGAAATATTAACGTCAAAAACTAAGTATCATAAAAATCACCCTTTACTAAATATTTCTTTCACTAGATTTATTAATACAATCATTCTCTACTGTGCGCGTGAGGCCATACCCGAAGTTTTTGTTTCCAGCATTTTAAATTTAAATCATTATGAAGCCGGAAATTAAAATGTTCAGTGAAGTCGTCATTAAACGATATTTTTTTTAAGAGCTTAACTCTCGTTGAATTTAATTACTTATCAATGAAATATTCAACTTTTTCTTTTTAATTTTTTCGCTTTTTTACAATAACACATCGAAATAAAATCGGATCCATCAGAAAACAGTCGCTGCTGCATCATACTCTCTACATATAATATCTATGACGGTCCTTATTCCTTTAGCAGTACTTCAAATCATCGTTTGTCCTAGCTTTGGTTTAACTAATAAGTGTTCCCCTTAATCTTTCTCTGTGTCTTTGATATGATTAAATGAACTTTAATAACGCGATTAAATTATGCAGCTACATATATTGATATATTGTTGTGGTTATGCAATGTTCACGTTTCCTTAGCCACCAATTACACAAAAAATGTGTTCGAAAATATGAAGTATGTAGGTAAATTTTAGCATTATTACTATATAAATTTTATACTTACTTTACTTTTAATGGCCCAACAGCCCATGGAGGGCCTTGGCCGAGCTTTTCGCTTTTCGCATTAACCCATGTTGTGCGTGTTGTATTTGTACATAAATGGAAGGGACCTACAGTTTAATGTCCAATACGAACGGCGAAAGGAGAAGCTTTTCATAGGCAATTTTTACTCTTGTAGGTTTGCTATTGCCTGCCAAGAGGTGGTGCCGGGTAGAAAAATTATTTTTTCTACTTTTTTTGATTTTGCCTGTGCCGAGATTCGAACCCGCGACACTCTGCGTAGCAGTCCAATGCACTACCACTACACCACATCGACCACCTATAAAGTTTATAGTAATATTAAAAAAATTTTAAATTATTATTACCTAATATAAGAAAATAAACGGTGTTTTTTTTAAAAGTGTGGTTTTCAAGAAGAAATAAAACGCATATAATTAATGCTATGGCCAAGAATTTAGCTTTATTATAAAGAAAAGGATTTGCCATTATGTTTTAAAAACAATTTCGGGCAAGTGGCCGCCGCAGCTGGTTCGAATAAATTCCAGCCGAGAGGCCCAATTTTCGATCACTTTTTGCAGCAATTGTCAATAATAACGCGCCGAATATTCTCTTCCAAGGCGTCAGTCGTCTCGGGCTTATCTGCGTAGACAATCGACTTCACATAACCCAACACAAACAATAGTCCAGCGGTGTTAAATCGCACGACCTTGGAGGCCACGCCACAGTCCTATGACGCGAGATAATGCGCTCACCAAAAGTTTTCTTCAATACATTGATGCAGCCAACGAAACAGGCTGTATGGCATGTAGCGCCGTCTTGTTTTAGAAGTGTGGTGGTCGTCCACATCAACATCCTCCAATTCAGGCACGAAAATGTCATTAATCATGGCTCTATAGCGTTCCCCATTGACTGTAACATTATGACCGGCTTCATCTTTGAAGAAATATGGACCAATGATTCCCTCTGCCCATAGAGCACACCAAACAGTGACGTTTTTAGGATGTAACGGCGTCTCAACAATGGCTTGTAGATTATGATCACTCCGAACGCGACAATTTTTCTTATTAACGTACCCAACGTATTCAACCAAAAGTGAGCTTCATTGCTGAACAAAATTTTCTTGTGAAAATCGGGATCGGTGGCCATCTCGTTTTGGTAATAAATTTCCACGATTTGCAAATGTTGTTCAGGAGTAAGTCTATTCATTATGAAATGTCAAACCAAACTGAGCATAAATCAAGTGACAGCTGTCAAAAAGACCACCTCCGAAAAAAGTATTGCCAGATTGAAAACCACACTTCTAAAAAAAAAACACCATTTATATGAATGAAGGCAGTGGAATATTACTAAAAACAAAAAAAATACATAGAAAAGCAAAACAATTTACTACTATGTACATAGAAGTAAAAGCGAGTGAAAAAACCGTATTTCGAATCATGTCCTCGTTTATTACTCCTTTTGGATGTTAAGTCAAAATTATTACTCCATGCCCTATGGAGGACAATAGCTCTGGCGTAATAGGGAGCAATACAGCGCTCGATGATTACTCCAACGGTGATCATAAGTTCTACTGCGCACGTACATACATACATACTCGTACATTCATATATGCCTCAGTTTACATTCAAATTTTATTGCGCTTATTTATGAAACAAATCAATTTTTTACGCTATCAATAAATAATGTTTTCATACTCGGCGCCAATAATCAAAAAATAATTAATAATTCATCAGCAATTATCATAATAGATGCAAACATACGAACAATAATACGAAAATAATAACAAAAACAACAAAAATAGTGATAATTTCAAATATTGTAGCATTAAGCGCATTTTATTTATGTGCGATTATAAAATTCGATGATAAAATAAAAGTTTGTTTTTTGTTTTCCGGAGGCTATCACCATAATTTGTTATAAAGTCACACGATATTCTCGTAATTTTTTGTATCATTTTTGTAGTTGTATAATTTCTAGTGATTATTATGTATATTGCAACTATAAGTAAATTATAGGCTGTTATGTGATCATAGGCTTACCATAATTAAATGACCCTCATAATGCCACATAATTATCTACATTCGAGTGAGAGCATTTGAAAGCATAACGATTTCATAACGATTTCATAACGATTTCATAACGATTTCATAACGATTTCCCAAATGACTTTCTTTTTTCCATACTTATGTTCCTTAACTATGCTTCTTCATTTCCTTCATACTTCATACTTAAGCTCATTTGAAATGCACCTCATTAATTTTCAACTATCAAAAGCTTTTCCGGACTAAATTTAACCTTATTGTGTTCATGCACTTTCCCCTTCTAGCACCACACTTATTTATCTGCACCTAGTTTTACGCCTTGCACCTCCTCGCCTCCCTCCCACTGCTACTATGCCACACAGTAGCAAGATGCCGCTGCTGCTGTGGCAGTCAGCACGAAATCGGAAAAGGGAAATGTACTCAGGTGTGACCTCTTCGACATTAGTTTCAATTGAGCTCATCCATTTTGAATATTATGCAGAGCGTCGTTTTAATGCTCTCCTTTATTTCACTTTCTCGCTCCACTTTCTCTCCCTCTCTCTCTCTGTCTCTGTCTTTCCTACACTAATTTACAGTCTCCTTATTCATTTTATTTACTTATTCTCCATACTCAAGCGATTATTCTCATTTTGTTGTTGTTTTTGTTGGGTTTCAACGTTCGTTTTGTATTTCTCACCTCTTTTGGTTTTTATACCCTACACACTTTGTATACAGGGTATATTGATTTGGAACGAGTAACTAAGTATTAGGCGTCGTAGTCATAAAAATATACATGCTAGATCAGCGTGCATAGTGGAGTCGATTTTGCCATGTCTGTCTGTATGTCTGTCTGTCTTTTAGTAAACCAAACTTGGTACAGACATTTATTATTATCAGGACGAGGTGTACTCGTATGTGGGTGTGGTACCTTTCTTACAAACAAAATTTGCAAAGAGTAATAGTGAAGGACATTCTAAATAAATTCAATAAAATAAAATTCGATCTTGAACCATTGTAGTAAAAATTTACATACAGCCACGTATACTTCACATGCAAGGGAAATATCAAAGGAAATAGCTAAGCAAATGGAACCAATTAAAATAGCTTCAAAAATAACTGATGGAAAAATTCTCATCATTTTGGCAATAACCATGCCTATCACCGAAACCATTAAAAACTTCAAAGAAGAAAGTTAGTATAGTGAGTTGGACTGATAAAAAACAAAAAAATATTTCACCCGTTAAATGCAAAAGGTGTTTCATTTCACAGAGGGTGCGTAGGGTATATAAAGTTCCGTCGCGTCCGAACTTTGCTTTCGAGATTTTTTTATTTTGATTTGTTTCTGTGCATAGAATATGATGATACAGCTGCAAATTCGACGAACCATGGTAACATTTTGTGTGCTCATTTTACTTGCTACTATATTAACCCAGTTGATAATGATTGCTCCTTAACTTAAAGAGCCATTGCTTTTTAATACTCATTAAGAAGCAAAGATCCTGAATTCAATGAACTCGCTTAAGATTTACACACCTCAAAAGTAAAGATTTACTCCAATCCTATAAAAAGCAGAAAATCGTTTTTACATTCTCAGATATTTTTTGTATATTTATGAACGTGATTTGCGCTTTTGTCAATGAAGATGAAATTATATTCTCGAGACTTCGAGTTTGACAGCTAAACTTCGATTCATGCATAATCTAATTTATCTCTAATCTAATTAGAACGAAATATTTATTTCACTGTTGTTGTAAACTGAACTTTAACCTTTGTCAATTCACAAAGCTTTCGGTTGTGTTCCTGTAGGCAGTATTTAGTTAAATATAATGAAAAGGCTGAAGCATACAAAGCGCTCCTTATCAATCACTGCTCTGAAGTAAACAAAAGTATCTGTTTTAAACGTTTTATGGCTACTTCGTGGATGATTCTTAGTGCAACTGGGCCTGTTGCTATGCACCACTGCATATACATAGTAAACACTTTTCACAAGCAATTTAGTATGTAGCTATCATGGTGCTGAAAAGAATTGTAAGAAGCAAGAAATTCAAATGCTCATGCTGCTGCAACATTTGCAGCTGTCACTTCATCCATTAATAATTTTTTGCATTTGCACTCATTCAATCGCTGGTTCCAGTTACAGTTTCCTCTTACGCTTTCTCCCTTTTTAATATCTACCTAATACTATAAATCCACAAATTTTCTTTTGTTTTTTGTTTCTAAAAACCTACAACGAATTTAATCTCGCTTTAAGATGCCACGTTACATACAAAATACACCAGAACCTCGATTTCGTTAAAATTTAACTTAAAAGAAACGTCGACGTCGCTGTCGGTTTTCTTAGTTTCATTTCATGCATATGAATTATTTCATAATTCACACATATTGAAGTAAGTACGTAAAATGGAGAGATTTGATATCTGAAAGTACCTGAATTTAATGAATATTTATCATTTTTATGTGCGTTTGTACCTTAAAAATGTATGTTGTATTTTTTTTTACTTAATTCTAGTAATAAGTATCTGCTTTTTAATATACAGGGTGTCTGTTTTAAGAAGTGTGGTTTTCAAGATGAAATAAAACGCATATAATTTAATGTTATGGCCAAGAATTTAGCTTTATTATAAAGAAAAGGATTTGCCAATATGTTTTAAAACCGATTTCGGGCAAGTGTCCGCCGCGGATGGTTCGAATAAATTCCAGCCGAGAGACCCAATTTTCGCTAATTTGCAAACATTGTTCAGGAGTAAGTCTATTCATTATGAAATGGCAACCAAACTGAGCATAAATCAAGTGACAGCTGTCAGAAAGACCAACTCCGAAAAAAGTATTGCCAGATTGAAAACCACACTTCTACAAAAAAAAACACCCTTTACATACATATGTATACCATAAATGCAATAGTGTGAAATTTATGCGCTACAATAAAAAAAAATTGTGCTACCTTCTTCTAAAAATTAAGCTAGGTTTACTATATGATGACTTTTAAGCTAATTTGCGTTTAGCAATAAGCTTTCTTTAGCAGTATTGTTTTGAAAAGCTCTAAAAATCATCGAAAAAAGTGCGATACATATTGAATTTGGAGACTACTTTGGAATCCTTTAAACATTATATGCATTATTTATTACAAACAGCGCACTGCAGGTGTTTTATTCGAACCACGGTGGAGGAACACGCAGAAGGGGACGTCCTAATCTCCGTTGGAAAGACCAGGTGCAGGGCAACCTGGCTGCACTTGGCCTTATCAACTGGCGCCAGCGCACGCATAATAGAGGCGACTGGCGAAGCTTTGTAGAGGTGGCCAAGAACGATCAGAAGTTGTAGTGCCAGTTAAGTAAGTAAGTAAGTAAGTACCGCAGGTACTTGAATGACACTTAGGCTATGCAATTATTGGATAAAATCGACTCTAGTGTCAATAACAGCTTTAATCCTCTGCCGGAAACGTTTGCATGCCCGAATCAAATGATCCTCTTCATATCCGTCAATTCTAAAGTAATTGCTGCTCTTAGCGAATCAAACGTGCTATGGGGATGTTTATTTTTCTCGCTCCATACGTAGTATTCCAAAGAATTAAGATCCGAGGAGCTAGGTGGCCATATGTTTGGGGTTATGGTTCATGCAGATTCTCGGACATCTGATTTTGCGTCATCATGGCTTCGTGAGAAGGAGCAGAGTTCAGTTGGAATGCGTATGGCCTCTTACCACGCACGATACCTATCCAAAGTTTCACGACTGTTTCCAAAACCTCAATGTAGGCAACAGCATTCACCTGAAGTCTTTGAGGGAAGAAGTAGACTGGTAAGCTGTGTCCTTTATTACCGCTCCCCACTACCAAAACCATTACAGTTTCCGGAAACTTTATGTTCATAACATGGACAGCATTTGAAGAAACCAAACATAGCTCTTATGGACTTTGGAGGGTTTCCTCAATATTCCCTGGATTTGCTGCACCAACTGTGATGCTTGAAGACTGTCTGAACTTGTATCATGTTTTGAAGCTTGGCAACACTTTCTACTAGGTGCTTCCAACCTCTCGACGAACTTTGTGAACATTAGAAAATTGGAAAACTTCAAGATCGCTATGAACCGCATATATAGTGACGATAGCAGCTTGTCTTTTCAGTTCCTGAGTCAACTTTTAGGCTTCCGTTTATGATCTGGAAAGAAAAAAGATAACGTGTTGCTGAGAAATGGCAGCCCCGTCAAATACCTGCCGCACCCTGTATATGCTTAATTGCAGAAATTTTCCTCCAAAGAAACCTACACCTCCATTGCAGTGCAAAAATCTGTTTCACCAAAATTTTTTATCATTTTCAATAAGACTAATTCTATTCAGAATTCAGTTCTAAATGAGGAATGTCACTAAAAAGCACAGCAGTAAGACACATCGGAATGACTCCAGATTGTACTTAAAATGCTTTCGTAATGTGTAAAGTTCCTTGAAGGCCAATAAAGTCTGGAAAAGCTACAATTCAAAACAAACTAAAATTCATATGGTTGATGTTGCTCAGAAATTATGGAGCGAAAAAAGAGAGGGAGAGAGAAATTTCACAAGCACAAAGAGTTACTGCATTTTAAGTCGTGTTGTTGTGTATGAAAATTATATGAGAAAAATCTGAATCTGAATATAACGACGGCATAAGGCCGTCGTGTATTGTATCCATTGTATCCGTTGCATCATTACGTTCCTATCCAATAACTTCAAATTTACGTACTACCGGGATTTAATAAACTTAAAATCAAGTGTCTACCAAAGGTCTAAGCTGAAACCCGATTTAAATTAGTAAATACTTAAATGGTGGAAGATATATTCGTCTCAAACTCTTTAGCTTCATGTCGGTATAATCTGGCTTCGAAGTTAAAGGAACATTGAAGGCTAATGATCTAGTAACTACCAAATTGGAATTTCGACGATATCTACCGATTGAATCACTATAGCCGAAAGTGTGTTTCCCAGGGCACATTTTAAGTGGAAAATACTGTGTATTAACTAAGATTTTAAAAAATTTCTCTGTTTTCAATGCGTTTTGCAGTTTTCCTACAAAGTTCTATAAATTCCATGAAGATATTTTGTTGAAATCGAAGGTAGTGTGTGTATGCCAAATATTAAAGTTGAATCTTCTGTTAAGTTTTTTTTCTTCTAAAATTGCAAATAATATTACTTAAAAAATCAGTGTGTGTGAGTGTTTTCAAGTGCAACGTTTCTTTACGGTGAATTTTAAATAAGTAGAAATAAGTTTATTTTTTTTGTGTGTGAGTGTTTTTTTTATACACGAGTGCTTTTTAAGCGATGATGTTGAGTGCACTTAAAGTAGCCGCAATTAGTGCAAATGAAATGCATTTGGGGGAATCACTTTGCTGCCGAATGTCTGTGTCTGCTTCAAAAACAGCGTGTAGTGATAAAAGGGCATGTGGTTTCCCGGAAATATAGCACTTTCCGTTTTCAATTAGAAATTAACTTTTTAATAAGGAAAAACAACTCAAATAAAATGAAATTAATAAATGACTTTGTGCTTGTTTTTAATAAATTGAATTAGTATAAGCTACCTGGAAATATAAAGCCCAAGTCACAAACCGGTCATGATACTTTTGAAAAATATGAAAAAAAAACTCTCTGAACTGAATAAATTTTATCTACAATTTCTCCAAAAATTACCAATTTCCATTTAAAATGCACACATTTTCCACTAACCACAAACTCTTTGCTGTGTTGACCTTTTCGCCTCTAAACCAAAATACATATCATATATGGAAAAACAAAGAAACTAGCAAATTGATGTATTAGAATTTTAGCCAAAAACCTAACACACAAAAAATGCAGCACAAAATTTTGTTTAACCCAAAACCAGCAACAGTCAAGGTCCTTTGGGTTAACGCGAGACCACACACATATTGGTGCTTCCATTAGCGTGTTTTGCTTTTAGTGTTCACAGAAACAAAACCAAAAAATATTTCACTTTTTTTTTCATATTTTTTCGGTTTTTGTCTTGTTTTTGGTGCATAATGTCTTCACTTGTAGAATTCATGTGTATACCAATATACAATCACACAAGTTTCGGTGTGAGCTTATAAGTTGAGGGAGGAGTGAGAATGCATTAAAGGACCAACCTCTTTTTTTCTTTAGTGCACAGTACTCGGAGTACTTACAATAACACTTCGGCCTACAGACAAAGAAACTCAGTTTTAGTATGCTTATTCCAGTGGCAAATGAATTAAACCAGAAGCGCTTCTCTTCTTAAAATTGGTGCGCTTTCATGTTAGTATTAACCACTTTCTCTTTCCAAAGATAGAACTTCTAATAATCGATAGTAAAAATATACTAAAAATCTGAGTTCATTTTAACTGAGATAATGTTATTGTACTAATCCACATAGACAGAGAATTTTTTTTCATTCAAGATCCGAAAAAATCCTCTTTCTACAGGCGAAGTGCAAAATATTGGAATATTGGTTCTGATCGGGGATGCCACGCTTTTGAGGATTCCCCATTCAATATTACATTTTTTACACTAAAATGGAAAAAAAGTATAGTCTTAAAAAAAAAATGAATGAAATGAACGAAAATGATTAATTTTTCAAATCAAGGATCAATATAGAGTGAATTTGTTCAATTACTCGTTTTTCTCTTCTCATTTGTTGTTGTTGCTCTTTTCATTTCAAAGTGCTTAAAAGAGGTTTTTGAGATAGTACTCAAATTTTTCCCACTGGGATTCAACTATATACGTACACTTATACTTTGTATTTGTTTATTTAAAGTTCTCTTTTGTTTATAATTCCCACTCTCGCTTTGTTGTTGTTGAAAGTGTATGATGTTTAAATTTACCATTAAGTGGGTAGCCTAATGCTGGTTTTTTACACCACTACCATCCACCTCTAAATATAACTCAGTGGAAAGTAGAGAAGAGCGAGAGACTTAGCAAGGAGTAGTAAAAGAGTAACAATATGCAGTAAAGTAGAGCAAGTATAGAAAAATTATATGCAATTAGTAGGAGAAAGAAAAGTTAAAGAAAAAGAAAAAAAAAACTAATAAATTAAAGCATATTAAATTATCATTATAAAACTATGTATATCAAAAAGAAACTAAATAATATTTTACCATAGCAAAATAATCATACTTAAGAGATTGTAATAAATTTGTATCTACCTTAGATACGACAGGTCAAGGTTGCTGCCAACGATTTCCATCAGATATCAGCATGACATAATATTTTTTTATGGTGCATTTTTCAAAAATATTTAAATTACATAAGTTTTCCATACCTACCTATAATAAAAGCGCCCTAATTTGGACTAATTTTGACATTGAAAATTGTGATTGACGTGTGTGTTATGTAGGTGTAGTTTTTTGAAGGGTGTGCTCTTTTTTTAAATATCGAAATACAAATAGGAAATAAATTTTTAATAGCTATCAATATTTTAGAATAGATTTCCTTTTTTTTTTGTTGTTTTACATAGTGTAAAAAATTGAAGTGAGTGTGGACGAAATTTGTAATAATAATTTATTTTGGGTGTGCCGCATGTAAATAAGACATTTACATGTGTGTGGAAAGCGGAAGGAGAATCGATAGGGTAAAATTGTTTGTGTGAAATCACTGCCACCTTACAGCAAGTTTATGTCACTATAAAGATGTTTGCTATGTCTCTACTTATGTAGTTTCGTCATCATTCGAAAATGTTATATTTTGCCTTGAATTCAAATGGATTCTCTTCTTCAGTTGGATTCATTGAGTCATTCGAACACTCATAAAATTTTATGGAAATTAAGTAGCGGCACTAGTTGACCTTGCGACAATCATTTATGGCGTGTGTTTCAGATATAAAAGAAAATTTTGAAAATCGGTAGACATTTTTGTTTAGAAATGATTGAAAGAAAAAACCATTGAGATATCTTACTACATAAATTTTTATATGATAAATATTTTTGTTTAGTAAATAAATATAAATCATAGTTTTTAATTGGCGCCAGAACACACCCGTAGTAGTTTATAAAAATACGAAATATTCTCATTCTGAATTTATCCTCTTCTGAGTCTCTTTGAAATATTAATAATGTGATTAATAATGAGAGATTAGCATAGAAGAGAGTGACAGAGTCTGCCTCTCTGAAATGGAATGGCATTTTAACGACATTATACAAAAAAGACATCGTGCAAAAAAGAAATGAAAACAAATGAAAGTATAATTTTAGACATTAACACCTACTAATATTTTATATAATATTTTTTCCGCTTTTTGGACATTGCACCGCCCCTGTGGCGGACCGACCCTCCGCCCCCCTGGCTACGCCACTGTTTCAGATACATAGTTTTCTGATTAATTAAAAAATTTATTCCTGTTCCGGGTTAATTTAAGAAAAATAAACTTTTTTTTACGGCCGAAATGTTTCTACATCAGATTCTTTGTTATTAAGAATAATGTTCTTAAAAAAATGCACTTTTTATCTTAGTCAGGGGTTTAGATTTTTCATCGTTAAACGAAATAAGAGAACATGCTACAAATATGTAAGTATGACCGAGCTTGATTTTAGAAAGTAGTTCTTTTTTCCAGTGTATACAGTGAGAGCAAAAGTGCTGAAGTTGGGACATTCGGATATTTATAACAGTTATTGGTGTGTTAAATTATTTAAGTTGGCGTTCCTCGGCAAGCTAAGCTCTTTGCCCATTACTTTTCTATATAAATCAATTACAAATTTTAACCAATTTCGTGATTTAGTACACAAAAATGCTCTTCCATCCCCTTAACAAAATTTTGCTTATGAACTTCATTTTTATTTTTTTCATTAAATGTACATTTTCACCTATATTTCTTTCTTTGTTTTTTTATTTATTTTTATTTTCACAGTTCAAAATTAGAACCAACTCTTTGATATTATCATATGCATTTCTTTACTATGTAATTTACAAAAAACAAAATGAAAAATGCATTGCTGTCCATTAAATACGTAGTAGGTGGCACAGTAAGTCAGTAGTCAGTATGTAGTAGCAATTGAAACTGTCTAGTTCCATGTAAGTACCTAAGTAGTAGCCAGTCAAGGTAAAGGTATGAAAGCTATTTCCATTAGTGTAGGTCGGTACATGTACAGAAATGCAAATGTTATGCACTGGTGGTGGAAACTGAAATTGTTCAGCTAAATGAAAAATGTTCATACATAAATCAATGAAAAGGAAAAATAAATACTCATTGCGCAAAATGCAAAAACTAAGCACTTTACTTTTCGAGCAAATTTATACACATAAACGTAAAAGAAACACATAAACGTAAAAGAAACGTCAAAAGCAGAGATATTTTTAATATGCATGCGATTGCCTTCATAAATATAAAAGGAGAAATATTTAAAGGAAACTTTAACTTATAGAATTTTATAGTAATAATAATTTATCTTTTTGTACATTTCTTAAGGATAAATATTATAGCATAATTATTTATTTCTTGTTTTTAATATTATTTGGAATTTAATTACTTTTATTTGAATTTTTTTACTTATATTTACATAATCAAATTTAATCATTCCATTCCGCTTTTCAATAGTTTTTCTTACAGCGCTTTCAAGAAGAAAGCAATCGGCTTTTTCGCATGAAATAATTAGAATATCAAGTAGGACTTGATTTTCAAAAAACTTGATTGCATTGTAAATTTCGCAATGTCATTGTAGAAACAGTCCATTATACGCTTTCGTCTCAAGAGCATATTTCAAGAGCGTATTCGTATACGCGAAACGTGTTGAAGCAGTCTTTCTTTGTTCTCATCCAAAAAGTCCCAAGATGTCCCATTTGAGTGCGTGCTTCATTTGTCCAGCATTGGAACCAACACTTTCTGGTGCACAAAAATTTGGGCGACTTGCCAAATCGCGGCATTTGCAGAGCTACCTCGAAACAGGAGGACTTGGTTATAAAGAGGATTTTCGAAGCTAATCCAGCCATATCCTTGAAAGCAGCTAAACAAAAATTGGCTCGAAAGAGCATAAATGTCTCTTACTTTACTTTTAATGGCACAACAGCCCATGGAGGGCCTAGACCGAACTCTTCGCATCCACTCATGTTGTGCGTGTTATATTTGTACATGAATGGAAGGGACCTACAGTTTAATGCCGAATCCGAACGGCGAAGTGAAAAGGTTTTCATAGCAATTTTTACTCTTGTAGGTTTGCCATTGCCTGCCAAGAGGTGGTGCCGTGTAGAAAATTTTTTTTACTTTTTGATTTTGCCTGTGCCGAGATTCGATCCCCGGACACTCTGCGTAGCAGTCCAACGCACTACCACTACACCACAGCGACCACATAAATGTCTCTCTGAATACAATAAGAAACCGTTTGAGGGAGTTTCAGATCCAATTTCGAGCAACGACGGTAAAACCCTTACTAATTGCAAAGCAAATAAAAAAAAAACGTCAAGAGTGGGCAACTGCGCATGTGGATGACGATTGGAGCCAAGTGGTGTTCACAAACGAATCCTCCTTTTGGATGACAAACACTATTAAGCGTGCTTGGTCCACTAAAGACGGTAAGATGCGGTGCTCCAGCGATCAGTGAAACATCCAGGAAAGGTTCATGTTTGGGGATGCTTCACAAAACAAGGATTAATCATATTCACGAGGAATTTGGATGCCAACTTCATGACCACGATATACCGTCGTGGACTTCTGCCATCAACCGATATGTGGTTTGGGGCAGGAAGCCGAGATTGGGTTCTTCAAGAGGACAACGACCCAAAACATCGCAGTGTAGCAGTTGGAAAGAGGAAAACGGCATAACTTCATTGGATTGGCCCTCGCCCTCACAGTCGCCAGATGCGAATCCGGTCGAAAAAGTTTGGGCTCTTATGAAGTTACATAACATAACATGGAAAAAAGATACGTTCAATAAATCATTTGAAACGGCTTCTAAGGGTAATATGGCGAAGTTTAACACGGTCATATGCTGACAAATTAGTCGATAGCATGCATTTTCGGTGTAATGAAATTACAAAGAATGGTGGCGACTGGACGCCACATTAATATATTTGCGCAATGAATAATTAATCATTTCAAGACGCTGTGGACTTTTTTTAAGATATCTTAATTTTTCCAGTGACTTAAGCCGATTGCTTTCTTGTTGAAACTATTGTACTTAAAACACTGGACGTTAATTTAGCATATGACACAAAGCTGAGACAGAAGACATCGTTTCTCATATGAAACTATGGGAATGGGCCACACACAATATAAATATAGACATCGATTCTACTAACTGTAACTGAATCTGGTTGGTTCCAGAATCTGATTCAGTTACAGAGCTTGGTGGTATAAAACATGTAAATATTCACACCTTTCGTGTGGTGCGGCTACATGTTTAAGTTAGTTAGATTATCTTCTTCTTTTTTTTTTTTTTTTGTGAAGATACATTTTTTTTTTTTTTTGTGGTTTCGGTTTCTCTGGATATTTCAAAGGCGTTTGACAGAGTGTGGCATAAAGCACTAGTGTCAAAACTGATTGCGCATGGGGTCGGGAGTAACTTCACACGATGGACCACGAACTTTCTAAGCGGCCGCTCTAACCGTGTTGTGATAGATGGTATTGTTTCGGAAGATCGTGCCATTAATGCTGGAGTGCCGCAGGGTTCGGTCCTCTCCCCTACACTTTTCCTTATCTTCATTAATGACCTTCTGTCATTAACGAAAAATCCTATTTAAGTACTCGTTTGCAGATGACAGCACCATTTCTCATTCATATGCCTGTTCAAAACGCCCTAACTCTTTGGAGATTGAGAGAAGAAGGCACGTTATGAATGACTCAATCAATAAAGATCTCCAGTCAATCTCCGAGTGGGGTCTTACGAATTGAGTTGAGTTCAATGCGTGTAAGACCCAATGTTGTCTGTTATCTAACAAACGAGTCTCCCAACGCCCCGTTAACCCCCTAGATATGAGTGGGGTAGGTATTGCGGAGACCGCGATATTCTTGATGTTCTGGGCATGTCCATCCAATGTGATGTTCGTTGGTATAAACACATTTTTGACGTGTCGAAAGAAGCAGCCAAGTGTCTCGGCTTTCTTAGGCGGTGTAAAAAATATTTCACTTTGACTGATCTCCTACCTATATACATCTACACCACCTATATACGTTTTAAATTAGAGTTTAATTCGCACCTATGGGCAGGAGCTTCACGAACACAACTGGAGCTCCTGGACCATATCCAACATCGAGCGATAAAGCTAAAAGGAGACAGTAGAGTTTCCAGCTCTATTGACTCCTTGGAACATCGTCGAAATGTGGCTTGTTCCTCACTGTTCTACCATTACCTTAACGGTAGATGTTCTTCTGAGATGCAAAAGCTGATGCCGCCAGTTCGTATGTTCAACAGAACTACACAATCAGCAAGCGGAACTCACGCCTTCCACGTAGACACGGTGTTCCAACACACTACGCATTACAGAGAAAGTTCATTCATCTGTCGTAGCGCGCGTATTTGGAATAACAATCCCTGCAACAATTTTTCCCAATTATTACGAGTATGACCCTTGCAGGATTAAAGCCAACGTTTCTCCCTCCTTTTTCCTCCCACCTATCAATCTTCCTTCCAATCAACACAATGCTCTGCATTTATAGGGTTACCCCCTGTATGTTGATTATATTTAAAACAAAAAGCCCATGGAGGTCCTAGGTCGAGTTTTTCTCATCCACTCATGTCGTGCGTGTTATATTTGTAGAGTTTTATGCCTAATCCGAACGGCGAGGTGAAAAGCTTTTCATAGGCAATTTTTACTCTTTTAGGTTTGCCATTGCATTTTTTGTACTTTTTGATTTTGCCTGTGCCGAGATTCGAACCACAGACACTCTGCGTAGCAGTCCAACGCACTACCACTACACCACAGCGACCAATACTTAAGTACCTTAGTTCGTTCATATGGCGTTCGACTAAAGTGACCAGGTGGTCCGATTATGTCGGGCAAAGGCATGCAGAAAATCTGCACAGTGGTTTCAGTTATTATATTTTGCCATTTTTGTAATAAATTATATGTAGATAAAGATTCGTTTAAATTATACTATACATACAACTCTTTCTCCCTCTTCCATTCCAGAACGATCATCACGCATTGAATTGAGGAAAGCTTAATAACATACTTCGAATTCTTCTTCTAAGCATAATTTAGATAAAAAAAAAACTATAATGTTTTCCAAATAGAACCAAGAAAAAAACCTAAAAACCAGAAACAAACGAAATTGCGACACAGAAGACAAGCAAATTGTAAGCAAACGAAAAAAGCTCTGTATAAATGTATTGTAAATTTACAGTTAAACCTTTTTATGTATTAATGTGTGTTAAATAAATGTTAGAAAAAAGATTAATTTTTATTTTCTATCAAACATTAAGCTGTTCATATTCCAGCAAAGGAAAAACAAATAATAAGAATGATATACATAAAGAAATATTACAATTAGTTAAAATAAAAAGCTTACAAAATGTACTACAAGCTAAGTTTCTTTAAGCTTCTCTTTCCACGACATGACATAAACAAATCAAAGAAAATAAATATATTGTACTTTTAAAACAACTTTTCTAACGCTCTTCTACATAGTTCCTTCTGAATTTCAGTGTTTTCGCTTTTGTATAAAAAATGTAATTATTCTTTCCTTCAGTCTAATTGTTTTCGTTACATTTTTAAAAAGACAGTAAAATAAACTCAAAAAAAAAAAAAAAAAAAAAAATAGTAATAAAATTGGAAGAAAAATACAATAATTTATAAAAAAGATTGTATGTACACATAAGGAAAAACAATACTATTATATACAATAACTATATATAAATATGTATATACATACTTATATACAACATATATATGTAATTATTTACTAATGTTATATATACTTTATATACATACGTACTGGCATATATTTAAAGATATGTACTTCTAAATGTGTAGCTAAACTTAAGAAAATATTACATAAAATTATTAAATTAAAGACAAATTAAACAAATAAAACTGACAATAGCATTAGATGCCGTTGATGAAATGAGATACAAACACCAAACAGATACAGCATGCAAAAGTTCTCTTGGACGCAGCTTAAAGTTTTAAGAATTTGCAAAAGAAAGCAGAAGGTAAAATTGTCCTGAATATATTTAAGCGTTTAACTTTCCGCTTACCAACAATACGCAACCGGAGTGACTTTTTGATTTTCATTTTTCATGGTAAGTTTTCCTCTGTTTTAAATCACTGCAACGCAAAGAGCGTAGAGTGCAAGAGAATTGAACTCTTTAAATGGTAAAATTGAAAGCTTAAAAGCTTTTCACTTGCTGGATTTGGAATACTTGCCACGCTCTAAATGCATAAAAGCTTTAAATATTGTATTAAACAAACAATTTATATTTTAAAGCTCGCATGCATACAAATTTAAGCTTCAAAGCTAAATTTTTCATAGAGTTAAAGTTTAGAGTTTAAAGTATTTCAAGTGCTTTCAATTTTAAAACTCTTTTTATTCTTCTTTTTTTTCTTAGACTATGAAATATGATTTTGCAAGTTTTAAATCGAATACAATTGAGCAATGAACTCAAAGAGAACTTTAAAGCATAACCACAAGCTTTTAATTATTTATAAAAACGTATTCCGTTTCAACTTGAATTCATTATCTTTTGTACAGGGTGTTTTTTTAGAAGTGTGGTTTGCAAGAAGAAATCAAACGCATATAATTTAATGTTATGGCCAAGAATTTATGTTTTAAAAACGATATCGGGCAAGTGGCCGCCGCGCCGCGGCTGGTTCGAATAAATTCCAGCCGAGAGGCCCAATTTTCGACCACTTTTTGCAGCAATTGGGGTCGGGCCGTATGTCAGAAATAACGTGCCGAATATTCTCTTCCAAGGCGTCAATCGTCTCGGGCTTATCTGCGTAGACAAACGACTTCACATAACCCAACACAAAAAATAGTCCAGCGGTGTTAAATCGCACGATCTTGGAGGCCACGCCACAGGCCCACGACGCGAGATAATGCGCTCACCAAAAGTTTCCTTCAACATATTGATTGTTTCGTGGGCTGTATGGCATGTAGCGCCGTCTTGTTGGAACCAGAGGAGACATCAACATCCTCCAATTCAGTCATGAAAAATTCATTAGTCATGGCTCTATAGCGTTCCCCATTGACTGTAATATTATGACCGGGTTCATCTTTGAATAAAACATGGACCAATGACTCCCTCTGCCCATAGGGCACACGAAACAGTGACTTTTTGAGGATGTAACGGCGTCTCAACAATGGCTTTGGCTTGTGGATTATGATCACTCCAAATGCGACAATTTTGCTTATTAACGTACCCAATGTCTCCAACCAAAAGTGAGCTTCATCGCTGAACAAAATTTTCTTGTGAAAATCGGGATCGGTGGCCATCTCGTTTTGGTAATAAATTTCCACGATTTGCAAACGTTGTTCAGGAGTAAGTCTATTCATTATGAAATGGCAAACCAAATTGAGCGTAAATCAAGTGACAGCTATCAAAAAGACTAACTTCGAAAAAAGGAGTGCCAGATTGAAAACCACACTTCTAAAAAAACACCTTTATAACATTACATAAATACTTCCTTGGCTTTTGTAGCTTTTTGCAGAAAAACAAAAATAAAAAAAGGATTGTAAAATAAATGACAAAAAAATACAACAAAACAATAATTACAGTTTTCTATATAAACAATATAAATATATAAATATGTATGTCTATAGCATTAATAAATACTATACATACGAACATTCATACAATAAATACTGGGTATATCACCCTTCATAAAATATATTCAAAACTATATTTCATATTCTAAAACAGCCAGAAGCAAAACAAAACAAAAAGCAAAATGAAATTCTACAAAATTGTGTAAATAACTGGAAAAGAAGAAAGAAATAAAATAAAAATTAAAATTTAAGTTATCCTTGTTTTTGTAAGTTATTTTATTGTAAGTCATTGAAAATGAAGATGAAGAAATAAGAAAATTAAATAAAAATGCTAAAGAATAATACAAAAAAAAAAAAAAAAAAAATATACATAATGGTTTTATTTATTGGATTGTTATTTTTTTTTTTTTTTTATTTTGGAAAAATTGTTTTTCCCGAATTTGGCAAGTTTATCATGTGAGATTATATTTAATGTAAGTACTTACTAAACATGCATAAGAGAATGTTTATTTATTTTTAAACATGGGTTCATATCTATTTACATATGAACCCTGGAAATTCCGAAGGATCAACGAACAAACATATATTTTTGTATTACAAAAAATATATGTTCACTTATTCGACTTCAATTTATATAGGACTTTTTCCTGATCTAATGTAAGGGAATGAAAGTCGTCTTAGTGAATGAAAGAATGAAAGTAAAAAAAATTCTCTTAAACTGAAGCATGAGATTTGCTTCTGTCAAATCGCTCAAGATACATAAGAGATTTCTCTCTCTGTAACTGTAATATTGGTGGTTCATGCAATAGCCACACATTAACTAACTAGTAACAATGAGAAAGTTCAAAACCTTGGCAAAGGTTCCGATGGCTGGTCTTATCTAATTTGGGACTAAGGAATTCAAGGCATTCAAGGAATTCAAGTCAACCGTTCTGTCAGATTGGTTTGAGTTTTTAATATAAAGATATTTTTATGTCTTCGACCTTATAACATACTTTTCAAACAGGGAACGAATTGAATTCTTTCTGTATACATACGTCAGGAGCGTAGGTAGGGAAGAGATTAAGGGAATGTATTCTCCCTTAGGAAAATTTATTCATATTAATCTACATCGACTCGTTTCGAGCCATTGATGGAACCAAAAAAAATTTCGGCCCATTTTAAATTCCTATCTACGCAACTGATGTTCATAATTTAAGATACAACAAAATAATTAACAATTGAAGTATTCACAAGGTGTATCATTCAGTATCGTATCCACTCCATAGCCGTAAATTCTCCCAGTTATAAAAAGTTTTACGACTTCATAATAATACGACTCCTGGTGAACACCCCATTTGAATTTTATATTTTCCAAATTTTTTCAATGTTTTTGATCCTTTTACCTTTTTCTCTAACCAATCTGACAAAACGTC
Source organism: Palloptera scutellata (assembly GCA_958295655.1). Classification (NCBI taxonomy): domain Eukaryota; kingdom Metazoa; phylum Arthropoda; class Insecta; order Diptera; family Pallopteridae; genus Palloptera; species Palloptera scutellata. Next base: position 47,254,323 of record OY282449.1, on the reverse strand, counting down.
CGCCGTCTATTTTTTTTTTACCACAGCTGCAAAAATATTTGTATAGACGCAATGAAATTAGTCTCATTGTTTTTTATTGTAAAAAAAATTTAAAAATTCACATTAAATGAACATTAGAGACCAGAATTAATTCATGACGTTTCTGCAATCAATTCAATTGTGAATTCAGTATTTGCTCTGTATCACTTTCTACTTTATTTATTTTGTCGAAACCCGAATTCAAACCTCATGCACATATATCATTTCGAGTTTTGTCGCATAGTGTAATTTTATGATAAAAGTTCACAAATTAAATGCTTACTATATAACATTCGAGCCCAATAAAAGCTACTTTTATACTAAAGCTTTAAAATTTGCGTTGTTTTGATTTGCAAACAGATCTTTCTATAATTCTCTTCGATATTTGCATATGTATGTTGTCCGCTCTTTAGCAAATTTTCTTATTATACACACATATGGTATATTCACATACATATTTGAAGAGCATTACACTCTTTTATGTATGTTACATATATGGGTTTTTATATTAAGAGACAGTAAGAGAAATAGAATGAGTGAGTGCAAAAATCGACAATACAAAATTAAAAGAGAACTGCACCACACCATTTTCTTTATTTTGATATTCCCATGCCCTGTTTCTCTTAATTTTCTGTTTGTTTGGTCACTGCTACACCTTAACCTTCACTAATTTGGATATGAAGTGCATATGAGAGAGCCACTCTTAACAAATTTCATGCTAATATGGAAAATGTTTCAAAAGTTGTGTTCGTGTCTGAACACCATAAAATATGCATTAATATTATTATTATTATATGCATATACTTATGTGTATATCTTTGTATCTGTACATAAAATATCCAATGCGTTTTAAAGCCAATGTATAATAAATCTTAATTATTTTTGTTAATTTTTGTTAAAACTAAAGAGAGCCTTTATTTTTTAGGGATAGTTTTTTTTAATTTCAAGGCTTACATATGAAACTAAATGGATATTAGACAGTGAAACTGATTGAAATGAAAGCTTTTGGTACTGCTGCTTTTCTGACTAAGAAAAATATTTCATATAATCTAGAGCAGTTCACCAGTGTGTCGTGTAATTAAGACCATGTATAGATTTAAAATATGCCATACATTGTATCTCAGATTTGCCATGAAAACTACTCTCTTTTGGCTTGAGTTCGAGTGATTACCTATTTCATTGGTAATTCTTTTAACACAAAAATCACATCCATCATGTTTTATAGCACAGTGATCATCGTTTACACTGTGAATCATTAGCAGAATCAGTGAATGCAAAAGTGAGGGAGAAGAGTTTTAAGTTTTACCTTTTTAGGGAAAGGCAAGGAAAAGGGGTGTAACTCTTAATTACCAAAATGCTAGAAATACTGCAAATTGAAAATGTACCTTAAAAAAAAAAATTTTCACATTAATTTAAATTAATTTTTTAACAAAACTTGTTGTAACAAAAATCTTTCTTTCTCTCTCTCTCTCTCTCACTCTCTCTCTTTTCTCTCATTTATTATTTATCACTCCATCAGTACATTGATGATATTGTTCGGACAAATATACTTTTTCTGTACAATTTGAAGACCAAAAGTACATTGATACTACAGTAACATTTTCCATACAATAACAGTAGAAATAATATTCAGGGTGTTTGCGTAATTCGTGTCCATAGTGCACCTGGGTGTTGAGCAGCCCAAGTGAAGGAAAAGTGTCCACAAAACATGAAAACGCAAATGCTTCCCTATGACCTTCATGGTAAGGGCTGCCTCTATAGAATTTTATTAAAAATCCATTTTTGTGATTTAAAATATTGTTTGCAAAGATCAAATAAAATTGCTGTATTTTTTTATTTTTAGTAAAGTCAGCTTTAAACAAAAAGTTGTTTTTCGTGACCCAACGTTTTATAGACACTTTTCATACACTCAGGCTGCCCAAAACGTCGGTGCAATGTGAACATGGACCACTGGAACGCCCAGTACTCTATCCTGAGATAAGTTAGGAAAATATGTGATAAAGCATTAATCCTTGCCTTATATTTAATCGAAAAAAATGGAACAACTCATTAATCATACATAAATCAGTATACGCTCTATTCTTAACATATGGTAATGATACTCTTACTACTGGCAATGCATTACAAGTTTTATGTTTCAAGTTTTAAACGCCGTCTGTTTCGCAACGATTAACTACTTCTAGTGAAAACAAATCGCACGGCTCTCAAAAGAGAGCATGTCATATCATGCATGGACACTTAAAATGATTATAACTCAAGAGTGATATTTGTATAGTAACTGTATGAACGAAATAATAAATGAGAAACTCTCACACTCTTATACACACACACTCTCTCAAGCTCTCATGCTCATTTCATTCAATTAGGTATGAAGTTGGGTTCTACGCTGTTACATGTTTATGCGCTATAAAATATGCTTCACTATTATAATGTAACCAAACATAAATGCTTTTAATGCGAGTCATAACAGCATAAATCTGTATTGGTATTGATGATGTGCCCACTGTCGCGAGGAAGTTATAAAATCTAAGTTCTTCCTTTCCTTCGATGTTTAAAAATGAGTACAACGGATAATTTGATGATATATTGGGTGATACTACAAATACTTGGGAAGTTAGAAACAAAAAAATAATATAACAACAAAAACTTTAGTGGTTTAATTTGGGCCAAGTGTGAGTACAGATTACTTAAATATAAAGCAAAAAAAAAAAATATTATGTGCTTATTTTTTCTTGGACGTAAACAGCACATCGTATACAATGCACTGGAGTTCGCACTGAAATTTATAAGTACATTTGGTATTCTAGTCTACTAATATTTTCATTTTGAGAATGCAATCATTTATATTGTTTGTGCACCTGCTAAAATCAAGTTTTTCCGAGTATTCTTTATTTCTAGCTACTTAATTCCATGTATCCATCCCGGAGCGCTCCACAGTACACTGTAGATCATCGAAGGAACTAGTTTAATTCAAAGTGAGTAAATAATATGTATAAAATATATGTATTGACATATGTATATGTACATATGTATGTGCTAAATATTTAATTTATATATGTACCTAGTTGTGGTCGCCGTGGAGTATTTATTAGTGCGTTGGCCTGCTACACAGAGTGTTCTGGGTTCAAATCTCGACACAGGCAAAAACAAAAAGTGGAAAAATACAAAAATAAAATTTTTCTACTCGGTATCACCTCTTGGCAGTAAATGGTAAACCTACAAAAGTAAAAATTGTCTATGAAAAGCTTTTCACTTCGCTGTTCGGATTCGGCATAAAACTGTAGGTCCCTTCCATTCATGTACAGAAATGTAACACGCACAACATGAGTTGTGCTCAGCATAGACCCAAAATATTCTTTTGCACCATTAAAAAAAATAAATATTACCTAGTTGTAAAATTCATGGAAAAAAAATTTGTCTGGAAAATAAATTTATTATTCCTTATTTTGTTACCTTTCTACATCTCTTTCGAATGCAATGTATTTTATTTCATTCTAACTCTCTTTGTTATACATATGAATTCATATTTTTTACTCAACTCAACTAAATCGAAATATTAAATAAATATTCTCTGTCTCTTTATTTTGAGTAAAATGGGACTCTTCAAATTTTTATTGCTAATCTCTTAATTGGGTGAGTAAAATAATATAGACTTGGTTGAAAAGGGTTTAAAATTGAGTTAAAAGAATGTACAAGTGTCAAATACAGGGTGTCTTTTTTTAAGTGTGGTTTTCAAGAAGAAATGAAACGTATATAATTTAATGTTATGGCCAATAATTTAGCTTTATTATAAAGATAAGGATTTATCATTATGTTTTAAAAACGATTTCCAACAAGTGGCCGCCGAATAAATTCCAGCCGAGAGGCCCAATTTTTGACAACTTTTTCGACCACAGGCCCACGACGCGAGATAATGCGCCCAACAAAAGTTTCCTTCAATAAATTGATTGTTTCGTTGGCGGTATGGCATGTAGCGCCGTCTTCTTGGAACCAAAGGTCGTCCACATCAACATCCTCCAATTCACAATTCAGGCACCAAAAAGTCATTAATCATGGCTCTAAAGCGTTTCCCATTGACTGTAACATTATGACCGGCTTCATCTTTGAAGAAATATGGACCAATGATTCCCTCTGCCCATAGAGCACACCAAACAGTGAGCTTTTGAAGATGTAACGGCGTCTCAACAATGGCTTGTGGATTATGATCACTCCGAATGCGACAATTTTGCTTATTAACGTACCCAACGTATTTAACCAAAAGTGAGCTTCATCCCTGAATAAAATTTTCTTGTGAAAATCGGGATCGGTGGCCATCTCGTGTTGGGCCCATTCACCGAACGTGCGACACGCTTCATGGTCGTTCGGCTTCAATTCTTGCACGAGCTGGATTTTGTAAGATCCCAAACCAAGATCGTTCCGCAAAATCTTTGATAAAGTGGATGGGCACAGCTCCAATTGATGCGCGCGATGGCGCGGGTCTTCTTCGATACTCTTTTCCACAGCAGCAATAGCGTCTTCGGTGTGCACTGTACGGCGTCTCTGAGGCATTAACCACTAGAGTAAAAGTGGTGCGAAACCGATCCATGGTTGCTCGAATTACCGACACTGCTTTGTGATTATGTCGACCGAATATTTGACGCAGCACGCGATACGTCGCGCGAACCGAACCATTATTTTGGTAATAAATTTGCACGATTTGCAAACGTTGACCAGGAGTAAGGCTATTCGTAATGAAATGGCAAACCAAATTGAGCATAAATCAAGTGACAGCTGTCAAAAAGACCAACTCCGAAAAAAGTATTGCCAGATTGAAAACCACACTTCTAAAAAGAAACACCCTTTATAATTATTCCGCCTGAATGACTATATACAATTTTGTGAAGTAGGCGTAGTTGTGGCCCAACGATGATAATTTTTTCATCAGATATTTTTTAAAGTTATTCTAACTGTGCATAGCAAATTTGGTTCTATTTACTTCTCTATTTTCCTTGATATTTCCATTATATGGGAAGTAGGCATTGCTTTTGATCAATATTGGCAATATTCAGAAAAGTTGTTCAAGACATAGTGTCTTAATGATGTGTATCAATATCCATTCGCTTGAGAATTACTTTCAATATAACTATTTAAAATTCTCACTTGTATGGGAGGTACCACGCCCACTTGAGCGATTATGCCCATTTCAAAATTTACCCTCTTCCTGACAATATAAAATTTAAGGTCTTAAGTTTTACTTGAAATTGACAGATGGACAACTCCTCTATGCACGCTGACCCTTTATGTTTACATTCTAAAGGGGATTGGTCAAGTAAATTCAAAATATTTGTTATTCATTAAAATTTATTGTTTCGCCTTCACAGTAGACCCCTTCCGGAATAATATAGTTATGCCAACGAATAATCCAATCATCAAAACATTTTTCAAACTCATTTTCTGAAATCGACTTCAGTTCTCGCCACGAATTCTCTTTTTATTCTCTTCTATCGACTGAAAAAGGCTGCCTTTTAGTAAGTACCTAAAATTTATAAATATGGTATACGCACTAAATTGGATTAAATATTAAGTGAATTTAAATATGCTTGAGTTCGAAGGTTACTCTTGCGTGAGAGAAACTTGGTGCAATTTTATTGCAAGTCACAGGAAAAGTTGCTCGTTATGAAATGTATAACAATTTTTATATTTGTTCCAACCTTTCACTCTTCGGCAGAAGTCATTTCTTCCTTGTACCGAAGGTTTTTGTTGGATATTTCTGTTACAATTTTAAGAGGGATGAAGGGTAAATGGGTAAAATTTATAAATAGATAAAGTATATCACCTTCTGTTCAAATCCAAAATTAAGGTTCCCCCCAACTCCAAACAAGAAATTTTAAAATTTTCAAAAAATATATTATTAATAATATATACATATAAGTATATGCTTAGTATATACTCGTATGTATGTATTTCATATGTTAAATTTATTTGTTTATTTCTATTGACAATTGAGAAATTTGGAAATGAATAACAATATTTTGCCAGAAAGGTTCATATGAACAAAATGTTCAAGTATCAAAAATGGAATCCCTAATCAAAGGCCACTTAAAACATTGCATATAAAAATTATAGTATTAACACTCTCAATCAAAGCTGCTCTTGACATGTGTAACCAAGTGCAGTGTAATTAAAATCCTTTCCTAAACATTTAACAATTCGATTTACTTTTCCTTTTTATCAGCTTTCAATTTCGGCGGTACCTTGGTAAAAACGATCACCATACTCCTCGCCAAGCTCTTCAAAGGGAAGAAATACAAATGATCCTGGAGAAAATATTCTTATTTTTCTTTTTTGTTTTGTTTTCTCCTTTTTCTTTTCTACTAAGTATATTAATTTTTTCTAAGTTATCAAATTTTTCTCAAGATATCTAATACATAATAAAATTTATTTATATTTAATAATTATGTACGAGCAAGTAATATTACAACGTAGGGGGTTTGCTTATGACTAAAACTTACTTCATCACTTACTCTAAATTACAGACGCTTACACGCTAAAGATAATATTGGTTACATATCCTAAATATATTCACATCAACATTTCGTGACTTATCTGATTGTGAATAATTGAAAAATACGAATGTTTTCAGTTTGCGCGCTCATTTAGATTAAATAAATATCATATAAAAGATTTGGACAGTGGTTACCGGTGTCATTTATAAATATTGTGCAACTAAATTCATTAAATGGAATACATATCTAGAAAAAGTGAGAGGCACGAGTATTTTATTTTTAACCTATAGTATGTATCTTTCAAGATATATTGATAAAAAATATTTTTATCAAATTTTACCAGAGGAGAATCACATGCTCTTTCTACAAGCAACTTCAAGGTCAACTTCAAGGGATATTCTTTCTGCAGTAATGTGCTGGGACTGCAGCAACACAAAAAGCAATACAACGACACAGACTAACTGTTTCAAAATAATTTAATTTTTAATGGCACAACAGCCCATCGTAGGCCTAGAACGAGCTATTGCCATCCACTCATGTCATGCGTGTTATGTTTGTACATGAATGGAAAGGAACTGCGGTCTTATAACGAATCCGAATGGCGAAGTGAAAAGCTTTTCATAAGCAATGATTTACTCTTGTAGGTTTGCCATTGCCTGCCAAGAGGTGGTGCCGTGTAGAAAAATTATTTTTTCCACTTTTTTGATTTTTGCCTGTGCCGAGATTCGAACCCCGGACACCCTGCGTAGCACTACACTCTGCGACGCACTACCGCCACGCTACAGCGATCACTGTATGTTTTAGTGTTATTAAAAATGGCTTAAAGTACATGCATACAATATAAATCAAAAGTTAATGAAAAGAAGACAAAGGGAAAATATCCACACCAACAACAACAACGCACTTAGTAACTGCAATTTGTGTAAAATCAATTAGCAAAACGCGCTTTTCTTACGCTCACTTTTTAATTTTCTGCGATACCAATCGAATGCTTTTGCTCTTCACATTTAAGTTCCACTCTCTGCCTTTGGCAGTGTATTGCTAAAGCATTCCACTCAACATTATCAGTTGTTTTTGTATCTTGTTGTTGTTGTCATATAATATTTTAGTGCACGCATTTCTTGAGTTATTTAGTATGAGAGCATATAAGAGAAAGATAGAGAATGAAAGAAAGATAGGTGGAGAACGCTTCAATCATCGTGAAATAACGTATTCTCTCTCCACAAGTAAGCAAGCAAACAAGCAAACAAGCAAACAAGCAAAATCAACTTCAAAGATTCTTTTGCTTCTTAGTAAGTATGTAGTTATCGCGTTTTCATTTTTCGCTCATTCATTCAATAAACCCAAACAAAAAGCAAAAGTGTTCATAAACCCAATCGCTACAGCGCGCTAGCCTCAGTTCTAATTTAAACGTGAACGCGTTCGGGCGTATACGATTTAATTAAAAAATATAAAAATAAATAAAGTAATAGAAAAGTAGTTTGTGATTTCAGAATTATGTCGATTTACATATGTTTTTACGTATGAGCATTAAATTTGCGTACATTTTTTCCTAACTATTCCGAGTGAAAAGTTTGTGACTTATAAAAATAAAAATAAAAATTTCTAAAATCTTAAAAAATAATAATTTTTTAACAATTTTGGTATATAATTTTCAATACTATTCGGTGTTAAATTGTGATTTATTTAAAAAATTAATATTTGTGGAAATTTAACATTAAAATAAAACAAAAATAAATAAAAGTAAACGAAGAAGCGGCAGCAGTAGTACATTGTAATTGAATGTATGTATGTACGAGTATGTATGTATGTATGTAAAGAATTTGTTTTTGTTTGATTTTTTTCGTTTTTCCGTTTTTGGTAAAAAGTGACACATTGTTGTTGCTGTTCTAGTGTGTTTTTGTTTCCATCACTATTGACTTATGCTTTATTTTACCTACAAGTTTTGGCTCTAGCTGTGATTCTGCCTCCTACTCTTTTACGAGTACCTATTTATGTTTCATTGTTGCTGTAATTGTGTGCAGTAGATTTTTATTGTTTATTCTTTGTTGCTGTTTTGTTTTCTTCCTCGAATGTGTTTGGTTGACATCGATTACTTTGTTGTTGTTTAATTTAGTTTGTTTACTTTATTAACAGGGAAAATAGTGCAGAAGAAATATGTAGACACATTCATTTACGATTTCCATAGTATTTTCTTTATGTGATTTCTATTTAAGTTTATGGTTTTTTCAATATACTTTATAGTTTTTTTTAATAAGTAAAAGTTTTTTTTGAATCGCTGATTATGTTCTCTACATTATTTTTTTTTTTATTATTCACGATAGTGTAAAATGTGTATTTATTTTTTTTTTTATAATGTTAGGTTTCACCATACGCCCCACAATAAAAATTTTTTAAAAATTAACAACTAATAAACAAGTGAATGGAAATTTTGTATTGAGTTTTAGTTTCTGGATTGTTTCTCTAGGACTACAAAACAAATTTGAGAAAGTATTAAAAGGAATTTTTGGGCATATGTATGAGTAAATGATTTATGATCCCTTAACGCATAATTGAAATTCTTGTGTTTTGAAAATGGTTGAGTTTTCTTGCTTTTCTTCCTACTTGCAAACAGTTTTTCCCACACCCTTTCATTTATGCAAACAATAATGAATTTTTTTTTGTTAGTTGTTTCTGTTGGTTAAGCTTATGCTGACCTCATTTTATCCTAGATATACACACAATACATACTTACTTACTTACTTACTTACATTTGAACATAGGCACCTAAGTACCGTGTATGTGTATTAACCCCAAATTACAGCATTAAGTAAGCTTGCTTGCTGGCGCCGAATGTGGGGCAGTGTTGCAAGTATTGCTGTTACCAAAGTGTTAAATTTTGTATTAAATTGTATATTTTCTAGGAAAAGAATATTTTCGTATTCTATATGATTAATTTGATTAGTTTCGTATCTGATAAATCTGAATTGTGAGTAAAAGAAAAAATTAAATAAATTATTTGCTATCAATAAATAACGCATTTCCACAAAGTTGCTATATTTTTCTTTATTGATGTGAACCCTTTTCGATAGCTCCTCATAACTTTGTGTATGCTTTTACAGATCATGAATGAGCTCAAAATATTTTCAAGGAAGTCCTTAACTCTCGAATACTAAAGAGGCACCTTTGCAACAGGTTTATCTAACATTTTATTTTGAACACATTAATATCAGTCATGCAGTGCAATTTGCATAAATTGCAACTAATGGGGAAAATCAGAGGCGCTTTATTAAACCGCCAAAAATTTTTGAATTTTTTATGCAATAAATCTGAATCATCAATAATATGGTAACTGGTTAAGTGCACAATTTATGTATGTAATATGTAATATGTAAAAACAAAAACTTGCTTAATTTCCTTGAGAACTCGATGATGTGAAATTTTCCACAAAGATAAATCAATTGCGGCTTGTAAATTGTTGATAATCAATTTTTTTTTTAATAAAAATACAATTGCATTAGTTTTCCATATTAGGCGCTATAGAATTTAGTTTCTTTAGCATGGAAGTGAATTTTCAGCAATATACTTACATAATATTTCACATAACACGCTGTGGTGCAAACTATAAAGAGCTCAACAAAAGCATTTATTAGATATGAGGTAAGCTGAAAATTTTACGAAGAAAATTTTGTTGCGCATATTATTATCATTTACTTCATTTATGTTTTTATTATTAGAAATTTCACAAATATGTGCAAATAAATACAAAAAAAATGAAAGCAAAAAAAAAAAAAAAAAACAAAATTGTAAACAAAAAAAAAGTGAGAAAAAGCAAAAAATAGTACAGGAAAAAATTTATGAAAAAGAAGCCGGCAGTCGAACTTCTCTCTAGGCTCTAGGCCAAAGAATGAAACATGATGAAAGTAAATTTGTTGTCAAAACAGTACAACAACAACAACAGCAACAATAATAATTATAAAAATATTAAAAATAAATAAATGAGAGCCAAAATAATATGAAATAAAAAAATATTAAAGACATTTAATTTTTTTTGTTCCTTTGTTTTGTTTACAAAATTTGTATTTCCATTTATTTATATTTAAATGTTCTGTGCTTTTAAAAGCAGAAGAATGAGAGAGAATGAGTTGCATATTTCTTTTTAACGCTTGCTACTTGCTAAATATTCATTTTAATATTTGCCAAAAAGTTAATAAAATATTCTCCCTCTAATATAATTTCAGCTCAGAAAAAGCAAAACAAAAAATTATGTATTTTTTTAGTCATAATTTTCAAAATTTATGTGCCTCTTATTTCGGTCGCAGATGGCTGACACGCTGACGTTTTCTTCTTACCGTGTGTTTTGCATGTTATGTATGTATGTATGTAATTTAATAATTTTTTTAATTTGTCGTGTGAATTTTGGTTTTTCTATTTACCTTTTCTCATTTTATTGCGCAAAGATATTTAATTGTTTATTTAAATGGTATTTTTCGTTTGTTTCTTTTATTATTTTTAATATTCGTATTAATGTTTTTTGTTATTGTTCTATCTTTTTCTTTCTCTTTTCCAGCCAACATTTGAATTGGAATATTAATCATATTGCTATTATTATCAGCAATTTTTTGGCTTAAAATATGAAGAGTTTATTACTAGATATAATTTGCTTTCCCCTAATTTTGGTAATGTTTCCTTCTTTCATTGAAATTAATTATCACATATTCATCACTGTCGCAGAAATTTTCAATTTTTACATTCGATTTATTTGAATTTTGGGTAATTTTGTAAGTGACAAAATATTGTAGAAAGAGAAATATTTATGAATTTCAATATAGTTGATATGCACAGATTTTAATTTATAGTCATACTTTCTATTATTCATGATTAACCATGCCAATCTAACCTAACTCTGCTCACTTAAGCATCCCCAAATACCCCAACCTTTTCTGGATGCTTAATTGATCTCTGAACCATCGTACTGTCTGTCCTTGGTGAACCCGGCACGTTTCATGGCACTTGCTATCTAAAAACAAAATTCGCCTGTATACTACTGTGGCAAAAAGTAGTAAGACTTTGTTCATAATTTCAAATATTTTTATTCATTCTTCCAAATCTATTTCGTCCCCTTCAAAGTAATCCCCCAATACAAACGGCCCCAATACACTTGTGCCAACGTTTTTTCCAATTCTCGAAACAGTTGTTAAAGTCAATTTCCGGAATAGCCTTCAATGCGCTTAGCGATTCATGTTTAATGTCTTCAATTGACTCAAAACGGTAACGGTGTCCACGAAGCGGTTTTTTGAGTTTAGAAAATAGCCAAAAGTCACACGATGCTAAGTCAGGCGAATAGGGTGGTAGGGTGGTTGCGGAACGATATCAGTCGAATATTTAGCAAAATGGTCTCGTAAACCCAATGCAGTGATTTTGGAACCAATCGTGCATTCACTCTTCTTAGGCCCAAATGATGTTTTAAAATGGTTTTCACTGATCCTTCCGATATTCCAACGATGCCAGTAAGGTCTCTGACTATTAATCGTCGATTCTCGAGCACCAATTCCTTGATTTTATTGACCAGACGTGTTGATCATCAGTTGATGTTGATGGCCGTCCTGGACGTGGTTCGTCGTCAACGCGTTCTCGACCATCTTTGAACAATTTGTACCAATCAAAAACACTTGCTCCTTGCTCGCGACATACAATTATCTCCGAAGGCCTTAGGCCTTTTGCAACATTCTGAACGTTTCGGCACCAGAAATTTGATTCCGCACACAAAATTTAATGGAACTTCTTTGTTGAATAATTTCACTCATTGTGAAAATCGCCGAATGCACTTTTTGTACTTCAGAACTTCAGAAAGACAAGCGTATACTAAACACTAATGATTATTTTGATGTGACATTTGGCACAGATGTCACCGACAGTCATACCAACCTTAAAAAAATAATATTTTGATGAATGGGTTTCCGCGCGAAATTTAAATTAAAAAGTCTTACTAACTTTTGCCCACAGTAGTAGACCACGATGTTCAATTAATCATCCTTTTGTTCGTAATCTTGCTGTTTGCCCTCTTTATTTGATTTGTTGTAGACAAGGTTTTGTTTATTGAGGTAGCTCAGAACTCAGTTTGCAATAATTGTAGGCAGTCTCGGATTGTAGTGAGGCTTACACACTAATGTCCTTCCGAGACAAATTTTTGCTGGGATTCTTCCAGCAATAGCTCACTTTATCACTGTGCGATACGTGCCATGACCATTTTCTATAGATTTTAATATGGAACCAAAACTACGATCTTGCCATTTGCCAAGGGTTATTATTTGAAATATATCTGTTATTTCAGCTCCTCTCCTCGAAAAGAACAATTAGGATAGGTGTTACAAAATTCCATATAACTTCAGAGTACAAATAAATGAAAAATTATCGAGCCCATAACAATTAACTTTATAAATTTTTTAATAAGATTTCAAAAATAGTTTATGTTTGGCTTAGGCAATTTTTCACCCTGATCCTGAGTGGTTTTCATTCCGTTCGTACTTCGGGCTAGTTTAAATTCACAATAAGCTTCGGCTTCAAGAGTCGTCTCCAGGTTTGATAGTTTCCCTACTCTTCAAATTTCTTGAAATAAACTCCACTGTTTTTTCTTCATATCTCAAGTTTTGCTGGATTTGGCAGTATTCAACTCAACAAATCACAATTTTAAATCATATCTGGTTAAAATGTTCTGGGCCCCTGTGTGTCCAGTGCAGATAAGTTTCATGTTTCACAGCGCTGAGTAAAGCAATGGTACTCGGTTGAGATGGATGACTAGCTCAAAACCGAGTGCAGTTTTCTATTTCTGTAAGCATATCTCAAGCTGCTTGTTCCCAATTTTACACTACCCAGGCAATTAAAAGAATTCATTTTATTCCACCTCGCTGCTATACAATTGAAATTCACACGACCAACCATTTTTCATGTGTACGACCTTAGTCTAGGGATGCTGACTTGATATTTTAAAATTCAAAGTAAAATCCTTCCACGAAATGTAAGTATTTAACATTTCAAAAATATTTTGTATGTAAAATTGTTGAATTTTATGTGTGAAGATATAAAATTTTTCCATTTCTGAAGCTTTTCGTTCATGACAGACTTAGGTGTATACATTGTTAATTATTTTGCGCTGCCGTTGCTGCTCATTTTGTGGTTAGTCTTCAAAATACATATTTGAAATTGTATAAAAATTCGTTATTATTACTTGAATATCGTTTACTTTTTGCTAAGCTTTTTTTTTCTTGTTGCTGTTGTTGTTCTATATATTTCGATTTCTTTGAGCTTGATTGCGCAGCAAATTTTTCTTTAGACTACAGTCTCCAGTTGTTTTTCTTTTTATGTTTTTTATTCTATAAGTTCTTTTGCATTCTATACTTACCTCTCTCTCTCTCTCTCTCTTGATCTCTCTTCTTCTTTTCCTTTAATTTCCTTTGCTGCTGCTCACCTTCTGCTCATTGTATTTCATTTGCACTTCTTCCCATACAAAAAATTTCGTTGATAATTTGTTTTTCTTCTTCTATTTTAACAATGATGTTGCTGATTTTCTGCTGATGTTAGTGTTGATATTATGGCTGCTATAGTTGCTGCTTCGAATGATGATGGTGTTGTTGATATTGTTGTTACTTCTGCTCATGTGATTGTGAATGATGGTGGTAGCAATCAATTTCGCATCCAAAGGTGTTACAAATTTTGTTTGAGACTTTTCTTTTCTTCATTTTCTTTTCTTCTGTTTTCTTGAAATATATTTAATTTTTGTGGTTATTATTTTTATTTCATAGTAAAGTTTTTGCTGCAGTTCTTGTTGTTTTTCTAATTATTTTGTTGTTGCTTTTTTAATATATAATATTTTAGCTAGTTGCTTTAGTTTTTTAATTTTATTATTTTTGTCTAAGTGACTGATTGACTGGATACAGTCAAGTGCGTTTGACATGAACTAATTTAACCCTTTGACAACAAGTATCGTCTTGTTTAACGGCGAATACGCCAAGACTACGCCAATGAAGGATGTACTGAAAATGTTACTAATTTTTTGACCAACTTTCATCTCATTTGGTGGCTAGCTGGAACCAAATACAAATATGACCTTCCCTAAGCTTTTGTAGCCTCAACTCTTCTTTATAAGTCATCTTTGAACAGAAATGCTCTATATCCTACCTCCAAATTTATGAAACAAAAAGAATTGTAGGTAATAATATTTGCCTGATGTCGTCAGAGGGTTAAGATAAGAAAGAAACTTTCTCCAAATTCGCTTTATCCGCACTTCACTGTATGAACTCCTGATTTTCGAACACGTATTTATTTTGGTTACTTGTTTCTTTTACAATTTGGCAATGATTCTCATTCGCATTCACTCAATGCCATTTTTTTTTTTTTTCATTACCTAATTTGAGATTTTTGTTTCATTTATTTATAATTAATTTTTTACAAATTGTAATTTAATGTATTTACTATTTATTTATTCATTTACTTACACATTTACGCATACAATTACTAATTGTTGTTGCTGCTTGCTTGTTGTTGATTTCCCGCAGTTTATGTTGTAGTTTGTTATGATTTTTCCCCATACCCACAATCAATATACAATAGTACATAATTACTCACTACAGTTAATAATTGCGCTTGTAATTTTACAAAAATTAGATTAATTAAAAAGCAGCAGTAACAGCAGCAACATAATTATAAAAATATTGAGTATTTAATTGATTTTCCTAATTGCGTGTAAATTTTGTAAATCGTTCATTACTAAATTTATGAAGTGAAATAAGTGTTGCTAATGCAACTACATATATGCTGCATATATGTACATATGCTGCATTACAATCAGTGTGTTGCTCATAAAGAATTCAAGCTAAGAATTCAAGGAGATTTAATATGTGCAAAAAAAGGAGCCACTGGACAAATGAATAGGTTTTCGGCAGCAAATTAATCGTATTACATGGTATTAAAGAACTTGAAACCGTTTAAGAAGAAAGCTGCATGCTTGGGAGATTTGATACCTCTGATCGCATTTTTAAATTGCATGTTTAATTAACTTTTTTTTACTCCTTTAGAATCGTTTTCTATATTTTGGCCGGGGGTGAAAGATCGTCGCCACAGCGAAAATTGTCACAGAAACGATTTTATTGATAGAGGGCGCTGGCGATCAGTTTCTCATAAAATTTTTTTCATACTCGATTGATAGAGAGCACTGCCCATCAATTTATCGGCTAATTTTAAATTTTAAACAAAAATTTGACATTTCAAAACAAAAATCGTTAGAAATTTCTTGAGCTGAAAGAATGAGCGAGATTATAATGAAAAAACAACAAAAATGCGATGCACAAACAAATGCCGATTATGTTACGATAAAATTTTCTGTAATATTTGCTGCTAAAAGACAGCGAGAATGTAGACTTCGTCGTAAAATGGAGGCCTCTAAATTCATATAGTGTGTAGAATTCTGGGAGATTCAGTGATTGAGGTTAAGTTTCCTGCCTTCAAATGTTTTTTAACTTAGGAAGATCATATTGTATGATGTGTTCATCATTCCAAGAGAAGTAAAATTCCCCTGGGATCCATTAGTGGTGTAAGAGACATTCGTAGAAAATCAATTTACAAATGTTTAGTCTTGGCATTTCCTCCCCCTGCGGTAATAAAATGGAAATAAATTAGCCTTCCATTATAGGAAAACTACTTCAAGTGTCATAACTAAAATTTCTATATTTCTACTATATATTTTAGATACTATATACCTAATATAACTTTTTCCATAATAGGCAAATATGTAAATCGAAAATACTCGGTCGAGATAACAATTTTACTCCTGGCCAAAATCAAACCGCAAATGAGTAACTTTGTAATGATAATTGGTAGTTGATCTACTTTGAGATTACCCTGTACTGAGAATTAGCTCAACGGTTTGGACTTGATGGTACCGTATAAAGTGCTGCTATAGGTTATAACGCACAACACGCACAACATGAGCGGATGCGAAAAGCTTAGCCGCTACATGCGGTCATAGTCGACACTGATAGAATTGAAGTTCATTGTGGTAAAGGCATAACACTTGCCACAATGGCTGTCTATCTCTTTATCGGTGTCCTCCGTGATTGCATTCGCTCTCTCATTCACCCTCCTTCTTCCTCCCACCTATTAATCTTCCGTCCATTCAACAGAATGCTCTGCATTCATAGGGGTACACCCTGTGTGTGTGTGTCCAAAAACAAAAACAAAATACTATTTGTCTCATCGTACGTTAAGAGGTGCCGTGCCCCATACTTGGTTGATGTTTGAGTTCTAGAGCTGAGGGCGGCTCAAGACGCCATCACAAGAAGATAATATTTTGTAAGTTTTATAAGCTCATACTTATATAATGACAACTTTTATTGATGTCACCCTATATTATCACTCTAACCTACTATATACAGTGTGCTGCGAAGGGTACAAAAAATTGTGGTCGCTTAATCGCAAAACTATCTAGGGGTAATGTTTTCTAGTTGATAACATTACTAAATACACCAATCCTATGAAGCACACGTTAACGGTCAGAACAAATAATCAATTAACACCTAAGTTGAGTTCTTTTGGATGTAGAAATTATCTCTTGATGGACATATTTTTGATCCTATAATAATCCCTTCAAATTTAATGAACCATTGGAAAACAGGTAAACTACCTGTAGTCATGGAATTTCACACTTTTTGAAATTAAAAATTTTGGAAATGAAGCTTTCTTTGGCAATTACATAAATTGAGTATCACTATCGCTGTGGCGTAGTTGGTTGTACGTTGGTCCGGGGAACAGGCAACATCAAAAATTACATAGAAAAAATAATTTTTCTACGCGGCACCATACAAGAGTAAAAATTGTCTATGAAAAGCATTTCACTGTAGTTGGATGAGAAAAGCTCTACATGGGCTGTTGTGCCACTAAAAGAAGAAGAATAAGAAGAAGAGTGAAACCACTAGTAATGAGCTTTTCTTTGCATTGCTTATACCTGTCTTATTACTTTGGCTGAGTTCCAAAAGGCATCGATTCAAAGCATCAGAGTGTTTTACTACTAAATCGTTGGAGTGTAAATTTACAATACCGTTGTGCAATATAATAAATTTACCATTCAGCAGTAAAATATACGGATGCTTTACATTTAGGAACCCAGCCTGAGCAGGCTAAATACTCTCTTGTCAGAGCCACATAATTTGTTTATAATTGCCTATGAAACTATTAATTATTTTTCTCTATTTTCAGGATCTCACAGTTGACTTCAAACACAAATCAATAAATTAAAGCATAAAAAACAAAAGTGATTAAAAATCAATATTACATACGTTAATAAAAAAATAAACTCTGGTTGTAATGTAAAGCATTAAAATATCATTAAAAGCTTATTTGCATATTTAAAGTATTAATTTGAAAGTATAAATGCGTCGTCTTAAATAAAATAAATCTCACTTCAATTCACATAAAAAAGTAAAAATACAATAAATATATATAAAATTTACAAAAAAAAAACCTTTGTTTTGCATATCAATTTACAATTTACAATTTACAATTACAAAAACAAAATACGAATAAGAATATTTGTTTTTCTTTTATTATTTAATATTTATTTTATTGCAATTTATTGACCTAATAACCTCAATTTGTGTGGAGCTATGTGAACACCCGCGCATATTCAATGAAAACGTGTTGATTCTTAGTGCATCGATTTATTCTTGAAAATATTAAAATTATTAAATAAATTCAATTTTAATTATACAAATTTAATAACATGAAAATTGCAAAAATTATTAAAAACTAATTAACATATTAATTGTTAATTTCAATTTATGACAAAAGTTTAGTTGAGTTAAAACAGAAAAGAAAACATTTGGCCTCAGGCGACGCTAATATATTTTAACGTCATTCAGCACCCACCAGAATAAACAATAATCGTCATCGTTGTCGGCGTTGTCATCGTCATCATCATCATCATCACCAACAACAATAACAATATCATCAAAGGAGCAAACGCCACCAGCAAGCAAAATGAATCTGTGCAGCATTAAGCGTTTGCTTGGCATCACTATGATTTTTCTCATGCCGATGCAGTTAATCAATGCCTCGGCTATACAAATAACAGGTAAGCTTCTATGTACTTATACTTGAGAAAATACATAGTATTTTTAAAATGTCAATTGTATGGAGTAAGTAAAGGCAGTTACGTATGAGGTGCCCCCTGCTAACATCTTGCACTAGTAAATAACTAAATTGAGGAAATATAGGGAAACATCACCAACTTAAATAGTTCGATATCTTGATTGCTGCAATCTTAATCTATTTTATTTTGAAATTATGAAGTGGTTGCAAGTTACCACTGTGAGCTTTTGGGAAGAAAAGCTGATGATATGGCAACATCGTCCTCAATTCAATTATAGTAACTTTGATGCTGTTACTGTTGCTGTCAAGTAGCAAGCTGCTTTGGCTGGAAGGGTAAAGAGAACTAGTATGAGAACAGTGCTGTCAATTGGATTCATTGGCTGCGAAAGTAGATCTTAGTCAGCAAGATTCTATTTTTCTTCATATAATGACAAATTCATTTTTTTTTCACTTCTTTGAATTCTATTTTCCTTGCTCCAAATCGTAGCATGATGCAATCGAGATGAACAATTTCCCCTTTCACTTTTACTATTCAAAAAGTAGATTTCCAGCAGTGGGATTCTATATTTATTTTCCACTTGGTTCCGAATGATGAACTCATGAAGTAAGATTGTATTTTTCCTATTTTGATTTGGAAAATAGAATTCTGTCAAGGTTATTAATTTGTTAAATATCCAAACCTAGAAAATTGATCCATTAAGAAATAAATTTTTGGTTAATGTTTTGAACCAAATATTTATTGGAATTAAATTCGAAAATTTATATTAATTCAAGTCTCACCGATTGCTTCTCTGAGTTATCAAAATAACAATTTCAGTGATCCAGGTCTCAAAGTTAGCAAGTAACAGTTTCTGAGTTTTATGAATCACAGTGATTTAAGTCTCATCGATTTGAAAGACTGTAAGAGTGAGTGTCATGTTGAAATGAAACAGTTCACTAATGATTTGAAAAGCAATCACAGGGATTTAAATCTCGCCGATCTTCAATAAATCCTCAAATTTTAAAAAAGTTAAGAATGATTGACAGCTTGGCAAGTAGAAGCAACAACAATTTGAATAATAAATAAAAACATTTTAGTAGGTACTAAACTAAACAATAAAACTAAAATCAAAAAAAAAAAAATGCAATTCAAAAATTGCCTTATTGAGTCTTCAAAGTGATAATCACAGCTAGTAAGATTAAGTGATAAGTTTACAATTAACAGTTCGTCTCATCAATCTCGAATATGTTGATCCACCCAAAGTTCTCAAAGTAACAATCCTATTACGTAGTAATAGTTTCTGACAAGTAACAATTCATCACATCACTCACTCTCACCGAAATTGTACTTTCTTCTGACAATGATGATTTAGATAAAAAGGAAAAGAAAACTTTTTATCATTTTGATAATCACAGCTAGTAAGATTAAGTGATAAGTTTAAAATTAACAATTCGTCTCATCAATCTCGAATATGTTGATCCACCCAAAGTTCGCAAAGTAACAATCCTATTACGTAGTAATAGTTTCTGACAAGTAACAATTCATCACATCACTCACTCTCACCGAAATTGTTCTTTCATCTGACAATGATGATTTAGATAAAAAGGAAAAGAAAACTTTTTATCATTTTGTTTTCAAATCGCTTCCAGCAATTTTAACTATTTTTTTTTTTTTTAAGTTTCCGTTATTAACAAATAATGAAAATGATAATGTTTTATATTTTTGCATTCCAAAAAATTCTTTTCTTTAAGTGCAAATTTTTATCTCAATTGCGTTGTGAAAGTGGAAAAGAAAAACATAAAAACACAAATAAATAAATTGATTAATTTCTTATTTTATTCTGTAGATTTATCTTTTTCACTTTTATTTGCAACGCGAAAATTTTGACGTCATCTTTTGAGTGTGATTGTTCGTTGTTGTTGTTATTTTTAGTATTGTTCTCGTTTTTCTTTTGCTATTTGCTTCAATTGTTTTTCTATTGCTATTGCGTTTTAAACTAATGAGATCGTTGAGATATTTTTCTATCCACCCAGTAACAAAATATGCGTGACTTTTTTGCGACTGCACTGAAGCGAACTTAATCATAAGTTTTTAATGAAACAAATCGAACATTCTTATAGTTGAGTCGATGCTGAATGAAAAACCTTTAAAGAACTTTTGTCTATCATTAATTTCGGCATGTGATTTGGTCTTCTGGTTCAACCTTTACGAAGCCTCTCATCCTATAAGAGCGCGATCCTTTTTGCCGTACGTGATCTCATCTTCTCTGAACGTGGTAGGTACGTGATTCCCGTGATTGGTCTTTGCGGAATGTGATTTCATCTTTGCGAAACGTGATCTCATTCTATGTAACTGTGCGTGATCATATTCTTTCTGAACAAAGTTCGATTTTTTCTGAATGCGATCCCATTTCGTTTTAATTAAATCATTCAATCTCATATTTTCTGTGATCTCATCGTTTTTGAACATTATGATATGTTTTCGGAATATTCTTTCTTTCTGAACGTAATTTGTGTTAAGTTTATTTTTACTTAATTTTATTCTTGTTGAAAAATTTGATGAAATCTTTTACTCCAACCTTTTTTTTTAACAATATTGCGGTCCGACTACACGTGTCCTCTTTTGAGTGTCACGCATTGCTCTCTGGCTCAGAAAAAATATTTAAAAGCATCAGCACAATCAATTTAATTCTTTTAGGAATCGTTTTTCAATTAAATACTATCCAGATTTATCTAAAACAAAATATATATATATTGCTTCCAAAATGCTTTCATAGAAACAATGAGTTCATGTTCAGGCTCTTCAATTTTGTGGCGTTTCAATTTCTTACCATGTGGTTTCCTCTTTCTGCCTATTCCATTCATGTATTTCACATATTTTAAATAGTAAAATTTAGTTGTTATTATTTTCTATACTTCACTTTTGCTTTTATTTGAGTTTAGTTTTTTTTTTTTTGTATTTACTCTTGAAATGAAAATTCATTCATAAAAATGTTAGCTTTTGTATTTCACAATAGTAAATATTTTTTATTTGGTTACATATTTTCTTGTTTTTTTTTTTTTTTTTTTGCAATAATTTTCTAGTTTTATATATTTCTTGCGGTGATGGTTTTGCTGTTTTCGAAAACTAGCTGCTATTTTTTCATTAAAATAAATATGCGTTTGTTTTTCGGTTGTTGTTGTTACTATTGTAGTTTATTTCGCATTTCATTTAAATGAATTTAATTGTGTTTATGCTCTTTCAACGCAATATAGAAATCACGTGTCGTGGGTGGTGGTCGCCGGTCTCTCTGCTGGTCTCGATGGCGTTGGCGGTTTCACATAGCTGCTAGCTGCTAATGGCAGTATCATACGTTTTTGTAGTCTAAGTGGTTCTTGTTGTTGTAGTTGTTGTTGTTTTTGTTTTTGTTGTCGTCGTTACGTATCTAGCATAGCAGGAGGCAAAACATTCATTGTGCTCCATAGCCACACACCCACACACAGATTTAGATTTTGAAAAATATTTTGAAGTTCAATATCTTCGTCGTTTCGGCTCTGTCGTCGTTTTCTCTTTTTACTCGTAGCGTCTCAGTTGTTGAATTTTGTTTATAATGTATACTTTTGTTTGCCAATACTTTTCTTTATCTACAATATTGGCTTTTTTTTTAATTTTTGTACATATTTTTCTTTTTGTAAATATTGCGGTCATTAATATTACCATATTTTGTGATAGCCTCATATTTTTATATGTAAATAATGTCTCTAAATTTTTAAAACGGCAGGTGTGAATCATTTTGTTAAACTATTTAGGGGTTTCTACTTTTATAGAGAAATTCTTAATTCACACCTAATGTTTATGAATTTAGAAGCATACACACATTTTTGCAGTTTGAAATTTATAGCGATAAAAAAATATTGAAAATGGGCAAATTGACCCGAAAAGGAGTCAAAGATTGTTCAATTAATGGAAAGGAAATTTCAAAACTGTAGTTTCCACGCACAACATAAGTGGATGCGAAAAGCTGGTCCTAGACCCTCCATGGGATAGATTTGAAATTAAATGAAGAAAGAAGAAAGAAAGAAGAAGAGGTGAAGTTCTAAAATGGGCCAAAACAATCAAGGAGACATGGTACCTCCCATACAAGTGATATGTTCAAAGAGAGATAGATATTCTAAAGCGAATTGACCAAAGCTCGATACTCATCACTGAAATAGTCCAAAAAATTGAAAACATTGGGCAAAAGCTACGCCTACTGACAATAAAATTGAAATATCAAAGGATATACATAGTGAAGCAAATGGAACCAAATCTTATATACACAGATAAAATTACTTGAAAATTCGCTGATGCCTTCTTTCTATACAAAAAAGTGAGTGAATGATAATTTGACGCAAAACCCATACAAATTAAAACTACCTTTGAAGGCAAAAAGGTCTTTTACTTTCGAGGGTGTCTAGGGTATGTAAAGTTGGTTAAAATAGAATTCGATAACTGGTCGCTGTGGCGTAGTTGTAGTGCATTGGACTGCTACGCAGAGTGTCCGGGGTTCGAATCTCGGCACAGACAAAATCAAAAAGTAGAGAAAACGGCATCACCTCTTGGCTGGAAATGGCAAACCTACAAGAGTAAAAATTGCTATGAAAAGCTATTCACTTCGCCGTTCGGATTCGGCATTAAACTGTAGGTCCCTTCCATTCATGTAAAAATGTAACACGCACAACATGAATGGATGCGAAAAGCGAAAAGCTCGGACTAGGCCCTCCATGGGCTGTTGTGCCATTAAAAGTAAAAAGTAAAAGTAATCTTCACATTAAATCTTTTTAATTTATTTATTTATTTTTTATCATTATTACATCCTAGCAGAATTTCCTTATTTATTATTTCATTATTTTTATTCACACGGTAAACATTTTTTTTTGCACGTTCAATTTTTTTAAAGTTTTTTTTTGCTTCTTATTCTTGACTTTTTTCATTTTTTTTATATTCTACAGCTCATTAACGTTGACTGTTTTTACTCTCTTTATTTTTACCACTCACTGATTAAAATATTTAAATTATAGGTACTTCTTTTGATCATTCATGACAATTTTTTTCAATCGCTAATTATTTTTAAACTCTTTTGTCATTGATTCCTTATTCCTCACTTTTCCATTACTAGATTTTATCATTTTCGACTCTTTTTATTTTTTACTCTAAAATATTTTTTCTCAATTCTCTCCAATTCTCTTCACATACGAGCATAAACTTACATAAATGATATATCATTCAAAAATAAATGTATAAAAATTAATACAATATTAGTTAATTTTTATTATTTATTTTTTATTGATTCATTCAAACCACAGGGTGTACCCCTGTGAATGCAGAGCATTGTGTTGAATGGAATGAAGATTGATAGGTGGGAGGAAGATTGGAGAGGGAATGCAATCACACTTGCCAAACCTTCCATATAAAAATTAACAATCATTCAGCTTCTGTTAATATAAATTAACAAATGATCTATTAGAGTAGAGTACATTCACAAGAAAAGAATATAAGTAATTATAAATTAAGTACTTAGTTATGTTATGAACACATATGCCATCATATATCGTAGAACCCCTAAAGTTTAAGTTTAAGTATATACCATATAATATTTTAAATCATACACACATAAAGTAAACACACACAAATATTTTCCACATTCATCATCGTTATAACTAAGTACAAAAATATATATCTATATACCAAATACAATATGTAAGTAATAGGAGCATGATGATTCAGCTTCACTTCCGAATTGCCAAACGAAAAGGTTCCATTTTTCCAAATAGAGCAACATCACACAGTCAACACAAATCAATACTCAATACTCTTTCATATTAGATTTTCACTATTATGTATACAAATACGAGCAAAAAAAAATAAATAAAAACTTTAACAATAAATTTAATGAGTCATCTGATTTCAAAGATATAAATTTCAATGTGCATTCAGAATTCACACAATATTTGTTCACATTTTGTATTATGGAAATGTTTCACTGGAACATTACGCTTGAAATAAATAATACTTATTTGTTTAAAATTTTAAAAGAAATTTAAAAAATAAGATAAAACTATAATATAAATCACAGACAGAATTTGAAGCTATTAGAAATATGTGTTATTAATGAGTAAGATATTTAGCCATGTATTAATTAATAAATTTTATTTTGCAATCCAACCACATTTGCTTGTTTCTGGCATAGACTAAATGTGAGACATTCTTAGTTAATTAAATTATTAGTTATTAAATTTGGAATTTTAAGCGAGAGTTTAGGCTCCAGCTACCGCTAGCAAATCAATGAGTCACTAGGTGTGCGTCTTCATACTTGGATATTTATTGTTTATTTTTAATTTAAACTTTAACTACAAAGAGATGCTCCTTCCGGTGATTAAAGTTGTTTTCAGTGCAGGACTTTCTCTACTCTATCTACGAATATTGTTAGAATATTCACCATAAGTATTATTGAAACCCCAAATGCAGAATTCTTAAGTCGGTACCTTGTAATTGCAATAATTCTGGATTAGATTAGGTATGTATAAGTCAATCTTTAAGTCTTTGTTTACAAACATAAAAATTCGACAGTGCTGCATATGAACTGAGGAGTCGGGAGTAGAATTCGTATAAAAACTGAAAAAACTAACTCATTTCAAGACCTATCCATCTATCTGCCTATCTACCAAATTATCTGCCTACCTATGAAAGTACTTATCTGCCTACTTATTTACCTACTTATCTACCTATCAGCCTTTCTACTAACGCTTCAATCCACTTACCCTCTAATCCACCTTACTATTTATTTAATTATTTACAGTTCAATTTGATATTTAAATATTTGGAATATCTTATTTTATCGTATTGTTATAAAGTAGTAAAAATTTGTATAAGAGATTGAGAGAATTTGCAAATATATTTTGTGCATACCCCAATTATCAAAATTGCATATACTTATATGAACATAAAGAGAGTGGGTGAATTCTAATTACAATAATTTATGAAAAACACAACTATTTTTCAACCCTTTGAATTTAATTTAAACCTATAAAACTCCAATAACTACATATTCCCCATTTTTGAGTTTGAGTGCAGTTCTGAGAGCTGATATTCACTGCTGCCATTTGAAAAAGCCTGTCTCTACTATTTGAATGGAAACATTTCCATAAATTTTCTCGATTCGATTATATTTTCTACTGGATATTCAAGTATTGTACATACCTATACATATAATTTATATAGATCACACCAGCTGGCTGGCTAAATATCTGCTAGTGTACATCAATTATGATGCACATTAAAAAGTTAATGCCAAAAATAAATAAAAAAAAAAGGTGCCAGCGAAGTGAACACTTTTGAGAATTTTCAACTTTCAGCATAAGAGAAAAACAAACAAAAATATAAAAATTAGGTGCAAACAAATTCTTAGAAAATTCAGTTAATAAATATAAAATGTACTGATCTACCCGCATATATTTACTCGCTATAGACACAAAAATATGTTTATAAAGGGTGCTTTTTTTAAGAAGTGTGGTTTTCAATCTGGCAATACTTTTTTCGAAGTTGGTCTTTTTGACAGCGGTCACTTGATTTATGCTCAGTTTGGTTTGCCATTTCATAATGAATAGACTTACTCCTGAACAACGTTTGCAAATCGTGGATATTTATAACCAAAACGAGATGGCCACCGATCCCGATTTTCCCAAGAAATTTTTGTTCAGCGATGAAGCTCACTTTTGGTTGAATACGTTGGGTATGTTAATAAGCTAAATTGTCGCATTTGGAGTGATCATGATCCACAAGCCATTGTTGAGACGTCGTTACATCCTCAAAAAGTCACTGTTTCGTGTGCTCTATAGGCAAAGGAAATCATTAGTCCATATTTCTTCAAAGATGAAGCCGGTCATAATGTTACAGTCAATGGGGAACGCTATAGAGCCATGATTAATGAATTAAGGACTTTTTCGAGCCTGAATTGGAGGATGTTGATGGGAACGACCTTTGGTTCCAACAAGACGGCGCTACATGTCATACAGCCAAACATCCAACGAAACAATCAATTTATTGAAGGAACATTTTGGGTGAGCGCATTATCTCGCGTCGAGGGCCTGTGGCGTGGCTTCCAAGATCGTGCGATTTAACATCGCTGGACTATTTTTGGCTTTTGTGGGGTTATGTGAAGTCGCTTGCCTACGCAGATAATCCCGAGACGATTGACGCCTTGGAAGAGAATATTCGGCGCGTTACTACTGACATACGGCCTGGACCCAATTGCTGCAAAAAGTGGTCGAAAATTTGGCCTCTCGGCTGGAATTTATTCGAATCAGCTGCGGCGGCCACTTGCCCGAAATCGTTTTTAAAACATAATGGAAAATCCTTATCTTTATAATAATGCTAAATTCTTGGCCATATCATTAAATTATATGCGTTTTATTTCTTCTTGAAAACCACACTTCTAAAAAAAAAACACCCTGTATGTATAAATGTATGCGTTAAATTTGAGTGCATTCCTGACGTCATCGTAATTCACTAGAAAGTAATATACTATATACATACCATAGAATTAGCAAAGTAGATTCCATAGTTAGTTGATAGCCATAAAAGCTAAATACTTTTATCTTTTGATCCTAATTTAACTTTTCTAGTACTCATTTAGTACCTTGCTTCCTTCTCCTCTTCTTTTTCAACTGACATTTAATTGTCATTTAATTCCATTGCGAAATTCTATAAATTTTAGCTAAAGAATTTACTATTTAAACAAAGACAAAGACGATTATGGAATTTTTTAATTTTTTGTATTGTTTTTATTTTTATTTGTATTTTCTTGTGCAAACAAAATATAGTAGAAAATAAATTCCATTCTAAAGTGCATGCAGGTATCTAAGTACTCTCGAGCATGAGTGCGAGTACATACTTGATAGTGTTGATGACGAAGAGGGAGTTGATGATGATGATGAGTAATATTCATATTCATGCAGGTACATAAGTATTTATGTAAATGTGAGGAGGTTGATTAAAATTTTTTTAAAGTAAATAAAGTAAAACATAAATGAGCTTTAAGTTGGATCGATATCAGTTGGGGCAAAAAACACGCGAACACACGCAAGAAATCAATAAGAATTTCTAATTGAACACGCGTCAGGTAATTTGTGGGACAAGGGGGGCACACAGTAATACGTATTAAGAAATCAATAAGATAAATATGTAAAGCTGTCTAATCACAATGAAAAATAAATTTTTTTCTACTGATGAAGTTGAAAATTTTGTATTTAGTCTTTCAATTCAACCTACGGAGCCGTGGACTTTTGACAAATCAAACCGAACTACGTTGGAATAAGAAATTCCCCTTTTTCTTCTTATTATCCCAATTCAAATACAAAATTTTTAGAATTTGCATATTATGTTTTTGTTGTTGATTTTCAAAACTAAGTATTTTACCTTAAAAGCATGCCTAGTTGCCTGGTTTTTTCTTTTTAGCAAAATGAGACCTAATAATTTAAAAACATGTAATGCATTATTAAAGCTAACACATGTAGAAATATTAAACGGTAATTTCTTTTGGAAAATATAAGAATATGTTTTTAGCGAATTATCAAAATTGCAGTAGGAATTATTTGTTTTGTTTTTTCGTTCAAAAATAATTGGGAACATGAAGTGTTGTGTTTAGTTTGGAGCTGAATTTTTCCAACACATTGGTGGAGAATCGCCACAGTTGGAGTTTGACACTTTTGGATTAGGATTTCAAGAAATTGCGTGTAATAAAAAAATTTGTGGAAAATTTGGCTCAAAATGGATTAAAAAAATTGAATTACGTACAAAATCACTTGGAGTATTCACAAAGTGTCTTACTCGGTTGTATTGTCATAATTTCCTAATATTTTTTATGAGAAGTATCACTTGAGAGAATACTCTCTGACTCTTTGAATAAGACACTTTCTGTTCTCAATCATCTAAAATGGACAGAAGTTTTGAAAATTGCTTATTGGACAAAGAATCTATAACGTGTAGCCGCATTAGTAAAACGGCTGCACATCTTTTATAACTACATTTTCGGTATCTGTCTTTTCATTACACCTGCTCGTTCAATAAACTAAGTTGAACTGTAACCCATCCAAATTTTAGCCTTGACACAAACCGAATGTACGTGTGGTGAAACGTTGATCCTGGACAACATCCAATAATGACAAATAACAACTCAAGACCGTTTGCAGAAGGCCATTCTGCTTAGAATATAAAAAAGATTCTTCTTCTAAAAGCGTTTTGCGGTAAGCACTGAATTTAGAAATAAATCAAAAAACCAAATCAAATTCGTGAGATATTACCCCAATCTTCTAAAATGGAGGAAATCCCCTCAAATTTCCAAGCCTGAGTAGAATTTTCAATTCGTTCTCTCAACACCAAACATGTTTGTTTGACAGCACTTAAAAAAAAAAGCTCAACTATGGAATTTAGCTAATTTTTCTTTAGTATATAAATATTCGGAATGCTTTTTCACTGTCAACATTATTTCATAAAAAAAGATCTGCCAAAATGTAATTTGAATTGCATGTAATATTTAGGGTTTTTTGCATCCCATTCGAAGTGGAATATGGGTGAAATGATTGGAAACCGTTCATATTTCCTTTTGTTCTCTTCCATGGAAATACGAAGGCATAAATTATAAGTTAACCACTGAACTCCTTATGATTTTATAACTAAGTGCCTTCATTATAAGTACGTAAGTAAAGGGTGTTTTTTTAGAAGTGTGGTTTTCAATCTGGCAATACTTTTTTCGGAGTTGGTCTTTTTGACAGCTGTCACTTGATTTATGCTCAGTTTGGGTTGCCATTTCAAGAATTTAAGACGAACGAACATCAAGCGCGTCGCACGTTCGGTGAATGGGCCCAAAACGAGATGACCACCGATCCCGATTTTCACAAGAAAATTTTATTCAGCGATGAAGCTTACTTTTGGTTGGAGAGGTTGGATACGTCAATAAGCAAAATTATCGCATTTGGAGTGATCATAATCCACAAGCCATTGTTGAGACGCCGTTACATCTTCAAAAAGTCACTGTTTGGGAAACGCTATAGAGCCATGATTAATGACTTTTTGGTGCCTGAATTGTGAATTGGAGGATGTTGATGTGAACGACCTTTGGTTCCAATGAGACGGGGCTACATGCCATACAGCCAACGAAACAATCAATTTACTGAAGGAAACTTTTGGTGAGCGCATTATCTCGCGTCATAGGACTGCGGCGTGGCCTCCAAGATCGTGCGATTTAACACCACTGGACTATTTTTTGTTTTTTGTGGGGTTATGTGAAGTCGCTTGTCTACGCAGATAAGCCCGACATGATTGATACTGACATACGGCAAATTGACAATTGCTGCAAAAAGTGGTCGAAAATTGGGCCTCTCGGCTGGAATTTATTCGAACCAGCCTCGGCGGTCACTTGCCCGAAATCGTTTTGAAAAAATAATGGCAAATCCTTATCTTTATAGTAAAGATAAATTCTTGGCCATAACATTAAATTATATGTGTTTTATTTCTTCTTGAAAACTACATTTCTAAAAAAACACCCTGTATAATGGCTTATAGTATAATTCAGTATAGTTTGATAACTAGTACCTAGAAGCATGCTTGTTTTATTTACGCACGATTTATACACATTCTTTGTTGTCAGCTTTATTTGTATGTTCTCGAGTTTTATACCTTTTATTTTTTACATAAGTAGCTCATAAAAATTAAAAATCGTTAGTCGACAACAGTACACTAACTAATCAAAGAAAAAACCTACGTCCGTAATAATAATGATAATAAATATATATATTTTTAACATTCAGTTACATTAATATACTTATTAATAAATAGTAAGTGACTCCTTGTATTTATATCACTCAAGCGCTTGCTATTTGTATGTTTATTCCTAAGTAAAATATTCGATATTTTCATGTACATGTTTTAATCTTTCAAACATGCTCATATTAAATAATAAAAATATTATCTGGATTGTCGCCAGTATGTCTGACTATTTGTAACTGATATGAAAAAAGTGAGCAGAGGAACAACTGTTTAAATATTAGCATAACATTTTTTATTATTTTAAGAAAAAATTAAATGGTAAAATGTTTTGGTAATTATTTAGATTAAATATGAGTAAAAGAATTTGCTTTTGGCTTCTTCGATATTGGCTTCTTCAATTATCTACACACAAGGGACCAAGGAATTCTATTTATATCTGTAATATTTACATAAATAACGAAATCTGATCCATAGTAGACCATTAACCCTGCAGTTCCCAAATTTTTGATTGATCTAAAAAAATTACAATAGATAAATATTAATGTAAAAACGACACACCTGTTCTCAAACACTTAAAAAAGTTAATTGACGCGGATTTATGAAGTCGGGATCACTCAAAGTAATTGTTGCTGTCCAATTTTTTTTAATGATTAAACTTTTTATATTAGATGTTTTTATTTGTAGCTAGTAATATTCTGTTTTATATACCGTTAGTATCAGGGAAAGTATTTTTTTTATTTGTTTAAATTTTTAATAGAAACTCTAAAACTCAATATAAATAAAAAATTTTCAGATTTTAGAACATTTTTGACTTCGATTGTTTCCAGCGGCTGTAATACACAGTTCATAGCCCAACTTGGGACTTCACTATACGATTTCATAAAGTGTACCTCCAGACTACTGTCCTGGTGGTTATTACACCCGTTTTAGTGACGGCTGACTAGAGGCCTGCTTGGGAACTAGAGGGTTAAGTGGAAAATACTGCACAAACTGAGTCATCAAATGTGATTCTATATATTAATACAAAAATTTTGAATCAAATGAGAAGAAGAAACGTTGCCATCCGGAGCTAAGTAAAAATTCAAAAGTTTTCTTTTTTCCATTTAACTAAAAGTTTACACATTGCATATGACTCACATGACCTGTGTGCACTTTTTACTTGTAACTTGTAATAATATGATCCGCAACATTTTCTATTCCATTTTCCATTATTCACATTATGTATTATTATACATAATATTTTCATATTTTCCAAGAATATCAACAACAATAACCAGCACCAAACACATTACCAAACACATTGCCACCAGCTTGTTCTTTGATATTTTTGTAATAATGGACATATTTTTTCCAGCACTGTATTATTATATTACAATTTCGAATATACATGGTATACATATTTTATAAATTTTACAAATTACATACTAAAATAGCAAATTATATTCAGATAATTTTTTATTTTTATGGGTTTTGCATTTCAGACTCCAAATTTTTATTTTACAAATATTATAAATTTTTTTCTTGGCCTGTTTCGATGTGGAGAGTTATAACTTCTGTTTCTTTGAGTTTCCCCCACCCACTCCCCGCCTTCGCCCCGCCCCCCTTGGATGTTGCTACTTGCTTTTGGTGCTGATTGACAGGCGTTAGCTGCGCGCTGCTTTCCTTTTCGTTACATTGCCAGTCATATACATACTTTGCATTGTGACTGATGTGCGGCGTGTGGCTGTTGCGGCCCCCACTTGCTGATAATTTTTAAATATGATATTCAAAAAAACACAGAGAATTGCAAAAAAAAAATTTATAACGGAAACAGTTTAATTTATTTAAATCTGTCATATTTAAGCATTTATTATTCCAAAAAGTGTGCGTGATTGCGTTTATTTTTACAGTTTATTCTTAGAAAGGAAAGGGATATTGATAAAAACTAGTAAAAAAAAAATATAAATAGGAACATGTTTTTTGCACGGATGTGTACGTATGATAATTTTATATATAGTATGTAGTTATGTACATATTTATAATCGTACATAAGTATGTAAAGGCATAGATTGTTCCCGATTTATGTTTGCAGTCGACTTAGTTTTCTTGTCAATTATACTAAGCACACATGTAGTATATTGATGTAAATCCCCAGCTGATTGTCTCTTGCTCAAAATGCACATATGTACATATATATTCTGGGCCAATTGTCTGAGGAGTTGACAAAATTTGAAACTGAAGGTCGACATGTTGTAACTTAAGTAATTTCTTGAGAAATGCAATTAACTGGGGACATTTTGATTACTCACGCAGGGCCTAGGCCTAGCTTGTAACCAAAGATTATTGCATTGTACTTTTACAAGATACTAAATCTTAGTTATACGAGTATGATCGCTTTGTGAATATTTGTCGTTGAATCTGCAATCCAACTTACGAATACATTCATATTTCCAATTTCTGTCTCCCTTGCAGTATGTTATTCAGAAGAAGCCAAATTATCAAGAAAGGTACCTAGGCAGATATCGTGGCTACTTCTCCAGTCGAGTGTGGGAGCATAATTTGAGTTTATACACTGTTTTGGTACCACATCATAACTTTGATATTAACAATTTATCTACAACCAACGAATGAGTATAAGGATTGTTCAAGCTTCATATAAACCTCAATTAAGTCGCTGTGGTAAACTTTTTCTATCTGCATTCTGCAAAGGTAAGAAAGTGATAGAGATATCCGTCCTTATTCTACTCAGTTTCAGTATTCTTCAAGCATGTTGGTGGGGCGAGAGATGATTATAAGTTCGGGCTTACTCGTTCCGACAGGTTATTCTATGTAAAAAGCAATCTTGATGTGTGGAAAAGCAAAAATATTAACAATGTCTGGAATCTTTAACATTTCCATAAGCTGAAGTCCACATTAGGCCTCTATATTGATTAGTGTAGAGGATATAACGTTAGTGTCTAGAAAAGTTTTGGAAATATACTTACAAAATTGAAACTCTCTGCGCTCTTATATAAATCTGTCTTATTTTTCCGATCATCTAAAATTAGTAAAACTGAAAGTAAATGAGTTAAAGACACAACGGCTGCATTTATAACTCGCAACAGTTGCAAATCATTATTATTTTTTTCTTTTTTTGTCTTGCTAAGTCAATATAAAGCCAATCAAAATAAAATTCAAAAAAAAAAGAAAGAAGGTTCTCCTGCTACTATGCCCTTTAACAAAAGCATGTGGTCAAATTAGGTTTCGTACAGTCGCTCATGTTTTTCCTCAATTCCTCTAGTGAGCACAGAGTTTAAACTAGGCATAGTGTCTAGATTAGATGAAATTCTCTGGAACTCCGGATTATGTATAAAAACTTAGAAGATCTGCTACATATTGTATGGGCGAAACGACTAAGAAGATGGTCGCCGGGGTTTGAGACTTGGACAATCGGAAATCAAAAACATAAATGTTGCTACACGGCATCACTTCGGTGCTCACATCCGATTTATCGTCGTATGAGAATTTAAGTGTCGTACATTGGTTCTAAATGGGTTTGATTTGAAATAAAAATTTTAAATTGAAAAGTCAAGTATCAGTTGCTTAAATTTTAAATTGAATTTATTCAAAACTGTCGAAAACCACATACGACACTAAGTTTTTTAATACTACGATACAGTAACTGTAGGCCCTTTTCTAATCGTGTACAAACATTTACATACATAAAGCGCGCAGCATTAATGAATGTGAAAAGCTTTGCCTAGGCTTCCATTGATTGTTAATACATTAAAGAAAAAGTAAACAAAATATTTTTTTTTTAATTTATAGGTTACCTGAGATAATTTGTAGATGCTAATGATAATTAAAACTCAGAATAATAAGATTTTTAAAGGGTACATCTTGATGATAATTCAATCTGGAACGTCTGGGATAATAATCACATAAGGTCTTTATCTCTATGTTGATGTAATGGTTATCAAATACATAATTTCTGACTGAATTTATAGTGGAGAAATACAGAAATCCTTGTAAGTCTATTGCAGATAGAAAAAGCTTCCCACAACAACTTAATTGAGATTTATATGAAGCTTGAACAATCCCTATACTCATTCGTTGGTTGATAAGAAAAAGCATTAGAGCAACAAAATTGTAACTCCAAAACTTACTGTATTATACTTGAACTCTCTAACTTCTAAAGTTTTAAGTAACTAGTAGGGGCATAAATACTGTTACACACATTTGATGTTATAAAATTAAAAACAATTAATTTCTTTGGACAAATTTTTTAAAATATATTTATTGATATATATTGTATACAAAAAGCAATTACTTATTCGAAATGCCCGCCTTTGGCCTTCACGCACGCCTTAAGTCGCATTGGTCAATCATCAATAGCTGCACACACCTTGCGCATTGGAAAAGTCCTGACAGCACGAATCAAAGTAGTCTTCAGAGAATCAATTTTGGAGTATCTTTTGTGGCCAGCTATGTCCTATAAAACTGTTCATAATTTATAATACAGTGGGTTCAGATCAGGGCTGCCAGACGGCCATTCTTCAAAACACATGAAAGCTGGCAAATTGTTTTGAAGCCAGGTCTGGGTCGTCTTAGCCTTATGGGCTGGCGCAGAATCCTGTTGGAAAGTATACAGCTGGTTTGGAACACGGAATGGTTAAGTGGCTTCACAACAGCTTCCTTCAAACGGTTTCTTGGTAAACTATGGCCGAAGTTTTGAACACTTCTTCGCAGAAATGCATGGCAGTGACCCTATCGTAAGAGACACCCACCAAACCATAACTGAGGCGGGGTGATGACCCTTTTCGACCTGTGGAATCAGTTCGATGCTTCCTTAGATGACCGTGCATACACCCTATTTTATTGCTTGTTAAATTTTTCCTGCACGGTACAAATTTTTTCATCCGTAAACAAGTTTTTTCTGTGCAAGTTATCAGCGTGCTTCACCAAAAGACGTTTGGATTTTTCTACCCAATTTTTTTCCAAAGCTGCAGTCAACAACGCAGCCGGTGCGACGTTTGAAGGCACCAAGTCTGCAGTCTTTTTTAATAATTCGACTCATGGATTTTTGCGTGATATTCATCTCACAGGCCATGATTTTCTGTTATCGGAGCGGATTTCACTGAATTCTTGATTTGACGGCTTTTCTGACTTGCGACGTGCGAACTGTACGTGGACGGCCCGACTGGTGTTGGTCTTAATTATCTCCAGTCTCCTGAAACGGTTTTATGCACCGCTAGACCAACATTCAACTAATCCCGAGTGGGCGGAGTGTTTTTAAAATATAACCTTTTTTCATTTCACACTTAAAAAGTGAGTGCTACTTATAACAGCGATATGGCTCTCATTATCTGACCACTCCATGGTGAAAGCTGACACAATTTTGAATTCCGTTTACAGACTAACGCTATAGAGGTTAGCTTTCATAAACCATGTGGTAATATCAGGGTATGTTCAATTCTCCTATTGGAGAGGGTGTGTTCAATGTTGTAACAGTATTTATGTCCCTACTGAGTAAACAAAAAATAAATAACAAGCAAAAAGATACAAATTTGAAACAGCGTCAAAGTGATAAAGAACTATTTTGTTGTAGGTATCTATTGGACTCAATACACAAATATTACAATCAAACAAATGGCGAGTATGCAAACAATAGGCTTAAAATCATTTACGTACGTACAGTAGAAATGAGTTACAACACGTGCTTCCAACATAGAGCAAGAGCGGCCACAGTAGTACAGTAATCGAGGGAGAGAAAAAGGAAATAAGCAAGGCTAGCAAGCCAGACTAACTAATTAATAGAAAACAAGATCGCATGTGTATAAATGGAGTAGTTGACAAGTTAAAATATCAAACATCAAGCACACACACACATGAACACTGAAATAAAGACAAAGGAAAACACAAAATACACAAGAAAAAACAAGAAAACAATGTTAATGAAAGAAACGTGTAACAGAGGAAGCAACATTTACTACCTATAGTAAAAAAGTAAACTTTTTTGCTTTTCCATCTGTTAACCCCAAAAAAAAAAGTTTAAAATGTTCCTAAAAATCAACAACACAAATATTGTGTCACGTGCTGTGAGGCAATGGATTCTCAAATACAGAGAGAGAGAGAGAGTGAGAGAGAGAAAAAAAAGAGTATGAGATCGAGGCTGCGAGGAAATGTTGGCAAGTTACTTAGGCATAAATGTTCAGGAGATTCTTTTTTTGCAGCTTGGTTGTCTGAGCATTTATTATGAGTTATGTTTGGTTGTAATTTTTGGGCTGTATTTCTGTATATTTCGTTTGTTATTTTTTGGTTTTTTCTTGTTATCTTTCATGTTGTAAAGGTTACACTGTCTTTTGCTTTTCACTTTTTGTATATTCATTTTTTAACATATTTTGTTATGATTTTTTGATAAGCTACACGCATGGAAACTATAGAAACGCAAAGAACATAAATTAAAAAAAAAAAACGTTATGACAAATGAATTGACATTTACAGCATAGGCAAATAGGGGGCGTTGTGAAAAAGTTATCAATGCAATAAATATACGAGAACATACATAAATAAATCGCAAACAACAGCAACAGAAATCAGGAGTCCTATTTATCATGTTAATGTTGATAAAATGTTACATAAATAAGTAAATGGGTAGGTTGCTAGAGTCTTGCAATAATATCGAGTTATTGCATGAGCAGTGAATTGTTTAAACATTGGCAAACTGAGAAAAGATACAAAAAACAGAGCCAAATTCGAAGCAAACATCAGACTCGAAAATACTTTAGAATAAAAATGAGGCCACAAATCAGATTCTTTACTTTACTTAACTTTTAATGGTACAACAGCCCATGGAGGGCCTAGGCCGAGCTTTTCGCAACTACTCATGTTATGCGTGTTATATTTGTACATGAATGGAAGGGACCTACAGTTTAATGCCGAATCGGAATGGCGAAGTGAAAAGCTCTTCATAGGCAATTTCTACTCTTGTAGGTTTGTCATTGCCTGCCAAGAGGTGGTGGTGGGTGCCGTGTAGAAAAATTATTTTTACTACTTTTTTTTTTGATTTTCCTGTGCCTAGATTCGAACCCCGGACACTCTGCGTAGCAGTCCAATGGACTACCACTACGCCACAGCGAACACACAAATCAGATTCAGGCCAAATTAATAAAAAAAAAATGTACTGAAAATAAATCCCAAACTAACACTTCAATAAAATTCAGACAAATCAAACAAAATCCCAGTCTTTCAGCCAAACCTATGAAACTTGTATCAAGGCTTATATTTGGTTAAAAGTTCAGGGTAAAACTCATACCGAAAATCGATCTAAAAATCTGACTTTCACTCAGACCAAAACTTAAATAAAAAATCAGATCAAATTATGAAAAACAAATCAGTGCAAATCTCAGATCGATATCCAAATTCAGCTCAGAGCTCGAACCCTAACTCAGATCAAATTCAGATTATAAATCAGCTTTATTATCTGAATTTAACATGATCGACATTCAAACTAAAACTCAGACTAAATTTCAGACTAAAAATACGACTAAATTCGAACAAAAACTATGCTTATAAGTATTCAGGTCAAAAGTAAGACTGCCACTCTGATGAAATTGAGATAAAACTTTAAACTACTATAACTCAAAGACAAAAATTAGATTAGGACTCAGACCATGAAACGATCAAATTTTCAAACAAATACTCATTTCAAAAATGTAAATCAAGGCCCAATAGCTTTGCCATTTCTCAATCCCAATCTGGATATCAGTAGAGCATGGCAAAACTTATTTTCAAAACATCACTACTCCACAAGAGTCTATTACGAAGACTCAACAAAAAAAAAGAAGTGTTTAGTGCCTTTTCCCCAAGCCAGCATCCACATCATGGATGGTCGCTTACACCCAAGACAGTCGCACGTTGGTCGCATGTATTCTGACATGTAGTTAAAACTCCTTAGATGCACACATCTTTCACTAAATTTCACTCTTAAAGCATATTTGTTAATTCTTCCATTAACTTCTTGCTCTAGACCATCTCTCTTGGAAATCGATTTTCTGCCGAGTCCCAGTTGAACAAATCGTCAGCCGCTCTTGCTACTAGAACAACACAGTTTATCGCAACAACTTCATATATTTCGCTTAATAATCGCTAACGATCTTCCTAGAGCACTTAGTTCAGCCTACAGTTAAATATTTTCGATTATTAAACAGGCTGCGTTCGAAGTGGCAAAAATATTTTCGGTTTGAGGATTGTTTCCATCTTATTTCCACTTGGAAAGGGACTGACAACAGCTAGATCTAACCAGTTCCAGTTATCGCATTAAAACTGTGTGTACAGAAAACATGTGTAAAGCCCTAAAAACAACCATTCTAAATTGATCCATTCGCCATCCGCTCATGATAATGTTAACATTAAGACATTTTTCAGCTGCCAATTTCGTGACAACTCAGGAAAATTTAGTTGAAAATTCAGGTGACTAATTGGAAATGTTTCGTATTTTTCTGATCGTTTCAATGGACAAACCTAAAAATTGTTTTAATTGGGTCAGTTACTGCATAGACATAGACAGTCTATATAGGTTATTAAATTTCAGCTAAATGTATTTAGTTATCCCTAATGGGTGTGTTACAAAGCCCAAGTCAAAAACCATAAATGTTTAACTCACAACTCACAACTCTTAATTCTTAACTCTTTTTCTCATCATTCCGAAATGATTACTTTTATATTATTTACCTTTTTTATTTGATTTACCTAAATTAACTAACGTCTGAAATATTTTTAAAGAATATTTACAGTAAAAGCAAATGGAAGTGTATAACAATAAGAAAAAATAAAAATAACAATAATAAACAAAACCTTGAAATATTTTCAGCATTTCTTGCGTCTGTGTCTGTTTCATATTATTTTTGTTTGCATTTTTATCAAATGATAAAACGTTTTTTCACTACATTGTGTATTTGTTTTTTGCATTCTTTTGACATACATACAAGAAAAAAAAACACAAAAAATAAAAGTAAAGAAGCATTTAACTCTTAGATAATATTTATTGCGAAGTAAAAAAAAGTTTGTGTGTATTTTTTTAATATTTTTCATTTATAGTGATAAGAATTTAATACGAGAAAATAAAGAAAAGTAAACAAATCGTTGTCGTAATAGTAGACAGGAGTGAATAATTATAAGATATTCTAGATTCTGGGCTCACTTGTCAATGTGAACATGAGTTTTTTTAAATTTTTGCATAAAAATATGGAATTCATCATGCTCATGAGTAGGCAAATCTATAAAACGTGATGAGTAGTATTAGTAAATATAATATTTTTTTTTTTAAAAAGTACCTGAAAATTTTCAATTCTAAGTAATTGTAGATAATGAAAAATTGTTCAAAGAAATGTGCAATTAATTGTGCTGCTTTGTACAAGTTTTACCGCTTTTCAGTTGCGATTAAAAGACACTGCAGCCAACAGGCAGACGTTGTCTTACCTGCACCGCTTCGAAGTAGAGAAACGCTTCGGTTCCGCCATACATTTTTAAAACATCGGTGTAAATAGTAACATCACTGTAGCGCAACACCGCTTAATTCTTCCAGTCTTGTCTGGTCGGACAAAGCGTCGGCTATGTATTCTTAATGGTCTCTCCTCTCTATCTCTTCCAGAATAGCTGCATTTCCATAATTAGGGAAGTCGTTGAATAATCGAAGTCAGAAAGCGCCGTTTGCGCCTCGGCCCTAAATGAGAGAATCCAACAGCACCAGGTGAAATAACGTGTTGAGATCCTCTTGAGGCGCAGTATGGACCACTCCTGTGATTCTCTAGCAAGCCAGTCACTGCACCTCGCCTATTATTGACTGATTCTCTTATTTGCCAACATTTTAGGTAATTACAGGTCTAATTATTGTGGTGCCATGAATAATATTATATATGGTAGCATTACCCATCCCCTAGATTACCCATCCAATAGATTTCTTTCATATATCGTAAGAGGCAAGTCTTTTTTATTTTTTGTTTAAAGGAGTAGGTCTTTTATTTTATTTTATTTTATTTATTTATTTTATTTTTATTTATATCTTTCGAAAACCGGCACAACAAAATTTAAAGCCTTATTAGCAGAACCGGCAGCATGTAGCGTAACCAAGGATTAAATATATAGCTTAGGTTCTTTTAATTTGTAAGACATTTCATGGTGAAATTAAATATGATTTTCCCCAGAGTTATTAGCAAGGGGCATGAAAATATAAATTTTGGTAAAATAAAAACTATATGCTCAAATAATGTGGCTATCATGGCTCCTTTTTTAAAAAGACACTTTAGAGAAAGAAATTTTCTCTTTGAAAACATACTTACATACTAGCTGAACTTTGCCCAAGTCCGCTGACCAGCCCTGTAAAAGTCTGCACACCAGGGTCACATATGGGTACTAAACATAAATACATTTTGAATTGCAGTTAAATCGCCCTGAAAATAGGAATTTTGTTAATCCCTGACTTGAGAGAAGAAGAGCTCGAACCGAACCTACGGTGTAAGTCTTACGATAGCGGTTCTTACGGTTCTGGAGATCATTCGTTACAAACAAATGCACCAACGATTTTATTTGTAAGGATTGATGATGATATTGACGATAAAGTTAACAAATTATAGCCAAGTCACACTACGTAATTAAATATTTTAATCTAAATCTGTAATCGGTTGCTAGCTATTGTTAATAAAATACAAGTTTGGAGCTATTATTAAATTTCAACAAAATCACTAAAACAAATAAATTAAAACGCTTTAGTCTAATATTTCTATATAATATCGACAAAAACAAAAATAAAATTCTTTGAAATCAAATCACAACAATCTCGCTTTTACAATCAATAAAAGCAAAAGTCAATGCACTTTATATAAAAAAAAAATAATATAAAAAAATTAAATAAAAAGCCGCTCGACAACAAATACAACAATAAAACGACTGCAAAGAAAAAATCAACAAATCAAGCATATTTAGCAAAATTATCGATCATTTAATAATAATTAAAAAAAAAAAAACAAAAGCAATCGAGTGTATAAAAAAGAGAGAGCGTAAAAAAGTAGCACACTCTACAAAATAGTAACGATAATATTAATAATAATAATATATGAAAATATTGAACAAAATAATATTAAAAATTTAAAAAAAAAAAACATTTAATAATTATCAGTTAATGAATTGCATTTTTTTCTCTTTCCGTTTATTTTACCTTTTCTCCCCTTTTTCATTATTTTATTGAGACTAGTTTTTTTTGTAGTACCTACTTTTTTGCCCCTTTTATTCAATTTCTTTCGACGATTTTTTCAAACATTTGCGCGAAGGAAATATGCAAATAATATTTAATAAGTAATTCAATTTAGTTTCCATAGCGGTAGCATTTTACTATTATTTTTAATTTAACGCGGGATATTCATTGAACATGAAGTTTTTTTAACGTTTATTACAAACATTTAAATTTAGGTTTGCATACACTAAAATATTTGTTGGCTCTCCATTTATCAATGTAGGTAGCAAATTGTAAAGATGAGTAGAACGATTGATTGATTTATGTATGAATATATTTGGAAAAATAAATATTTTTGAGATATATTGAATATATATTCGACAAGCTGAATGAACGTTATGCTCCAGAGAGAACAACATCATTGTACATAGAACAGAAAAATCAAACGATCTTTCCGGAATCCGCCACTGATCAAGAAAAGTCCAGAAAAGTAAGAGCGAGAAGAAAAAATACGTAGTATTTCAAATCAAAAATAAAAATTTCAAAAAATATTTGTAGAAAAAATAAATTCAAAAATATTTAAAACAAAATGGTTCTGTAATAAAAACAAAAGCAACTAACGAAGTAGTAACGAACTAGATTTTCTAACACAAAAAAATAACTGGGGTAAGACTACTTGTCAATACTTGTCAATAAAATTAAGATTTAATTCAAATATTGACCTAGAATTAGAAATTAAAAATATTCAAATGAAATTTAGTTAAGGAGTGAGATCGAAAAAATCTTAACATATATAAAACTCAATAATTTTTAAACAGTTGATCTTAGAGTTTTGATTTTTTTTTGTATTTAATTGATAATATTTTACAAATTACAGAAAAATATAACTTTTATAGTTCTAACCACTATTTATGAACTCGTGGACCTTTTTTGGTAAGCCTTCGATTAGAGATTTGATAGTTGTTTCAGACACCTTTTTGGAGCAGTTTGCCCATCTCCTTTTAAAATATTCGATATTTTCGGACACGTTTTTTGTGCTATTTAAGTTTCTTTTCACAAGAGCCCAATATCTCTCCACTGGTCTTAGCTCCGGTCAATTTGGAGGATTGGCCTTTCTTGGTACAAAAACTATGTTATTACTTTGGTACCACTCCAGAGCTTTCTTGCCGCAGTGACATGATGCCAAATCGGGCAAAAAATATGTGGACACATTGTGCTCTCTTGTGAAAGGAAGAAGCCTTTTTTTCGAACATTCTTTGGTGTATATTTCGGTATTTACAGAGCTCACTGTAACAAATGACTTGATTCTTTTGCCGCAACTGCATATAGTTTGCCATACCAGGAATTTTTTATTAAATTTTGTCTGCTTTTGGATTCTAAATTATTCTTCGACATTTCCTCGAGCATCAGCAACATATAAATTTTTACCCAGGAAGCTGCGTAAAATCTGCCAGTACATACGTTTCGTCGTCCATTATACAACATGAATATTTTTGTATGAAATTCGCTTTTAATTTCCGAGCCCTACTTTTGGCGTCTCAATTTTTTTGCAGCATTCCTGTCTGGAAATTTTTAAGTTAGCACTACGAGTAATTCAATGTTAATGAAATTGCATTTGCTTTTGCATTTAATTTTGGAATGATAACTCAGTGCGGCATGGAGATTTTCATATGCAATGGAAAGGGAGGGTACAAAACCAGGAACAATACACCAACTGGATTTTTCGAGGTCGACTTTATTTGATATTAAAGTTTCGAATTTTTCTTTAATTTAAACAAAAATATTAAAATATAAAAAAAAAAAAATTTGAAAAATTTAAATTAAAAAAATTAAATTGTCTAACTCAATTAAAGTCATCAAGAGCTCAATTCAAATGTGATTGAAATTATAATATGAATTAAAGTAGATCTTTGTTTTTTCGCCGGCAGAGGGCGGGTAATCCGTGATAATAACAAAATTTACGTGGCAGCTAGTAGAATAAATTATTGGATTGTATTTAAATTTGACCATTTTATTGCCAATACCAAATAGTTTATGCCCACAAAAATTATAATCTTGGCATTACCATTTGCAATGGCAATTAAATTGCATCAGTGATCTTAAGAGTAACATAAGGGAACTAGAATTAACATTAATATTTCCAATGGTAATGAAATTGAATTGGAGTTATCATTTTCATATTTTCAAATATAATAACATTGAGTATTAATATTAGAATTTCAATGGTTGTTAAATTGATTTGGTAGCACTGTTTCTCATATTATAATAAATATCATATTAAATGAGTTGGCGATTAAAACACAGCGATAGAAGACTTGCTTAACATAGCAACCAGGGCTCGCTCACATTAAGTTTAGCGGCTACGTAGTGGATTGTTCTTTATTTCAAAGTTTGTCTCAAGATATTGCTGGTATGGGAGGCCATACAACACTGATATTGGATACCACCGATATTTATATGAATGTTCGGTATTTACTTCTACTCTCTTCAGCTCTTCACAGTGAGTTAAGCATAAGTTAGTGGCAATCCTCAAGGGAGATAATTTAAGATTAATGAAATTTGTGCTTGAAAGCAAAAACTGGCTCTAAAGCTAACTTCCGAAATTAGAATTTGAATCAAACCATAACTTTTAAAAATGATAACAAAAAATTATTATTTGGGAGAATGGGAATATTCAACAGTTCTATTTATCACTAAGCACTTTCAAACT
Source organism: Palloptera scutellata (assembly GCA_958295655.1). Taxonomy (NCBI): domain Eukaryota; kingdom Metazoa; phylum Arthropoda; class Insecta; order Diptera; family Pallopteridae; genus Palloptera; species Palloptera scutellata. Next base: position 47,210,038 of record OY282449.1, on the reverse strand, counting down.
AACAGAACTGCTGCTATGAAAACTTTAATCCAGATGAAAACCATTGAAAATTTTTAAATTTCAGCTTATGTTTGTAGTCGAGTGCGCATAACCCACCATGGTTTCTCTCATTACTTTTCTTAGGTGTTGCTCTTTAAAATTTGAATTGTTCATTTATGTTACATTTACATACATTTAAAATCTGGGCGTTTATAATTGAGTTTACAAAAAAAAGGAAAAGCGGTCATGTATGGTAATAAGTAGTTTTTTAATCGAATGGATTTATTTCCATAAAATATAAGATAACATAAAATTACCATATTAAAATAAGACTAAAATATTTTGTTGTTGTAGTTTTGACTATTTTTAAAACCTTTTATTTTTCAAATGACTATGAATCACATATACATAAATTTAGCATATTTTATTTATATCCATTTATTTATTATTATTTTTGTTGCTGCTTGACAATTTCATAAAGTCGTGATTATGTTATTTCTATGCTAATAATTTGTTCACTGATTCCACTCCAACTTATTGTTGGCATTTGGTTGTTTGCTCTTTGATTTTATGTACAGTGGGATCCCGAATAACTGTCACTGTTTTTTACTTTGCTCCCAACCTTATGATATTTAATTAAACATGTTTCTAAGTACGCCATGCTTTTCCAAATTGAATAGCAAAATAGAAAATAAACAAACATTTCACGACTTGGATCATTCTAAGATCAGTGTCGCTATGGAAGCAAAACAAAATTCTGTCAAACAGTGTGAACAAAAGCTATCGTAAAATGCGTCAGAGAAAGAAAGAGACCAAATCCAGCTCAATCAGGTTGTTCTATGGCAAAGGATGTGGGGGAGGGGAAAGGTAGAGAGGAAAGGCGGGAAAAGGGTTATCATAGAATTATCCAAGTTATCAGTGCATAGGTTATTGAATATTGATTTAGGGCTCACATCCTATAAGAAGCAGCGCTTGCAGGGTCATACTGAAGCGTAAAAATAGTTTCGAGTTGAAAAAAGCTACGAGCTATTGCGTTGACACGAAAGAGAGGAAATTTTACTTTCGGATAAAATAAATTTTTCTACATACATGCTATTGGATAGTCATAATCATGTGAGTCTCTCAGACACTTGGCCATGGATAAATTGGCCATGGAGCGGTACCAGAATGTATCGAAAGTGATGGTCTGGGAAGCAATATCAACCAAAGTCAAGTATTTGCTGTTTGTTTACCGATCGAGGGGTCAAAATTACTACAATGAAAACGTTTTAGAATGCTATCTATTACCTAATGCCCAGAAATTGTAAGGCGATAAATGTTTTTGCTTCCAGCTAAACTCTGCTCCATCACACCAGGCAAATCCCCCTCACAACTGGTGTATTGGTATCATGAAAGGCCCAAAATCTTAATAAAGTCAAAGTAAAAGCTTGGCTTTTACAGATTTAGGATGCAATGGATCAAGGTCTGGTGAGTGCGTGCCGCTTGCGTCCGACAAAAAAAAGCAAACGGCGAGAGATTTCTACTAACGATCTGATTCCACAAATTTTATAATATTCTTTTATATGGTATCTCAGCAAATAAAAAGAAATCGTATAATTTCATTGGCTACTTTAGTTTTGATTTCATTATACATATGTATTTTAGTGACACTTATTCTGGATCACACTGTAATTGGTTTTTTTTTTTTTAAACACATCTATGCTTAGAGATGACACTAATATTTTATTATAATTGTATTTAAATGCAAAATTTAATACAATTTAAAAAAAAATACGTAAATCAGTTCAACGTAATCAAATATCTTTTAAAAAAAAGAAACAGTGAAATATTTTATGAATTTTATCAATGGATTTGGTTGTAGGCGCCTATTTAATAAATTATTTATTTTCTATTTCTTTTTTTTTTTGTTGTTTTACGCAAGCACTTTAATGGTCGTCATCGTCATAGTAACTAAAAATCTAATCCAGCAACAACAACAATGTGTCAAAGTATTTATAAACTAAAATTTATGATGAATTTTCGTAATGCTTTAATTTATTTACTGATAATTTCCACGGTCTATTTAATATTTTGATTTTTATTTACACTTTTCATCTACTTTTTTTACTAATATTTTTTTTTCTGATTTATTTTTTATTGTTGTTGTTGTAATATGCTTGGCATTCTTTTGAGTTTGAAGCGTTAAATATTTGATTATTATCAAATTAAGTTTTTAAAATATTTCTAGTACCTACTAAGTTGAGAACGGATGAGATTCTTTGAATTGATTTGATTACATAAACTAAGAATGAAATGAAATGCAGTGAAGTGAAGCATCTTAGGAAAATTTGTGTGAAAATTAAGTGGTCGCTGTGGTGTAGTGGTAGTGCGTTGGACTGCTACGCAGAGTGTCCGGGGTTCGAATCACGGACAGGCAAAATCAAAAAAAAAAAAGTAGAAAAAATAATTTTTCTACACGGCACCACTTCTGGGCAGGCAATGGCAAATCTACAAGAGTACAAATTGCCTATGAAAAGCTTTTCTCTTCGCCGTTCGGATTCGTCATTAAACTGTTGGTCCCTTCCACTCATGTACAAATATAACACGCATAACATTAGTGGATGCGAAAAGCTCGGCCTAGGCCCTCCATGGGCTGTTGTGCCATTAAAAGTAAGTGTGAAAATTGAGAAAAGTTCCAGAAGATGTTTCTACCCCGATTAACCCATATATACTCAAGGGCCTATTTTTAGACCACTACAGAAATCTTTGATTTTGATTCAATATATGGTATGGTCATTTAATCAATATCTCATATAATATTTGAAGTGCTGGTAAACAGTAAACTTATAGAACTGAAACTTAGATCTTTGCTAATCGCTTCATAATAAAACACTATCACTCGCCGTTGAAAAATTGGCGATCATTGACACATTTATGTTTTAGTTTTTTACATAGTGTTAGGTTAGCTACAATGTTGGTACAATGTTTCAAAAACATTATTTATATACAAAACATGCTCTATAGACCATAGTAAATGGACAAAATCAGTCATTTTAGAACTTTTGGGTGAAGATTTCATGGAATACTGTCGTCATAAAAAACTTCTTCATCCTAATTTTAGGCACTACTTTTCAGCTGGAACCCTTAATTTTCTGGGGTTCGATAAAAAAATGCTTTAGCCAAAAAATTAAGAGTTATACTGTAATGGCTCCGTATCGAAATAAAAGTTGAAAAAAGGCGAGAAAAAACGTATAATTATGTAATTTATAGTTTGTCAACACTCAACAACATTTTTCGAAAACATACATATCCTAATCTCCAATCATTAAAGGGGCTGCCATACGAAATTACGTAAATTTTCTATGAAATTAGGTAATTTACCCCACTGCCTTTTAGCAGTTGCCGTACAGGGTTGAAATATTCGGCAACCTACATAAATTATCATATTTCAACTTTCACACTGTACATAAAATCACGGAGCAAGCAACAAAATGCCAACTATATGCTTTACCAAATATATTATCCCTCGTCTCCAATCCCTAAGTGTCTACCAAACTAAAAACATAAAAAATAAAAACAAATTTCAATAGTATGTAATTCAGGAGTCGTTTTTAATGGTACCTATAATAAGGAGACTGAATCAAGGCTTGAAAACTTTCAACCCTCTACAGCTGGGTATGGCTCAAGAAAGTAGTCATCTTATTTCATCAATCTAAATACGTGCAAACTCCAAACTCTGTATACTAAATTATATATTTATTAAATTTTAAAAGATTCCATTGTGACAACAAAATTTTCCCCCTCTGAAAACTATTAGTCACTTCTCTTCCATTATAAATTAACTTATTTATGTTTAGTAGCTTTTTTGTGTTTTGACGTGGTTTCCAAACTTTTAGTGGTTAATTACGTTTTTATTCTCTATTTACCACTATGTAAAGTGTGAAGAAAAAGTTGTAAAAAAATAAATTAAAAATAGATAAAACCCCAAAAACAAAAACAAATGGGAGGTAGTAAAAAGTAATAGTAACGAGTAGCAATAATTGCATTGAAGTAGCAGTAGTAGTAAGTGTGCAGTAGCAGCTTCAGCTACCAGTAAGTAGTCAACGATGCGAAACTTCAAAACCAACTGTGAACGCGGGAATGACGAATAAATTCGCAACAACAAGAATCGCTAAACAATAACAACATATTAGCGAAATAAAAAAAAAATACTAACAACAACGTCAAAACAAAAACAAGGTAAATGCCCTCAAGAGGCTTAAATGATGCGCGAGTTTAAAAAAGATTTTTTTTTTTTTACATTTTTTATGTGGAGTTAAATTTGTTATTATTACTTTTTATAATTCTTCTTGTTGTGCATATTATGTTTTGGAGTGTGAATGATTTATTTTCAAAGTTGAACTAATTTTGCTGTTAATTTAATTTTGATTCTACTTAGCTAAATAAAAAGAATAAGGGGGAATATAAAAATTTAAGCAGATAGACAAACAGCAGTAACAAAAAAAATTCAAAACATGTTTATATTTGTTATTTAGAAAATAAAGAAGAAAATATCTTTTAAACTTATTCGTTCGTTATTTCGGCACACTGTACTACAAAATTAAGAACAACAAAAATAATTTAATAATAAATATATACCAACAATATATCTTTAGATAACACAGGCCTTCAAAGTGCACTGGACTATGCCAGACCCAAGCATTAAAATAGCATATTTTCTTTTATTTATGTGATGCCCATATCGGGTCCCATTTTTACTAGTTCGACAATGAAATACTTTCGAATCGTTTCGAATTTACTCCGGTTTGATATCTGTTTGGTAAGTAAGAATCGATTTTAGGGTCTGAGAAACGTTTTCGAATTAACATAAAAGTCTTCTGTATATATAAATTTGTACTAAGCTAACAATATACGAGTATACTGAAAAAAGTTATTTTAACTTAACTCTCACGGTTGCTTGAGGTGCGGACTTTGATAGTCCGAGGAAATTCAGTTAGACTGATACATTTGGTAAACGCCAGTTGTACGGAAAGTCCATGATGTTTATTAGCAAAGGATTCAAGTAGCCTGAGATATTCGTATAATCTGATATATTCGAATATTCTGTATTATAGGTCCAAAGTCCAAGGTATTCGAAAATTTTCTGGTGTTCGGAAAGGTTAAGGTATTCTGATAGTCTGCAAGGGTTCAATTACTTTGGAACTTTGTATACATATTTACTTACTATCTAGATTCCCAAACAATGTTTTTGGGTTCCTGGTGTTCGGAAAGGTTAAGGTATTCTGATAGGCTGAAGGGTTCAGTTACTTCGGAACTTTGTATACATATTCACTTACTATCTAGGTTCCCCAACAATGTTTTTGGGTTCCTGGTGTTCGAAAAGGTTAAGGTATTCTGATAGTCAGAAGGGTTCAATTACTTTGGAACTTTGTATACATATTTACTTACTATCTAGGTTCCCCAACAATGTTTTTGGGTTCCTGGTGTTCGGAAAGGTTAAAGTATTTTGATAGTCTAAAGGTTTCAATTATTTCGGAACTTTGTATAAATATATATTTACTTACTATCTATGTTCCCCAACAATGTTTTTGGGTTCCTGGTGTTCGGAAAGGTTAAGGTATTCTGATAGTCTGAAGGGTTCAATTACTTCGGAACTTTGTCTACATATTTACTTACTATCTAGGTTCCCAAACAATGTTTATGGGTTTCGATTTTGCTACTACTTAGAAAGTTCTGGAATGATTGTTCGTCGTTAACTAAGGGTGAAGGCACACCGGATCAGGCAAAACTTTTTTGATTCATAAGGCAAGAAAACGTTTGTTATTTCAGCACACACCAAGCGAAACACAATGTAGCAAAACCAAACATTTCGTTTTCTTGTTTGGTTTGGCGTGCGATGAGGAAAATAAAACTTTATTTGCGACTTGCTTTTTTTCAGTAAAGAAACGAAATAGCTTGGCCTAGGCCATCCATGGGCTAATGTGCCATTAAAAGAAGAAATAAAATGGCATTGAAATTTGTTTTCGAATAACATCGGGCCAACTAGCGGCAACGAACCATAATTTTTTGTGTCGTCTTGTTTTTTTTTTATTGGTTCGATGCATGGCGGGGTGTGGGTTGCACTATAAAGAAAGTACGAAAGTGCAGCGGCGCTGGTTTGAAACAAACTTGTTTCATTTGGTGTATGTGTTGGCCGTATGCAGACATGTATTGTCGGCAACCACTCGAAAAATACATTGAAACAAAATCATGTGTTTTGTGCTGATCTGCTTTGGTGTGCGTTGGATCATAAGAAACAATGTACTTTTGTTTCATGAAACAAAATAAAACCCTAAGTGAAATTCTAAAACTCATTGATAGTACTATTATCATATCATGTGTATATTTCGCTGTGGTCGATGTGGCGTAGTGGTAGTGCATTGGACTGCTACGCAGAGTGTCCGGGGCTCGAATCTCGGCACAGGCAAAATAATTTTTCTACACGGCACCCACCACCACCTCTTGGCAGGCAATGGCAAACCTACAAGAGTAGAAATTGCCTATGAAAAGCTTTTCACTTCGCCGTTCGGATTCGGCATTAAACTGTAGGTCCCTTCCATTCATATACAAATATAACACGCACAACATGAGTGGATGCGAAAAGCTCGGCCTAGGCTCTCCATGGGCTGTTGTGCCATTAAAAGTAAAAGTAAAAAGTATATTTTCCAATGGGGAGGTTTTAATGGTTCAATATCAATAAAAAATCGAAGAGAATACCAGTCTCTGCTACTGAAGAATGGAAGAAAATGTACATTATTAAAGAAAATGTATTTAATGTTTATTATCTATCATTTTTTTAAGTTTTTTACGGCTCAAAAGCCTTAACTGTTTCTCTCAAGTACTAACTCTTTTGTGTTTATTTTATCAAAGTATTTACTTCCCATAATCATTACTCATGGCTATCGCAGCTTATTCTAAATCCCCCATATCATTAAGTAGAGCATATCATTTGGTGTGTGTATTAATTATAAGTGCTTACCTACTTTTCTTTTATCATTATCAACATTTCATTATCATTTATATGATAGATTGTGTGATGTTGAAACTTCGATGATTACGCAACCCAAGTACCGATTGTTTTCATATTAAAAAAAAATAAAAAATCAGTGGGATGACAAGTACATTATTGATTTCTATACGGAAGTAATTGAAACTTCAATAACATTTCCGATAAGAAACAATAAAAAATGTTTAAGAAATTTGTATAACCTTGACAAAAAAAACTGAAACGAAAATTATTATATATTTAATTAAAAAAAAATTAAACAAAATACACAATAAATAAAAGTTAGCTTTAAATTGATTCAGAAAATAATGTAGACTTAAATGAAAAATGTGTATAAACCTCAAATATTAACAATTAATTAAAAATATTGAAACTATGGGCACAAATATTATGACATATTTTCTGCATCAATTAATGCAAAATTAAAAATTAAATCAAAACAAAAAAAAAAAACCTACATAAAAAGTACCAACATTTCCATAGATATGTAAATTAATTGAAGACCCCTTCACAGGTGGTCCACAAAGAATTTTAATTGCCAAAAAAAATTAAACAGAAAAATATAAATTTTTATATCGTTGTTAGTTTTTTAACGAATTTTTGTTAACAATGCGTAGAAAAAATTTTATAATTGATTACTACATAAATTTTGTTGCAATCAACTGGGTGGGGGCAAGAAAACCGAGATAGTAGGAAAAAAATTTAGGTATATGAAAAAGAAACAAATTAACAGTGGCAACAACATTGAAAAATTAATGAAGTTGAAATAAGCCAATATTAACTGCCAATATTATATAATCTTTTTTTTTTACTTTATAGCAATACATATATTAACAGTTTGATATAATTAAGCATAAAATTTAAATTATATAAATAAATCATAAATCATTTATTAATAATAAGTAGAAAAGTATAGATACTTACATAAGTCTAAATTTTTTTTTAATTTTATTTTACTAAAAAAACTGATTTGTTTTTCAGCTAAATGTTAATTAATTGCTACTTACTTACACAGTTTTATATAATTAGAATGTTCAAATGCTATGAAAATGTGACAAAGTAATATTGGTTTAAATTTTATTGAAACGGGAAGAAGAATTTGGCATTTAACACTTCAACGCATAGTGGAGATGATAGATGGATTCAAATTTTCTTTATTGCCTACAGATCATCAGTGTCTACTTTGTAGCTTCCTGAGCCTTAAAATCTTTCTGGTTTTAAACAGCTCGTTTACTTTTATCTTATCAATCAGATCCTTGCCAACCTCCCTTTAACTTTCCAGATGTTAAGGAGTGAGAATGAAAAAAATCTCAACTCACGTTTTACCTAACAATTTTTTTTGGCCGTAAAATTTAGAAATTTCTTTGATCTAGTTATCTTTGAAAAATATGTCAGTTATTATTTTTAATGAAAAAAATGTTGATTTATTGTGAGCTTGATCAAAATGAGTGAAGATAAAGAAGTACGTCTCAAAACTATCAAAAATTTTCAAAAAAAAATTCAAATTGGTCCTACAAAAAATTGGCCAAAGAATTGAAGGTCTGCCGTCAAACTGTTTCCAATGTTATTAAACAGTTTCAGGAGAATTTTACCATAGATAGGAAACTTGGTTCGGGAAGAAAACAATTACCACATGATATGCGTTGTTCTTGAATTAGGAGAAATGACCTAAGCTCAACTTTTCCCTTTCGGCGAACTCTTTTTTCGCTAATCCTTATAAATAATTACAATAACAATAGCAAAGCCAATTTCTGACAATTTAACAACGCACAGTTTTTAATTTATATGCTAACAATATAATTAATTTAAAATATTTAATACAATTTTCGTGTTGCTCTTTTGAAAAAAAAAAAATATTTACTTACTCGTAATTAAATTAAACAATAGGAAACAATAAAATTAATTCAAGTGAATATGAATTTGAAACAACTTCATTAAATATTATTCCCTAGATAAAAACAAATCCAGAAGAAAGACAAACAAAAAATAAAAAAATTCATAAAAAATAGAAAAAAGTAGAATAACACAAAATAAAAGCAAAACTCAAAATGTAAAACCACCAAAAAAAAATAAAATAAATGCAAAGGTGCTGAAAACAAAGACCACCCACTGTAGCCCAGCCCCCTTTAGCTTTTAATTAAACAATATTATTATGTTTTTTGTGTGTTTTCCAATTGTTTTGTGGTACTCTTTTGAATGTGTGGTATGTGCGAAGGGGTATGTGCGAGTCTGCGTGTGTATGTGTGTGGTATGTTTGAAAGCGCCGCTTCAGAGATTTGCATAATTTTGCTATAAAATACAAAATTAAGCTTTAATTAACATCAAATTTAAGACAAATGTAAATTTATTTGTATTTTCTAGTTGTATTTTTTCTTTCTGTTTTTCTTTGAGCCTTGCCCTCAGGGGCGTGCAGCTTGGGGGAAGATCACTTTTAGGCACTTTAATTATAAGCCTTTGAATTAAACAAAAATATGCTACAACGAATTAGTAATTTATGTTTATGTTTGTAGAAACAAATGAAGTCACCGTCGAAATAACAAAAAGGAAAACTTATACAAATTAATTGCGGAAGGTAAGCAAATGTGGTCGCTGTGGTGTAGTGGTAGTGCGTTGGACTGCTACGCAGAGTGTCCGGGGTTCGAATCTCGGCACAAATATAACACGCACAACATGAGTGTATGCGAAAAGCTCGGCCTGGGCCATCCAGCCCATTAGTTCCATTAAAAGTAAGTAAGCAAATGACCAAAATAGGCAAAAAGGTAGAAATACATAAAAGGTTAACCAATTGTCTATACGTTGCCTCTCTGAACAAGTTGAAATTTTCTATCTTAAACAAAAAGTTACGAAATAAATATAATTACAATGAATTCGTTATTCACTGACTGAAGTTATTTGCTCATTTTCTGTATCATTCACTCATTCAGTGACTCATTCTCTGACTCAGTCATCAATACCTTCTTGTATTCCCTCAATAATGGCCAAAAACAAACCACTGAACTTAAGTAAATTTGCAAATTTGCAGAATGACACATCAAGATCTATTTGTTGCCACGACGTTTTTAAAGATTGTTTGATATTTTCATTGAGGCGGCCAAGACCGCCTCAATCACTATATCCTTATATATATATCACTATAGCCTTTCGTCACTATATCTTAACTTAATCTAACCTTCCATGAAATTGAACATTCAGGGTAACTTAGTAAATAATAAATGGTTAAGTTTTTGTAAATATTTACATTGCATGTGAACGAATGTTCTTTGTTGCCATGACCTCTTCAGCTTTGCCTGACGAAACATGAGATTTAGGGTTGAACTTTTCTCGAAAGAAGTATCCCAGCAAATAAAATTCTTAAGTCTAATAATTCTGACTGCTCAAATATTAGTTTTAAGACGGTATTCTGAGCACTTCATGTATATGAGTGTTGTATGATATTTTGTGATCTTTCAAAAATTTGATTCGTAACCGGTACTTAGTTTTAAGCAATTCCGAAAGAAATTTCGAGTTCTAATAGTAATTTTCATCTTTCGGTATTCTTTTATGAACGTTATATGCACTCATTTTGAATATAAAACCTTAAAAATAAGAGTGATGAAATACAATTTTTGATTGCCAAAAAATTTGTTGGAATTTCCGAAATAAACGATGTTTGTGTGATCAATTTTGCGAGGCTAAGGTCAGAAAATGGACGGTCGTGAATAAAAGAATCCTTTTCCCCTGCCCTCATAGAACGAAAACGTCTGATATGATGAAATAATGACATTTTTTAGCTATTGAGAAAAGAATGCAAAAAATACTCTGAGATATTAACCCTAATAATGCCATACGTTGTTATTAACTATGAGTAAAATTTACTCACCCACATTTTAATTGAAAATAAACCATTCTTTCATATAGTATTTTTAGTGTTTGTTTATTTAAGTTATAAAAATAACAAAAATAAAACAGATTTAAAAAAAATCAATTAATTTATTTTTATTTATTTTAGTGAGTAAATTTTACACAGGTCAGAATTGCATTCCGGTTACGGCAGAATTTAAAGTTTCTATAACTAAACGTACTCAAATTCCACGGCTAGTGGCATTCCGCAGTAAAGTCGATCAAAAATTAAGAATTTTCATAAACGTACTTATTTCAAAAACACATATTGGTGACTCTTCAAATTCAGACACCCCAAAATGAATAAGTAGGTACCAATAAAAGCTAGACACACACATTCACTCACGTGATTTCAAAGCCTATAAAGATTATTCTAGTTCAAAGCAATAAAAATACGAAAATAATTTACGATAGAATTGTAAATTGTACAGAAAAAAATAAACCTAATAAAAAAATAAATAAAATGAAAAAGTAAATGCAGGGAAAAAATTAAGCAAAAGAAAAAAGCAAAATACTAAAATGTTGTAAGACATGACAGTACGCTGGCTACTGTGACAGATGCCAGCAGCAAGGCAGGGCAAGTCAAACACATACAGAGGCAGGCACGCAGGCAGGGGTGTAGAGGGGGGTATTGGGCGTGACGCGTGATAAAAGAGCAGTAGTGCTTTAAGCGTAAATTAAATTGTGCCGGCCGGCAGCAATGAAAAACAAACAAAACAACAAATACATACATACAACAACCAATCACAAAGTAACAAAAAGAATAAATATTTTTGGAAACACGTTTATAATTTCTCATTATTTTTTGGTATAATTAGTCATCATCATTGTAGCCATCGCTATCAAGTTATCGCACCATCATTAATGATAAGTGCCAAGTACGAGAATTTACTGAATTTGTTTTTGTTTTTTTTCTTTTTTTTTATTGTTTTGCAGTCAATTGTTGGCTACAAACACATATGAAATTAAGTTTTCATTGTTCCCATTGAACTCTTTTATTTCTTGTTAGCTGACCGGTTGGCTGCTTTAATGATTATGTGTTAACGCTAAAAATTTTAATTAGCAAGTTCTTTTCTTCTTTTTCTGATTGAAAATCATTGAGTCGTATGCCTCAGTTTGGCGTCACATGATCAAATGCAATAATTTTATTCAATTGTAATGAAATTATTGTGGTTTCATTCCACTTCAGCTAATTATTTGATCTTTATTCATTTTTTTTAGAATTCCAATTTGAAGGTGTAGGGTCATTAAAGCTTATACACAATATGAAGTTATAGAGCGCATTAGTCTAATTTCTAAGAATTCACTGAAATGATTGATTAATTTAAATAAAAAAGAGGTAAACCCGAAAATTTTAGTTATACGCAGTTTCATTCGAACAAATAAAAAAAAAATGGATGATTTTAATTCCTTGGTTTTGTTCTTTTTAAATCAGTAACGGTTATTCGCAGAAAGGGACTTTTAAGCTCTTAAAAATCTATACGAACGATGCGCTTGCAGAAAGCTGCTCCATTGTCGCTGATTCTTTTTTACTCAGTGCTTTTGTAGTGCTGAAACTTTCTTCAGGAATTTGTCCATGGCGTAAAATGGCTATAGTAACTGCTTTAAATTATGAATTCAAATGTTTTTTACGAGCAAGAATAGAAAGCAACACCACTGAATATAAACAATGTACTAAAGAAATGTGTTTTCACCCAAAAACTTGGTTTAGTTTAGTGTTTTTTCTCTGTCATCTTAGTTACTTTTGTACCAATTGTAAATCTCTTCAATCAACTGTAATAAAAATTATGGTTATCAAAATATATTTAGCTTTATTACTTCAGTGCACAACGTTGATTATCTCAATTAAATTACAAGCAATTGCATTATACATATATGTATGAATGTATATTAGACCGGGTCATTGACAAAAAAAAAAGAAGCAAAGTTCGGCCCCGGCCGAACCTTTTACATATATCCTACTCTTCCTTCGAAATAAAACACCCTTTTTGCATTCAACGGTGAGGGGTAATTTAATGGTTTTTGCCTGAACAATTGTTTAATGGCACAACAGCCCATGGAGGGCCTAGGCCGAGCTTTCACATCCACTCATATTGTGCGTGTTATATTTGTGCATGAATGGAAGGGACCTACAGTTTAATGCCGAATCCGAACGGCGAAGTGAAAAGCTTTTCATAGGCAATTTTTACTCTTGTAGGTTTGCCATTGCCTGCCAAGAGGTGGTGCCGTTTGGAAAATTTTACTTTTTTACTTTTTGATTTCGCCTGTGCCGAGATTCGAACCCCGGACACTCTGCATAGCAGTCCAACGCACTACCACTACGCCACAGCGACCACTGACTCACTCTGAAAAATAATTTTCTGGGCAGTAGAAGGGATTTATTCCTCAATAATGATAATTTTCGCAACAGGGTTTTTCAATTTATTTTACGTGTGGTATGTCGAATTTGGTTCTATTTATCTCACTATTCCTTTTGATATTTCACTTTTATTAAAAGTAGGCTGGGCTTTTGCCCAATGTTGACAATTTTCAGAACAGTTTTTTAGAGGACAATTACAATGAGACGAATCAAAAGAATTTCCTTGAATATCACCTCTCATTCCACGCCCACTTGACCGATTTTACTCATCTCAGAAGTAGCCTATAACATATGTCTGTGCCAAGGTTGGTTGAGGGTGTTTAAATTTTACTCGAGTTATCGGGTACACAGACAGACTGACACACGGATATGGCAAAATCGACTCAGCTATGGACGCTGATTAATTATATAAATACGCTGTAGCCAAGGTGTATAGGGTATAAAAAGTTTTGTGTGTCAACAAATTTTTATTTTTTGTTATAATTTTGTAAACGCGGTAAACAGAAATTAGATGTAAACTTTTATAATGCCAAGATAGGAATTAATTTTTTCCCCAAAATCTATCAGAATCCATTTTCAGAACCTTGTTGTTTTTTGGAATAAATATTAAATGACGAAAGAAGTTATTTGCACATACACATGTTTGTATGTAAGCAGTTTGTAGTGGAAGGGGACATCGGAGGTCAATAAAACCTGAAGATCTTACTAGTAAAGAGCTTTCCAACGATATATGTATGTACTTGATGATCAGACATCAAATAACTAAGTTATAACAAAAACAAAAAAGGACGGTATTTCAAGACCACCTAGGGAAATACCCTCGGTGAAATTATGTGATGACACATTTAACTTATTTGGTAACCCGGTCTAATGCACTCGTATATGCCTTAAATGCGAATGATAGTTTAATGATCCAACCTAAATATAGTGTGTTAAAAATATATGTAAATTTTTAAAATAAAAATGGAAACAAAAAAAAAGCAATTATAAAGCAATTAAAAATACAATTAAAACTCGAACCAATATTTTTTTAGATTATTTTTGTACATACAAACATAATTTAAATATGATTTTGAAAGTTAAGGCAAAACGCAGTAAACGCATAAATTCACTTTTGGTTTTTGTTCTGGGTTGTTTGCGAAGCAAGAGGCAAAGCACTCAATAGGAACATAAGTCCCTACCAGATGAAACTGTGGCTTTAAGCGAATAGATTTCAAAACACAATTGTAAGTGCATTCAGCAACTTATCAACAAATTAAAAACTTTTTCGAATTCGTAAAAGTTACATATTTATGTATAGCTATAATAACATTCACTTCGCCGTTCGGATTCGGCATTAAACTGTAGGTCCCTTCCATTCATGTACAAATATAACACGCACAACATGAGTGGATGCGAAAAGCTCGGCCTAGGCTCTCCATGGGCTGTTGTGCCATTAAAAGTAAGTAAGTATAATAACATTGTTCAGCAGAACTCAAGTTATACCCTTTTGCTTAGTGCCCACAAAGACGTTGAATGTTTTATTTTATTTTATTTTATTTTATTTTTCTTTAATATTATCGGAAAATTTGTTATTCTGTTACAATTACATAGAAAATATTATATTTTATATAGTACATATGTACATATTCGTGCTGCTGCTGTGCGGTTATTGTTGTTTTTAATAACATATGTACTTATTTTCTATTATTTTATTTTTTTGAAACATTATTCACCACAAGTGTAAAATGCATATGGGTCAAATCACAGCTGCTTTTGCAATTGATAGCAAATATTCATATGAATCAGACATGTATGGTAAACATACTATAAACATACATATTTATGAACGTTGTATGTGTATATACATATATATATATATATATTATGTACATTGTAATAATTGCAAAATTTGCTATAAAATTATGCACAATATGTAAATAAATTGTTTTATCAATTTCCCTTTGTAGAATAGTTTTTTTCTTATTAAACTTCTAAAATAAATGTTTAAATTTAGCTTTTAGGATTTTATTAAATTGTGATTAAGTATCTGTTGTGGTTTTAGCCAAATTTTTTATCATTTAAATTGTAATTATTAAAAAAAACACCACTCACTATTAAAAGATGCCTGCTTTCTCAATTTCATCTTAAGTCTATTACACACTGTCGACTGCGAACAGATCATTTTGATCATCTACAAGCCTTCAAGAAAAAGAGGGACGGCTTCCCATCATGAGAGGTATATATGGAAGGCTTTCAATTCTATGTTTTAGGAAGGTTTAAAGAAGTTTTGTCGTTGTTATTACTCCCGCAAAGCTGCTATAAGAAGGTTTTGGATAGTTTTTATCAAAATAGTATTGCATTACTTTAGCTTCATGCATTCTTAAGAAGGTAAGTGAAAGTTTTTTCTTTAATTTCCTTTTCGAAAACTTCGATATAATTAGTTGCTTTAGCAGTTTTACTGTTTGAAACGCTATAGAGCAATGCGACCATTGTTGATCTGCATATTGTGCAGCCAGACAAGGATAGGAGAAGGATTAGGCAGATGTTTACAACAACGAGTTCAAATGTACTTGATGGACCTACAGTTTAACGCCAGTTCCGAACAACGGGGTGGCCTGCACATCGTTCCTGCCAACAGGCCTGTTCTATCTGTTTTTATTGTATTGAGAGCAGTGTTACCATTCTGGTTTAATTTGATCAAAAGTGATACATTTTCCTATCATTTATCTATTGATACTTTTATTTCCCTTGGTACGATCTTCTTTTTATTTAAAAGAAATAATTAATTTTAATATTAACATTACTTACTTTACTTTACTTTTAATGGCACAACAGCCCATGGAGGGCCTAGGCCGAGCTTTTTCGCATTAACATTGCTGTTTCCATTAAACCTGCAATCAGATTCACTTTCTTTTGCTATTACGTGCTATTATTTTGTTCTGCTATACAGATTCCTAAAAATGTATTTATCAATATCGGAAAATGCCATAAATGAGACACTGTACAAAGAATTGTTAAATGTTTTTATTACTGTCTTAAGTTTACCACAGCTCTGCTGCTGAAGAAGGAATCACTTCGGATTTAAAATTAATAAAAATTCATAATACTAATCAATTCTTATGTAATGCTTGCAAAGCATCTGGGATGTGATATGTAAGTATGACATATGAAATAGCAGTAATACTATCAATTCTGAAAAATAATGTGATATGATCTAAGAGATTTTATCAACCATATAGGGGAGCGGAACTTCCCTAAATTGGGAATTGCGTTCGATTACACTAGCCGCAAGAGCCAAAAAGTCTACAAGCGTCTAAGCGTAAAGGAACGCTTCGATGATATTAAATAAACACGCGAAAGTTTGATTTTAAGCGTCTGCTTGCTTTAATAGTTGAGTATCGAATGACCAAATAATAATTATGATAGTTGATCTTGACAAGTGAGTGAGCGATAAAGGGAGATTACCGTTAAATGAGTGATAAAGTAAATGAAATTGAGTGATCTCTCTTTATGCATTACAGTGATGGCAAAAATATAGTTAAAGTAAATAAATGCGTTTTTCACACAATATATATAAGAAGAAAAAGAATATTAACATAAACATAAGAATAACATCGAATGAAAAGTGATAAGCATATATGTATTTTGTAAATAATCATAATATTGATAATCAGCGCCGTTACAACCATAGATTAACGCTAAAGAATAGTATGCACATGCTTAGGGCAAAAGCGTGTAAAAGTTACATACATATCATGTTGTTTATAATGACAGATACCAATTGCAAAATAACTGCCTCTCTCTCTCTTTCTCTCTCTCTCGCTCTCTCTCCCCCCCTCTCTCTCTCTCGCTCTCTCTTTCCTTAAAATATTTGTGTTTTCAATAACAAAACTTTCTTTCATAATTGACGCTCTCTAAACGTGAATGAAAATTTTAAGTTAGTAAAAATTTTTTGCAGTCTTAATCGTGTCCAAATTCCTTTCAATAACTACGAATAATCACAAATTTGAAATTATTGCTTTGATTGAATATTGTAACTTAATTGAAATGTTGTACAATTAAATCTCCAGAGTGCAACCGAAAGAAGAGCAGCTGCAGCAAACGAAAGTTTCAAAACTTTTGACGTGAACAAATAAATTTGATTACACCTTAATGAATTTACAACAAAGTTGAAAACTTACATTTTGCTCATCTTCTAAACAAAAATTCCAGAATTTCCATATACTTATAACATAAAGTGTTGTATAAAACATAAAAGCAAACATTGAGATGAAAGTCTTAAATTAATATTCCTCTAATAACTTGTGCTGCTTGTTATCGCACTTAATTAGTGGCGACAACTCTTTCAAGTAACAACACTCGCATGAGTTTTTTTTTCATTCCTTTCTCTCTTTTTATCTCCCTTCTTCATTCCTTTTTTTTCTCAACTCTTTGCTTGTGACACATTTTCGTGCTACGATGTTGTGCTAATCCTTCACACCTTTCGTCATCATCATCACCACCGCCACCAACTTGCTACTTGTCGACATTAACATTAAAAATCTTCATCAGTTGCTGACAGTGTATCTGCTGCTGTTGCTGATGATGATGCTGATGCTGATGCTGCCGCCACTTGTCAACCATAATTTCTTGTGACATCAATCTGAAGTTCGTACCTGCACGCGAATGTTGTAAAAAACAACAAAAATATTACACTTTCATTAATACACACAAAATGAATAGTACGAGAAACGGAAACGGAAATGTGAAATGTATTTAGAATATAATGATGATGATTCTGGTGATGATGACGAGGATGTTGCCATTGCTGTGTTAATGATGATAAAATATGATAAAGATTTTAAAATTTCTCATGTCTTTCCCTTTTTTATACACACAAACTCAAAAAGAAGTGAAGCGAAAAAAGAAAAAACATGAAATAAAATGTAGCGCGCAAGTTAAAATGTTGTAAAAAGGAAATGACGTGCACAATGAATTGCTTATGTAGTAAGAACGAGTACTCTGGATATGTCTTCATGTTGCATGTTGCAAGGGCAAAACAAAGAATACGATAGTAGCAGCGAAGGAAACGCTGTTGTAATACGTTTTCAACTAAATGCAGATATTTATATACTCGTAAATAAAAATCGAGCATATTAGTAAGCGAAATTGCTGCAGAATACTTTCCGTGGAAACTTCTTAAAGGATAAAGATATTTGTATGACGTATTGAAGTACATGTATATAAATTTTACAATATTGTAGACTTATGTGTACATATGTGTACTTGTATGTACGTAGGTGCATACTTTTATTAATGCAGATTTAAGCTTTATTGCCACATAAGTATGAGACATAAAAGTATCGACATATGCCAGTGGGTACATTTAATATTCATTGCATAAAATATCTGCGTTTCCCCCCTTGGTGGTAATCAATGAAAATTGTGGCTTTGGATTACTAGCAATGCTTGAAGTAATCTCTCCCATTTTAATTTTTCTCAGTTCCTTAATGTAAATGTATTCGTATTTAAATGGGTAATCGGTAATAGTTACTGGTTTTATAACTAGTAATGCAAGGAGTAAAGTCTTTAAATTTTTTTGACTCTACACTGCATTTACTTTAATACCATATGACCGTAGAAAAGATAATTCATGTATGACAATCGGTGTGTGTTTTCTCTTTGCACCACCATGAAGTAATGAAGTAATCTCTTTTTTTAATTCCTCCTACATACTTTTCTTGAATAGATTCGTGACAATAAAAAATGCATGCCCCAAAAGATAATCTGTAACAGTTATGGCTTTGAATTACTGGTAATGAATCAACTAATCCCTGCCTTTATTTAATTATTTTACTTTAATGTGAATTTTAGTATCAATGAAATTGAAAATTGAAAGAATTGGTAATATTTATGGCTTTTGATTACTGATAATTTATGAGGTATTGTCTACCATTTTTCTTTTTCTTAGCTCAGTTACTTTAATATGAACATTTCAAGCTCAATCTACACCACATCAGTTCATCTATAAACAAGATTATTTTAAATCACTGGTCATTAATTAATTTAACTGTTTTTTTTTTTGCATTTTAAACTCGATGAAAAAACTATAATCGAGATGATAATCGATGAATGCCATGGGCTTAGATAACTGGTAATGCATTAGGTAATGTCTTACAGTTGAAGTTTGCTCCGTTCTTATACTTTTTTTGATATTCATTCCAAAGTAAAATTATTTATTACTGGAACTGCATTAGGTAATTTCTTAAATTTTCCCGATTTTATTATTTTTACTTTTAATGGCTCAACAGCCCATGCAGGGCCTAGGCCGAGTTTTTCGCATCCACTCATGTTGTGCGTGTTATGTTTTTACATGAATGGAAGGAAACTACAGTTTAATGCCGAATCCGAACGTCGAAGTGAAAAGCTTTTCATAGGCAATTTTTACTCTTGTAGGTTTGCCATTGCCTGCCAAGAGGTGCTGGCGTGTACAAAAATTATTTTTTCTACTTTCTGATTTTGCTTGTGCCGAGATTCGAACCGCGGATACTCTGCGTAGCAGCCCAACGCATTACCACTACGCAACAGCGACCCGATTTTATTCAGTTACGAAATAAAAGAAAAATCTATGCTCTAAATGTTAATCAAAATTACGTCTAAAATTACGTTTGAAATTACGTAGTCAAAAATTACGTCTTCAGATTACTGGTAATTGTTTTCTATTCTTTGTTTTTACTTTATGATGTCCATCTAGAAAAAAAAAACTAATTTAGACGATAATAGGTAAAAATTACTTGTAGTGTATTAGGTAATGTCTTTAATTTTTAATTTAACCGCGGTTTTCAGTTCAATCTGAAAATCAAATTGATAAGTCAATGGCCTATGGTCTGGTTTAGTTATAATGCATAAGAAGTTACGTCCTTGTTACTTACTTTACTTTACTTTTAATGGCACAACAGCCCATGGAGGGCCTAGGCCGAACTTCTACACCACCATTAGTAGAAATTGAGCTATGAATCAAAAACGTTACAACTGACATCATCATGTGCCATAGTGAAAAGTACAGCATCAATAGCTTCTGGTGTTGACGACATTATAGTTAATGGCACCTAATGAAAGAGCGAATCAGATGCAGAACGCTTTCTCTATACTAAATACAAGTAAGTATAGGAACAATAGCAGTATTGCTGCTATGAGAGAAGAGCATGCTTTTGGTGTTGCTGCTGCTGTTTCTTCCATAATGTTACAAAATTTGTCTTCATATTTTTCCTCATTCTACATAGTGACCGCGACAATAACATGATGCTTGTTTGATATTAATGAGCTTTAACTGCTCGCTCAAAGTCTACAGCCAGAGAATGCCTTTGAAGAGTATTAAAATTTAAGCTTTTCCAGTACATGAAACATATGTGTACATAGAAAGTTGTATGTATTCTTGCTAGTTGCTAACAACTTTACTTTACTTTGCTATGTATCCACATATTATTAATTATTAATATATTTTCATTAAAATGTTTCAAGTTGAAGAGTTTCGATTTTACTTCCTTATGTGAGAGTAACACTTAACTGTATTAGGAAATAAGCGAAAATCAATTTCGTTTATAATTAAACTATTTTGTACTTTCTCTTCTATCAATTGCTTAAATAATTTCATTCAAATAACTAAATTTTTTTTCTTTTTTTCTTTTTTTTTCTTCATTTTCTAACAGGTAAATATGCACTTTAACGCTGATAAACACAATCACTCATACGCCCCCCCAGGCAGCAGCCAGCACATGTGCCAGTGCGAGTATTTATTTCTATGACTTATTCTAATGCGATGTAGCCAAGTAGTAAAAATTTATGTCTGTATGTACTACACCAGTTTATTTGTCTTCTTTTTTCTTATATCTTGAGCAAATATTTTTGCAACATTCCAAGCATTTTATTACAAATACAGTATTTACTTAAAAAATCTAACTGCTTTATTTAGAAACTAGTAGAAGAATTAACATACAACAACAACAATACAATATAATATAAACATTGCTTTTATTTGCTAACAACTAATTTGAAAACACTACTCTCGTAACTAAAATAAACTCATTAAAAAGTTGGTTAAACAATTTAACGCCATTATTAAAAAAAAATAGTAATGGTTAAAATAAAAAAGAAAGAAATAGGAGTATGGGGCAGAATTATTTTAAATATAATGATGCACTTCCACATAACTGCTCATCTAAAGTGATTCAATTGGGTATAGCTTGAACTTGTTCTTTATGGTATAAGGGATTGAGTATCGCTTCCTTGACGTACATATATACGTAGCCGAGATGAGAAACAAGTTGCAGGGGACTTCTAAATGAATGGTGACTCCTACGAAAATCTGATTTCCAGCCTTAACCCCAAAAAGATTAAAATTCGATGTAACAATTTTAATATTTAAATTTGTAGAAACTGTGAAATTTTCCGACACAAGAAATATATTTCGTGATTTTGTGTTTCAAGCAATTGCTGTCAATCGTAGTCGGTTATATAAATTTTTTCATGAAATAAAATTTTATGGAAGTTATGGCTTTAATCTAGTGTATTAAACAGGCTTAATGAACATTAGGTTTGCGGTTAGGTTTGGTTAGAGAATAACAACAATGTATATAGAAGAGGCTGATCAGATGATCATTTCAGAACCAGCAATGGTTCCTCATCAATGATCTTAGTGGTAAATCTTTGTGTTTTAATAATCCATATACTTAAGTAACTCATATTCGAAAAGGTAACCGAAAAGTACCATTAAACGAATTTTTCAATTAATTCACTGAATGGCATTATTGGTATTATTGTTATGGCCTTAAGTTTCTGGTAAAGTATACAGTAATGTCTTCCAAGTGAAATGAAATGTATTGAAAAAAGTTCTGAGCAGGTTCACTTTAAAAGTATCTGTGTACAAGTATCACTTTAAAAGTACCAAGTGTAAACCAGTTACTTCTCCAATTAGAAATATTTTAAAAGAAATTTCAGGAAATTTACATAACTTTGATTTAAAGTGCAGATATTGTATTTCTGTTTCCTTTTTTCTCGAACTCGAATCATTACAAGCATTTTACATAGACCATACAAGTTAAGTTCCAAAAAAAGGTAGCATGTGCTTTAACATCGACATATAAATGTTTCCACTCTTTTTGGTCAATTTGTACATAGTCTAAGTTTTAGGAGCTTAAAAAGTCGTTATTGGCCTGAATTTAAGTGTGTGTTTTAGTCTGGACTTTGATCTGATTTTGATCTAAATTTGTTTGGTCTGCATTTAGTTTGATTTTGCGTGTGATTTTTATTGATTGAATTTGTGAATAATATTCTTTTTTTTTTTTTTTTTTTTGGTGTGGATTTGGCTAAGATCTTTGTCTGAGACCTGGCCAGAAGTTGTTCCTAGATTTAATGTAGATTTTGATGTGATTTTTGTCTGAATTGTTGTCTGAACTTTGGCAGAGATTCTTGTTCACATTTTCTGTCTAAAAGTTGGTCATATTCGGTCAATTTTAGACTGATTTTTGGCGTATATTTGGTCTGCCTTTTTTCGGAATTTTAGTCTAGATTCTGAACTTAATTTTAGTCTAATTTATGTCTGATTATTGGTTAGTGGTACTGACAGATTGTTGGTATGAATTTAAGTTGGAATTTAAGTCTGAACTTTGTCTGACTTCTGATATAAATTTTGTTTAGATTTTGGTTAAATCTTCATCCCAATTTTGATCATATTTTTAGTCTAAACTTCGGTCTGAATTTTTGCCTTAGTTTTGATCTAAATTTATAACTAATTTTTAGTTGCTGTTTCGTTTTTAGTTTTGAATTAATTTTAGAGTGATTTATGGTCTGAATTTTGATCTAAATTTTACTATTTTGTTTTCTGTGAGTGTGGTCTGGAGTTTGGTTAGATTTATTTATCGGAATTTTGTGCTAATGCTTAGTCTGTCTATTTTTCAGAAAGTTGATCTAATATCCAATGTTGTCATCTAGTATCTATTCTGGATCAGTTTGTACCATCTGTTATTAAATTCGTTTTTCCCACAAAAATGTCCTGAATTTGATGCCATTGTTTTAGACACGCATAACGCTGGCTACGAAAGCGAATATTTAACGGTTTATTTGAAAACAAATCGACCCATTCAATTTGGTTTTTTATACTTATTTTTCAAACTACATGTAACATCGATGGGCAGTGCAAATCTCTGATTTATTCTAAAACATAGAGGGCGTGTTGCTATTTCCAAATTTCCTCTTTATTTCCTTACAAATTATCTTTACTGCCCACAACAAATAAAAGTGCAACAGTTAACTGACTTGAATTCTTTCTAAATAAAAAACTCTAGATATTCATTTAAAAACATCTATACAAATTCTGATTTAGTTGACTAGATATATTGGTTACGGGTCATATTTATTTATTGTGCCAAAATTTGTTTCCTTCGTATATATTTTATTTATTTATTTTTACTTTTTCGCAGAAAAATTTCTGGATTACTTTTAACTAGGTACTTTTTTAGTATTCACAACTTTTTAGGTGAATTTTTCTTATTTTATTTTACATATTCATTATATCGTTTTTAAATTTAGCTGTCAAATATTTTTTCAATTATTCTTTAAAGTGAAAAAAACGGCGAAATACATTTTTTGTGACAAATTAAGTTTTGTCAAACATAATTTATTGTTGTGTATTATTGCTATTGGCTAAATAATTTCACAAGGTTTGTCTGTTGCGGTTTTCTTTCTGCAGCATTTTGGGTAGGGGTAACAAATAAATAACAAAAAATCAAATTCTCTTCAGGCTTAATGTCAAATATTTTGTAACGCTAAATGCTCGATATTAACTTGTTAGAAATGACACTTATTGTTGTTGTTGCAGTTGCCGTTGTTCATTGTGGCATTTTTATTTCTCTTTTCTTTTTCTTATACTATACTTACTTTCTAAATGCTTTCTAAATTGTTGTTAACTGAGTCATTAAAGAGATACTATATATGTACAGACATACATGCATATGTAATCAGGTATCTGAATCACTTTTGTTAATTGAAAATTAATAGAGAACTTTATAATTTGAGGAAATCACTTTCCGATGAAATATCTCAATTCTCTAGTTTTGCTGAGGGACAAGAAAAGAATTGGTCTTATGAGGTAATTTCATTCAACACTCGCATTGTATTTGCACAGTAATGTGGATTGCTGCAACAGAATGTATCTCATGACATAATTGCATTGAAATTTCGCATGCTATTCACTCAATCATCTCTGAATCGCTCCAGTAGATTTTATCTCATGCGTTAATTTCACTCAGTTATCGTATGATATGGAGTCAGTGCTGTTTCGCAGCGGCTTAATTTATCTCATAAGATATTTTCATTTAACACTATTTTGTTGTGCACACAGCGAGAGTCTCTAACCTGCTCAATCACGACGGGAGAATAAAACTCTCTATTAATAAATGAAATGGTAAGCAACATCTTTGCACACATCAATTTTTACTTTAGTATATTAAAACCAACAAGTTCTAATAAAACATAATATTAAATTTATATAAGTATTTCCAGAAGTGGCTACATGCTATGCCGTTTCGCTTAAGTTCTTTCTTCGTAGTATCACATTTTTAAATCGATTTCTGGCATTCTCAATTAAGCTTCCTCTTAAAGATATTCGTAAAATTTCCAAATTCGGAGGCACTCGCAATATCATAACAAAAAGAAAATCAAATTCTGGTAAAATGATTGGTACATGTTCCATATTCAAAGTAAAATTTTTAAGGTAATAGAATTGGTTCTGTTGAAAAGTTAATAATTAATTTTCATTTCCACCAAAATAATTTTTGTTTTCTAATACAAATCAAACTTACTTTCTTCAATGGACATCGATCTGGATAATTGCCATAAATGGAGAACCCTTCACGTATTAGGCTCATCAAATTTTGATTAACACTGTCCGTAAAAAATTTACATAGATCCCCATCAATGTCAAATGATCGCAGTATTTGGGCTCCGCGTATCGCACTCACATTTAAATTATATACACACTTTTCAATGTTTACTGAGTAAGTAATATCCAAATTTAGAGACCTTTTCTCAGTAACGTCACAGTCAATATATGAAACATATTGCGAATTTACTGTGCAATTCATTTGATGAAAGATGAGCGTGTGATATTGACGCTAAGGAAAAATATAGAGGAGAGAGATTTACTTTTTATGTTCCGAAAAAATACTTTATATAGTATATTAATATCAGGTACCTTTTCATAGCTTAAACTTATGAAACAGAAAAGAAATAAAACTTGTATTACTTCCATCGTCCTTTAATCTCCTTCCGTTGTCTTGACTATACTATTTGATGCAGAACTAAACTTTTTCAATATGGATAAAATAGACGTTTATGTAACTTTATGTTTCAACGAAATGGTAAATTAATTTCATAAGTGGGTATATTTTAAAAACACATTTCACGCTGAGATCATAATCTCGTTGTTTATAATTTTTCATAATTTCACTTACATAATTAAATTTTAATTGCTTGTTTTTGAACTTTATTTAGTAGATTGAAAACTAAGCTGTGAATGTTTTGCGTGTAATAAAGCAACTGAATGTAGTTAATAAATGGCACACCTACTAGAGTAAAAATTGCCTATGGAAAGCTTTTCACTTCGCCGTTCGGATTCGGCATAAAATTGTAGGTCCCTCCATTCATGTACAAATATGACACGCACAACATGAATGGATACGAAAAGCGAAAAGCTCGGCCTAGGCCTTGCATGGGCTGTTGTGCCATTAAAAGAAGAAGGAGAATGTAAAGGGTGATTTTTTTAGAAGTGTGGTTTTCAATCTGGCAATACTTTTTTCGGAGTTGGTCTTTTTGATAGCTATCACTTGATTTATTCTCAGTTTGGTTTGCCATTTCATAATGAGTAGACTTACTTCTGAAAAACGTTTGCAAATCGTGCTAATTTATTACCAAAATAATAGTTCGGTTCGCGCGATTTTCACAAGAAAATTTTGTTCAGCGATGAAGCTCGCTTTTGGTTGAATGGGTACGTTAATAAGCAAAATTGTCGCATTTGAAGTGATCATAATCCACAAGCCATTGTTGAGACGGTAATCATTGGCCAATATTTCTTCAAATGTCAAGCCGGTCAGCCAGTGGTTGCCGTGGTGTAGTTGGTAGTGCGTTGGCCTGCTACGCTGAGTTTTCAAGATTCAAATCTCGGCACAGCCAAAATACAAAAAAAAAAGAGAAAAACTATTTTTCTACACAGCACTAAAAACTATTTTTCTTCTGGCAGGCAATGGCAAATTTACAAGAGTACAAATTGCCTATGACAAGCTTTTCACTTCGTCGTTCGGATTCGGCATAAAACTGTAGGTCTCTTTCATTCATGTAAAAATATAAGACGCACAACATGAGTGGATGCAAAAGTTCACCCTAGGCCCTTCATGGGCTGTTGTGCCATTAAAAGAGAAAAAAAAAAAAAAAATTAAGCCGGTCATAATGTTACAGTTAATGGGGAACGCTATAGAGCCATGAATAATGACTTTTTCGTGCCTGAATTGTGAATTGGAGGATGTTGATGTGGGGGACGACCTTTGGTTCCAACAAGACGGCGCTACATGTCATACAGCCAACGAAACAATTAATTTGTCGATTTGTTGAAGGAAACTTTTGGTGAGCGCATTATCTCGCGTCGTGGGTCTGTGGCGTGGCCTCCAAGATCGTGCGATTTAACACCGCTGGACTATTTTTTGTTTTTTGTGGGGTTATGTGAAGTCGCTTGTCTACGCAGATAAGCCCGAGACGATTGACGCCTTGGAAGAGAATATTCGGCGCGTTATTACTGACGTACGGCCCCCATTCATGTACAAATATGACACGCACAACATGAGTGGATGCGAAAAGGTTGATCTTTGGCGCTACATGTGGTCCTAGTCGACACTGATAAACTGAAATTAATTGTGGTAAAGGGATAACACTTTATCATAACACTATCTCTTTATCGGTGTCCTCGTTCACTCACTCATTCTCCCTCCTTCTTCCTCTCACCTATCAATCTTCCTTCCATTCAACACAATGCTCTGAATTCATAGGGGTACACCCTGTGTGCTGAATGTAACAATAAAAAAAAGAATTGCTGCAAAAAGTGGTCGAAAATTGGGTCTCTCGGCTGGAATTTAATCGAACCAGCCGCGGGGGCCACTTGCCCGAAATCGTTTTTAAAACATAATGGCAAATCCTTATCTTTATAATAAAGCTAAATTCTTGGCCATAACATTAAATAAATATGCCTTCGATTTCTTCTTGAAAACCACACTTCTAAAAAAACACCCTCTATGTAGTTAATAACTACCAACAGCAATTGGCCAGTTATTTAGGTGATTAACACGGAGCCATACTAAGAGTTGTAACGACCCAGTTGCCGTAAATTCTATCATTGTTCATAAAAAAAATTTACAAAATTATGACAATACGACATGTACGACCTTGTGAATACCCTAATTACAATATATATACTATAATTAGGTATTCAATCTTTGAGTTAATTGGATATTTTCGCATGCAGTCACTGCTCTCAGCAATGCGCTGGTTTACCTGAAAATATATGATAACATCGTTTCTCTTTTCGTTTCATTTTAAAATAATATTGTATAATGAATCACTTTAGAAGTTAGCCCCCAAGCAGTTACATAGATTTGCAAAAAGAACAAAAACTTTGTAATATGTATGAATAGAAAATTTAATATTCGATTGTAAAGTCTATGATCCAACACTAATCAGTAATTGCAATCGAAGTGCTGAATATTTCAACCAAGCAAAAAAAACCGTAAGCAGTACAGTAAGCGTCCTATATGAGAGATTTTCAACGAGATGCCCAAGTGTCCAGGTGTTAAAAGTCAAACAAGGATTAATACTAAACCTGACCTTAGAAATTGTATTTGCAATGAGAATATTAAAAGCTCTTCAAAGCATATCGTATGTATTCGGCTTCCACATAACGCAGAGAGAGCTGAAAACTATTATTAAATGGAGCCATGCTAATGGCCTTGCAATAAGTGCAACAAAAATTAAATATCTATTCTACTCCTATTCCTTACTACATACTTCTTACTAATTACTCCTTATCACTAATCCTAACGCATTTGTACACGTAGCGTAACGTAACGTAGCGTGACGTAAGCCGTCTAGTGAAAATTTAACTCTACGCTGCGTTAAGATATGGTTAACTTGCCCACATCAGAGATCGACACTTGACATTTGGCAAGGTTACGATACACTAGGTTACGTATATAGAAACAAGCCTTTACTCCTACTCTTTTTCCTACTCTACTTTTCTCCGATCTCTTAAAACTACGACGGTGATATACAGATGAACAAGTATTAAACCGGGAATGCCATCTCTGTGTCGCTAGGTAAAACTATACGTGCTGTCAAACCAAATCATCGGTGTCATTTCTTCGCATTTAGTTCTGTCAACAATATTCAGTTCATAAGCAATCATGTCTCATACAACAACATTTTTTTCTTCGCTCGTAAAAATGTCGCATTTTGCGCCTACAATCTGCGATATGCCGACATCATTGATTTTCTGTTTTCAATTGCAGAAATCTGCTTTGGAATTTAGTTGAATGCTTGTGGAAGCTTACGGCCAGCACGCTCTAGGCAAAACACAATGCAACAAGTGGTTCAATAAGTTTAAAAGTCGCAATTTTGATGTGAGAAACGAAGATCGTGGAAAACCACCGAAAAAGTTTGAAGATGCCGCATTGCAAGCTTTACTCGATGAGGATGATGGTCAAATACAAGATTAACTTGCAGAACACTTAAATGTTTCCCAACAATGCATTTCTCAAAGTTTAAAAGTCATGTGATTGATTTTGAGGGTGGGAAGACGGGTGCCGCATGAATTGACTGAAAGATAGCAAGAAAATCGAAAAACCACCTGTGAAATGTTGCTCACCAGGTACAAAAGAAAGTCATATCTTCATCGAATTGTTACTGGCGATGAAAAATATATCTATTTCGAGAATCCCAAACGCAAACGATTATATGTTAAGCCCCGGTACACTGGCCAAGTCGACAGCAATGCCAAATCGCTTCGGAATGCTCTGTGTTTTCTGGTATCAGCGAGGTGTTATTTGGTTTTACCTTCTGAAACCAGGTGAAATAGTTTCTTGTCCACGCTACCAACAATAATTGTCCGATTTGAACCGTGCTTTGCACCAAAAACGTCCAGAATATCAAAGTGATTTTTCTTGATGGCAATGCACCATCACATCGAACAAAACAGACTCGGGAATTGGTAGATTCGTGCAGATCCATGCGGCTTATTCACCAGACTTGGCTCCATCTGACTTCCACTTCGATTCGTACGAAAATGTGAAAAAATGGCTCGATAACTGGTTCCATCTGACTTCCACTTATTTTCATCAATGGGGCACGCACTTGCTGAGCAGCACTTCGATTCGTACTAAAATATGAAAAATTGGCTCGATGACTGGTTTGGCTCAAAACGCAAACAGTTTTTTTGGCGAGGCATTTACAAATTGTGAGAGAGATGGGAAAAATGTGTACCTCGCAATGGCCATTTGAATAATAAAAGTGTATTTTCTTTAAAAAAAAATACCGGCTTCACACTTATACACCTGTAGATGAGCAGAACAATATGTTTTCAGTGAGGGAGAAGAAGTATAGAATATAGATATCAATGATTTTAATTAAATTGAAATTGTTTTTTATTAAATAAAAACTCAACTCTTTTGGAGTGATTTGCTTTACTTACTGTATGAATTACAAAGTGAGTACAACAAATAACTGTTGCCATTTTAGTTGTTCAGTATCATTAAACCATAACAATACCAATTTTAATCATCCACACAATACCGACTTTAGTATATCTTTCTGAAAATTCATGAATACAAGTAGAATCTTGATGTTATGTGATATTTTGGTTGAAATAAGTACTTGTATATTTCTTGTACTGCTTATTAATTTGTGCAAATTTATATCAATTACATTTTTATCTCATGGTACAAAATCTCAAATTCAACAAAATAAATCCAAATTAAAAATGAGTCTCAAATTCATTGTGGGTCTAGAATTTTACAACTGCAGTATGTCCAGGTCAGATCAAAATTACGCTGCCATGAATATTATTATATGCAAATTTTGAAATATAATTTGTGCACATTCAATAAAATTAAAATTAAATTGTATAATTCTTATGTATTACAAAAATTACTATAAATTTGTTGGCTTTTGTTTCTGTGTTTACTGGAGTTTTACAATCTTACGAATTTTATTTACATAAATGGAGTTTGTACCTAATTATCTGCGC
Source organism: Palloptera scutellata (assembly GCA_958295655.1). Taxonomy (NCBI): domain Eukaryota; kingdom Metazoa; phylum Arthropoda; class Insecta; order Diptera; family Pallopteridae; genus Palloptera; species Palloptera scutellata. Next base: position 47,179,498 of record OY282449.1, on the reverse strand, counting down.
TAATTTCTAATTGAATTTGATTTTTTGATTACCTAGAATTGTTGTTAAAAATACATTTTTTACTAATTATGCAATTTCTATATACTCGTATATAATATAAATTTGTTTCCAATTATAATTATTTAAAATCAGTTGAATTAAAATTGAATAACAAATCATTTTTTATCCGATTAGAAACAAATATGAATTTTTTAAAATACATTTTTTTAATGAATTTGAAAAAAAATATCTTCTGCGTGATTTGAACTTCATGTATCACAAACACGTTCTATCGCGAATCACAATGCAGCTGCACTCAATGTGCTGCGACTCAAAGAGAGAGAGAGAGAGAGAGAGGGAGAGAGAGAGAGAGAGAGAGTGAGAGAGTTAGAGAGAGAAAGAGAGAGAGCGAGAGAGAGAGAGAGCGAGAGAGAGAGAGAGCGAGAGAGAGAGAGCGAGAGAGAGAGAGAGAGAGCGAGAGAGAGAGAGAGCGAGCGAGAGAGAGAGAGAGCGAGCGAGAGAGAGAGAGAGCGAGAGAGAGAGAGAGCGAGAGAGAGAGAGAGAGAGAGAGAGAGCGATAGAGAGAGAGAGAGAGAGAGAGAGAGAGAGAGAGAGAGAGAGAGAGAGAGAGAGACAGAAAACACTTGCAGAGTTATTTTCTCTTGAACTCATTTACACTGCGCTGTGCTAGTATGCGCTCATTTGCTTGTGATTGTCAAAATATTTCTAAGTAATTCAATTATTTGAGTAGAAGGTCCTTTTTACCCCACTGAAAATAGCATTAAAACTCCTACACAATTTTCCTAAATAGTGGATTCATCAAATTGTTTCCTAAAAGATTAAACGATAAAATCTCCAGATAATTTTGCTAAAATAATTTAAAAAATTAGAAAAGGTGTTTCAGATTTTGAGTTCCAATCGTACAGAAGGAAACCCTAAGTATCAAAAAGGTGTTTCAAATTCCAAAAGCAGTTTGAAGACTTCAAAGAAAGCTCGACTTCGTACAGAAGTTCAGCATTTCAAAAAAGAAACTTCAAATGTCAAGTAAATATGTAGATCCAAACATCAAAACTAAGATCCGTATCTTAGGAAAAGAAGTCCCAGTTCCGAAAGAAATTCTAAATTTCACCAATGATTTTTATGGTTCCGAAAAGAGTGCGAAATTGCATTTTTGGTTTTCAAGTTTAAATAGAAGAGTTCCAAACTTCTAAAATAAGTGTCAATAAAGAGTTTCATGTGCCGTATTTTAAGAAAAAGTTCTAGGTTTCAAGAAAATAAATTCAAATTAAAAAAGAGTAACTCTTTTCGTTCGAGATATAGTTTAAATTTATAATTCATTTAAAAAAAATAGATTTCCTGAAAGGGTTTAAAATTTCAAAACGCTGACCAAGTTTAAAGAATTATTGGTTTGGGGTTGTGTTTAAGATTTAAAAAGTAGTCCCAGTTTTTAAAAAGGAAAAAGTTTTGTTTCAAAAAAGTGATCCAAATTTTAAAAAGGTTCCAAGTTCCAAGTTTTTAAATGAAGTCCAATTTGTTAAAGGATATATCATTTCAGTTAGGAAACTCCAAATATCAGGAAAATAAATAAACATTTCAAAAATATATTCCAAATTACACAAAAAAGGCACAACCTACAAAGAGAAATTCTAAACATCAAAGCGGTTCAGGGTTCCGAAAAAAGTACGTTGTTAAGAAAAATGTTTCTATTATCAAGAAAAGAGATCCAAGTTTCAAGAAATTGGTTCCAAGCTTGAAATTCAAAATTGCACAAATAAGATTATGGTTCCAAAAAGGAAGAAGATCCAAGCTTCAAGAAACGAATTCGATTTCAAAAGGAAGGTGGAAAAAAAAAGTTCCAGAAATAAAGTCAATAAAGAGTATTATTCAAAAAGAAATGTATTTAAGGGAGCAGTTCTTTATTTTACGAAAGAAGTTCAAAGTTTAAAAAACTGTTTAAATCGTCCAATAAACAATTTAAAATAAAAGAGTATAAAAGGTCAAGAGGGATATCCAAATTAAAAAAGTTGCAAGGGGTTTAACGAACGTATTTCCACATTTCAAAAACCGTGTTCCAAATAAAGCCTGAATTGACACATATTGGCAACAGTTGCTTGGCTCCTAGGGCTTAAATTACTTTCCATATCGTAGCAGTTGAAATTTGTAATTTTTTTTTATAAAATTGTCAAGTTGTCGATGGTTAATGGGATTTTAATTCATTCATAAGTACTAAAATCTTTCGCACAATATTTTCCATTATTGCAATTTAGAATAAATTTAAAACTAATATCTTTACCTAGTATTGTATAGCAAAGTATGTACATATGTAATTCCTTAAATATGATTTGAGCTGATGTTACATAGTAAATTTAAATGAATTATAAAATACTTCGTTAATTAAAATAACATTTGAGTCTAATTGAACTGTAATTTGGATCACTTTAACATTAATTTACCTTTTAAATATTTGCATGCTTAATATCCAAGTTAAAATAAAATAGCCAAACAATAGCGCAAAAGTACAGAAGTTTACGAATCTCAAATTGAAACTGTACCGTTCAAAGAATGTTTATATCTTTCCATAAATCTTACAACTTCACAGTTATTTTCATTATACTGTACGTCAAAAGTTCAGCTAAAGCCGCAGTAAGTAGGAAATTGATAATATAAGTAATACTTATTATCTTTTTAAGAAAAATATTTTTCTACAATTAACAGTACCGCAATTTCTATTTTACTGTCAATAAAGTGATATGTGAAAGTAGCAACGATCAAACGTTATTCGGAGAATTTAAATGCTCATTGGCGCCAATATCGAATGCGACCATCAACCAGAGTGCCTTAAATATGAACCTTCAACTTATACGCGCAGCGCCAAAACTAAATCTTCAAATTCGCATAGAAATGCTGCGCCCCCATGCCCAGGAATCCTTCAGGGCAATGGATGTGGATATAAGTGGTTGTCAGTTCCTCAATAGCAAAGTAACCGGTCGAATTTATGCAATTTTACTTAAGACTTTGGAAAAACATGGCAGTGAACTGCCAAAGTGTCCTTTTAAGCAGGTATTGTTTTTTGTTTTCTGTCAACGAAACTATTTCTATTTCTCTGCTTTTTCTTCTGCTTTTTTCTTCTTCCCCTTTTCCTATAGAATACTACATATGCTATAAGAAATATGCTTTCAAGCCCTGATGATTTTCCCATCTATACCCCAGAGGGTGTATCCAAGGTAATAGTTACCTTTCACGAAGGTGATCAACGCATTTCGCGATTATTCGTTGAATTTGATATTGTCCGAAAACGGTAATTTCTAAAGATACTTTAAGCATGGATTGAAATATGAAAATAACTATTTCGAGCAATATTTTCAAAATGTTAGCTGATATCAAATTGTACAAAAACCTTTTTTAATTTTCTCCCATATGCTCTCAATTGCTGAATCATTGTAGTTGGTTGTTATAGTTTCAGAAATAGTGCTCCACTTTTGTGAAATGAGATGATAGCTCTCTTCTACGACTCTTATTTTACATGAAACTCAAAAGCATGGTTGTATTTCTTTTTACACCCATAATGGATTTTCTTCATTGAAATATTTAGAAATGATAACCTATGAACTCATGGTGAACTTACAAGTATAAAGAAGTTGATAGCAAAAGTAGAACAACATCAAAACGTTTTTATCAAAACAACTTTGTGATTGTCGTCATAATTACGATACTCAGAAAAAAAATATAACTAACAGTCAAACGTAAACAATGATTTCGACAATCGCACTTCTTTTACCACAAAAGAAGAAGAATAAGAAGAAGAGCGAGTTGATTACGAATCACTCCACTTTGCATGGACTTGTATTACTTTTTTGTAAATAATACTTGATTCACCTTGAATTATGTAAGTATATCTAAGAAATAGCAGATTATCCTTTCACACTGATTAAAACTTCACACTTCACGATGATGTTTAGGTTATTAAGTAATTCGATTTGTATTCATCCAACTAATTGCTAGCAAAACTCCGAATGAAATGCTGAAACTTAGTCAGCAAATGATTAATTGATCACTAGATATGAGTAAGTAAGAGATTATATTTAATACTAGAACAAAACTCTTATTTTATTTTAGTAAAAAAAAACTTATTAAAACTTAAAACTTATTCAAACGTGAATATATGTATAAATAAAAAGTATCAAATATCATTCATAATTATAATTTACTCAGGTACGTAATCAGTAATAATTAATTTCACGCGTTGTAATTAGTATTAAACTGCACAGAACAACAAATTAGAATTTATTTAATTTTTCTACGAACTTGCCAAAAAAATTATACCAAAAATTTTTTTTTTTTTTTTTTTTTTAAATATTTAAAGTTATTTTGTAGGCTTTTCCTAGGAAAAGGTGTAGCGATTTATTTGGCCCGATTTCCAGGGGAAATTATATCGCCATAACTGGTAACATGTATCTTGTTTTCAGAAAAATGGTCAAGGCAGTATTCCCATTCATTAACATGAGTGTTGGTCAAATTTTTGGCCTGAGTTTTGGGCAAATGGAGTCCAGAAATTTTTGTTTTTTGTTTTTTTGAGCTGTCTTTTGGTCTGCGTTTTAGTATAACTTTTGTTCTTATTTTCGTCTCAGATTTGTCGGAATTTTGCTCTGAGCTTTGATTTGTATTTCGACCTTAGTTGTATTCTAACTTAGGCTGTATTTTGGACTAAAGATTGATCTGATATGTACTAATTTTTTAAAGTAAAATTTGATCCCAATTTTGATCCAATATTGCAACAAATTTGAGCATACAAATTTTTCCCCACTTAACATTTGACTATTACTTAATATTTCACTAAATATCAACCTACCAAAAATGTTGAACCACATGTTATACAGCATTTAATGCTTGTTATTACAAAAACAAGACAAATTCAGACAAATTACTTCATACATACATTTTGCATACATTATGTTTTTTTTCTTTCTCTAAATTTAAAGATGTATTTCCATTTTACTAAAACTTATCAAATATCGAGATAATTTTTTCAAAAATTAAACTATCAATTCAAATTGGATTGAGAATTTCACTTCGACTTTTAATATGAATTTTCGGCTGAATATTGGTCGAGTTTTTGGTTCTAATTTTTGCCAGAGAATGTAGTTGACTTTTAGTCTGAGTTTTGGTCAAAATTTTGTTTTGAATTTCGGTTTGAGCATGGTTCTGAATTCTGTAAAAAATTTTTTTTTTTTTATTTTTTTTTGAATTTTGGCAATTTCTAATTTGGAGAGAGATTTTAATGAATTTCTGCTAGGAATTTTGATATAAATTTTGGATTGATTTTGGGATCGATTTTTAAACCGAGTTTTATTCTCAATTTGAGAGTGAATTTTGCTTGGCGTTTTCTTCCCCCTGCATTTTAGTCTGAGTTTTAGCCTTAATTTTAGTCAGGGTGTTGGTCGGATTTTTGGTCTAATGATAATCTATTGGTTTTGGAATGGTCTATTTATTCTTGTTTTTTATTATAGTGAAATTTAAAAATTATATTTAGCTAATAACACTGGAATATCGATCTAATGAAGTCATTATTACTTATTCAGCTGTGTCAAACCTTCAAGATTATGAAATGAAATGTTATTAAGTCTTTTTAGCATTGGGTTTCAAAAATCGTTTTCCATCTGATACGATTTCTCGCAATGAATTTGATGTCATTCAAATTTCATTTAAATTTACTATGCATACCTAAGTAAGTAGGTATTTTAACTCACAACTATTTTATTCACACTTTCACAAACAAAAAAAAAAACAAAAAAACCTAACAACGAAATATTTGATATCTAATGAAATGTCAGAATTGCATCACTGCGTATTTTAAACTGGCATGCTCGTCAAAAGCATTCCACTCTAATATTTTGAAAAGTATTTAAATGTAAATTTTTTGTATGTGTGAGTGTGTGTGTGTGGGTGTGTGTGTGTATAAAAATATCCAAAGTGAAAAACAAATTCACAAGCAAATTCAAAAAAATTTTTGAAAAATGCACTTTTGACACTTGTTTAACAACAATAACAACAACAACAACAGTAGCAACAAACAATTCAACAAAATATTTGTTTACATTCTACATTTTGACATTTGTTTAGCATTTTAATGGAATTGAAATTAGAGATAAAAGCGTAGAAATGCGAAAATTGAAAACACAAAAACACACTGCAAAAAAAAAAAAATTAGAAACAAGAAAAAAAAAAATTGAAAATTTTAACATAATAATGCAATAAATCAGCTCAAATGGCTACTGTATAGAATAAACCGAAAAAACATTTGCTCTCTCTACCTCCCTCTCTCCCGCTCTTGCATAATGATTGGGAGAGTGTGAGTGGTTGTGGGTCTCTCTTGCTATTGCTATACCTTCGCCAATAGTAATGCTATAAATTATTATGTTTAGTTAGAATCTCTCGGACTTTTGTGTTCGCTTTGTATTTTCGTTTCTTTTTTCTTACGAATTTTAACAAGAAAAACATAGAAACTGCTAAGCATGTTTACGATTTTATCGGTACGAGCGAGTGACTACTAAATTGTAGAACCTGAGCCCAAGCTCAGAAAATTCAACAAAATTGTTTTATGTAGTATTTATATGTATGTAGATGTCAAAGTGTGATAAAAATCTGTTTAGTAAATTCTTGAAATCAAACCAAGGGTGCCTTTTCTACTACTTATGTACTGTACTTAGCTGCTCCGACTGCTTAGCTACTGCCAGGTACAGTTCTTATGTTACTACCTACTCTCTTTGGATTTGAACAACCTGTCAAATGCATTTAACCTTCTTCTGTTGTTATTTTATATTCTTGCTGTTGTTGTTGTTGTATTTCATCAGCAATTAAATTATTTTAACATTTGGCTAACTTCATTTATTTATTTAAGTATTTTGTTTTTTATTTTCCTTCTTGCTACTGAATCTACGTTGAATGAATACCTTTTACGTTTTGTGTAGCATGCCAAATAAACCAAGCAGCGAACCAAAACTGTCAGAAGAACTCATAAATCACTTGAAAGCTCTTTTGCCAAAAGTCAAAATAATTTTTGTATGTTTGTTTCTTTATTCTACGTTTTCTTTTTCCATTTATTTCTTATTTTTATTATTTTTTTTGTATGCGCATAGTTAGTTCCTTTTTTGGTTCTTGTTGTTGTTGTAAGTGTTTGAATTCGCTGCAATTTTCGAATCTTTTTATAAAAGAAAAAGAAAGGTTTTACTTGTGTGCAGCAAGAAGAGAGCTGACACTTTAACATACATACCATATGCATATAGTACGTACAAAACATGAGACAGTCCATGCCAAGAGGTTCTGAGATCTACTTACTTACTTAACTGGCACTACAACCGATGATCGGTCTTGGTCGCCTCTACAAAGCTTCGCCAGTTGCCTCTGCTATGCGCGCGCTGGCGCCAGTTGATTAGGCCAAGTGCTGTCAAGTTGCCCTGCACCTGGTCTTTCCAACGGAGATTAGGACGTCCCCCTCTGCGTATTCCTCCACCGTGATTCGAATAAAACACCCTTCTAGCCGGAGCGCTTCCTTCCATTCGCTCAACAGGACCCAGCCAGCAAAGCCGCTGGATTTGTATATGCTTGACTATGTCAGTGTCGGCCCCCGGTTCTGAGATCTAGAAGTATGTTAATACTTGTTTTGACAAGACTCGGAAAAATACATAACAGTGTTAGGTAGACAAACCTTTTTTCAAATTTTCAAGTCAGATGGAGCTAATTACAGTAATTACTTTTGAAAAACTTATATCTTTATAGGTACTCACGACAACTCAATAAATTTTAACCGGTTTTAAGGATATTTCCTCAGATTCAATGTTTGGAACTCTTTATATTCAATTCAATGAGTTCGATTACTTATGGGTTATTTTATTGTGTAAATGGGATCAGTGTTGTTATTTGGTGCTTGGAAAATCTTCTATCTTTTTAGTATAACTATAATTAAGTGAATAGAGTTGTATGCTTAACTAAGACCACTTTTGAAGGTTTCAATTGCTACTATTCCTTGGGTGGGTTGGCAACTGTCTTCCAGACAGAAGTTTTCGCCATCTTTAAAGTAGCGGAATGGATAATTGAAAGAAAATGGCGCAGGAAACGTATAGGTGTCTGTAGTGACAGAATTACTTCATAGATTGTCCAAGAGTGTAATAGGAAACTTAAATCAGTCGCAAGACTGAATCAGCTCTATCTTATCTGGGTTCCTGGGCACTGTGGACTTCCTGGGAATAAGAAAGCCGACGAGTTGGCCAACTGTGGATCAAACAACATGCCTTTGGGACCAGACCCAATAGTCGGGACCGGGACAGTTTGGCAGGTGCCATGCATTGGATAAAATCTTATGCTAATGATTTACATAAGAGACGTTGGTTAAATCTGGACATATGTAAAAGTCTAAGTGTTTTGTGATTTGTCCAAACAGGAAGGCAGCTGAATTCCTTCTGAAATTAGGAAGGAAGAACGTTCGTCGGATGGTGGGACTCATGACAGGGCATAATCCATGGGGCGAACATATGACCACCATCGGCATCACCGAGGACCCGACCTGCACATCTTATCTGGAGGAGGTTGACACCACAGAGCATTTTCTCTGAACATGTCCCGCCTTTACCAGAACGATATGGCGCATTTTGGGTTTCGACAGGAATGGACAAAGTTCACTCCTTTCCCTTCTGCGATCTTCTGAGATTTGTGAGAGAATTCGCAAAATTTGCGAAAGAGAACGTAATCCCCCTATAACCCCTTTTTCAACTTTTCCCCTCTTTTTTTCTAACCCCTTACTTGCTGTCACCCCTCTTCTTCTTTTCCTAGGCCTTAAGTATAATGGGCTACATAGCCTGAGTGCTTGAGGAACTGTCCTGCACTTGTAGGTCCATCCATCCATCCAAGCCCATTTTTTGTCTGATTTTTTTATCTAAAGTTTAGTTTAATCGTCTATGTTTGAATTTCATTGATGTTCTGGGTTTTGACATGGTCTGAGTTTTAGCTTAAGTTTCAGACTGGAAATTTTAGCCAGAGGTTTGATCTGATTTTTTTCTAAGTTTTAATCCGAATTTTTGGCTGAATTTTGGCCTGAGAGTTGGTCGTAATTATTTTTAGTCTTCTAACATACATTTTCATCAGAATTTCTCCAAGTTATTGGTCCGAGTGTAGGTATGAATCATAGATTTAGTTTTATTTTTGAACTGATTTAATCTGATTTTCAGGCTTTTTAAGCTTTGAAAGTATGAATTTTAATCGAATTTTGGTTTTTTTCAGTTTAAGCTGAGTGTGTTATGGTTTTCGGTTTCATTCTTATTCCTGGTTTTGAATCCAGTTGTTGATCGTAATATTAGTCTGCTTATTGATATATTCCCTAGTTTAGATGGCTGTGTTTTAATTTTTAATAGACCCCAACAATGTTTTCTCTGACTAGGCATCACCCATATACTCGTTTGTACCATAAGTATGTGTTGCATGTACGTGGAATTGTATGTGCATATGAAACGCGTACCGAAGCAATTGTGGCAATTTTTGCGAGCAAACAAAAAAATATTTGTTTGCTCTACACAAAAAGCACAAAATATGTATGCACTAAATTGAAAAAAAGTTATTTCTAGAATTAATTATATACTCGTGTCTATGAGACAGGGGTATTCTTCGGAATATAAGTAAGTAATGCAAGAAGAAGTATTTCACTAACATTACTCAAATTTGTATATAGTTTTTTGTCCAAGGGTGGCCGAAACTACCTCTTGTGAAGAAATTTATTTGTTATTTGTTACTTGAATATTTATAAATATCTTTCGAAAACCGGCCCAACAAAGTTTAAAACCTTATTAACATTACCGGCAGCATGTAGCCTAAACAAGGATTAAATATATGACTTATATTGACATATTGCATGACATAAAAATTAAAACTTATAGTGACAATCATCTGGAAGTGCAAAATAAAATATAAACAAATTATCTCACTCAATATTAGATCGGACCCGTGCTGAGCAAAGAGCGTAACATTCCCTCACTCTTTTATATACTCTCATTTACATAGCTGATTTGGTTTTTTAATTTCTTTTTGATTACACTGAAAATAAAAGCCATTTGAGAGCATATGCTAAAACATTTTCTCTTTCTCTCTGTGTACAAGGTAAAAATATAAATAACTTCTAATTTTTAGTGAATTTGAAAAAAAAAAATAACTATGATCATGACCTTTCCGGCTTATGGAACCGTTTTCTCTTTCTTTGGTACACTTTCCCCGGAAGAAACTCACTCTTCTGAAAAAAATTTGATTTGGAAAATTATTTATATATTTGGAATTTTTTTTATTGTAGTTGCAAATTTTGCAAATTTTAAAGTATCATAATTTTTTTGTAAAAATTATGACAACATATTGGTGGTTTCGAAAAATATTGCAAATAATTTGGAAATAGGAAATAAAATTAAATGTCGTTGAGATTATAAAGTAAAATATATATAAATATATATATAAATTAAAGTTTTATGTTACACTTTTCCACTTTTCTTCCTAAACAAAATTTTTTATGTGCATCACACTTCCACTAGGAAGACCAATTGCGATGACCTTTATTAAAAAGTTCCGTTTTTGGTGGCCTTTGGAAACCAATCAGTCTTTTCTAAAAAGTTATGTAAATTAGAAATCTGTGCATCAGCTATGTCTGCTAGTCTATCAGAGAACCTGGGCCCGAGAGTTCTAAGTCGTTGTCCCTGAAATAAATAGACAAGGACATAGCAGATGTTGGAGTCATTCCACAGTTGTTGGTCTGAGTCCTCTTGTATTCATCGTTGATCGTCGGCCGCCATTTGCATAATATTTCGCCAAAAGTACAGTAACAGGTGACCCTGGCCGACAAAGCCCTGTCTGTGGATTCGATAACTTACTCTCTTATTGCCCTTACTACAGTAGGTGGTACTCGCATGTTGACTGCCTTACTAGCAGGCATTTATGATCTTGCTAGGGCATAACAACTAAGGCATCCGACAAAGCCCTGTCTGTGGATTATAACTTACTCTCTTATTGTCCCTACTGCAGTAGGTGGTACTCGCATGTTGACTGCCTTACTGGCAGGCATTTATGATCCTGCTAGGGCATAACAACTAAGGCATACGACATATCCTGTATTGCCGATGATAGCGAGTCTCCTCTTGCAAACCTATACTGCATTGAAGTCCATTCTCATTCTTTCCCCTGTATTCCGCTTATGAAACGAGACTCCAGAATTATTACTAGATTTTAGCAAACACCGAAGTCGATACGTTGTTCCCTATCTCCAAAAATTTATGAGAGTTCAGCTTACAGCTGTAATTATTTCACGTTACAGAGAAACATTAGCTATATGGAAATAAAATCAGATCAAACGAGTTAAACAAAAGATTTTTAAAATCTTTTGTCCTAGAATTTAAAATGTGTCATGCTCGTTATCTTGATCGTTCAAACTATATCAACAGTGTTTTTGTTTGGAAAAATGTTGATGAAAGTGACGTGGTTCAAGCCGTATTTTCTCTCAAACCTAATATGGGCTTTGATGAAATTCATAAGTTGTTCTTCAAATGCTTACTACCGAAAATTCGTACTTAAGTAATCCATGTTCTTAACACTATATATACAGTATTCAAAATAGTGTCCATCGAAAGCTTTGGCATTATGTCATCTGTTAGGCAATATATGGATTCCTTGCCAAAAATCCGCCCACTTTTGATACTTTCAACTGAAGTAAAACTTGTTACAGTGAGGGCATTCTGCATCGATCGAAACAAGTGATAGTCAGACGGAGCAAGGTCTGGTGAATATGGCGGGAGAGCCAGAACTTTCCATCTACCATTTTCCAAATATTAAGCCGCTCGTTGTCATGTTGAAAAATTGCGGTCTCGTGTCTGATCGTATATTCTGTTAGATTTTCGATCATTGCTCTCTTCAAACGAATCAATGGTTTTCGATACAGCTCTCCCGTAACAGTTTCACCGGGTTTGTGCAGCTCCTAATAGATGACACCCTTCTGATTCCGGCATTGATGTTCATGGCCGAGCAATAATTCGATGCAAATGTCACATATTTTTATAGCGCTGAAGCAGTTTTTCATACATGCGAAATCTTTTTTCGACGTCTCTCGCCTTCAAGTCGTATGGCACCCGATTTCCTTCATATTGAATGGACCCAAATTATTTTAGGCGCTTGTAAATTCCTCATTTTCGAACTTTTTCACTTCGCCATTGCGTTCCTTGTCTTCCGTGTCAAAATCTCTACGACGCTTTAAAATCTCTTTTAAAGCGTCGAAACCCGAATTCCTTTTTAACCGATTGAGTTACACTATTCTTCTCTGTGTAATATTGAGTTGATAACCAGTTTTATATATTTACATATATTGTATGTTTCTTTAATATTCTATCAAGTGTCTGTATTTTTGTTGGTATATTTTCGATTTTGTTCAGTGTTAAGTTTTTTTTAATATAATATTTACTAGTTAATGAAATTTTAACTTTACTAAATCCTATTTTACCACTTTTCTTTAATTCTCGCAATATTATTCATATTAGTCTGTTCGTGATTAGTGTTGTAATTTAAAAATGTTTGCTGTTGTACTAGGATTTGCTTCTATATTAAGCAAATGAATACATAAAATAAATGAAAAAAGACCACACTAAAGGTAGAATGAATTAATGCGTAATAGGGAGAACCTCGTTGCAGTTCGTCATAGAGAAGTTCGACTGTAAATATTCACTTCTTACAATGAAGTTGCTAACGTTCCACATGTAACAAGAATGAAAATAGATAAATAATAATAAAATAAAACTAAAAATGCAAATAAAAAAATTCAAAAAAAAAAAAAAATATAAACTATCAGGTGTGTGGGTCACATTCCCTGACCAGTAGTTTGCTTTTACATACATATTTATAGTTTTATTTATTATATTACTCCATCCTTCATAAATTTAAGCATCGAATGAAAACAAAATTACTTTGAATTTCACATACAATATGTGTGGATTCTTCAGATCTAGTTTATGCCCTTACATGGTTCAAATATACCAAAAACTTTTCATTTTTTGCATTAATGGCCCATTTACATATATTGACTAGTGCCTTTGAACATTGCAGTAGCAAAAATTTAATAAAACTTGTTCTATTTATATAATTTATATTGGGAGGACTCTCTAAGTTTGGTATACATTCGTAAATGGTGGAAGAAAGTTAAAATTTGTGAAGGGTGTTTTTTCTAGAAGTGTGTTTTTCAATCTGGCAATACTTTTTTCAGAGTTGGTCTTTTTAACAGCTGTCACTTGATTTATGCTCAGTTTGGTTTACCATATCATAATGAATAGACTTACGCCTGAGCAATGTTTGCAAATTATTGAAATTTATTATCAAAATTCATGCGCTGTGAAAACTGTGTGTTATCGCAAGCTACGTCCATTTAGCGGCGAGGCTCATTTTTGGCTCAATGGATACGTGAATAAGCAGAATTGCCATATTTCGAGTGAATACCAGCCAGAGCCATTCAGCAGCTACCAATGCATCCCGAAAAATGTACTGTTTGGTGCGGTTTATGAGAAGCCGGCATCATTGGCCCGTACTTATTCAAAGACGATGAAGGCCGCAACGTTACGTTCAATGGCCGACATGTGGTTCCTACAGGACGGTGCCACATGCCACCGAAACTGCACGCAAAACCATGCATCAATTGAGAGGCGAATTAATCTCACGTTTTGGTGCAGTCAATTGGCAACCAAGATTGTGTGATTTGACCCGTTGGACTATTTTTTGTGGGGGTATGTTAAGTCTCTTGTCAATAGGGAGCCAAACATGACTGCTGCTTTGGAAGCCAACATTGAACGCGGCATTTGTGGCATTCCGGCCGAAATGTGTGAAAAATGTACCTTTACAATGGACCACTTGAAGCGTAGCCGCGGGCAACATTCAAGTGAAATTATCTTTAAAAAGTAAATTGCAGGAATTGATTTATCGATCCAAATAAAAATTTCATTCACTTTTGTAACACTTCTGTGTTTTTTTTTTTCATTTTCAAAAACTATACTCTTATAAAAATCACCCTTTATATGTTTATTAACGGAATTAAGTATCTGTGTGTCATACATACTCCAATGTGTCCTTGCATTGCTCAAGAATATTAAACATTTGTTCTATTTGTATAAATCGCTCCTTGTTCCTTATAGAATATACAAATTAGAGTTGGCATTATTTTCTTTCAACACACGATTATTAAGTACTGTAAATAGCTCAAATACTTGGGTCTTTCATTTTACATAATACCAAAGATATATTTTTATATTCACAAAAGCTATAAAGGCTTTCTGTTTGTGTATAAATTTCTTTGGGGATTAACTGCTAAGTTCATTATCTCGCTTTACATCATGCGAATTAAGCCAATTGTAGCCCCTACTGATTTCTTCTGCTTCGGCATAAGGTCAATTAGGGCAAGCCCTGCAGACAGTTATAACCAAAATATACAAGCTATAAAATTGTTATCTGTCTCTCTATGTACACTTATCGAACCCCATGCCAATGATTAAACTTACAATTTCTACTCTGAGGGTGCAGGATTCGGCCACTCAACAAAATCTTTGGATTTAAAAGTTTTACACATTAATCTCATTAAATATTCGAGTATCAGTTCTGTGAAATGAAATCTTCTCACATTAATTTTAGTAATATTATTCATTTTATCTTTATCTTTCTATTTTGTGTATTTTTTTGCTATTCTGTAGGAAGGGTACAAAGCTCTAAATGACAATTGACACATGAGCTTCACACAGTATACAGTATATGAAAGTAAGTATTTAAATATGCATTTGAATGTGTTGGAAGAAAATGTACCTGACGAGTCTCATAAACACACACAATAAGAAAAAAAGTAATGTGCAAATGGAAGCGTGTAGCCAAAGCGAAGAAGTAGAGCAAACATGGCAAATTTTATGCCAGACATGACAAATTTCATTAGATTAAATTTCTAGGCAATTTAAAACAATTCTGTTTTCTGTCCTGCAAAAACTGTGACACACAAACAACAGTTTGTTGGTCACAATTTTTGGCTGTTTCTTTTCATTTGAATTGTATTTGCGTGCTTGTAAGTGAGTGTGAATTGTGAGGACACTTGGACTTTGACTGTTTGTTTTTACTTTTTATTTAGAATTTTTATTAAACATTTTTGTTTGTATTTCGAGTGCGACATAAATCGCATAGAATAATTTTTAAGCTTATGATGCATATTTTTTGACTTTAAGTATTTAATTTTCAAAATTACACATTTTGTTTTCTTTTTAGCTTTTTTTTTTTGTTTATTTCTAATGTTAAATTAATTGAATTTAATCTGTTCTCACGCATGCACTTCACACATTATGGTGACAGACTCACATTGTCATTTATGCTCGTCATCAATAATTTCATAATACATACATATGTACATATGTATGTATGGATGTCCATTAAGGCGCCTTAAGTTTCATACCAAAACAAAAGTGGTTCTTGTTTCATGTTCCTAAAAAACATGTTTTTTTTATGGATAGTTGCGCAAAAAAAACTATAAAAATCTTATTATCCCGAGCTACTGAGCAGATGTTTGTTTTGATACAACAGACCCTGCAAACTATCGCCCCATCGCAATTTGTTCTACGCTATCCAAAGTCATGGAAAGGGTAGTTAACTTCTATTTGGTGAAATATCTTGAGCAAAACGAATTGCTTAATAACCGCCAATACGGTTTCCGTCGAAATCGCTCTACGGGCGATCTCATAGCGGTCCTCACTGAGCACTGGTACCATAGTGTCCATGGCTTCGGTGAATGCAAGGCGGTTGCACTGGATATTTCAAAGGCGTTTGACAGAGTGTTGCATAAAGCACTAGTGTCAAAACTGATTGCACATGGGGTTGGGAGTAACTTCACATGATGGATCACGAACTTTCTAAGCGGCCGCTCTAGCCGTGTTGTAATAGATGGTATTGTTTCGGAAGATCGTGCCATTAATGCTGGAGTGCCGCAGGGTTCAGTCATCTCCCCTACACTTTTCCTTATCTTCATTAATGACCTTCTGTCATTAACGAAAAATTCTATTTAAGTACTCGTTTGCAGATGACAGCACCATTTCTCATTCATATGCCTGTTCAAAACGCCCTAACTCTTTGGAGATTGAGAGGGAAAAGCACGTTATGAATGACTCAATCAATAAAGATCTCCAGTCAATATCCGAGTGGGATCTCACGAATAGAGTTGAGTTCAATGTAGGTAAGGCCCAATGTTGTCTGTTATCTAACAAACGAGTCTCCCAACGCCCCGTTAACCTCCTAGATATGAGTGGGGTAGGTATTGCGGAGACAGCGACTCTTGATGTTCTGGGCATGTCCATCCAATGTGATGTTCGTTGGAATAAAAAAATTTTTGACTTGTCGAAAGAAGCAGCCAAGTGTCTCGGCTTTCTTTGGCGGTGTAAAAAATATTTAACTTCGACTGATCTCCGCATGATCTGCACCACCTATATACGTCCTAAATTGGAGTTTAATTCGCACCTATGGGTTGGGCTTCACGAAAGCAACTGGAGCTCCTGGACCGTATCCAACATCGAGCGATAAAGCTAATAGGAGACAGTATAGTTTCTAGCTCTATTGACCCCAATATTCGTATAAGTTTCGACTGCTTTATATGAATTTATTCGTTTTACTTATTATTTTCAAAGGGTGGGTAAAAGTAAATTTTTTTGTCAAACTTTATTCTTCATTATTATAATATACGAATGCACTCCTTAAAATAACATATCAGAACCCTTCTTCTTTTCGTTTAATTGCACAACTGGGCGACCACCAACTTGCTGCATTTGGATATTTGGATCGAATTTATCGTTCCTCTAGTTTCTTTGCATGCAGAAACAACTACGAACTTTCGTTACTAGTGCCCGCTTTGCATGCAGAGTAAACGAGCGTAGCTTCGAAGTTCGAAGTATTTACATAAAATGACTATAAGTTAGTCAGGTGCACAATGTGGCACACATTTTTTTAGCTTTTTTTTCTTTTTTTTTTGATTTTTCTCAAAAGAAATCGAGACACATTTCAAGCAAAGTATGTATGTACAGCAACGAAAATTCACCCAGATTGCTACATAACGAAGCACTAATATATTCTCCTAATCATGGAAAAATTATGGCACAGTATATACTTAAGATCATATGCCTCGACATTATGAAAGTGGCGCATCCGAAGCGCTTGTTAATCTCATTGCTTATGAATCCTAATGCCTGGTTATTTATCTTTCCGTTTAGAAAATTCATGTTGCGAACAATTACATTTTATTTTTTATTTTTTTTTCTTAATTTAAATTGTAATTAATTTGATTTGTTTAGATTTAGAAATAATTTTACAATATTTATGCTTGCTTTGGAATTTTCAATTCATTTAGTTTTTTACCCACGATTTCCTTGAGAGAATTAATGTGACTGTTGATTTTTGTAATGTATTTGTAATTAATATTCTAAATTAGCTATTTGTTGGGCAAGAATGTAATTAAAATTTAAGAAAATAGACAACGAGAATACCGAATGTAGGATGAGGTTTCACAGTTTTTAATTGGGCTGATTCTTGTCATGAAATTGGGTGATAACATTAAATGGCTTTAAAGTTGTTTGCTCACATATTTTTAATTCCAGTTTGAAATTATGCTGAACTTGAGCTATCGGCAAGAGTTATTTTCATACTTGTATTTCTGAAATTTATTTCGTCTATTGAAACTATTTCAATCAGATCAATAATTCAGACAGCCCCATTCTGATAAAGCAATAGCAAAAATTATTATACATTAAGGTCACGTTATTTATTCACATGCAGCTTAAAACCAGCTACTTATATTTTTACGCATCCTAGAAAATACTAGATTTTAAAATAAATTACAAATTTTTAATAATAGACGCAAAAAACACAATTTATATGAAAACTTATATTTTCTTAAGCAAACTTATCAAAAAAACTAACAACACAAAAACTTGTAAACTTTTCTTTGTAAGTACTTATTCCACAAATTTACTATGTACATAAATGTGAAATTTTTGTGATGTGGCGCTGCACTTATAATTAAAAGCTTTCATACTATTTAGAAGAAGCAAAGCTATTTACTATTAATACACAGTTTTTCAGTGGGAGTTGAAACTAAATTAAAATCCAGGTGGTGGCTTTAAATTTAAAGCCTAGTCTAGCATTTGGCCTTCGTTACCGGTATTCACTTAAAATCTGCAAACTGAAAGATAGTCCAGAACAAAATTGTTCAAGTACTTCAACTTTCAAATAATTTTCAAAATCTGTTCAGTTCAGCTAATTTAGATTTTGAGTCGAAGCACAACTTAAACTCTATATAGAGGTACGAATAAGTGGGAAAGTACAGAAAAGGACAAGCAAAAATGAGAAAACGTAGAAAATTGGAATGGCTGGGCTTGAAAAAGTATCTGTGAGTAAGAAAAAATGCAACTCTGCTTAAAAATTTCATTCACAACAGAAGTCCCAAAAGAGTCCCACCTTTTTTTCCGCCATTGATATAATGAACTGTAAATTTAACTAATTCAACAATTTGAACAGTATCTTATTTGTATTTGTCGTATCCTTTCATTAGCATAAATTCTCTTATTTACCAATGATACAAAGTTATGACATTATAGGAACCCGATAGAATAAAACTTAAATTAATCGGTCACTTCTTTTTTTTTATCTCTTCCTTCTCGAAAAGAAATAAAATTGTATTCATGATTTTATTTTAGCTTTCGTTGCAGAAATGCTTGTTTACGAAACGCTTAAACTTTCTCTTTAATTAGAGACTTCTCCGAATATATATGAAGTAAAACTTATTCACTTACTTATATTAAGTTAAAAACACTTGGAGGAGAGAGCAAAACAAAAGATCCACCACGAAATTGTAATAGAAATAGAATTGGCCTCTCTCTGTAGTATTATTTGTGTATGTGTGAATGTAACGAGAGGCTCTTAGTATTCCGATGGTACGAAGTAGGTGTAGAGAGAAAGAAGAGAGAGGGAGTGCAGGTATAAATGTAGTGCAGGTATAAATCGCAGGCGTTCCGCTTGTTTAGTGTTCAGCTGCTACACGTTTTAGGTTTTTCTGTTCAAAGGAACCCAATGCAATCAAAAATTCTTTACTCTGTTTAAACTTCTGTGTTTCATGTTTGTTTAGAATAAATAATTTTATATCTTGCCTTTCTCTTTCGCTCCCCGTTTCTCGGTCAACCAGACACATATGGAATAAACTCTCTTATTAACATTCAATTATATAATTATTCAGAAACAGCTCGTATATTAGAAAATAACAATATTGTGTGTGGCATGTACTATATATGAAGGTATATGAATGTATATGATTAAAATACCTAAATACACACACTCCTACTAACCACCAATTTTCATCTACATAGAATTCTTGCGTTGTTGATTCTCATAACATAGCAAAACAAAACTACATAAGTAAATTTCGATACAAACGCTTTGACATCTCCTTCTTCTCGTCAAGCTTACATTTAACTTGTATTTGTAAATACATATTGACAAACTCTAAACTCTAACGTTCATGCTGCGGTTATGCTTGGTTGTGGCGGCGTTTGTTTATCAAGAATTACGCACATACTTTGACAATTATAGTTTGTTGGCAACAATTGTGTGTCTATGGAAACAGTGACATAAAGCGAAATGTTTGCTGAAATTGACAAAGTTAATTTTGATTGATACCATACTTCTTAAAAAAAACCAGTAATATAGAAGTTTCTTAGTAATCCAAGTCATTCTAATGATGAAGAAGAGAGCGCAATTCACCTTCAATTTCACGTTTAGTGACGTATAAAGTAGAGAGAAACTATGGAGGGTTGCTTTGACTCGGTTATCATGTGATTTTCGTGAGCGAAATAATCCAAATTACTCTCACAATATGGTGTTTCTAATTATAGTTTTGCTCATTTTCAAATAATTTTTGTCAAAAAAATAACAGCAAGTCTTATGTTTAGTAGGTAATGGTTTTTTTTTTTAATTTCAGTTTAAAGTTTTTGACTTAAACACATTAAAAAAATAATATAAATAAAACAAGTTTCTATCTATTTAATTTACCTTAATTTTTCTCACATTTAATTATTCACTGCAAAACTAAAACAAACAAAAAAAAACAACATAAACCCAAAGAAATAAAACAGAAAATAATTGTTTAGACAACAACAACATTGACAATAAAGTGACAAGAAAAATATTTAACAATGGTCAATGACAGATTTAAAAATGTGAATAAAAAATTTTCATGACATTTTAAGAGTTTAACAAATAAATATGAAAAAGAAAAAATAAAAAAAATGTTATTCATGCTTTAGTATGTACGTAGAGCAAAAAAAAAAATAAAAGTTCGGCGCCACTAGGTTTTAATGACACCAAAAATGTGAATTTAAAAGAAAAATAATTTAAGTAAATACATAAATAAAATATTTAATTTCATGTTCTAGCGTAAATTACATAACCTCAAAAGTTGACATTAATCTGAAAAAAAATTATATACTTGCAAATTTTTTTCATTGTTGAACGAAAATTTTAACCACAAAAGTTTATCATTACACACACATTACTTTTAAAAAATAAAAATAAAAACTTTTTCCCAGAATCTCACCACATTGACCTGCG
The DNA here is from genome assembly GCA_958295655.1 of Palloptera scutellata. Taxonomy (NCBI): domain Eukaryota; kingdom Metazoa; phylum Arthropoda; class Insecta; order Diptera; family Pallopteridae; genus Palloptera; species Palloptera scutellata. The sequence goes on along the minus strand of OY282449.1, from coordinate 47,158,849 downwards.
CCACAACATTTTGCTTACTTTCGTTAATTGCTGTAAAACTTGTATATGGGTGCAAAAATATACACATACATAGAGTAAATGGTACTAATATGAGAGCCATTTGAAGGCGAAGTTTCTAACCACACTTCTAGGTGTACGTGAGGGTCGGGTTAAGGTCGCATCAAATTTGATATCGTATTTCGAAAATTCACTAGTCTTTGAAAATTTTATTTTTACCAAATTTTATTGAACTTGGAACATTTTCTACGGTTTCCATTAAACATTTTGAGGCAGACATTCTAAATTTTTTCAAAACCGATTTTTTAAATCTGAATTCTTTGCATTCTATATACTTGTCGATGTATCAGTTATTAAATTCGGAATCAGCAATTTCAGAAACACATATATATTGAATTTTTTGGATTCGAAACAGTTTTCATGCCTTCGATTCGCTACTTTGTTATCAGATTCAGAGATTTCGTAAACGTATTCATAACGGATATCTTTGGAGTCGAATCATTTTCCATGTGTTTGATACGCCACTTTGAGTTGGTCGTCTTAAATTTTAGAAATCTAACATCAAATTCGGTTCGTGAAACCTAGGTATATCGGATTTCTTTGTATCCGAAAAACTATTCAGATTTTATTTGAATTAGATGAAATCAGATCACTGCGGCGTAGTGGTAGTGCGTTGGACTGCTACGCATAATAGCCGGGATTCGAATCTCGGCACAGGCAAAATCAAAAAATAAAAAAAATAATTTTTCTATACGGCACTACCTCTTGGCAGGCAATGGCAAACCTACAAGAGTACCACCTACATGTACAAATATAACAAGCACAACATGAGTGGACGAGAAAAGCTTGGTCGAGGCAATCCATGGTCTGTTGCGCCATTAAAAGTAAAGTAAAAAAATCAGAAACACTTTCATGTTTTTTTTTTTTTTTTTTTTTTTTTTTTTTTTGTATTGGCCAATTTCTTATATTAAATTTAGCGATTTTAAAACTCTTTTCATATCAGAGTTCTTTGGATTGAAAACACTTTTGGGGTTTTCGATGAGTGATTTTGAGTTGGTTGGCTTACATTTTCAATATTTGGCTTCAAATTCGGATTCATTAGTTCATTAAACCTATTTATATCGGATTTTTTTGGATTCAAATCATTTCTTATCATGACGATCTGTAATTTATTTTTCTCCAAAAATCTTCTCATAGATTTTCGATCCATAATTTTGAGTTGGTAGTTTCAAATTACGATATCAAATTCGTATTTATTTGGATCTGAAATGTTTTCAGTTTCTCGTTTTGCCATTATGATTATAGTCGTTATAATTTTTCGAAATTTCGTATCAAAAAACGCTTCACTTTCAGGTCTAGAAATGAAGACTGTTTACCGAGTAATGTTACAAAAATTTAAATTCTCTATTCACTTGCACTTGCTCTTAAAAAATTAAGCACACAAATCACTGAAATCAAAGATTAACAAGTCTCTTCTCGCCAAATCTTGCTGAATTAACATGAATTTGCTCCGCTAAATCAAACGTGGGAAATAAGAGAGCACTTCTCAGAACAAGCCAATCATCAATGGGATAATACCATCAACCATAGGAAAGACAAAATTCGAATTCTGTTCTGAATTCTTTCAATTCACAGAATTCAAAAACTATTTTATTACTATTAAATATGAATAAGTCATCTTCTTTCTGCCATATTATTTTCAAAAGATACCCTTGAGTAAAACTACAAAGTCTCACAATAGTAATGAAAATCTCCGAAATCTACGAAAGAAACTCTAGTCGATTTTCATCCCACTTACTTTATTGTAATTATTTTTGTGTCTTTTCTGACAATATTTGCGGAAACCACCACGACATTAGTTACTTTTTTCACACGCTTGACCCAAAGCAATAAAAAAAAAACCAGTTGAATATTTCACATCAATATCAGCAATAAGCAACACTAAGCGCCAATATTTATCGCATGCGACATTATCACACAACAAAGAGAGAGAGAGAGAAAAAAAGCAACTAAACTACACACAATTCACATGTTGCTGTTGTTGTTGCGTTATTTACTGAACGAAAAACAAAAAAAAAAAAAAGAACAACACCACCCAAACCTAGAAACTATAGAATTTTTACATGGAAAATAGTATAGTTTTGTTGTTCTTGTTGTTTTTCTTTTTGGTGATACATTTACGTTATAAGCACAGAAACACACACACATTCACACACACGACTCAAATTTAGCTGCAAAATAGCAAAAGCCAACATCAAGGGAAACAGCAACAGATTTGTTGGTTGCAAGTAAGCAGAAACAACCACAACCAGAATCGGTTTTTGACTTCCGCTTGATTTAATCGTTAATGGTTGGTAGCGAACTAAAACTTAAAAACAAAATATTGTTTTTAATTTAAAAACATTATATAAATGGAATATCTGCAAAGTACGAGTATTTAGTGGTAAAAAATAGTATCTCACTACAAACAAATTATTTAATTGAGCATGTGTGCGCCTCTTTGAGCTGTTGAGGCATATTGTGAATTTGTGGTGTTTGCTAGATTACAATTTGCAAAAAAACAAAAAACCAAAAAACAAAATGTATCAAGATAAAACAAAACAGTTCAACGAACTTGCATTTTGAAATTTTTCAAACACAAAAATTTTTATGCTAATAATAACTACAGGGTGTTTTTTTAGAAGTAGAAATTCTTGGTTATGGCCACGAATTTTGCTTTATTATAAAAATAAGGATTTGGCCGCCGCGCCGCGGCTGGTTCGAATAAATTCCAGCCGAGGGGCCCAATTTTCGACCACTTTTTGCAGCAATTGGGGCCGTATATCAGTAATAACGCGCCGAATATTCTCTTCCAAGGCGTCAATCGTTTCGGGCGTATCTGCGTAGGCAAGCGACTTCACATAACCCCACAAAAGCCAAAAATAGTCCAGCGGTGTTAAATCGCACGATCTTGGAGGCCACGCCACAGGCCCACGACGTGAGATAATGCGCCCACCAAAAGTTTCCTTCCATAAATTGATTGTTTCGTTGGCTGTATGGCATGTGCCGTCTTGTTGGAACCAAAGGTCGTCCACATCAACATCCTCCAATTCACAATTCAGCCGCGAAAAAGTCATTAATTCATTAATCATGGCTCTATAGCGTTCCCCATTGACTGTAACATTATGACCGGCTTCATCTTTGAAGAAATATGGACCAATGATTCCCCCTGCCCATAGAGCACACCAAACAGTGACTTTTTGAAGATGTAACGGCGTCTCAATAATGGCTTGTGGATTATGATCACTCCAAATGCGAAAATTTTGCTTATTAACGTACCCAACGTATTCTACCAAAAGTGAGTTTCACCGCTGAACAAATCGGGATCGGTGTCCATCTCGTTTTGGGCCCATTGACCGAACATGCAACGCGCTTGATGTTCATTCGGCTTCAATTCTTAAAATGGCAAACCAACCTGAGCCAAATCAAGTGACAGCTGTCAAAAATACCAACTCCGAAAAAAGTATTGCCAGATTGAAAACCACACACACACAAAAAAAACACCCTTTACTTTACTCCTTCCTATAACTAGTTGATAAGTTATACTCATATGTAATATGTAAGCGTATGTAATTAAGTATTTAATTTTTATTACATTTCTTCGAAAATTTATGTAAGTATACTAAACACATGAAATGTATGTATACTAAAAAACACTTGTATGCTTTAATTTAAATCTCATTAAATTTAAGTTGACGTAAACATTAATCTTACATTTCTATGTAAATACTTACCATATTTATTTGCATATATAGTACTTCCCTATTTGAACTTATACATACTTAGACCCAGCGACTGAAAGATGCGCTTCGAACGCTCATCTCTCTAAGCGCTCTGTAGACAGCCAAAGCCACTAGCTAGAGACTTTAACTGCGTATTTGGACTAAAAAATAAGGGGCTCAACGTTGTAGTTATTCTTGTGTTTGGCTCGAAAAATCAAGCTTCACCTTTAAAACTAAGTTGAGAAACTAACTGCATGTGCCTGCTAAATGTTTCCTCTACGACTTACGATTTGCGCGTTCAGATCGAATAACTTTCGTAATTCAAATTCGACTATTACTCGTAGAGTGCATTTTTGTAAAATCAACTTGAGATCACTTGGTGCGTCCTGTTGTCTTACAACACCATATTCACAATGATCTGTCGTACTCGTCGTATTTTCACTTTGATTTTCATATTTGAAAGATCAGGCATTCAGTGCTAAAAAATATTAACTTAGTTTGATTTAGAATCGTTGAAAATTAGTTAAAACCGATGATCAGTTTCCACTGTTAGTTACATGCGTTATTCTATCAAATGATTAGGGATTTAAAAAATTACTTAAGTTTCATTTCTCGAATATTTCATCAATTGCTGCTTCAGAATTTTGAATACGACGGCCCTTAAATATGAAAATGATGTAGACTAAACTAATTTGAAGTCATTCTAAAGTGCCTCCAGTTTTGCAGCTTCGAAATTTTAACAGCTGGGTTATTTTGCAATGTCTTTACTTGCAAACATAGTTGTGCATTCTTTGCTTACATACATATGTAGTTTAACCTGAATGGAATCACATGCAAATCAGAAGAGAAGACCATATAAATATCTATGTAAATGTGTTTGCCTGTATGCATATATGAAGAAGAAACTGCATTTTCCTTGATATTTTCCAGTTATACTCCCATTGGTCAAATACTTACACACATATAAATCTTTCGATCTGTGTATTTCTGTAGTATAGTATTATTCTTGTGTGTGTCATCAATCCCAATAGAGAACTTTTGATTTTATTAGAAACTAGCCAACATAAGAAAATTTTTATTTTTTTCAATTGTATGCACAAAACTTTTTTATTGAATAGATATTCATTTAATAAATAACTTGTACGGGAATAGTTACTTGAAAGATACATAAAAATAACAAAAATTTTGTAAAGCAAAATATAGCAGTTTTCTTTATGTACAATGTATGAGCTAGTAAAAAAAAATTATAAAATATTGACTCAAATTCTTCACTAATGCTAATATTTTGTGGAATAGCCTTTGTTAATTAAAACCGCCTTACACATTCAAGGCATTGATTCCACCAGAGACGCGCAAGTAGCCTGGGGTATCGAATACCACGCTCTTTGAATGCTTTACCACAATTCGTCTATGTTTTTAGCTCTGGTACTGCCAATCTTCTCATTGACAGTATTCCACAAGTTCTCGATTGAATTAAGGTAAGGAGATTGCGCAGGCCAGGTTTTAACGGGAATTCCATTATGGGAAAAACAATCTCGCGCAAGGATTTAGGTGTGCTTTGGGTCGTTATCCTGTAGCCACATTTCAGTGGCATTTCCCATTCAGCATAAGCAAGCATCACCTCCTGAAGGATGTTTACGTAAAAAAAATCTGTCCATCGTTTATTTTATCCAATACAGAGGGCCCACACCCACACCATACCAAGAGAAGCATCCCCATACCATGATGTTTCCATCTCCGTGCTTAAACGTCTTCCTAGTATATTTTACGCTCAATTCTGCATTTTTCGGGCGTCTAACCCAACGTTTGCCTTCACTTCCAACAAAATTCACCTTGCTTTCGTCTGTCCATAATACATTAGGCCATGTTTTTGCATTAATTGAACCATCCCACTCAATGTACGCTTCAGCGAACTCTATGGGCCACGTCTCCTCAGTAGATCAAACACAAATTTGAACCTCTATCTTCTCGCTAGTTGCGGCAGCGGCCTTAAATGGATCGCGTGCCACCAAAATTTGTATGCGATTGTCATCGGCACTTGTAGTTAAATTCAATGAAATTTTTGAGGTAATAAAGATTGGTAGACAAATATCGAGGATCTGCTAATAGTTGTAGCTATTTGGCGGATGCTTTGTCCCTCATTTCGCAGTTTTTTCACCAAATCACGCTCCTCCTTGCTACAGTGCCTTGCTCGACCCATTTTGCTGTGACATTACGGAATAGTTTACATTTAATTTGTTGAATTACCCTCAATGCTACCATTTTAATGCTTACCAGTACAAATTATAAAATAATTTAAGTTTTCTTTTTAAAATATAACTTTCTGTCTGCTGTTCTTATTAGATTGACCGCTTTCGAATGCTTCATTTCAACTTTTTTGTTTGGGAATCCCCAAGAAATATTTAAATGTAGTGTTGCCACTCAGTAATTTATAAAGTATAGACCATACCATTTTCTTCTCTATAAAAATTGTTTGCCATAAGCAGTCCGATACAAAAAAAAATCAATGGAAGTTTTATGGTGCAAGGTGTTGTTATTTATTTTCCGACACTGTATGTTTTTTGAGTTGAGCCGGTCTTGCAGGAAACGAGTGTTATGTTTTCGTATAATTGTAACCATGCACCTTTTGTGCACACGCGCAAATATTTGAGTAGAAGACTCTAATGATTGTTAAATATTTGCAGGAGGCTTGAGAAAATCACACAAGTATTTCTCGAAACACAAAAGATTACGAGTCAAAGATTAAGAGCCAAAGCAAAAAAAATGTAAAAATAAGGAAAGGAAATCGAAATAAATTACAGCAATTGGCCAGAGCTACTCAAATGAGGGAAAAAGAAAAGCACATTTGTATAAAGTAAATTGAAAGATTTAGTATAATCAAATTGTAGTCAAGATCTTAAGTAAACCACAAACAAATAAAATATCTAATTGATATTTTTTAGTATTTAAAACAGTTTTCTCGTTAAAAAAACCTTCAATGAATTTAACAAAATTTTTATTGTATCTTTTCTTATTTATTTTTTGTGTTACTTAAATCCTAGACTTTAAGCTTTTTTACACATTTTAATTTAATTATTTCTTGTTTTTATTGCCTACGGCCATTGACCGTCGTTTTTCATCATCTTTTTAGTAGACATTTGTTAATGTTAATTTTTTTTATACAAATATGTAAAAAAAAAATAAATAATACATTAAAAAAAATAATAATTATAAAAATTGCACACACTTTCATTCTCATAAAATTTTTCTGTCTTTTTTACATTGAAATTGAAGTTTTGCAGCAAAGTTAAAAAAAATATAAAAAATGTCATTTGTTTGTTTGTAAAATTTCCATTATTTGGACATTTTGACTTCAAACTTTAGATGTATGTTTAATAAATTTTATTGAGCACTTGAACTTAAATGTTATCAATGGTTTTAGAAAACTAGAAACAGTAATCGGCGTTTAATTGACCCAACTCCCACTTTATTGCATCTCCCGTTTAATTGAGCGAGACAGCTTACTCTGTTATTCCAAAATGTACTCAATCTCTTCAGCTAATTGAACCGACGCAGTTAAACGGATATTAGGCGAATGAAGAAAATGTTAGAAAAGATACTTCGCAGCAATATAAAACGCTAGATATGTCACTGAAACATAGTCCAGGCTCCAGGAGAAGACCTATGAGACTCCAGCAACGGAAAAACGTCAATGCCTATAAGCTTCAAAAGTTGATGGACGTCCGACTTTTAAAAAAGTTGATAGTGATTTTCGGTCTATATTTTTATATATTTCTGAGTCTGTTTTTACTTTTTGGATTGGTGTATCATTTTTGGTCCAGTTTTTATTTTGTGTTATGAATTTTTTTTTTCGATTTAAATTTCAATTTCTTCTTGCTTGAATTAGTTTTGTGTGACTTTTTATTTAGATTTTAAGACTAAATATTGATCATCTGAATTTTGACTCTTTCCATCTGAGCTCTGGTCTCCATTAGACCTGAGGTTTATTCCAAATTTTAACCCTCTAAATCATTCGATAAAGCACGGCCTAGGTCCTTCATGGGCCGTTGTGTCATTAAAGGAAGAAAAAGAAGAAATCATTCGATTTTAGTCCTCAAGTCCATTTGGTCGAAAATTTGATTTAATTTGACTGAATTTTTTTAATTTTGTCCAGCGTTGAATTATTTTTATTCTCTAATTGGTCTAATTTTTGTCAAAATTTGGTCTGAATTTTGCTTGTCAGAATTTTATCTCCTTTGATTTGTGCTTGATCCGGTTTTGGTCTTGAATTTTGATCTGAGCTTTGCTTTGAATTTTTGTTCTAAGTAATGGTCTTCTCAATTTTATTCTCCTTCTGATATTTTGAAGATATATGCTAAATTTTGAATTTGTGTTGGTGTATTTTGATCGTCTGAACTTGACTTTAGCTTGAATTTCGCTCTAAACTTTAAACAACAATTTTTTCCCGGAAATTTATTCGATTGTATTTGGTTCCATTTGGTGTGAGTTCGCTTTGTTTTTGGTCGAATTTTTTATCGGAATTTGGTGTGGATTTTGATCGTATGAATTTTATCTCCTTTTATTTGAGTTTCTTTTTGATCTGAATTTGGTCTCTTTTTGGCATGAACCTTGATAATTTGAATTAAGTCTTCTTTATTCCGAGTTGTGGTCTACTTTTGACCTGAGGTTTGTTTTACATTTGACTTGAATTTTAATCTGAAGTTTGCCAAAATTTTTTCTTTTTTTAGACTTTTATTCATTTTATTTCGTCTACTTTGGTTTGAGTTTCGATTTGTTTTTGTCTTCCTTTTGATCTAATTTTATTTCCCCGATTTTTCCCGCTTTGATCTCATTTTCGTTTGTTTCTAATATAAATTTTTTCTGTTTCCAAGCAGAATACTATATGCTACAGCATATATCGACATTTAAATGATATAATTTCAACTTTATATATACTTATGTATACTAAAAAATTATAAAAATTTATTTTCGGCAAATGTTACTACAATTTTACAAATTACATTAAATAAATATCAATAAAATATTATAGCATTTAAAATGTAATACAATATATTAAAATAAAATAATGATAACAATAGTTTAAGGCTTTGTTTAACATAAACGCTTTCAAACACAGTAGTTTCTGCGTAATTGTGAATTCATTACAGGTTCATTCTTTTTCTTGTTTCTATACTCGTACTGTTACCACATATGAGTAAAATGAGTTTCAAATTCATTCATTTTAGTCTAAGAAAAATTTTGATTTATTGAGCTCTCAGCATGTGTTGTTGTGTATTTATCAGGCAAATGACTTCCCTGAGTATTTTCAATTACTCAATTAAACAGAAACTACTGTATGCCAGTATGCGAACTATTTGCAAGTGTGATAACAACATTTTAATTCAAACAACAAATGCTCGTATCCTAACTATATAAAGGGTGTTTCTTTTAGAATTGTGGTTTTCAATCTGGCAATACTTTTTTCGGAGTTGGTCTTATTGACAGCTGTCACTTGATTTATGCTCAATTTGGTTTGCCATTTCGCGAATTGAAGCCGAACGACAATCAAGCGCGTCACACGTTCAGTGAATGGGCCCAAAACGAGATGGCCACCGATCCCGATTTTCACAAGAAAATTTTGTTCAGCGATGAAGCTCAGTTTTGGTTGAATACGTTGGGTACGTTAATAAGCAAAATTGTCGCATTTGGAGTGATCATAAACCACAAGCCATTGTTGAGACGCCCTTACAACCTCAAAAAGTCACTGATTGGTGTGATCTATGGGCAGAAGGAATCATTGGTCCATATTTCTTGAAAGATGAAGCCGGTCATAATGTTACAGTCAATGGGGAATGCTATAGAGCCATGATTAATGACTTTTTCGTGCCTGAATTGTGAATTGGAGGATGTTGATGTGGATGATCTTTGGTTCCAACAAGACGGCGCTACATGCCATACAGCCAAACATCCAACGAAACAATCAATTTATTGAAGAAAACTTTTGGTCGTGGGCCTGTGGCGTGGCCTCCAAGATCGTGCGATTTAACACCGCTGGACTATTTTTTGTTTTTTGTGGGGTTATGTGAAGTCGCTTGTCTACGCAGATAAGCCCGAGACGATTGACGCCTTGGAAGAGAATATTCGGCGCGTTATTACTGGCATACGGCAAATTGACAATTGCTGCAAAAAGCGGTCGAAAATTGGGCTTCTCGGCTGGAATTTATTCGAACCAGCCGCGGCGCGGCGGCCACTTGCCCGTAATCGTTTTTAAAACGTAATGGCAAATTCTTATCTTTATAATAAAGCTAAATTCTTGGCCATAACATTAAATTATATGTGTTTTATATCTTCTTGAAAACCACACTTCTAAAAAAAACACCCTGTTCATTTATATTTATTTTTTCAAATTCTCCAACAATCGTTTCTGTTTTCTATTCATACATATATATTTAAACAATTTCATTCAGAAAAATATATACATATGGAACTAACTATTGTACATAAATACATATGTATGTATGTAGTAGGTATTTCTATTTTACCGCATAATCCAGTGCATAATTTGGTTGGAAAATGTACAAAAAATTATCCTGTGGTTATTCATACGTGTGCTAGTAGAAGTTGCACCTACATACATAAAAGTTTTCCGAAATGTGAATGGGAGTGATTTTATTTTCTAATTGAAAGTACTAAATTTCAGTTTTTACCATTTACCACTAAATTTTTGAGGATTTAACATTCTAATTAGAGCATTTGCATAAAAGTTCATGTAGTATTTTTGTTTCACTGCCAGGGCTTTTAATTTTAATGCAACTCAACTCAACGCAACCCCATTGCAGTCATCATCAGAAATATACTTACATACAAACATTGTCGTAATCTAGCCAGTTAATGTTACTATGGATGCATTAATTACACTTGAAAAAATTTAAAAAAAAAAATTTTCTTAAATCTGAAATAGTTTGATGCACATGTTGAAAGTTAGTTACAGATTATACATAATTTTATTACTTTATTTTAAGCGTTTGGATGCATGCTGTTCAACACAAGGTAGATAAGATCCCTTATTTTGTCCTGTTGTCACATTTTATTTTGAATTGTTGTATTGTGGATCAGATCAACACTTCTACTCGGAGACATGTAGGCCCATACGCTTATATGTGAGTGCCTGGGAGGAGGCACGATGACTAACCGTTTCACTCAGTTAAAGTACAAGGTCTGTCCTTATTAAACCAATTGGTTTTCCATACGAATTCGAGAAGATTTGATATCTCCGTTAGACCTGTGAAGAATCTCGTACCCATACAGTGAATTGTTTTTTTCTAGAGTCTTGGACATTGAAAGTGAAATATCAATTTTACTTTTTCTTTGACGTGACACCTTCTGCATAAAAATCTTGTTGGAATCTGTAAGTGCTGGGGCAATGGCGTTGTACCCAGTACTGTCTTCTATGTTCGCAGACTGGTTGGGTCCTAAAAGAGTTCTTGTTCTTCTTTCTAACATTGGCGAAAATACCCTTGAACCTTCACAGTCGGGCTCCGGTTAGATAATGATCAGTTTGTCGTTGCGAAAATATTTTATCGGTATTCACAATCAGGATTATTTTTCTATTATTTTTAAAAAAATTTAAAATTGTTTATGCAGATTTTGAACTATTTTATTGTGAATTCTTGTTCTTATGTTATTTGTTGTATTATTTAGCGGAAGAAGAACCTACAAAACTCTCAATTCATGAACTTGAAGTGCTGCCATAGCTAAAAACTTAAATCCACAAATCTTTATTAAATATTTTTTAACTGAAACCATTTCAACTATTTTCTTGTCAAAAATATATGAATAAAAAGGTCAAGATTAATCGATTTTAAAGAAGAACGTAAAGCTATTTACCAATAAATAAAATTTGACTGTTAAAAATCTTCAAAAGTATCAGAAATTAAATTACTTATATGGCAGCATTACATTTTCGTGGCAACTGATTGGCAAATACACAAATACTATACAAAAATTACAATAGGCTCTCGCCGCTTTATTTTCAATATTTTGTAGTATTTGAGAACCTCATGGAATTTTGTTTTTGTAAACCTATCAAATTTATAGCAACAACAGAATGCAAGACCATTTACTCCAGATCGTGAATATCGCTATTCATTATTTTCCGTAATTGTTCACACACCGAAGGTTGCATGGTTGTGTTAGCTTCACTCAGGTTTACATCAGACAGTTAGTCTCACATAATTGTGAGAGCATAACTCCCTTTCTTTATTTTCTCCAGTTGACCCTTGTGCCTCCTGATTTTTCGAGTCGCTAATATTAAAATAATTAATATGCATATTTTTGTTGCAGTGTAACTAATTAAGTTTACAGGTTAGCAAAAGCGCTCAGTAGTTGCAATTTTGCAGTGATGCTTGGTACTCGAGTTGTTGGTTGTTGTTTGTTGAGATTACCATACACAAATTGTTAGTAATTTATACTACCCACCAAAAACAAATCAAAAAATACTTATTTATTATAATTATTCATCATTATTTATATGTATATGTTTATATGTAGGTATGTAAAGGGTGTTTTTTTTAGAAGTGTGGTTTTCAATCTGGCAATACTTTTTTCGGAGTTGGTCTTTTTGATAGCTTTCACTTGATTTATTCTCAGTTTGGTTTGCCATTTCATAATAAATATATACTTACTCCTGAACAACGGATGCCAATCGTGCAAATTTATTACCAAAATAATGGTTCGGTTCTCGCGACTTTCACAAGAAAATTTTGTTCAGCGATGAAGCTCACTTTTGGTTGAATACGTTGGGTACGTTAATAAGCAAAATTGTCGCATTTGGAGTGATCATAAACCACAAGCCATTGTTGAGACGCCGTTACAACCTCAAAAAGTCACTGATTGATGTGATCTATGGGCAGAAGGAATCATTGGTCCATATTTCTTGAAAGATGAAGCCGGTCATAATGTTACAGTCAATGGGGAACGCTATAGAGCCATGATTAATGAATTAATGACTTTTTATACCTGAATTGGAGGGTGTTGATGTGGACGACCTTTGGTTCCAACAAAACGACGCTACAGACAATACAGACAATACGAAACAATCAATTTACTGAAAGAAACTTTTGGTGAGCGCATTATCTCGCGTCGTGGGCCTGTTGCGTGGCCTCCAAGATCGTGCGATTTAGCACCGCTTGACTATTTTTTGTTGGGTTATGTCAAGTCGCTTTACTACGCAGATAAGCCCGAGACGATTGACGACTTGGATGAGAACAATTACTGCAAAAAGTTGTCGAAAATTGGGCCTCTCGGCTGGAATTTATTCGAATCAGCCGCGGCGCGACGGCCATGCGGTGGCAAATTCTTATCTTTATAATAAAGCTACATTCTTGGCCATAACATTAAATTATATGCGTTTTATTTCTTCTTGAAAACCACACTTCCAAAACAAAACATCCTGTATTTGAAAATAATAAGTGCATTTTTTCATAGCTGTGTATAATTTTATTATAATTTATCACAAAATTCAATTTGAATTGCTTGCAGATAGTTTTAAGATTATTTTTAAATTGTCGTCGCGTGTTTGCTGCAAGACTGTCGTAAATCAAAACAGATTTTTGATTAAATTTTACAGAAATAAAGGTTATTTAGTGCTTTATAAAGGGTGATTTTTTGCTACTTGACTCAGAAATATAATTCTGAGAGTTCATGCGTGGTTTTTGACATGTGTCAAAGTAAAATATTCTCAGTTTGCTTTGCCATTTCATCATGAATACAACTTACGCCTGAACAACGTTTGCAAATTATTGAAATTTATTATCAAAAATCTTTCTCTGTGAAAAATGTGTGTATAGCAAAATTGTCTTCTGCGACGAGGTTCATTTTTGCAGAATTGCCGTATTGGGAGTGAAGAACAGCCAGAGGCAATTCAGCAGCTACCAATGCATCCCGAAAAATGAACTGTTTGGTGCGGTTTATGGGCAGGCGCCATCATTGGGCCGTACTTCTTCAAAGACGATGAAGGCCGAAACGTTACGGTCAATGGAAAAAGGTACCGATACCGTTCGATGATAACCGACTTATTTTGACGAAAATGCAAGAATTAGACTCGGTCGACATGTGGTTCTAACAGGACGGTGCCACATGCCGTACGCCACAATGCACGCGAAACCGTGCATCAACTGGGAGGCGAATTTTGTGAGCAGTTAATCTCACGTTTTGGTGCAGTCAATTGGCCACCAAGATCCTGTGATTTGACCCCGTTGGACTATTTCTTGTGGGGCTATATTAAGTCTCTTGTATATAGGCACAAGTCAACCACGATTGCTGCTTTGGAAGCCAACATTGAACGCGTCATTGGTGAGATACCGGCCGAAATGTGTGAAAAAGTGTGCGAAAATTGGAGCTTCAGAATGGGCCACTTGAAGCGTAGCCACGGGCAACATTTAAATATAATTATATTTAAAAAGATTTATCGATCTAAATAAAAATTTCATTCACTTTTGTAAAATATATGTGTATTTGTTAATGTTCAAAAACTATCTCCTAAAATAGCTCTTTCTGTAAGGAAATCATATGTCTATCTTATGAACTCTTCACAAGAGAAGAGTAATTGTCGCTATGAATTGTAAGAAGTAAATTGAAAAGTTTGCATTTTTCTCAGAACTTATGATTTTTGAGTTATGACAGTCTTGCAGCAAACGGCCGATATCAACTTCTACATTTTAGTTAGAGTTGCAATCCCATTGAAATCGCTTCAGCTATCTCTTATCGGGTTAACTGCTTCCCACTCTCCACACTCCCCTCAACTAATGAACAATTTGCTTCATGTAATTTTATTATCGGTTTGCTGCTGTCGCAGCCGCAGTCCCACCCAAGGCTATAGTCGCTTCTGAAATGATGTGACATTTAAGTATATCATTTTAAATGCCTCTCACTCTCTCTCTCTCTCTCCTGCTCGATATGCACTACTTTTACGGTTTCTTTTTGCTTGCATGTGTAATTATTTAACTTTTTTTTATACTTCTGCAAAGAAAACGTTATGCCATACCCAGCGGGGAAAATTCGAAGCGCTTCCATAAGATGCACTTTGAGAGCAAGGACTTTGTGTTCATTTGCTGTATACATTTTGAAGCACTCAATAGTTTTCAGAGACTAGGCAACAATTGTTACCAAAAATTTATCAGAAAATAAATGATAATCGTTTTAATATCCTATGAGTAAGACGAGTAAACTTTCTGTGTCCCTAACTGTCATGCTCTCTTTGCTCTGCTTATAAGCGCTATTCTTGTGCTCTTTAGCGGTAGTCTTGATGTCAGCCCTTGCAATGTAAAAAGTATTTGCTCTATTATAAAGAGGGAACGATTACTACTCACAGGGGAGCGGCTCAGTTTAGGCAAAGAATCCCATTTGGTGCGCTTCCTTTCCAGTTGGGTAAGTACAACACTACTGCATACATACATAGTTACTTTGTATTTGGTATTTGTACTTGACATTGACATTGGGGCCCGAGGTAATATCGTCTGGTTTGGTTTTACGATTATTTTTTTTACTTAGTCTTTTCTTCACCTTCTTTGCCTTCTTCTTTTTATGTCTTTTTCGTTTACTTCATTCACTTTGTATACGCTTAGTATGTGATACTTAGGTACATAGTAAGTAAATGTTTGTTTGTTTCGTTTGATGTTTTAAGTTATGTTGGGGCAGCTATTTGATTGCAGCGTCTGCATGTGAAAACGTTCAGTTTAATGCAAAACAACAAAAATATGTATGTATATCTTATATAAATGCATCTTTACTTTTCCAGCACAAATACCGGGTGTTTTAATTATGTTGAGTAACTTTTAGATACACAACAGTATTGGTGATCTCTGGTCTTGATTATTATGAGAATCTTTTAAAATATTGCTTTAATTTCAAACTTAACTTAAAATATACTTTCTTATTTGACTGTTTATTCTTATAGTTAATATATAGTTATTTACACATTTATGTATTCCACTGTTACGTTCCAAGGTTACAAAGTAACTACATGAGCATACCTACACTTGTAACATTTGACAGCGTCGCAAGTCTTTTTGATACTTGTAATTAGAAACTTATGGTTATTACTGCCGCCAGTGTCGCAGTATTGTTGTTGGATCAATTTCTGTAATACTTATTATTAAAAATTATTAGAAATTACAATAGTTACAATAGTAAAGAAATAATCATTAGAGAAATCTATAAATAAGTATTCCTTTCATTCTACTCTAAGTATTTCCAAACCATATTGTTAAATCTTTGCGAACAAATTACTCTATAAAATAACTCACGCGATTTGTTGGGATTCGAAAGGCTCAGCAATACCCTTCATGGGCTGTTATGCTATTAAACGGCCATTCCAAAGTATGGGAAACATGTATGTAGTATTTTCCCCTTGATACATGGGTAACTCTCGAAAGTCCAATATCAAGTTCTTACCATGAAAGTTTTGTTCAAAAAATATTGAGTCTGACTATTATATGTACCTAAAAGTTCTAGGGAGGAACCAAGGGCCACAAAGTCTGACTAAGTTATACGTTAAACAAGTAAGTAACGGAGAGGACTAGTACGATTTAGAAAATCTTTATTCTCAATTTTAAGCCCTAATTTCTGCGAAGACGACCAAGCTTTAAAGTTGATTTTTTTTTGTGTACGAGTAATAGACCCTTGTGGTCGCTGTGGCGTAGTGGTAGTGCGTTGGACTGCTGCGTAGAGTGTCCGGGGTTCGAATCTCGGCAAAGGCAAAATCAAAAAGTAGAAAAAATAATTTTTCTACACGTCGCCACCTCTTGGCAGGCAATGGCAAACCTTCAAGAGTAAAAATTGCTATGAAAAGCTTTTCATTTCGCCGTTCGGATTCGGCATTAAACTGTAGGTCCCTTCCATTCATGTACAAATATAACACGCACAACATGAGTGGATGCGAAAAGCTCGGCCTAGGCTCTCCATGGGCTGTTGTACCATTAAAAGTAAAGTAATAGACCCTTGATACTTATGATTGTGGTCGTTGTGGCGTAGTGGTAGTGCGTTGGACTGATACGCAGATTGTCAGGGGTTCGAATCTCGGCACAGGCAAATTCAAAAAGTAGAAAAAATAATTTTTCTACACGGCATCACCTCTTGGCAGGCAATGGCAAACCGACAAGAGTAAAATATTGCCTATGAAAAGCTTTTCACTTCGCCATTCGAATTCGGCATTAAACTGTAGGTCCCTTCCATTCATGTACCAATATAACACGCACAACATGGGTGGATGCGAAAAGCTTGGCCTAGGCCCTCCTTGGGCTGTTGTGCCATTAAAAGTAAGTAAAGTAAGTAAAGATACTTATGAAAAATCATAAAATCATTCTCTGTTGATATTCTACCAACGAACGCTTTTTGGTTTGGGAGTCATGGTGTAACTGTAAAGTTGCATTGCATTTTATTGAGAGTGCTCTAATCTACGTCAAAGTTACAACAAAATTTGGTTTTTGCTCTTTCCGTTACCCTGTTGTTATCAGTTATTAGGGTCTATGAAAATCGGAAATATTTACACAGCGAGGCACTTGGGTTTTTAATTTACAACTAATTAAAAGTTTTGTTCGTTGATCATAAAAATTATGCAAATTTACCATATGTATTAAAATTTTTCTTTTTTTCTTTATAGTTGAAACAGGTTTCTCTGGTTTAGATTTTTTTTAAGAATATCCATAAAGATGAAAAGAATGGAAACGCGAAATACTGGCCTCCTTCCTTTCCAGAATCCACATACCTGATTTCTATTATCCTTTGATTTTCTTGGGTTTTCGTAGTAATACAATACTTCTATTATTACTATTAAGATTAAAGAGTTAAGAATTTGGAGTGTCATCCACACGTCAAGATATGACGATCGATTCTTTCCTTCGTTCGTTCTTATTTTGGTCAAATTCGGCCTATTCGTTTTAATAATGTCGATTGCCCAGTTCGGGTTGCCTTTATTTTCGTCCACAAATCAATACTACTCATAAATAAATAATTTGTAATATGTATCTATAAATTTATTTTATACGCTTTAAATAATCTAATAAGTAATCTAAAATTTGTTAACACCAAATCACCAAACAATTTCACACTATTTTTTTCAATCCACAATAGAAGATTCGTTACGTGCCAAAAACATTTTACAAAAATCTAAAGAAAAAAAAGAAAAAGAATTTAAAAATTTTTTGTTTTTTGTTTCTTAAAAAAGAAAGAAAAAGAATTTAAAATTTTTGGTTTTTGTTTCTTTAGCTTCGCTCTAGTATTTATGCTGCTCTAAAATCATACAGCTTGACCTAAATATACATAAAATGCTTGAGTTGCTACAACAAGCACTAAGTGCATGACTGAGTGAATGTGAATGAATGAATGAATGACTCTTTTTGTTGTTATGTACATCTGAGATAGTTGTTGTGATTGCTACTGCTGTTGCCATTGCTGTATGGTAATGCAACACACGATTTGCAACAAATTACCTGCAACTGATGTGTAATATTTATTTTATACATTTTACACTTGCTCTGTTTGGTGTGTTTTGTTTGCTTTTATACGAGTACCTACCTAACTGACTGTCAAAACCAAATTATTCATATTCAGATATTATAAATGGTCACCTTGTTTTTATTTCTGATTAAAAGCACATGTAATCGTCGTTGTCGTTGTCGTTTCGTCTATTAAAATATGTCAATGTCATCAGTTGGAGATGATGATGATGATGATGATGATGATGAATGCAAGCAATGGCATCATACTCCTATCATTTAAACATACAAAATCAATTTTGAGATGAAAGTAGGCAGTTAAATAGACTGAAAATCCGTCTGACATGACAGTAAGTCAGGCTACCTCGCTAGAATTTGTGAGCGTGGAAATTATAGTTAGATATAAAGATAGTCACTGTACGCTATATGTCTACCCGCATATTGTAAATAAACGCGTACAATATTCATCATTTCTGTACGAGTATTGAAAAATAAATATATTTGTTAATATTTAAAAATAAATCTGCTTACGCCATATTGACTTTATGTGTATAAATACAAAAGTAGCGCAGGAAATGCAAAAAAAAAACATAATTACTCGTATATAAAGTAAAGCTTAAGCAAAAAGTTAATGAGTTGTCAAATAATAAAAAATCTTCATTAGTGGTGTAGCTCTCTGACTGGCACGCTGCCTGCCTGCCTACCTCCCTAGTTGTCTTATGGTGGTGGCGGTGTTGATGGTGACATTAAGTGAACTGAAGCACTGGTATAAATCTCGAATTTATTTTTCGTTTTGTTTTGCTACCTTGAGCGTATGCAGCGTTGTGTTGACAAGTTTAATGACACTCTCATTACCAACTTATTCTCGGAACACTCAAACACACACACACACACACACACACACACACACAACTCATCACACTGTACTCTATACTCTCTGTAATCTCTTTCAGCTGCTACCTCGGTTTATCCTTTCGTTTCATACAAAATTACCATTTGTCTCTTAAGCTTCCGCTCTAATTGTCATAAAAAAAATATTCCGCTTAAAAAATATTTTGTGCAATTTAGCCCATTGACGAACGCATGCATCTTTGAATTTTTAGTTTGTTTTATTTAATTTAAGCAGAAATGTATACTTAGTCTGCAGGAAAATCTAACACTAAATAAGTTAAACCTCTTTAGATTTTCTATACCATCACTCTGTCTAAATTCTCTCTATACCAACTCCTAACAGTGAGACGATTACATCCTGAAAGCCTCTCGATAGACACATACACGAAGAGAGTAGAAAATTGTAGTAGTAAAAATAATGAACAAAATGTTTCTCTGGAAGGTCTTTACAATATCAATGATTTCTTTAGAACACTAAGTCAAACTTTTCACAGCTCTTTATGTTGTTTAACTAGTTTATATTCGCATAAGATCACGAAAGCATTGAAAATATTCCAAAATTTAAATATAATCCAAATTTCTTCATGGCTATTTGTTTTAAGGCTTGAACCGAGAATTGAACCCGACACTAGTTGTTCTTGCCTTTATCACACGCGCTCTACAGACAATAAAAAGCCAGCAATTTGTTTTTATTATGTTCTCAAAGAACCTCTTTCCAATTTTTAGTTATACCTTAACTTCATGCTTTCAATCATAGCATTTTTCGTCCAATTAGGGTACGCTGATACCCTTTGGACCAAACTGGGTAAAGTTTTAATGATATATGTGTTTTCTTTTATTACCATATTGATGGTAGTATTCTTGTTTGTACATGTTGTTGTTGTTTCTGATTTCAATTCAATCCTCACGTTTACACGTTTACACGTTTTTATGTAATTATTTTTTTTCGGCTACCCAAGTCTTTTTATCTTTTTTTTGGCATAACTATTTATTTATTATGATACTTAGTTCTTAGCTCATACCTCATATAAACTCGTATATGAAAATGTGAAATAATCTATTTTGACATTGATCTAAACTTCAACTAGTTATAAGTAGCTGCCTGCCTGCTTATGATTCGTTGTCAAAATGAAAGCATGATTAGGCATAGAGATATAAAAGCTGCCAACTGTAAAGTCTTAACTTAAGCTTTCATATTATTATACCTACCATAAGGTTCTCCAAGAATAAAATTAAAAAAAAAAAAACCCTCTAAATATGACTTTTAATTTGTTTAACAAAATCTCATTACCTACACGCTTAACTTACGGCAGCTTAAAAAGTGAAACCTTCGCTCAAAGAACTTCCTACCTGTCCTGTTTATTCCCACTTTACTGAGAACTCATTCATTAACATATATGTATATATAAAGGGTGATTTTTTTGCTACTTGGTTTTGGACGTTTATATTTCTGATAGTTCACGCGTGATTCTTGACATGTGTCAAAGTAAAAAATGCTCAGTTTGATTTACCATTTCATCATGAATACGACTTACGCCTGAACAACGTTTTCAAATTATTGAAATTTATTATCAAAAATCGTTCTCTGTGAAAAATGTGTGTATAGCAAAATTGTCTTCAACGACGAGGCTAATTTTTGGCTCAATGAATACGTGAATAAGCAGAATTGCCGTATTTGGAGTGAAGACCAGCCAGACGCAATTGAGCAGCTACCAATGCATCCTGAGAAATGCACTGCTTGATGCGGTCTGTGGGCATGCGGCATCATTGGGCCGTACTTCTTCAAAGACGATGTAGGCCGCAATGATACGGTCAATAGAGAAATGAAGAAAGGTACCGTTCGATGATAACAGACTTTTTTTCCGAATCGCTAGAATTAGACATATAGTTCCAATAGGACGGTGCCACATGCCACACTGCACGCGAAACCATGCATCAACTGGGAGGCGAATTTGGTGAGCAGTTAATCTCACGTTTTGGTGCAGTCAATTGGCCACCAAGATCGTGTGATTTGACCCCGTTCGACTATATTTTGTGGGGCTATGTTAAGTCTCTTGTCTATAGGGACAACCCAAATACGATTGCTGCTTTGGAAGCCAATATTGAACGCGTCATTGGTGAGATTCCGACCGAAACGTGTGAAAAAGTGTGCGAAAATTGGACCTTCAGAATGGGCCACTTGAAGCGTACCCGCGGCGCAACATTTATGTGAAAATATTTTTAAAAAGTTAATGGCAGAAAATGATTTATCGATCCAAACACAAATTTCATTCACTTTTGTAAAATTTCAAAGACCAAACTCTAAAAAAATCACCCTTTATATGTATACCATATGAAGGTACATAGAAATACTTGAAGTATCTACTTGGAATTTAATCCACATTTTTTAATATTTCATTGAGTTAATGTGCGACTGCGTCTTTAGAAATTACAAGCTTAAATCGAGTATCCGTCATGCTACGAGACACAAGCTACGAGAATCTCAGATATTAATCTGCCACCATCATCAAGTGGCAGGCAATAATTGCCACAAAAATCACCAAAAATTTCGGTATTTTTTGTTGGTATTTATTTTGTAACAATTACAACTTGTTGCTTTTGTTGTTTGTTTATTTATCTATTATTATTTTGATATTGTTTTCAAAGGGGTGACAGCTGTCAAAGTTGAAGCGATTTATTTAACTACAGCTGGGGCTTTAGAATAATTGACTTGTCAAAGTAAAAAATAATAAATAAAACTTTTTGTTCTTTAGTTTTTTCGAAAAATCAACAAATTTAATTGTGATAATGACAAGTGTCATAGTGTTTTGAAAAGTTGAGATTTGGAGAAACTGATAATTCGTTCGAAATTGTAAGCGCTTGCCCTCTAGCGGATGGTAACTATTATTATTATTATTTTGTAAGGTGAGCACTGCGGCTTACACTATATAGGTATATTGTGGCCCATCAAATAGTACTCCCTATAGTTAGTACTTCATAAGCTCAACTTCTGACAGATATTTTTGTATTGATCCTACATATTTCTATGGAGTTCAAATTTATATATGGTATTTGATGGTCACCCAGATGCCTGCTACGATTATGCATTAGAGCATCTTGAGCGGCCACTTTATATGCGGTCGGTATAAGAACCACGTAATTTGTTAATATAATGATATACTCTATGGTAAATTAAAACAGTGCTGCGGCATAGACCTAGCTGCCCATTATCACAATATGCTCTTAGAGTGAACAGGCAAAAGATACCTCTGATGCTAGAAGGCAGTATTTGTACTGTTACCACCGATAGTAAACGACACAGAATATCCCGGCTATCCCAGTTCATATTCGTAATGTTTTATAAACTATGGTCACCTCGTACAAGCAGTAGCTCCTCACCACGCATTAACAGTCCTGGTAAACAAGAAACTGTAGCTTCTGGGAAGCTCTAATCGTATTTAGAAATCTCAAACCAATTTGCTACAGACTTTCCTTCGAGGTACTTAGCCAAAGAGAGGTTAGGTTGCAAAAATAATGAGCAAAATCGAACATGTGGGCGTGGTACATAAGTACCAAATAAGTGAAATTTTCAAATAGTGATGTGGATGAAAATTCTAAGAAAGCCAAATTGGGTGCTGTTGTAAGAATAGTAAACATTGGCTAAAAGCCACGACTACTTCTCATGCAAGTGAAGTGAAGCAAATGAAACCAAATTCGGAACACACAATTAATTTAACTCCAAGAATAACTAATGAGAACGCCCGTACGACTCAAATCTCCACAGATATTAAAGGAAATATTGGTACAAATACAACAAAGTACGATGTATTGAATAGGTAAAATAAAAAATTAAAAAAAATAAGTTAATAACCACGCCAGTTAATGTAGCTCCAAGAATAATTGATTAACAATTTGATTTTTTTTTTTTTTTTTGATACATTCAACACACAGGGTGTACCCCTATGAATGCAGAGCAATGTGTTGAATGGAAGGAAGACTGATAGCTGAGAGGAAGAAGGAAGGAGAATGAGAGATTGAATGTGATCACACAGGACACCGATACAGAGATAGGCAGCCATTGTGGCAAGTGTTATGCCTTTACCACAATGAACTTCAGTTTATCAGTGTTGACTATGACTGCATGTAGCGGCAAAGGCCGAGCTTTTCGCTTTCACCCATGTTGTGCGTGTTATATTTGTGCACGAATGGAAGGGACCTACAGTTTAATGCCGAATCCGAACGGTATTTTCATAGGCAATTTTTACTCTTGTAGGTTCGCCATTGTCTGCCAAGAGGTGGTGCCGTTAATTTTGTTGTTGTTGCATTTTTTTTATTTTTTTAAATTTTTTTTTGTCTTTGCCTAGATTCGAACCCCTGACACTCTGCGTAACAGTCCAACGCACTAGCGCTACGCTACAGTGACCACAAATATAGATATTTAAAGAAGTATTTTTAAGATTAAATGTAGGGGATACAAGGTTCCACCACGCTCGAACTTAGTATTTGATATTTTTGTCGGAGCAACCGGAGTGAAGCTACTTCAGTTAAATATCATTTCCTTTAAAGGTTTTATAAATTAAAATCAAAAGTTCTGAGCCATTACATACTTGAGCATTATTTATGGAGAAAAATTTTTTTATTGTTTAAATTATTGTTTTTCCTGATTATTTCCAAATCTTAATTTGATCCAAAAAAAAAAAAAGAAAAAATTAATTATTATCATTGCAAATAATTTGCTTAGAACTTTTATTACTCTTAGAAAATTCTCTAACATACTGAATATTTTCTAGACCTAACAAAAGTAATTAAAAACAAGGGAATGGCTTTCATGAAGTTCCGCTTTGCAATAGGAACATCATTGTGACTTGTGCTTATCAAGATAGGATTATTTTAATCCTGTAGCACTAAGGATTTCATGCAGAAATAAATAAATAAATAAACGATGCGGCAACGGGGAAAACCTCAACTAATAAAAAATCCTTTTAAATGTTTATGAGGATTTCAAGGTACTGTAATCCCCGGTTAATTGTCCCTTGTATTGTTTGTTTAATTGTCTCTTAAAACCTTGGACTTCAAGTTCAAAATCTATTAAAAATTTCTGAGTTAATTGAGATTCCGGTTATTTGAGCCAAAAATTGTGCAATTTTCGTTTACACAATTAACCGGGAATTACTGTATTGAAAACATCAGCGACCCAGCGTTCATATTTCTGAAAAAATTTAAAAAATCAAGCAACAACAATTAAACAACAACCACGTTTAATACGATCTCTATGGAATTAGTGCGTAGAAAAAAAAACCGAATATCTAATTTCACCACTTCAAAACTACATAGAAGAAGCTAAAGATAAAACAATATAGAGAATGTATAAATTCGCAAACTACACCAACACACACAAAAATGAAGCCAAGTGAAACAAAAAACGCTACTCAAAGACGAAACTTTAAGCAACACAGGCGAAATAAATTTAGGTCAGATTTTTGCGATAATTGTTTAATAAACAAACAGAAATTATTAACGTAGAAGAAAAAGAGAAAAAAATTATTAAATGAAAAACAAACTATGTCAATTCTGTGTAGAGACGCTAAATATCTTTTTTTCATTTAAAGTAAATAATAAAAATACTTAAAAATATTAATAAAATAAAAAGAAATAAAAGCACCAAATAGAGCGAGTCACGATTTTCAAACCAACCAAATAAAGTAACGAAGCTCGCTACTTCTTCCTCACTCTAAATTTAATTCATGAAATAAATTTAATTCAAAATAAGAAACACAAGACAACAAAAAAAAACAAAATAAATCCAAATAAAAGTAAAATTGTGTAACAATAACAAAACAAAACAAAATAAAGATCAAAAGCGAAAAAATATAAACTCAAGAATGTCACGTTCCAGTAGGTCCCCCCTAAGTCGTGCCTGACAATTGGAAGCGTGGGATACTTTAAAGATCACTCTCTTCTTCGGCATGAAGATCCTCTTCAAATTGATCGATCATTGCAATCAAGTGCAAGATTGTAAGTTTGCACTAGTTTTTGTTGCTGTTAGCAATTTTCATAATGAAAGTTAAATTCATTGCAGTTGAAGTGGCAATTTCAATTCGATTAACCTTAAAATAAAAATAAAAACGAGAACCAACGCTGTCGTGATCTTTGCAATGAAAATGTGAAACGTTGATCTCAGTTTCACAACTAGATAATTTATGTATTGTGTCAGAAAATTGATCACTCTGTTTATAGGTGCATAAGCGCAACCACATCATAACTACTTGATGCCAAATAATCCACGTGATCGTTGTCTCAACCTAGATACATACAAACATACGTAACTTCACAACTTTCCATTTGACCCTATAATTCTTTCTACTTCTTCTTCTTCGTCTTCGATTTCTAATTCCATTCCGTTCAAAATCTCTACGTGAAAACAAATCTTTGATCTGTGCGCGTTTAATTTTATTACTGACGATCGTTTGCTACGATCGCTGATCAATATTATTGATGCCGTCATTACATGCAATAAACAAGCAATATACGCTATTGTTTTTTTTTCTATTTTTCTTTCATTTAATTTTTTTTGTTTTTTTGTGTTTTTTTTTTCTTTTTTGTTTATACTCTGGATTTAAACCTAACAAATAACAATAACAAAAAATTTGCAATACATTCACATAACATTTGTTGATAAATAAAACACAACCCACAATAACAAAAATAAGAGACGACGAAAAAAAATTCTTTGTTAGCTCACGATCGTAACGAAATAAAAAAAAGCGAAAATATCGCGATCACGATTACGTTTCTGCCGCACATCGCGCATTAAATATTAACTCGCAGCTTATAACAGCGAATACGTTTCGTATGAACGTTGAATGTTGCGGTAGTTTATGGTCAATAAATGTGTTGCCAGATTGAGAAAAAATTGGTTGCTAAAGTATGACGGCATTTATTCGGTAGGCATGATTACGTTTCAGAGCAAATATCAAGTTCATTCGGTTGTCTAGTAGCAGCGTGCTAGACTCTTAAATCTTCAGTTCCACGTTCGATTCCCGGAAAGAGTTTGGCCTCTTTTCTACCCTACCCATCTTTCCTAATAGGCAAAACACTTGGAAGAAGGTGTGAACTTTTAGGAAAACACTTGAGAATCCAGAGGCTACCGAATAGGAAGACTTTATAACGCCCATTAATTGAGCTGATGCTTAAAAAGACACAAATTTCGGAAAATAAAAAATAAAGTCGGGTTCTTCGATAAATTCTTCAGTCAATGATCAAGAAGAGCAAAGGGAAAGGAATTATTGGCAAGACTTCTTCCACAAATTCGCTGGTGTGGATATGAATATGCCTTAATGAGCAATAGTTAGAAAATTAGTCTTGTAGCTATTTTCCATCCCCTCCTCCCCCCCCCCCCCCCCCTCCCCCTCCCACCGTACTTTTTTCCTTATTTGGATTCTAGTCCCTGTGATATAATACTTATTAAAGAAATAAGGAAATCTTGTCAAAAGAAGCGGAAACTACCGCACTAAAGTGAAGGAACTAACTAAAACGTCATGAAGCCTTCGAATATTTTTGGTAGGATATGAAGTAGCTGGCGACAGTGGAGTTGTTAAATGAGTTTCCATTTTGTTCATGAACGTCAATCATTGTCAGTGCCAACCAACGAGGGAAGGGGCTTTTTATACCTTTAGTATACAATGTAAAAGTACAGTACTAGCGTTACTAATAAATTTAATTTAATGTCAACAGAAAATTTGTCTTCCTTATGTTATTACGGCATTTTTCAAAACCAAATCAAATTCAAATAGACAATTGCAAAACCAAATAATGTTAAATAATGCTCCAAAAGAATTGAAGTTGTAGCTAAGTATTACTGGATATCTGACAAACTTCAAAGGTTCGGGCTTCACTCGGCAATATTTCACATTATCGAACTTCAAAAATGCTTTCCGCATTATATTCTACAAATAATTTCGCTCTTCTACAATGCATTCCATCTGAATTTGTTGTGTGCAGTAGTTTTTATAATATGCCAAGTTTTATTACATATTTTTGGCCGATATTTCTTGTTGCCTTCAACGTGTCACCAAAGGTTTTTGGACGTTTTTTTTTCTTGTGGTTTCCAGTTAAACATTGTTTATAGCAATGATGTTTCCCACAAAATGCCCTAAGGCTTGAATTTTGTTGCGACAGCTTCCGCGAAGAATCCAAATAGTTGGACTAATTCCATTCTAAGATGATCGCATCACCTTAAATTTATGAATATTACCAGCGCTGAAAGAGAAATGTATTTAGTAAAATTCTGAAAAGTAAAAAAAAAACCTATGGCTATAGTTTTATATTTTGCCTTAAAACTTTATGATATACCTAACAAAAATAAATAGTAGGTCGAAATTGCATATGTTTCTGGGACTGTATTTCAAATTTGTAAATTTTCTTGATTTGTAAATCAAACAAATTGGAAGTTTTCTCAAGAATATATTAGAAACCCTAAGAATCGCATTCGATGGCAGGTGGCAACTTTATCAAGTAATTTCATTGAACCGTATTGTACTACCTCAATGCACATTCGTATACGTATGTTTATGTATATGTGTGTATGTATATGTCATATATGTTAGTTTGTCTATGTATGAGTAAGCCAGAGAGGAGTTTGGAGTAAGAAGAAATATAATCTCAAAAATGCCCTCGAACCGAAAGTAATAATTTACAATTTGCAAAAATATTTTTCGTAAATTATTATACGAAATTATGAGTTCAAAAATTTTAAATTTTTTCAACTTCTTTTTCTAAATCGATTGATTAATTGGTAGGAAAACGAACGAAATGAATTATACCTAGTATTAGAAATACATACACACATATGTACTATATGCAGTAAGAAGAACCAAATGATTTACGATTCCACTAATTTCAATAGTAAAAAAATATGAATTTATTTTACCTGTGCTCGTGTGTAGTTGGAAACTTTTCGTATTGCAATTGCAATTATTTCCATGCTGCATGCTAATAAATATAGCAATTTGTCTACTACAACAACAACAGCAACATAACGACCGGCATCGACAACAAGTCAACATTGTCAACTTGTTGCCCTATCAAACTTGCAACGATCTCTAAAGTGATCATTTAAGTCAACGTCATCGTCATCGTCATCGTCATCGTCTGCAAACATGTAACAAGATTTTCTTTATTTTCTGTCGCTCGTTTGTCGTTTGTCGTTTGTCGCTTGTTGCCATTGCCATTTCCTCTTTCTGTTGTTCGATTTGCGCCATGTGTTCAATGTGCACTTGTACATTTCTACTTTTCCAATTTTTGATTTTTCAAATTACCATAAATGAAAGCGAGCGAACGAGGCAAACGGGCTCCAGCAAACTCGAAGCCAGGGGGACCCAGTTTGTGTGTAATAGTATCTTAATGCGTTTAATCGCTGCCATAATTCGCTTGGCGCACACATGTCAAATGAGATAATCTAAAAAAGCACCCAAGTCTCTTTAACAAAGTAGTGAACAGACCGAAAGATGAATAAAATAGACAGTGAGTTAGACACATTGGCAGTTACTTATATACTTAGTTTCGTGTATGAACATATTTACTTACGGTCAATCGATTTTATGGAGCACAAAACACTGAGCTGATAGTAATCCAAATGTTGAGTGACAGGGCAAACTGAAAAGCGATTATCAATTGATTGTGCATTGCTGTGAGGTATGCTGCTGTGAAAATTGATTAATAATACATTTTTCTGACTCTGATTTACAAATGTGTTGGTAGTATAGAAAATATGGTTCGAGTATAAAAAAACCAAATAATTTTAGTAGTAACAAGATATTTGCTTCACAAAAGTGCCTCGAGTATTATTTAGTATATAAAGTTGCTAGCACTATGGCCCGCTCTCCTGAACGAAATAAAGGGAGAGGAATTGGATCTACCAAAATCGAAATCGAACCAAAAGACTGATTCTCTACAATGTTAAACTGTACTTGACTTTCATATGTATGTGAAGGTCTCGGGCTTTATTGCCGGCAAGATTAGGATATGAAAAAAAAAGCTAATAAAAAATCTAATTTATACACATAATCCGGTTTCGCTTATCTAATGGAAGAATGCTAGGCTTTCGTCTCTGCGGGCCTGAGACTTGATTCCCGGTGAGGTCATGTCCTCTTACGAAGCCAATTTAAATGCAAATTTTAATGAAAAAACATATATAAAAATATTTGTTTTTTTCACTGTTAAGCCAGGGTCAATAACGGTTTATAGAACAACAACCAATTTTTCTTTCTTTTAATAGAAATAATTTGGACTTGAATTATTTTAACCTTCAAATTATTCGTTCTTTTAATGAAAATAAGTTAGACTTGAATTATTTTGACCTTCAGTAACTCGAGCTACTTTTCCATAGAAGCGCATAGATGTTTTCATAGATATTATATAAAAGTTTCGCAACAGTTTGTCCTGTATGGTCAATTGTATGATAATGACTTCTTATTATATACCATAAGGGGGGTAAGGGGAGTTTTAAGTTTTTGTCTCAGTAAATTAGTTTTCCTTTTCATCATAGACCTTTCTTTACTGGGCTTGAAAATAATACGTACATATATGTATAAGATTTTAGGATTCCAAATTAAACAAAAAAAAGTTAAACATGTAGCCGCTAAAGAAGTGAAACTCTTTTAGGTCTTTTATACGCTCAACACGTGCTTTGTGTTACAATCGTATACTAACGGCTAGAATCCGACCGATTGATCAGTATCGGTATCATAACTAGTAATTGGAATTAAAAATAGCTAAAATTTTGTAGAAAATCTACATCAATCAGTAAAGGACGATCTGCAGCTATCGTTCATTATTTGGAAGACACGTTTTGAGAGGAATTTTCCGATATTGTAAGCAAAACTTAATGGAGAGAAAACAACGAGATATTCTTTCTCACAGCCAGTTTCCCTCTCTTACTTACTTTTAATGGCACAATAGAGCATGGAGGGCCTAAGCCGAGCTTTTCGCATCCACTCATGTTGTGCGTATTGTATTTGTACATGAATGGAAGGGACCTACAGTTTAATGCCGAGTCCGAACGGCGAAGTGAAAAGCTTTTCATAGCAATTTTTACTCTTGTAGGTTTGCCATTGCCTGCCGAGAGGTGGAGCCGTGTAGAGAAATAATTTTGTCTACTTTTTGATTTTGCTTGTGCCGAGATTCGAACGCGACAGCGACCACTCAAACAAATTTAAACTTAAAAAATAACCTTTAAGTAAAGCCTCGAATACCTATAGGTAATAAATTACAGTTAAGCAAAAGTAAAAAATCAAATTATAGGCAATTTTTAACGTATGCAATTTATTAGAAATTTATTTTTAAAATTTATAAGTAATAAATTAAAAGTTCGTAATAAATCATTATCTTTTTTATGTTAGTTTTTTTTTTACTCATTTCTATGTACGACTAATTATAATAAATCTCATTTTAATGTCTTCCTTATCATAATAAATCTTTTAAATACCTTGCCATAGGAGGCAGATTTCACACTTTAAAGTGTTGCCCAACATTTTCTGTCCACACTAAGCATAAGCGCATTTAAAATGAAATGCAAATTAGTTTTGGTTTTTGTTGATTCTGTGCTGCCCTGCATGAATTTATTTGTGCCTGTGTGTATTGTGTGCGCATACAGTATTTATTTTTGCTATATATACATACACAGAGTGCAGCGCGCTCAAGTGTCGAATGAAGAAATAAAAAATTAAAAAATAATTTAATTAAATCGTTGATAAATGAATGGCTCTAAACATTTTAAACGTTTGGCGCTTCATAAATACATAATTGTTTTTGTTCTGTTGTTATTTACAATTTGTTTTTTGTCGTCGGCTTTTTTTTCTGATGTTATTTTTATTAATGTGTGCTTTGCATTGTTGATAACAACAAATAATGAATGGAAACCAGTAGCAGCAGATGTTGAAGCACTCGACGTAGAAATAAATTGGCATAACATTTACATTTTCAATATGTCAGCGCTTATGGCAACACCTTTGGATTTCTTCCGCCACCTGTGCATGTGAATTAAGTTTCAATTTGTCGCAGGGAAATTGGCTTAGGAATTACTTAGTATGCACAATGCGATTTCATTCAACTCACGTGATACGTGAGTTTGTATGGAGAAGAAGACAGCGGTTCGCTGTCTAATACACGGTGTATTCACATATTTCTTCTAAGTGAATGTACGAGTATGTGTGTTTGTTATGTAATAGTTTCTAAATTAACAAATATTAGTTATAAGTATTATCTATACTTTCATTTTAAATACTGGGTAATTATGTTCATGTACTGTTTTAATAAAATCTTTCTTTATTTCTTCTATTTATAGGTAAGCTAATTTACATTTGGATCCCAACTTATTCACTGAAGATATCTGCTGTTTATGTATGTATGTAAGTGTTTGTATGAAAGATAAGATTTTTTGTGTATAGTACAAAATTTTTGATTTTTGATTTTTGAAGTTTCCAAACACAAAATACATTAATAATGTTAGTAGGAAACTCAAAGCAATACATTGAAAACATAAAGCACGCTTACCTCTTTGCATATTACTGATCTATACTGAGTATAAGAACAAGAATAGCTTCAGAGAGGAAGAGAGAGAGAACGAAAAAAGAAATAGAGAAACAAGAATTTTTGAACAATAGAAACTCAAAAATTGTTAAGACAACTCATTTAACGCTGCTATTATAATAATAAGTATGCCGAATGCATAACTATTTAACGATAACTCGGAGAATCCCATTCTGACTGAGTACTAAGATTTTCTCTCTCATTACCACACTACCACTAAAGGTGCTCGAAACCCATAATTTTAGTATTTAGTATAATTTTAGCGGGTTATGCCGAAAAAAATATTATTTAAACCTCTCCTCTTTTGATGCCTAAGATAAATTGCTTTATCATGAACAAGGGTCTTCGAAATAAATAGTTTTCATAAAATTTACTTCGCTCTCATATTTGCTACCAGGTGTGCAAGTATGAAACCAGCAAATTTTTAGAGAAAACACACGTTATTTAAGAAAATAGGTTATATATTCAATCTTCAAAGTAATGGCTTTTGCTAGCTACACATTTTTCCCATCTCTCTGGCAATTTGTGAATGCCTCGCCAAAAAAACTGTTCGTTTTTAGAGTCAAACCAGTTATCGAGCTATTTTAAACATTTTCGTATGAATCGAAGTGCTGCTCAGCAAGTGCGTGCCCCATTGATGAAAATAAGTGGTAGTCAGATGGAGCCAAGTCTGGTGAATAAGCCGCATGGGGGAGGCCTTCCCAGCTGTACGAATCTACCAATTCCCGAGTCTATTTTGTTCGATGTGATGGTTCATTGTCATCAATAAAAATCACTTTGTGTTGCCAAGCTTGATATTCTGAATGTTTTTGGCGCGAAGCACGGAACAAATCAGCCAATCGTTGTTGGTAGCATTGACCAGTAACTGTTTCACCTGGTTTCAGAAGGTCAAACCAGATAACACCTCGCTGATCCCAGAGAACACAGAGCATTGTCTTCTTTCCGAAGCGATTTGGCTTTGCTGTCGATTTGGCCGTTGTACCGGCCTTCAGATATGATCGTTTACGTTTTGTAATCTCGAAATGGATCCATTTTTCATTGCCAGTAACAATTCGATGAGGATATGACTTTCTTTTGTATCTGGCGGGCAACATTTCACAGGTGGTTTTTCGATTTTCTTGTTGTCTTTCAGTCAATTCATGCGGCACCCATCTTCCTACGTTCCCACCTTCTAAATCAATCCGCCATGGTTTTTAAATGTTGAGAAATGCATTTTTGGGTCACATTTAATTGTTCTGCAAGGTGTTCTTGCATTTGAGCATCATCCTCTTCGAGTAAAGCTTGCAATTCGGCGTCTTCACACTTTTTCGGTGGTCTTCCTCGTTCTTCGTTTCTCACATCAAAATCGCCACTTTCAAACTTATTGAACCACTCGTTGCACTGTGTTTTGCCTAGAGCGTGCTTCCACAAGCATTCGATAAGATTTCAAAGCAGATTTCTACAATTGGAAAGAGAAAATCAATGATGTCCGCATATCGTAGTTTGTAGGCACAAAATTTGACATTTTTACGAGCGAAAAGAAATATGTTTTTGTATGAAACTTGATTGCTTATGAACCGAATATTGTTGACAGAACTAAATGCGAAGAAATGGGGCAAACGATTTGGTTTGACAGAGCATATAGTTTTACCTAGTGACACAGAGACGACATTACCGGTTTCATACTTGTACACATGGTATTTTAACCCACCACACACAAGCATGCTGTAGAATCACACACTACAATATTTTATATTATTTTGTTTTTCATAAAATTATTACTAATTTGTGTGCGCATGTAAATAACAATTAATTTTTTTTGTTTTTGTACTTGTATTTGTATACATACAATAAAAACTAACACTCAAATGCAATTTTTAATTATTTTCTTTTCCAAAGTATTAACTTTTTATTAGTATGTAGTATGTTATTTATGTGTATAGTTTTGTTGTTATTTAAATACGTTGTATTTTCTTTTCTAACCACCTTAACCTTGAAAATTTGATTTTACTTAGCTGTCAAAAATAAGTATGAAAAACAGAAATCCAACCAAAAACGTTGCACTGACGTTTTTGGCATTTTGTATTTACTTGCGCACAATTACGAGAAAAAAACGTATAATAACTTTAGAAAAAAATGCAATAAGTGTCATTGAGCAATAAAAAATAAAGAGTCTAGAAAACTTTGAAGTAAACAAACGAAAATTTTAAAAATACTTAAAATGCGTAAATGCATTTTATCAATAATAATAGGAGAAAAAACCTCTAAATTCTATTTTACCACTTCGCTCGCAAAAAAATTAAAAACAAAAAAATATCATTGAAAATTTAAAAATATATCCAAATTTTGTAAACAAAAATCTTGCAAAGATTTTATTTAGTTATTTAATTTGTGATCTAAAAATTAATCAATACTATAGAATAATGTTGAATCTTTCAAGTTCATATAACCAGCTACACCTTTCCGACATACATACATACATACATACATACATACATACATACATACATACATACATACATACATTCATACATACATATATTTATGTATGTAGATACGTACTCGTCTTTGAGAAGAAGAAGATTTTTGGTAATTGCGTCTCTTTTTCGTGGATCTAGAACAAAATCTTTTTTTATAATCATTTATTATTATTAATTTCTTTTCCACCACAATGTATTTTGCTTTTCACTGCCATAAATTTGGTTGCTTATTTACTTTTGAAATAATTTTTCTGTAATTCTTTGATCGTGTCGCTTTAACATACACAAAAAAAAATGTGCGTCTTAAATCATTTTTAATTTAGTAGTCGTTTAATTAATTGCTAATAAATTATATGTTGTTTCTTTTTGTTTTTTGATAAAACTCGAGAACTAGAAATCTAAAAATATCACCGTTCACAGCGAGACAGATTATAAATGATTTGCACAACGCCAAGTGACAAGAACTTAAAGCTTTAAAAAGTATTCTTTATTCTTTAAAAAAAAGGAAACTACTTACAGCAGAGCTTTGAAAGAATGAAAAAAATTGAGGGTAGAAATTGCAAATGAATCACGTGAATGCATAGGAATGAAAATCATATGACTTCAAAATCATGACCCCCTTTTTAAGTCAGCTCGTCTCATTTGAAGCCACTTGGAGTTACCTGGATTCACTTGGAGTCGCTAGGTGCCATTTGAAGTCACTTGAATTTACTGGAAGTCACTTGAATTTACTGGAAGTCACTTGAATTTACTGGAAGTCCCTTGAATTTACTGGAAGTCACTTGAATTTACTGGAAGTCTTTTGAAGTAACTTTATGTCAGTAGGAGTACTTTGAAGATACATGGAATAACTTAAAATGGCTTGCAGTCATTGGAAGTTACTAGGACTTGTTTGAAGTCACTTGAAGTTAGTAGTAACTTGAATTTAGTTAAAGTCATTTGTAGTCACTTGGAGTTACTTGAAATCATTGTACTTGTAGTGACTTGAAGTCAGTAGGAATTATTTGAAGTTATTTGGATTCACTCGAAGTCATTTGGAGTCACTTGAAGTAATTTTATGTCGTTAGTAGCCACTTGAAGTCACTAGGAGTTATTTGAAGTCACTTGAATTCACTTGAAGTCACTTTAAGCTACTTGGATTCAGTTGATGTTATTAGTAGCCACTTGAAGTCACTAGGAGTCATTTGAAGTCACTTGAATTCACTTCTTTAAATTAAAATAAGTACTATCAAAAAGTTTCAGAAGTAAGAAAGTCAGAAAGCCTTTATACCCTAAACAGTCTTTTAACAGGGTGTATTTTTTTTTTTTTTTAATGATATATTTAACATACAGGGTATACCCATATGAATGCAGAACATGGTGTTGATTGGAAGGAAGATTGATAGGTGGGTGGAAGAAGGAGGGAGAATGAGAGAGTGAACGTGATCACACAGGACACCGATAAAGAAATAGACAGCCATTGTGGCAAGTGTTATGCCTTTGCCACAATGAACTCCAGTTAATCAATGTTTGTTTTGATCGAGTAACGGTTCTTTGTAACGAATAACGGAGTCGCTTAAGCCACGTACTTCTGTCCATCCGTCCGTCTGCCACTTTTTACTTACTTTACTTTTCGCATCCACTCATGTTGTGCGTTGTGCGTGTTATATTTGTACATGAATGGAAGGAGCCTACAGTTTAATGCCGAATCCGAACGGCAACGTGAACAGCTTTTCATAGGCAATTTTTACTCTTGTAGGTTTGCCATTGCCTGCCAAGAGGTGGTACCGTGTAGAAAAATTATTTATTACACTCTGCGTAGCAGTCCAATGCATTACCACTACGCCACAGCGACCACAGACGACAACTTAAGTAAAACTTATGCTATACTTGGTATATACATTTGTTATTGTCAGGAAGAAGTTAAGTTCTGAAACGGGCAAAATCGGTCAAGTTGGGCGTCAAACCTCCCATACAAGTCAAATTTACAAGGACTGATATTGAAGGCAATTCTAATGTGATTTGGACGCTCGAACAAAACTCGATACATATCATCATTTAAATAAGTAATCTCTTGAACAACTATTCTTCAAATTTTAAACATTGGGCAAAAGTCACGCATACTTCTCATAAAAGTGAAATATTCAAAGGGTAATATCGAAGGAAATAGTGACGCAAATGGAATAACTTTAGTATACACACTTGAAATAACTTTGCTACCGCTATTTTTTTTACTTTGATTTGAGAGTAATTCCCTATGTTAACGAAAACTAAAATTCTTTCTGAAGGCAACAAGCTTTTAGATTTAAATTGAACCTTCTGAAAAAAAAGACTTTCCCATCTTCGGCTCTCTTTCGCTACTGTGTAATCAAAAAAGAAAAACACAGGAAAATATATACTTAAATGTGAAATGAGAATGTGACTCAGTCACTTACACCAACCACCCACCTCCACCACATTCATCAATCAAAATCATTATGAATACATAGGTACAATTATTCAAATTACATATCACGTTGACAATTTTGTTCTAAGTACAGCCACTCGTAATTAACCTGTGATTAAATTTAAGTCAAATAGAAAAGTAAAAGAAAAATAGCAGCAAGCGTTATGAAATTCCAAAGTGACATTTTTACTTATGTAATATAAATTTCTATTGCTGTTAAGATATGGCAATATACATTGTACATAAATAAAACACACAGGCACAAGCAAACAAATAATTAACTATAAAACTAAAAATAAAAATGACGTTGGTCAATACACAAATTTGAATATCTTTCGTTAGTTAACGAATGCGAGCGGCAGCTGCTGCCAACTTAAATAAGGTAAGTTAAGAAAGTCTTAGCAGATACGGTAATTGCATGTTATACTTATTAATTATATACTTAGTTGTTGTAGTTGAATTTATTATAATAGATTCGATAACAATAAAGAACAACAGCAAATTCTAGCTAGCTAATAAGCAATCGAGAAGCGGTTGCTTTTCAAATAAATAAAACGCACAATAAATAAAAATGCAAAAATGAGTTCCGACAATGAAAAACGCATATCATTTTTACTTGCATAGTTTGTTTTTTGTGACTGTGTATGTTTTTATTTAAATATCGTTGGCATTAATTTTTTAAATTATTTAGGTTATGAGATTATATATGAGATTTACATATATACTTTCTACTAACTTACTTAACTGGCACTACAACCGATGATCGGTCTTGGCCGCCTCTACAAAGATTCGCCAGTCGCCTCTGCTATGCGGGCGCTGGCGCCAGTTGATAAGGCCAAGAGCAGTCAGGTTGCCCTGCACCTGGTCTTTCCAACGGAGATTAGGACGTCACCTCCAGCGTGTTCCTCCACCGTGGTTCGAATAAAACACCCTTCTAGCCGGAGCGCTTTCTTCCATTCGCTCAACATGACCCAGCCAGCGAAGCCGCTGGAGTTTTATACGCTTGACTAAGTCAGTGTCGGCGTACTGCTCATACAGCTCTTCGTTCCATCTTATTCGATACACGTCGTCCACGTATACTGGACCGTAGATCGTACGGAGTATCTTCCTCTCGAACGCTCCTAACAGCCTCTCATCATTGATGGTCAATGTCCACGTCCACGTCTCTGTGCCATACATTAGGACGGGAAGGATGAGGGACTTATAGGGCGTTATTTTCGTCGGTCGAGAGAGGGCTCTACTTCTCAATTGCCTACTGAGCCCGTAGTAACACCTGTTGGCAAGAGTTAGTCTCCGCTTGATCTCAAGGCTGACATTATTGTTGGTGTTTATGCTGGATCCTAAATAAACGAAATCCTTGACGACTTCAAAAGTGTAGTTGTCAACAGTGACATTTTGTCCAAGACGCCGTGACTCTTTGTTTGTTGACACAAGGTATTTCGTTTTGTCCTCGTTCACCACTAGACCCGACGAGACTTCCTTTCCAGGTTGGATAATGACTGCTCGAGCGTTTTTACCAATGATGTCAATATCATCAGCGTATTCTAGCAGCATGGCACTCTTGTAGAAGATAGTGCTAGAGATGTCGATGTTCGCAGCTCGAATTATTTCCTCCAGCATAAGGTTAAAGAAGTCGCACGATAGGGAGTCACCTTGTCTGAAGCCTCTTTTGGTATCAAATGGTGCGGAGAGGTCTGTCCCAATTTTCACTGCGCTGGTGGTGTTGGTCAGTGTCATTTTGCAAAGACGAATGAGCTTTGCAGGGATACCAAAATCAGACATTTCGGCGTACAAGTGATACCTAATCGTGCTGTCGACGAAAAGATGTTGGGTGTCGATCTGTTTTTCTGGGGTCTTTTCCAAGATTTGGTGTAGTGTGACAGACCTCTCGATATGTACTTACTATATCGCTTCACTTATTAATGAAGTGAGCTTAGCCAAAATTCTTTATATTTTAAAGAAAATATGACGGTGAAGGGACAAGAAAGAAATGCTCACAACCTAAACCAGTGATGACGATTCCTAAGCCAGAAAGCCAACACTTTTAGCCTAAGTAAGATCCCGATGCAAAATTGCTGGTCATTGCTGGTCAAAACATTGACATATTTACAAAGTGTCGCATTCAGTGTCGTAACCTCTCAATTTCCAAAAATTCTCTAATTTTTCATAAAACATTTTACGACATTATGACAATACGGCACCTAAATAAGTAACTAGAAATCCGGTGGCGTGTTACTCCCTAACGCCTCGCTGGGACAAAGTAAAGGTCTTTTCCCACAAAACAGGAATGACTTATTGGTCGTCGTTTATTTTTCTAAGTACGTAATAAAATAATACAGTAATGTAAATTTAGGTTTCTAACAATGAATTTTGTTTTAACAAGTTTTTTTTATAAGTTCAAAGAATAATAACAGATATTCTGCATTTCTATGTAATATAAAATTGCACGTTTCTATTTCTATTCTATTCATCTTTTCCTGTAATTGATGGTATCTTTATTT
Source organism: Palloptera scutellata (assembly GCA_958295655.1). Taxonomy (NCBI): domain Eukaryota; kingdom Metazoa; phylum Arthropoda; class Insecta; order Diptera; family Pallopteridae; genus Palloptera; species Palloptera scutellata. Next base: position 47,119,774 of record OY282449.1, on the reverse strand, counting down.
TGAGGAGGTCTTAAGCAGAAAAAGAAGTTTCTTCTATCTTTTCGCATGAGCAAACATAAAATTCGAATAACTCGAGTTGAGTTGTGTTGAATTGTTGCCCATGCTCAATTCATTTCTATTTTGGCTTTCGCATTACCTACTTATAATTAAATTTATTTCATTTTGCATTTTCCTCTCAGCTTCAAAAGAAAAATACTACGATAGAATAAGAAAAATTGTAGCTAACTAGAAAAATAACACAAATTTTAAATTCACAGCACATTTTCTGCAATAACATGCTCGACATTCTTTGTTAGTGGCTGCTTGCAACGTGTACTGCAGCAGTATTTTCGAGGCTACCATAGCTACAAAAGTGAAGCGTGATAAGCTTACCATGCATTAGCTGAGCAGCAGTGGCAGCACATCACCATCACTGCAACTGGCAGTCAGTCAGGCACTCAGTTTAAGTTCAAGCTGGAGTTAGTGAGTAGCGTTGCGTTAGGCGTGAGCAAGCATAAAAAACCAAGACAACAACAACAACAGAAAACAGCAACAGCAACAGCAACAGCATCAACTCTTCCTGCTGTCATCCATGCACTTTCAACCCTGTGAATAATTAAAAACTCCAACAACATCCGCCATTCGCTGCCAAGGAACATTAAAAACGTACACATCCCCACGCATACAAACAAAATGAATGCAACTTACACACACACACACACACACACACACACGCACACATAAATAAATTTATTTGTGCATGTTTGTTTGAGTGCCTGTGAAAATAGAAAAAAACACGAGGAAAATTGGCAACAAACAGGAAATTTGCCCGAAAGAACTAGCGCGAGAAAAGTGAATCACACACACAGACACACACACACACAAATAAGGCATGGGAGCCAATGCATGGGAACACGTTGGAGCCGGCGCTAATAATGTTGTGCTCCCATGCTCTTAAGTATAGTCAAGTGCCTTTTCTTTTCTTGCATATTCTTTCACAGTTTCATTTTAGTCATCCTCTTCTTCTGCTTCTGTTTCGTGGCTGTAACTCCCCAACTTCTTCTTTGGTTTTTTTCTTTTCTTTTCTTTTCTTTCCTTTTGCTTATTTAATTGTAGTCTCAGGCAAGCTTTGAACGTCATTTCAGTTAAATTGAATTAGGCGAGCTTAAGGTGCGCTGTAAGTGCTTAAGTGGTGAATTAAGTTAAGTTGCTGATTTTACTGTACCATGTGTTGACAGCAGCAGCAGCAGACAAGAAGAAGAAGAAGAAGCAGTAATAGAAATAGAGTTGCTCCTATTAATATTTTACGTGTTCTTCTTGAAGAGGTGCAAAAATATGTTTATAATTCAATAGGAGAAATTAGTTTGATGCTTTCGCAATGGAGATTTAATGTTAAATGAATAATTTTGCTTCAATGCCTCAATACACCTGGAGCTCTTAGATTATTGCGTTAGGGAATCGCGTTTTGTAGAGGAATTTAAAATGCAATAAATAAATCACTGCCTGTCGTTCCGATCGAATTCCTCTTAGATCGATTGAACAAAATCTACCGAATAAAAATATTTCTTTATAGCTGAAAACACGCACACATCATTAGAATAATTTGGCGAATAATTTCAAATACTAGAATGTTATGCAAAGAAAATTTAAATTCTCAAAAAATATTTTTTACCAAACCTTAAGTTTAGGGATACAGTTCGTTTCCGAGGTGGTGCCACAGCAAAATTTTTTATGGTAAAAATGTAGAATATTGTTGCTTGATAGCAAAAGGTGGTCGGTCCAATTATCAGGTTCGACTGCAATTGTTGTAAAAGCTAGAATTGCTTGCAAATACATTGGCATTTTTTAAATACTTGCAAATATTTGAATAGCCTTAAAATACAGCGTGTTTCTTTTAGAAGTGTGGTTTTCAATAAGAAATAAAACGCATATAATTTAATGTTATGGCCAAGAATTTAGCTTTAAGTATTATAAAGATAAGGATTTGCCATTATGCCTTCAAAACTATTTCGGGCAAGTGGCCCCCACGGTTGGTTTGAATAAATTCCAGCCGAGAGACCCAATTTTCGACCACTTTTTGCAGCAATTGGGGCCGTATGTCAGTAATAACGCGCCGAATATTCTCTTCCAAGGCGTCAATCGTCTCGGGCTTATCTACGTAGACAAACGACTTCACATAACCCCACAAAAAACAAAAAATTATCCAGCGGTGTTAAATCGCACGATCTTGGAGGCCACGCCACAGGCCCACGACGCGAGATAATGCGCTCACCAAAAGTTTCCTTCAATAAATTGATTGTTTCGTTGTCTGTATGGCATGTAGCACCGTCTTGTTTTAGAAGTGTGGTGGTCATCCACATCAACATCCTTCAATTCAGGCACGAAAAACTCATTAATCATGGCTCCATAGCGTTCCCCATTGACTGTAACATTATAACCGGCTTCATCTTTGAAGAAATATGGACCAATGGACCAATTCCCTCTGCCCATAGAGCACACCAAACAGTGACTTTTTTAAGAGGTAACGGCGTCTCAACAATGGCTTGTGGATTATGATCAGTCCAAATGCGACAATTTTGCATATTAACGTACCCAACGTATTCAACCAAAAGTGAGCTTCATCGCTCATTAAAATTTTCTTGTGAAAATCGGGATCGGTGGCCATCTCGTTTTGTGCCCATTCACCGAACGATTTGCAAACGTTGTTCAGGAGTAAATATATTCATTATGAAATGGCAAACCAATCTGAGCATAAATCAAGTGACAGCTGTCAAAAAGACCAACTCCGAAAAAAGTATTGCCAGATTGAAAACCACACTTATAAAAACACACCCTTTACTTACATGGAAATACTTGTTTGAAGAAAACCAAAAAATAATTTTGAAGTATTTGAAATTCTGGAAAATACATATTTGAAAATTTTAGGAATACTGGAAATTATATTAAATACTTGGAAATATTTGAAATACCTGTAAATTAATAAAATATTAGAAAAAAGTAGAAATTTTTTATAATATTGAAAAATTCTCGAAAATTTGTGAAAAACTCAAAAGTACGGACAAATTCTTGGAAATATTTGAAATTCTGGAAAAAATGTGAAATTATTTTAAATTAATTTTGCCAAAAATGTTTGAAAATATTTCAAAAATCCGAAGAATTCTGGATTATTATTGGATTAGTGGAAAATTCTTGAAATCCTATATATTTGAAATACTTACTGTAAAATACTTGAGAAAATTCAAAATTCCAAATAATTCTTGAAATTATTTGAAATATTGAAAATTCATGAAAAAAATAAAAAAATTATATTTGAAATTATGGCAATTAAATTTGAAATATTGAAAACTCCTGAACAAAATGTAAATATTATATTTGAAATTATGGAAAATGTCTATTAGAAAATATTAGAAGTACCTAACTAATGGTAACAATTTAAATACTTGAAAATACATAGTTAAAATATTTTAAGCCACTTGAACTTGGTAGAGTATGGATACTTGAACAAATTAGCGCGCTTGAGTTTTTTTTTTCAAAGGGCCTGTTCATTCGTTCGTCTTGAACGTAAACTGGGCTGACTATCTCCATACAAACTCTCAATTTAAATAATTCCAAATTTAGCTTGGAAAACATTGGGGCAATTATTATTTCGAAATGCAGAGGAGTGGGTAAACTTTGAATTGAAAAGCAAGCAGACTAAACGATGGCAGCATACGAAATTGATGGTTAGCAGAGTAAAACCAGTGCAATGGGCTCTTCTCAATAGGACTTTTTAGGCCTCAGTGATTTGGTGCCTTGGGCCCTAACCCCTGTCTATTCTAATCCAAGGGTAGCTTTGACAAGTTTTACTAATAACGGCAATGGCAGGCTTAATATTTTTTTTTTTTTTAGTTTTTTTAGTTTTTTGGAACTTAGTCTGACCTTGATTTTTCATAGTAATTTGTTAGAAAACATCTGGGTGACCATCAAATACAGATGACATTTTGAACTACATAAACGTTGGAGCAATGCTGAAATTTCTATCGGAGGTTGGGCTTATGGAAGTTATATGTGGAACTCTATGTGTTTATGTAGGACCAAAAAAGATCTTACAGGTTACAGGTCGCGGTGCACCCTCCATCAACAATATTAATAATGGTCATTTGGTCATATTCTTTATAACTTTATACAAGCATTGCCAGAGATATATCGTCTTATGTAGTTAGACTAATCTAAGCCTCAGATCACTTCATTTTTAGCAGCTCCAGCAATTTGCACAGAAACGCTTATGCCAACAAAATCAATTAAATTTACCCTTACCTGCTACATATGAATATGTAAAACAGTTTAACCCAAACGATTTTAGCTTAACCTCATTGGTAACCTCTAACATTCCCCTTCATTAGAACTCATTAACACCTAAGTTGTTAAATACTGGCTAGCTTAATTTGCATTTAGACATCCTACTTTTTTATCTGTTTGCTCTTTAGATACCGATTGAAAACTGCCGCCTTCAAAATTCGCAAACATGCCAACACATTGGCATGTGCGTGCCAATTAACAGTTCCACTTAAGAACTATTCACTTCAAATGTAATCGTAAAACTTACAACGCGGCATAGTTTTGTTAAATATGAATTTAAAATGAAAAAACGAAAACATATGATTGAAATATGTATTTTTTTAATGGTATTTTGAGTTGAGAAAAACCATAAAAAAAACACTCGTTAATTTTATTTTATTTTTCTAACAATATTTTTTTGCCAAGGCATAAATTATTTTCCTCTTTTTAAATTATATATATTTGCTGTCATTAAATGTTCGGTTTTTCGTTATAACTTTATTTATTTACTTATATATGCATGTACTCGTTTATGGGGAGGGGGCAGGGGGGGGCAGGGTAGTTGAGGGGTGTGGTTGGTAATGCAATGGTTGCATTGCCTCTATTGGTTTTTATTCGAGAGAGCAGAAAACCCAGTTAAAATTTTTTGAGAACAGAACATCGAATTTCCAAAAACTAGGGTTTAAAGTGGTCGCTGTGGCGTAGGGGTAGTGCGTTGGACTGCTACGCAGAGTGTACGGGGTTCGAATCTCGGCAAAATCAAAAAGTAGAAAAAATGATTTTTCTACACGGCACCACCTCTTGGCAGGCAATGGCAAACCTACAAGAGTAAAAATTGCCTATTTTCACTTCGCCGTTCGGATTCGGCATTAAATTGTAGGTCCCTTCCATTCATGTACAAATATAACACGCACAACATGGGTGGGTGTGAAAAGCTCGGCCTAAGCTCTCCAAGGGCTGTTGTGCCATTAGAAGTAAAGTAAAGTAAAGGGTTTAAACCAGTGACGGCCATTTTAGATTATTGAGAAAATTCTTATATGTTTGTAATAGTACAGCAAAATAAAATTCTGCACTGCTTGGGGTTGAAAGATCAATTCTGGTTTGGTAATTCTGATGGGTAAATCACTACTCTTTACTTACTTACTTACTTTTGGAGGGCATAGGCCGAGCTTTTCGCATCCACTCATGTTGTGCGGTGTTATATTTGTACATGAATGGAAGGGACCTACAGTTTAATGCCGAATCCGAACGGCGAAGTTAAAAGCTTTTCATAGGCAATGTTTTACTCTTGTAGGTTTGCCATTGCCTGCCAAGAGGTGGTGCCGTAGCACTCTGCGTAGCAGTCCAACGCATTACCACTACTCCACAGCGACCATCACTACTCTTTACTGCCTACTTATAATAATTTTTTTTTTTTCCTTTTTTTTTAGTTAGATCATCACTGCCAATTTATTGATTTCGTCTCAAGTTTTCAGTTTTAAAGATTTTCAGACGAAATAAATTGGCATAATCGAAGAGACACAAAATTTTTCTTCCTCTTGCTTTAAATCAGTGAAGTTGATTATAGTTTGAAAGATTTAAAGTTTTCAAATGGAATTAGATAGCATTATCAAAGAAATCCAATTGCGTTACCCACATTATTGAACAATTTGTTTTATTTACTTTTATGGCTTGGCTGTCACTGCTTTACGTTAATAGTATCGAATAGAGCTTTCAAGTTTAATGATTTTTGAAATTTGTGTAATCAGGAAGCCACAATATTTCTCTGTCTCCCGTTTCCAAAATTTTTACATTCTTCTTCATTTCTTGTCGAACAGTGACTGCTTTAATTAAACACAAGTGATGATAATTAGAACTTTCAAGTTCAAACAAGATTGAAAAGAAACTCTTAGCTAGAATTATTGGACTAGTCACAATTCTTCGCTGCCTACATACTTTCTATAAAAATGTTTCTTCTCTTTGTCCAATCAACGAAATGTCTTATAATTTACTACTGGGATATTGCTAATAATTACTAATGAAAACTAATGTTGTTGCTATGTGGCATGTGCTTACCAGCAGTATTACTAACCGACGCCACCATAACCACCAAAACTTCCACCATCATCTCCGCCACCATTGCTATCACCACCACAATATCCACCATCGCTAGTATTGGCATCATTATAATTGCTGCTAAAATTTTACATTGAAAAGTGACAGGATAATGTAAGCGGTCAGTAGATAAATAAGAGTAAATATAGGAAAAATAAATCAGCGGGTATATGAGAAACGTCTAATGGGAAGTGGTACGGATCTCAACTGCTAGAGAAAAAGAGGAAATGAAAAAACTATCTCAACAAATTGCAGGTCTGCATTAAAAAAAATCATCAAATTCAATAATGAAAACGTGTTTAAGCATTGGATATTAATTATTGTTATTACAACAACAGCAGGAACAACAAAAACAACAACAGCAACAACAGCCACAACAATAGATGCAGTAGTAGCAGCAGCAGCAGCAGCAGCAAAAAAAAATTGCTAAAAGATTAATGATGTGATGTTGTTGCTGTTGTTGTTTTGATATCTGAAAGAGTATGTGGTTGCTGCTGCTGCAATTGCTATTGCTGCTACTGCTATTGCCGTTGCAGATTTTAATCACAGCCTTTTATTTTTTGTTGTTGCTGCGGCAGCTGATATTTTTATTAAAACATTCTTTATATTTTGTGCTGCTGCTGTAATTTAAGGAGATTTATTTCATTGCAAATGTATTTTTTTTTTTACTATTTTTATTTTGAATAATTATTTTAAATTGGTGCAGTTTGATATAAGCATTTTGTTAATAATTTAATAATATACAATATGATTTTTGTTTTTTGTTTCCTTTTGCAATAATTGAAGTCATGATGGTTTGGCAATTTTTTATTACTTTTTTAAGTTTTATTTAACAAATGGTTTATAGCTTATGACTTTGAGAAAATTGTTGTTTTGTTGTTATTGGCGTCGATTTCCTTTATTGTTTATAAAAACAATATCAAATTGCTAGTGTCTACCTATTTGTTGTTGTTGTTTTTGTTGTACTACTTGAAAATATTTATTCATAAGGTGAGGCTTAAGAATTATTATTAAAATTATTGCTATTTTTTTAGTTATAACATGTGAATATTATTTTTAATGATTTGTATTTTAATGATTTGTATAGTAGCGTTTTTCTGCGGTCATTATTTATTTGGTCACAACTTTGCAAGATTAAAAAATTATTTTTATGAGATATTGGATTTTAATTTCAAACAGTTTTAAAGTCTTAAAGCTTTTCGTAACAGTTAATATTTTTGGAATCTTAATGGCCCTAGACTTAAGGTCTTCATTTTAGTCATAGTCTTTTAGTCTTGGCCTTTTGGTACTGGTCTTTTGGTCTTAGTCTTGGTCTTGGTCTTTTGTCTTGGTCTTGATCTTTTCGTTTTCTCTTAGTCTTTTGGTGTTGAACTTTTAGTGTTGGTCTTTTGGTTTTGGTCTTGCTTTTTGGTCTTGCTCTTTTGGTTTTGTTTGGTCTTAGTCTTTTGGTCTTGGGCTTTTGGTTTTGCTCTTCCTCTTTTGGTTTTGTTCTTTTGGCTTTGGTCTTAGTCTTTTGGTATTGCTCTTTTGGTTTTGCTCTTTTAGTCTTGGTCTTTTGGTCTTGGTCTTGGTCTTTTGTCTTGGTCTTGATCTTTTCGTTTTCTCTTGGTCTTTGATCTTGGTCTTTTGGTGTTGAACTTTTAGTGTTGGTCTTTTGGTTTTGGTCTTAGTATTTTGGTCTTGGTCTTTTGGTCTTGGTCTTTTGGTCTTGGTCTTTTGGTCTTGGCCTTTTGGTTTTGCTCTTCGTCTTTTGGTTTTGCTCTTTTGGCTTTGGTCTTAGTCTTTTGGTATTGCTCTTTTGGTTTTGCTCTTTTAGTCTTGGTCTTTTGGTCTTGGTCTTGGTCTTGGTCTTGGTCTTGGTCTTGGTCTTGGTCTTGGTCTTGGTCTTGGTCTTGGTCTTGGTCTTGGTCTTGGTCTTGGTCTTGGTCTTGGTCTTGGTCTTGGTCTTGGTCTTGGTCTTGGTCTTGGTCTTGGTCTTGGTCTTGGTCTTGGTCTTGGTCTTGGTCTTGGTCTTGGTCTTGGTCTTGGTCTTGGTCTTGGTCTTGGTCTTGGTCTTGGTCTTGGTCTTGGTCTTGGTCTTGGTCTTGGTCTTGGTCTTGGTCTTGGTCTTGGTCTTGGTCTTGGTCTTGGTCTTGGTCTTGGTCTTGGTCTTGGTCTTGGTCTTGGTCTTGGTCTTGGTCTTGGTCTTGGTCTTGGTCTTGGTCTTGGTCTTGGTCTTGGTCTTGGTCTTGGTCTTGGTCTTGGTCTTGGTCTTGGTCTTGGTCTTGGTCTTGGTCTTTTAGTCTTGGTCTTTTGGTCTTAGTCTTTTGGTCTTAGTCTTTTGGTCTTGGTCTTTTGGCTTTGGTCTTAGTCTTTTGGTTTTGCTCTGTTAGTCCTTTGGTCTTGGTCTTTTGTCTTGGTCTTGATCTTTTCGTTTTCTCTTGGTCTTTGATCTGGGTCTTTTGGTGTTGAACTTTTAGTGTTGGTCTTTTGGTTTTGGTCTTTTAGTCTTGGTATTTTGGTCTTGGTCTTTTGGTCTTGGTCGCTTGGTCTTGGTCTTTTTGTCTTGGTCTTTTGGTCTTGGTCTCTTGGTCTTGGTCTTTGGGTCTTCGTCTTTTGGTTTTACTCTTTTGGTCTTGCTCTTTTGGTCTTGGTCTTTTGGCTTTGATCTCAGTCTTTTGGTCTTGGGCTTTTGGTTTTGCTCTTTTGGTTTTGGTCTTTTGGTCTTAGTCTTCTTGTTTTGCTCTTGGTCTTTTAGTCTTGGTCTTTTGGTCTTAGTCTTTTGGTCTTAGTCTTTTGGTCTTGGTCTTTTGGCTTTGGTCTTAGTCTTCTGGTTTTTCTCTTGGTCTTTTGGTCTTGGTCTTTTGGTCTTGGTCTTTTGGTCTTGGTCTTTTGGTCTTGGCCTTTTGGTTTTGGTCTTCGTCTTTTGGTTTTGCCCTTTTGGCTTTAGTCTTAGTCTTTTGGTATTGCTCTTTTGGTTTCGCTCTTTTAGTCTTGGTCTTTTGGTCTTGGTCTTTTTTGATCTTATTTTTGTTCTTAACTTCTAATCTAAAAACAGAGGTTACTGTTATAAATACATTTTTTTTAAGAAACTGATTCTTCCATGATCCATACTACATTTCATATAGTCGATAGTAAAACTTCTTAATCCTTTGACATTTGAAAGAGCAAACCGACGCCATGCCATACTCTCATTTTCTCTCATCTCATCTTTCCACACACATTCTAATATCTCTTTTCAATAACCAATATCCCTTCACACTCCTTCCTTGAATTAGCACCATCTACGTCATTCGAGCTTAATATGTGCATAGTTGTTACATATTATCATTAAATCCGTTAGTAAGACTTTTATAGCAAAAGTTCAAATCTAATAATGACAATCTTAATCACAACTAATGTGGCGGCATATTTCAAAGCTAAAATAACAACAAAAGCAACAATTGCTTTGTACAACAAACAAATAAGTCAATGAGAAGGAATCGCAGCCACCACCGCCGCCACCACCGCCGCCTCCAACGCTGATTGCGGCATATGCAAATGTGCAACTCAGCTCGACTTTCTTACTTAATAAGGTGTGTCGGCATTGACTATATACAACGTCAGCGTACCTGGTTGCCGCTGCTTACCTGCCTACCTGCCTGCCTGCCCGCCTGCCTGATGCTTTTGCTGCATACTAATCGTTGTGCAATATGCTGCACTCTTTATAGGCATTTACTTGTCGAATGTTGGAACTTGGTTGTACTTACCATAGTTGAAGAAAATCAAAAGAAATTATTTTCAACACGTATCAAGCATAAGCGAGAATGTAATGTGTGTTATTGTTGCCGCTACTGCTGGTGCTGCTGCTGTTGCATGCATGCAATGCGAGCAATATCATGTGAGTGAAAGGAAAACACATGCTGCATGGCATGATGTGGCGTGACGTGCATGCATGCATGCGGCAATAGTGTGTGAGTGTGCGTGTATGTGTGTGAGTGACTTTTTTTGCACATAATTGCCTAGTTGTCATATGAATAAGGCGAACGAAGTGAAGGCAAAAATAACAATTTATTTACTGGTGTCACACTTCTGACATTGTTTTTGTTTTAAATACTTTAGTTACAAACAATTATACCAAAATATAACGATCTTAACTTTTTTCAATAATTGCAATTAAATTAAGTGCAATTTTTTGTCATCGACAACTAGCGGCTGCCTGCAGCAACTTGTTTGGTATTGATATTGGTTTGACTTTTTTTGCTTTGCTGCTTGTTTTCCAATTGCCTGCTGGTTATTTTTTTCTTTTCTTTTTTTTTGTTGTTGTTGACATTTATGTGTGCAACAAGTTCGTTTGATAAGATAATTTTAATTTAATTAATGTGTATCATAGAACAACAACAACCACAACAACAACAATGTAGACATATGTATATTTATTTTTGTATTTGTACATAATTCTGCACTTATTGCATGACAAATTGACGTTTTAATTGATGGTTGTCGTTGTTGCTACTGTTGTTGCTGTTGTGATGTAACGTGTCCGTTGTCATATACCTATAGTGCACGAATACGGTTAGTTATCGGAGACACTCATTTAAAAAATTATAATAAAATTTAAATGATAAGATTAGTGTGTAGTGAAGTTTGTAGTTAGATAGTAATTAAAATATTTAATACACATACTATCTAGAAATATGAAATATTTACCTAATTTAGATCAACTTAAATTAAACTTAACCACCGGATTTGAGCATCAAATTCGAGAGAAGGGGTTTTGGAATTCAACCTCGCCCTCGCCTCCATTGGCTACGAATATCTCATCCAAAATGGATGATCGTGGCTACTGGAAAAACAATAAAGCAAAACCCCTAACTCTGGATATTGTCACTTAAACTCACGGTATATGGAGTGACTATCTTCTCTAAACCAGAGTAGAATCGTATCTTCCGTAAACTTACTACTCTTCAAGTAATTTAGTACGAAAGTCATACAATTTCGAAGTGAATTACGTGACAAGAGACAATTCGACCATCTCTGAAACTTTATTACGGAGAGGTGCCTCTCATTTTGTAAATTCCTATTGTGCTTCATAATAAATACTAAAATCACACATTTCGCCTTACAAGTCGCTACATTAATTTGCGAAAGCCTTAACAAGTATTTCTCAAATTTTACAGGAGCATCAAATAAAAATAATTTCTTAGGTTTTTGGTTATTATTATTGGGAAAATCGGAGCTCTTCCCAAAAATGCACTGTGGGAGCTACGACTGTGATTTTCGGATGTCTATAGGAAGCATTCAATAATTTTCAGAAATTGAGAAACATTTGTTGCCAAACAATACTCAGAGAACAACAGAAAAACGGGTTTTCCTTCTGTGCTCGTGCTTGCATTGCTTTTACATATGTATAAGGTAGGTGCTTTTCTTTGGGCTCTTTAGAAATGTTATTTCATCGTTTCCGAGAAGCTTGATATTAACCTTCCATTCGTATGTTCTGCAATGTAAAAAGTGTATTGGGTGTATTATAAAGAGAGAGCGCTTTCTGCTGATATGGGTGCGCTCTAGTCTAGGTGAAGAAGCACTACCTTTCCCCCTGGGGTTATATGGAGACTGAAAAAGAGCAAAATGCTGGCAAGTATTAGTTTCACTCTATCGACTATGTGATAAAAATAATTGAAAGCGATTGGAATTTTGGCTAATCAGTCTCCATGAATTTGCATTAATAAATTAATTATGAATTGGAGAATATACAGTAGAATATGCCTATCTTCGCCGGAGTCGCCGTGGCGTAGTTGGGAGTGAGCTGGCCTGCTATGCAGGTTTTTCTTGGTTCAAATCTTGGCACAAGCAAAATTTAAAAAAATTTAAATACAAAATTTTCCACACGGCAACACCTCTTGGCAGGCAATTGCAAACCTTGAAAAACCTCGTTAAATCGAAATCTCGTTATATCGAAAAACCCTGCAGTTCGTTTAAAACAATTTATGGTACCTTTCGATTACGAATTATCGGAATTCTACTGTATTTCTAAATTAATCTCAAACTTGCAACATTTTTTACAATTTATTGAACTGAAAATCTGAAAATGTTCCCAATACATAGAACATTTAACGACAACTTTCAAGTCTTTATAGTCTTACATATAGTCTAACATTAGGGGTCATAACAATTTCTTTTCATAGTTTTATACTTTGACAGCAAATGAACATAAAGTTAATGCGCGTGAGCATCGTTTGGCATGAATTTCAATGCAAGGTTTGAGCCAATTTTCATACTTCAAGCGAGTCTCCTCCCGTGGAGTGAGTGTTTGTGGAAATGTGAAATTCTCAATTCGCAACCCACAATTCCCAATCCCTGTTCACTTTCCCGTCTAACATACATATGCTTTTTTTCTACCCAGAAAAGCTGCTTGCTTCATAGACAAATAAATAAATCTCGCTATGAAAATTCAGAGAAGGGATGATGACGTTGTTCAGGTACAAAAAAAAAGAAGAAAAGAAACAAATTGTAAAGAAAATACGGGTTAGTGTAGCATGCGATATTAAAACTATAAATCAGCGAGAGAAATTATATAAATATACTCTAACACACACATAGTCAAATACAAGTATGTACCAAGTGCAATATACATATGGTATGTATATGAAAATGGGAACAGAAAATGAGAGTAGTGAGTGGGAGTGTGGTTGAGTGGAAAATGAATGCAGTAAATGTAAAGAACAAAAAAATCGAAACAGAAAACATCGTACATCATCATTACGAGACACAACGACAAGCGCTGATTTGTTACGTGTCAGACTCCCCACCCTCTTCCCTTCACTTCTTGCGCTCTTCTTTGGTGGTACGTAGCCACGTGGTGTGCTGTCTGTTTGTTGCAACACTATGTAATACTGTAATTTTTGCTGTCAATGCAATATTGGTGGCTGCGTCGCTGTCGACGTCGTCGTCATTATCGTAGTTCGCTCACTCTCTTGTTGACTTTCTTGTTGTAGTTGAATGTGAATAATTTTAACAATAAATACTACATACTAAGGAAGAGAGAAGAAGGAAAAGAAGAAAGTAGAAAATCGAAGAGCAACGTACATTATTGTGGAGCATGTGGCATTCTTGTTGTTTTCGTTTTTATTGACGTTGCTATATTATTTGACTTCTCTTCTTGCTGTTGTTGATGATTCCATGTGTATTCAAAGGATATACGTACAAAATTGTTGTGTTTGCATAACATAGCATAAGACGATGAAAATTATATGTATGTATGTGTGAGCGAGTGTGAGTATATGTGACATAACACCACTAGTCATAGCGACTTAAAGTTCAGTGCGCGCTTAAGTCATCAATCAATTGCTGTTAGTGAGTAATACAAAAGGATAAGTGCAAAGTAGCTTAGTAGAAGACCTGGGGGAAGAAAATGAGGGAATAACAACACCAAAAGTAAAAGAGAAATGCTTTGTTGTTGTTTATGCGAACGTAAAAATTGTTTCGCTTTTTACTACATACGCTAGTACCAGCAAAAATGTGTAGATTGTGATGGAACAACGGAAGGAAGCGCTGGATGAAATATGGTCGTCGCACCTTACTTACCTTGACTAAATTCTACATAAGTATTGCAAATACTTGGCAGTTGAAAGCAAAATCGGTAAACAATTATTTGTGACAAATGTCGATATTTGTTAAACGTAAGTACGATATTCAGAATTTTATGTTGAGCTATTCATTTCTCGTGTGTAATTTCTTCTTGTCACTTAGTGTTCTGAGATTTTTGCTTATGATATATGAGGATGATAGAATCAGAGTTGGGAAAAATCAAAAACTGCTCAGCTCGCATATTTCTTTACCATTAGCAGTGTTTTATACATATGCAAAAATATGCTTTGGCAAATTATTCAGTGGGTTATCCCTCCCCCCCCAGTTGAAGAACCATTGTTAGAGTAACTCATCAAGAGGTTGCAACCGAGCAATAGATAAATCCCTATTGCTTCAGAGTCCTTCCATGATGTACTCTATTTGCATTGATTGTCCTCCAAAAAGAGTAAAAATGGAGCTCTCGATTGCTAATCGCTTGAAAAATAAGTTAATTTTTTCCCCCCAATTAAATATGAATTCTATTTTTAAATTTACATTTACAATGCTTAGATTAAAAACTACATATTTTATTTATAATATAATACTAGTTAATTATTAATTTGTCTCAATATTTAATATTTTCATTTGTTTATCTACATATGTATATCGATATCAAAAGACAAGGCAGACAGGAGAATATGAAAAAAAATTGAGGAGATGTGTTGTCAGTGTCAAGAGAAATTTACTGTTGTTATAATCGGTTTGCTCTCACAAGAGTTTGTACGACTATAATTGATATTACTCTTTCCGGTTCGAAACTAAATCTCATTTATTGCGCTTTATCGAATGTTGCAGCATTTGCTCTCTTGAGGAATTCGTGCGTTGCACTTTTTCCTTTATTCCATTCCGTGCCAGTTACACATTTTACTCTCACGTATACATTAGTCTCTTACTTCTTTCTCGTGACTTTGTTGTTTTAATTAGGGTAAAAATTTAATGAATAAGAGATTAATAAATGGGTACTTGCAAAATGGGTACTTGGTCGCTGTGGCGTAGTGGTAGTGCGTTGGACTGCTACGCAGAGTGTCCGGGGTTCGAATCTCGGCACAGGCAAAATCAAAAAGAAAAAATATTTTTTTTAGACGGCACCACCTCTTGGCAGGCAATGGCAAACCTACAAGAGTATAAATTGCTATGAAAAGCTTTTCACTTCGCCGTTCGGATTCGGCATTAAACTGTAGGTCCCTTCCATTCATGTACAAATATAACACGCACAACATGAGTGGATGCGAAAAGCTCGGCCTAGGCCCTCCATGGGCTGTTGTGCCATTAAAAGTAAAGTAAGTACTTGCAAAGTACGACGTAGGTTTGAAGAGAAAATTAGGCTTCACATGTATCAGTCTCATTTCCATAGAAAAAGAGTTCAGCTGTGTATGTGTGGTTGGCCACCACTGATCTACATATATATTTACTTCTATTATATAAAAATCAATGTGTGAATTTTTGTATCAGGTTGTCACAAAGCCAGATCTGCCGATTAAAATAAAACTTACGGATGAACTTATTATGTATGTATATGAGGATGGAATTTGTCGATTAGACGTGACACCTCCCGTACAACTCTAATAATTTTTTTTATCTCGTTAACCATTTATACTAATGTGCTGAAATTTGGTACAAAGACGATGGTTGGCAATACCATACTACAGAGTAGGGATTGTAAAAGAAAGCGGGCATTTGCCATACAACCTAAATTTTAACTATGGTAAATCATTGAAACCAATAATACTACAGACCAGGTAAAACATTGAGTGAGTTGACAATACCAGGCTTATATAAACTGAATATTTATCATGGTATATCTTTAGATTCTAAACACACAAAAAAACAAACAACATGAAAGGGAGCCATTCGATTTCCAACATTTACAATGACCATAAATAAAGCGCTACAAAAAGTTTTACAATTACAATTACAAAACTGCGTTGCTGCACTTGATGAAATCTGTCATTTGCTGTAATTTACATATTATCGAAACTTTGCCAGATCCGGCAAGACGAGCTTTTCTCATGTTCTTTTTTTTGTTTTTTAACTGAATAATTTTTACTATTTAAATACTTATATTTTCCTAATTTTATCTCCTCTGGTGAATGTATGTAGTTTAATTTTTATTTCCCGCTTTATCGAAAATATTAATACGAACATAGTAAAAAAAATACCGTCGCAAAATCGCTATTCAAAAAAAATCACTCATTGAAACACAAAAATCGCTGAGAAAAATTACCTAAAAGCCTGGGTAACATGCTGATGACCTGGAAAACCCAATAACACACTTTCACACAAAACTTCACTTAACACATCTGAAAGCTTAACCATCGATATTATTGACTGATTAAATTTAATCAAAATTTGGTTTCTTGTTCAAAACAACGAGTCTAAAGAAAACAAAACGCACCTCCTTAAAAATCAACCAAAAAAACTTGGCCACAACATCATTGATAAGCAACCGAATAATATTTCGTTGTCAGTTTAAAAAAAAATTAAGAAAAATGCAAAACAAAAATATGAATCACTTAATGGAAATGTGACACTTTCGTATGTATGTAATTAGCTTAATCTGCGTTTTATAAAATTATATTACGTATATGGAGAAAAACAAAATGTAAAAAAATAAAAATTAATAAAAAGCATGCAATAATTTTTTGTTTTTAATTATTACTATACGATTTTTAAATGTAAAGTTGAATGCACTCGCTAATGCATAAATTTTATATATATATAAAGGGTGAATTTTTTGCTACTTAGTTTTTGGCGTTTATATTTCTGATAGTTCACGCGTGATTTTTGGCATGTGTCAAAGTAAAAAATGCTCAGTGGTCAGTTTGCTTTGCCATTTTATCATGAATAGACTTATGCCTCAACAAGGTTTGCAAATTATTGGAATTTATTATCAAAAAATTTGTGCTCTGCGAAAAATGTGTTCATCGCAAAATTGTCTTCAGCGACGAGGCTCATTTTTGGCTCAATGGATACGTGAATAAGCAGAATTGCCGTATTTGGAGTGAAGACCAGCCAGAGGTAATTCACCAGCTACCAATGCATCCCGAAAAATGCACTATTTAGTGCGATTTATGGGCAGTGTTATGCGGCATCATTGGGCTGTACTTCTTCAAAGACGATGAAGGCCGCAACGTTACAGTCGTAACGTTATGGAGAAAGATATCGTTCGATGACAACATGCATTGTTTTTGCCGAAAATGTAAGAATTGGACTTGGCCGACATGTGGTTCCAACAGGACGGTTCCACATGCCACATGCCACACTGCACATGAAACCATGTATTATCTGTGAGGCGAATTTGGTGAGCAGTTAATCTCACGTTTTGGTGCAGTCAATTGGCCACCAAGATCGTGTGATTTGACCCCGTTAGACTATTTTTTGTGGAGCTATGTTAAGCCTCTTGTCGATAGAGACAAGCCATGCACGATTGCTGCTTTGGAAGCCAATATTGAACGCGTCATTGGTGAGATTCCGGCGGAAATGTATGAAAAAATGTCCCAAAATTGGATCTTCAGAATGGACCACTTGAAGCGTAGCCACGGGCAACATTTAAGTAAGTGAAATTATCTTTAAAAAGTAAATGGCAGGAATTGATTTATCGATCCAAATAAAAATTGAAAATCCAAGCCCTTAAAAAATCACTCTTTATATGCATTAAATTTTACTATATTTTAATGGCGATGTCGATAAAGACTTGCGAAAAGAAAAAAATATACAACCATCACAAACAAGAAAAAGATATGAAATACATAATACGAACACATTAAATGAAAACTCAAACTGATTTAATTGGTTTTTTATGATTGTATTTTTTTTTTATTCATATCTACTCGCCCCCTTTGTACATTCGAATGTTATAACCACCAAAAATTTTTATAATTTTTTTTCGGAAAAATATCATCATTGTCAAAATATTACCACATAAAAGAACAAAGTTTAGCTTAATTGCATTCCACGTTCCACATCAGCATCAACTAACGTCAGCGTCACTAGCAATATCGCAACATCACTGGCGTCAGTGATGCGCTATACAACACTGGCTGCGCCACCGTCTGTCAAATATGATTAATTGTCAAATGATGCTGTCATTTTATGATGATGTTTTTATACGTTTTTTTTTCAACAATTTTATTTATTTTTTTAACCATTTTTATTTAAATAAAAATTTGTATATTGTTTAAAATTTGATATTGCTTAAAATTTTATATTGCATGCAATATGCAATTTTTATGTATTTAGTTTGTTCTTTGTGTGTGTATGTGTGTGTGTGTGTGTGTGTGTATTTGAATTTTCGTTTTAATCTTGTGTTTATTTATTGTAGGTATGTATGTATGTAATATTTGTTTATGTTTTGTTGTTACTGCTCCATAAATAATACACAAACAACATTTCTCTTTTGACCTTGATACAAATTCCAATTCTCTACGGAGCTGTCAATCATTTGGCATGCAAAATAACTTACACGCATTCAGTGTCGTGTCGTCATTTCGTTTCATTTTGTGCTACTGAAAATACATAAAAGTATCTACCATGTAAATATCCGAACGTGGTACATATGGTACTTACATAATAACCAAAAAGGAAAAATGTGGCATTTACATAAGCATGTATGTATTATGTTCGGTGTTTGCTGTTTGTCTGTTTGTCTGTTACTGCGACCGTTGGTCTATGTGTTCCTTTTTAGAGTCCGCCGCCCGGTTACTTTATTTTGCTGTCAAATTTATGTGGTTGCTACAATTAAACAACAAAAAAGTTTCACTGCAAAATTTTGTGGTAAAAACGAAACGCTATGTTTACTAGTAATTCTGGGTTTCTACTTTTTCTTCTTTGTTGTTGTTCTTCTTCTACATCTATTAATAATCATAATTTGTAACTAATTTTTTTTTTTTTTTTTTGGCTGATCACAAAAATAGAGAAAAATCTATTTTGATATTTTTGAATAGTTCTTGAAAATTGGCAAAAAGTTGCGGAATAATAATAGAATTTAAAAAATATTAAGGTTCAAAAAGTAATTCGCGGTAGAGTGATTCCCGGTATAGAGAAAGACTGCAAAAACGAAACATTAACGTATAGCCGCTATACACTGAAGAAGTGAAATGCCTTTAAGTCGTTTATATTTGTTCTATCTCTTTATCTCTTCCTTCGTTCTACATCTGCAAGTTTTATTATTGCTCTTCATACACTCATATGTGAAGAGTTTTCAATAGAGACAAAACAATTTTCTATTTCAATACAAACGTATCCATGAATTTTTTATTTTTTTTGATCTGGCATTATTCAAACGTCATTCAAGGTTTACATTTTTATGATGGTGAAGTGCACGAGCGACTAACGTTTCGAAATTATTAAAAATTACAACTGGAATTTTGAATTGGTGGTTGAGAGCTCTTATTCCAATTTGCGGTCTTAATAATCTTGCCACCAGACAGGCTGTGTCTGCTGCCATTTAGTGCATAAATTCGAGTTGTAAATGTTCCTGTGCCAGTTCCAGACAACGCATCGGCCAAAGAACCGAAAATATCACAGCTATAAGTGCTTCAGTTCAAAATATAGCGAATCACGCCGTTCAATTCCAAATTGTGCCGAATTTTCCATAAAGATCTCGGCCTACACCCATACAAAATCAAATTAAAACAAGAAGTGAAGCCGTATTATCATTTTGAGCGCCAAAACTTCTCCGATTGGGCTCTGCAAAAGTTTGAAGAAAACACTGAATTTCATCAAAAAAAAGGCCATTTTTGTCGATTTAACGCTGTTGAATATCTTTTAATGATCGTTAAGTCGTTGGTTTATGCCGAAAGAACCGAAAATATCGCAGCCATAAGTGCTTCAGTACAAAATATAGCGAATCACGCCGTTAAATGCCACATTGTGTTTTAGATGAGCTCAGAAATACGGTCGAACAAGAAATTGCCATTCCGGTCGATATATTTGCAAGAGTGATGGAAAATTGGCTCCAAAGAATAGATCCCTGAAAAATTGCTCGCGGTTGTTATGTGAGAGCGATAACTAATTCCATCTGGAATAAATTTCAGTTCGATATCTCAATTATTCTTTATTTTATCATTTTTAAAAACATAATTATTTCGTCTCTATTGTCTATTGAAAACCCCTTTCCTTAAGCGCCAGGGGTGCCAACTTGTGAAGAATTCCATAGATTTTAGAAAGTCGGGGATTGAAATAGGGGGGATTGAAATAGGCTAAATAAAGCAATTGCACTACATTTCCATTTTGTAAAAAAGCTCGGCCTAAGCCCTCTATGGGCTGTTGCCCCATTAAAAGAAGAATAATGATTTCATGTTGTTTTACTAAATAAAAAATATGAGGTTACAGAAAATTGTTGTATTGTTCACAACGTGTCTTTCTTATTCAGCGTCGTATCGTCTCAACTGTCGAAAATTCTCTCATTTCTCATATAAAATTTTACGACTTCATAACAAAACGACAAAACCCGAAACCCCAAACTATTATTTTCTAAATTTTCATTTTGAGTAACCCACGATACATTTGGTCTTTTTTATCAAAATCTTTCGCTTTAAAAATGTATACAGATGAGTAAAAAAAAGTTCATAAGGATTTGAAGAGTTAAGTGTAAAATTCCAAATCAATCCTAAAAGTCTACCCCTACAAAATCAACAACCCTAAGAAAAAAAACTTTATGCGCTAACAACACTGGTAAACATTTGTTTATCACGTCTATTGCCTTAAAACAAGGTCAACAATTTCAGTTATTACAAATTCATATAATTTTCAATCGATTTCGTATTTATTTATAATTATTTAAAATAATTAACTTCATAGGCTGTGCTAACATGCTAAGCAGCTATACTACTGTGGGCAAAAAGTAGTAAGAGTTTTTAATTTAAATTTCGCGCGGAAACCCATTCATCAAAATATTATTATATTTTTTAAGGTTGGTATGACTGTCGGTGACATCTGTGATATCTGTGCCAAATGTCACATCAAAATAATCATTAGTGTTTAGTATACGCTTGTCTTTCTGAAGTACAAAAAGTGCATTCGGCGATTTTCACAATGAGTGAAATTATTCAACAAAGAAGTTCCATTAAATTTTGTGTGCGGAATCAAATTTCTGGTGCCGAAACGTTCAGAATGTTGCAAAAGGCCTAAGGCCTTCGGTGATAATTGTATGTCGCGAGCAAGTGTTTTTGATTGGTACAAATTGTTCAAAGATGGTCGAGAACGCGTTGACGACGAACCACGTCCAGGACGGCCATCAACATCAACTGATGATCAACACGTCAATAAAATCAAGGAATTGGTGCTCGAGAATCGACGATTAACAATCAGAGACCTTACTGGCATCGTTGGAATATCGGAAGGATCAGTGAAAACCATTTTAAAACATCATTTGGGCCTAAGAAGAGTGAATGCACGATTGGTTCCAAAATCACACTCACACTGCATTGGTTTTACGAGACCATTTTGCCAAAAATTCGACTGATAAAACTGGAAAAAACATTGGCACAAGTGTATTGGGGCCGGGGGGGATTACTTTGAAAGAGACGAAATAGATTTGAAAGAATGAATAAAAAAATTTGAAATTATGAACAAAGTCTTACTACTTTTTGCCCACAGTAGTATAATGAAAGAAATAACAACATTTTCATTTCGCTGCCTTAAATTTTTGAAGCCCTAACACGCATTTCTCAAATTTTACGCAAGAATCAAAACAACATATAACATTCGGAGTTTTGCTTGGAAAAAATCTAACATAACCTATTAAATAAAGACATAAGTTTTCGAAGTATGGCTTCAAAATTTTAAGTAGAGAAGCAGTTGGATACGCTTTATCATAATTCATGGAAATCTCGAATTTGAAATTTGAATTTTTAGGTAAGTGTGGGCGACGGGCCCACAAGGTTTAAGTTTAAGCGATGCAACGGTCGCGTTGCCAATGAATTTAAATAATGTTGAAATAATATTGCAAAATAATAAATTCAATTTGAGTGTACTCGTATAGCGTAGAAAAAATTCAAATTTTACTGCATTTCTTTTGCTATTTGAGATTGGTTTAATGAAATTTGGAAACAGCTTTTATTAATATGTTGTTATTGATGCTTATGAGTGGTCGCTGTGGGGTAGTGGTAGTGCGTTGCCTCTTGGCAGGCAATGGCAAACCTACTATACAAGAGTAAAAATTGCCTATGAAAAGCTTTTCACTTCGCCGTTCGGATGCGGCATTAAAATGTAGGTGCCTTCCATTCATGTCCAAATATAACACGCACAATATGGGTGGATGCGAAAAGCGAAAAACTCGGCCTAGGCCCTCCATGGGCTGTTGTGCCATTAAAAGTAAAGTAAAGTCATTGATGCTTATGAAATGTTACGTATACGACGTGCTGTGCGGCAAATCTTTGAGCTTCTAGTGTTTCCTTTTTTGAGATAGAAAAAATATCAATATTGAGTTGCAGTTTCCTCACCAACATTGAAATTAGAATTCCTAGCCCAAAAACCCAATGGAGTTCAAATAAAATTAAAGTGCCATTACTTTGCAAAAATAGCGCTTTAGAAGATGTTCAACTTCCGTTTCCCTACTTCCGTTTCACGTCCGGCTGAGCATATTTATTACATAATTCGACATGATTGTGATAAAATTTATAACATAAAATCACGGTTAATTGCTTTATTTGCTAATTTTCATATCAAGCAAAAGGCGCCACTACTTTTTCATCTCTCTTTCATCTCCCCTCCTCTCTCTTTCTTTTATATTTATTTGCAATTTTTTTATTGTTCTTGTTGCAGCCCACAAGCAAACAAAAATTAGAAAATAATGTGCGATAAATTAATGATGTTGCTTGTTCTTTGTTGTTGTTTTTTTTATACTAGGTACTTTTTTTGTGCCCTAAGTTAACGATAAATGCCAATTAATTGCGGCATTTTAATAGAGATTAAATAAGTACGAGCACAAACCAAAAAAAAAAACATCTGAAAAAAAAACAAAAAACACCATATGAAATCGAAAATCAAAGTTGAAATGAATTTGTAAGCAGAACATTTTTTTCCGGAAGTTTGTAATAAATTTTATGCAGAAAATTCTTTGTGATAATTATTTTTTTGCGGGTAAAAGTTTGAGGTTTATAAATTGTGTGTGTGTGTGTGTGAGCGTTTATGAAACTGTTTTGAATTTTTGGTGTAAATAATAAATAGGCTTAATGATTTTGTGGTATTTAAATTGAAATGTATTATTGTGTAAAATACTAAGTAGGAATGTAATTAAATGAAACCACTTAAATTGTTGCACCAAGGTCAATCTCCTCGCTCGTTTGCGGCAAAACTGTCATAAATTAAAGAACAAACTTTTCAAGTTAAGCATATAGAAATAATTGTTATTTAGTGCTATATATGTATGTATTATGAACCCATCACGTGAGAAGAGTAACTGCCGATATCAGTTATATGGAGTGATAGATAAAAATGTGAAAGTAAAAATACATTTTTCTCAGTTATGACAGTCTTGCACAAAACGAGCGATACGTAAATGATCAGCATGCATATAGTAAGTCGATTTAGCATGTCCGTCTGTCGATTCGTCTGTCGGTTCGTCTGTCGGTTCGTCTGTCGGTGTGCTCTATGACTCTAGTAGAACTTAAAAAGTCTCAACCAAACTTGGTAAAAACATTTGCTATACATAGTAAATCTATTGAAGATAGAACTCTACGCTGTGTTAGGCTGTGGTTATATTCAAATTTTACTCGGCGATCAAAATGCAATTGTTATTGCCCGAACACGAAAAAAGAGCTTTTACTCACTCTCACACCGAGGACGATATGCTGGGTGAAATGTACACCTTAGGCTGTGGTTATATTCAAAGTCTACTCGGCGAACACCATGCAATTGTTATTGCCCGAATACGAAAAAAAGAGCTTTTACTCACTCTCACACCGAACACGATATGCTGGGTGAAATGTACACCTTAGGCTGTGGTTATATTCAAAGTCTACTCGGCGAACACCATGCAATTGTTGTTGCCCGCACACGCAAAAAGAGCTTTTACTCACTCTCACAGCGAACAAGATATGCTGGGTGCAATGTACTCCGAGCACGCCGAGTATTCAGGGTTATGAGTTATGAGTTATTCTACAAAAAAAGAACAAAAATGTAGGAAAACATGCAAACCTGTAAATCATTATTTTCATATGCAGAAAAGCGAAGTTGCGAATGTTGTTAGTTTTTAAAAGTAAATATTAAATATATTATTCATAAAACTATTGAAGAAAAATCATATTATTTTCATAATTTTTCAATTATATTATTAATTGCACTCTCCATATTGATAAAATCGTTTAACAAAAACTGAGTTTCGACAAAAAGCAACCCTGTAACGAACACCAATGTAATCACTACACCGAGCACGATAGTAAAATATGATGTGTTCGTCGAACAGCGAACACCAGTATAACCAGTACCTTACGATTTCGGCACCGCTTGCTCGCACTGCTTATTTAATACGTGACAGATACTATGTATTTCTTTTCTACTCGCCTCTTTAAGTAATTCTACTCTCTTTATTAAGTAATTTCCAATTAATTAATTTTCTCTTATACATTTTCCTTTAACCATAAACTTAAGTAAATTCTCCCTAAATTGGTGTGTTGAAAGCGGAGATAAAACGAGAAGAGTGTAGGAATTGCATAAGCAATCGTAGACTTACATATTCCGCTCTCTTTGTTTTAATCATGGCACGTAGACACATCAGACTTTCACCACTGCAATTATAATTGCAGACTTTCCAACCTTTTTTTTTTTGCTGAGTTTTTGTAAATTTTGAAAGCAATAAAAATAACAACAGTATCAGGTATTATTATCATTAAGTTTATTTTTGCGCTTTACACTTTTGTAAATTGCAATTTTGCATGTTTAAATTTAAAATACACAATAATTTTAAAGGTTCATTCAACTGAGGCAAGAAATATCATATACGAGTATAAACTACAGAAATATCCCAAGGGGTAAGAAGTGCTGCAGAAACACTGTTTTTTTAGCTACACTGGAGCGCTCCCCTTTCAGCAGTAAGGGCTCCCTTTTTATGATAGAGCTCATATATTTTTAGCAATGCATATCACAGGAAGGGAGAGCTGTGGTCAAATTTCCGAAGAAGAGTGCTTGTAGGTAGAAAAAACTGTGATATGACTCAGAGGTTAATATAATGAGTAATATTATTATTGAATGCTTCCCAATCGAATGCTTCCTACAGAAAAGCACGAAGTCAGCGCTCGCACTTTGCTTCTTTAGGAAGCATTCTAAATTTTCCCGTTGGGATGTATGTATGTATAAGCAAATAAGTATTCGCCGAAGAATATGTAGGTGAAAATAAGCACATAGGAAGAATGAATAGAAGCCAGAGCAATGAACTGCGTGAACAGAAAACTACTGCAAATTCATTATATAACAATTAAATTTGCCTTTAAGTAAGAAATGCAATGATGAATTTTGAAATTATTCGTAATTAATTACAATTTAACATAGAATTATTATTCAAACGAAAACGAAAAGATTAAATAAAAACTAAAAAACTTATTCAACATGCAAAATGGTTGAAAGCTTAAGAGAAAAACAATCTGAGAATGCTGATTTGCACTAATTTTGTTTTTTTTTAAATTTTTTTTTTTTTGTTCATGAAAGTGTGTAAAAATTTTAACTAAAAATTAGGAGATTCTTTACAACTCGAAAATTTCGAAACGCACTTAGGCTGTGG
This sequence comes from Palloptera scutellata, assembly GCA_958295655.1. Taxonomy (NCBI): domain Eukaryota; kingdom Metazoa; phylum Arthropoda; class Insecta; order Diptera; family Pallopteridae; genus Palloptera; species Palloptera scutellata. Next base: position 47,094,081 of record OY282449.1, on the reverse strand, counting down.
TTATATTCAAAGTTTACTCGGCGAACACCACGCAATTGTTGTTTGCCCGAACACGAAGAAAAGAGCTTATACTCACTCTCGAACAGCGAACACGATATGCAGGGTGAAATGTACACCTTAGGCTGTGGTTATATTCAAAGTTTACTCGGCGAACACCATGCAATTGTTGTTTTGCCCGAACACGAAGAAAAGAGCTTATACTCACTCTCACAGCGAACACGATATTCTGGGTGAAATGTACACCTTAGACTGTTGTTATATTCAAAGTTTACTCGGCGAACACCATGCAATTTTTGTTGCCCGAACACGAAGAAAAGAGCTTCTACTCACTCTCACAGCGAACACGATATGCAGGGTGAAATGTAGACCTTAGGCTGTGGGTATATTCAAATTCTACTCGGCGAACACCATGCAATTGTTGTTGCCCGAACACGAAGAAAAGAGCTTCTACTCACTCTCACAGTGAACACCATATGCAGAGTGAAATGTACACCGAGCACGCCGAGTATTCACAGTTAGCAATAAGTTATTCTACAAAAAAGGAACAAAAATGTATGTAAAATGATTTTTTTTAGTTTTTGAAAGTGTATATTAAATATATTAGAAGAATTAGAATTAGAAGAAAAATCATTTTATTTTCATAATTTTTCAATTATATTATTAATTTCACGTTCCATATTAATAAAGTCGTTTAAAGTTTTTTGGTATACCATTTAGTGTTGCCGTTGCGCAATAAATTTTATTAAAATAAAACTGAATTTCGACAAAAAACAACTTTGTAACGAGCACCAATGAAACCACTCCACCGAGCACGAGAGTAAAATGTGATGTGTTCGTCGAACAGCGAACACCAGTATAACCAGAAGCTTACTATTACAAAGAGCATTTCTAGAGCATAAAGAGATTTAAGTTGGGAAGGAAATAACTTTCAAAACTTTTCTTTATCATAAAGCATACATAGTAATTAAGAATTGAAAATACTCTTCACAAAATTTGATTCAAAGCCCAATAAATTTTAAATAATCATAATTTGCTTTTATACATTTCCTATTAAAACCCAATCAAATTTACAATCACACACATATTAATGCATTTTATTTAAAAAAACAAAAAGAAAATAAAATCTATACAAACTATTTTTTTATTAACTAAATTTATAAATAAATTAAAATTTGATTGTAAAAATTAATAGAATTGTGGCATGTTGTGATAAGTTATAAAGTAAATATGTGAACATGCACACACAAGCGCACTCAGCAGTACTTAAATGCATATCAAATATCCCAGCGGAAATGTAAGGTAATCCAAATTAATATTCTCAGATTAATTTCTAAAATACAAATACTCGTATATGTAAGAATTGGATGGAGAATAAAGATTTTATAATTCCATTTCTACATATTAAAAAAAAATTAAATCCAAACAAACACTGCACAAACAAGGAATCATTTTCTATTTTTTGTAATTAAGTAAGATAAAAGCGAAAAGCTCGGCCTAGGCCCTCCATGGACTGTTGTGCCATTAAAAGTAAGTATAGTAAAGTAAAGGGAAGTGCTCCTTGGGAGCCTCTACGGGTCGAAGATGCTGGTCCATTATGATGGGGACATTATAATATCCTAAACATCTACGAAACAAATGTTCTCAAATATCATCTCTTGCTGAACCTTACAGTTCTCGAAACTGGAATTACAATTTAATCGAACAATGAACTTTTACTCTACTTTTTCTAATAAATAATTGACTCATACAATGGGTAAATCAATGAGGAATGCCTTGTAAAGATCATAAACTTTGAAATACATAAAAATTCGAATTGATGTTTTTTTTCCCCCTTTACTTCGCAGCTTACACTTACCCGCTGGGGATTTATACGTTATTTGCATATTAAAGCGGGTGCTGCTTGTTGTTATTGTTGATGTTTTTATTGTAGTTGTTGTTGTTAGGAAAAGCATTTGACATATTTGCGCTTGCATTCGGCGCTTGCATTTCAAAAGTCAATTTGGACGATGAGCGCAATTTGCAATGCAACCGAACAACAAGAAGCCATTAGAAAATTGAAATGTGAAATTGCAAATGCACACATACTTATATATATGCAGCCCAGTGTTGCCACATGTTTTCAGAGAGAACAATTTTTATTTTATTCAATTGAAGTTATTGAGTATGGGAAAGAAAAATTTGAATGCTTTAACTTAAAAGTCATGGGAAAAGTATAAAAAAAATGCAAGTTTAGTTTGTTTACGATTTAAAATCATTTGATTGCTCGTTAGTTTTTTTCCATTTGTTTATTTATTAAATCTTCCTAAATTGAAATTAACAATATTTGTGCAAATCTTAAAGGTCTAACATGTACTTATGCCATTGAGCTAGGGTATTAATATTTATCAATGATTTTCTTTTGAGGCGGTTTAGTGCAGTTGTAGAAGTTAAATGTCGGGCATGAGGATTTGGAAGCGACTTGAGTCTCTCTAGGAATTTAAGAGTGTATTGGTGAATGACTTCTTCGACGGTTGGCAGATTTACATCTTTGTGTAAATTTTTGTATTTGACGTACCACGGAGCGCACGAAGCTTGTCGGAGAATTTTATTTTGTAATCGCTGGATTTTTTCAATATTTGTGTTACACGCTGAACACCACAGTTCTATGCCATAGGTCCAAATTGGCTTTAATATTGTTTTATAAATTAATAATTTATTACGCATTTAGTTTCGTTCACCTTAATTCTCGATTTGGCAAGCCACTTTTCTATCAAGCTAAGATGCCTCGATAAATTTTGTAATGCTGTAGTGCAGATGCGGTTGGTACTGACTATCGCAGTGTCGTCGGCGAACGTCGTCAGCAAATTATTAGGGTATTGGGGAATGTCAGCTGTGTAGATAAGGTATAAAAACGGCCCGAGGACACTGCCCTGAGGAACGCCAACGTTGATGTCGTGCTCTTGAGAGATAAAATATTTGTGCCGGACTCTAAATTTTCGGTGAGTTATGTAGGATTTCAGAAGTTTATGAAAGTTTTTCGGAAGCGAGTGTGCAATTTAAAATAAAAGTCCTTCTAGCCACACTTTATCAAAAGCCTGCGCTGCATCAAGGAAGGCTGCCGTGCAATATAGTTTTGATTGTAGAGCTATATGTATTTCGTTAGCGATTCTAAGGACCTTCTCAATGGTTCCATGGTTTTTGCGAAAACCAAATTGATGATCCGGGATTAAGTTTTCTATCGGCGAGGAAACAAAAATTTTTTTTATAAGAAGTTTTTCGAAAATTTTTGATATTTGCGGCAATAGACTTATTGGTCGATATGATGAAGCAACAGAAAGAACTTTCCCAGTCTTTGGGATAATTTTTATTAACGATGTTTTCCATTGGGTCGGGAAATACCCAAGAGACAAAATGCTATTGAAAATGATGAGAATGAAGGCGATCGCTGAGTCAGTTAAATGTTTTATCATTTTCCCATTTATTAAGTTATGACCGGGTGCATTTAGATATAATGTTAGATATAACTTCTTTCAATTCAGAAAGCTCAATAATTGGAGGATTTTCCACGTCATCTGAGATTGAAAGTGGTTGATTTGGGGATTAGGCTGAAAAACATTACGCAGATATAGTGCCAGAGTAGTTCCTTTTTCTTCATCGCTACGAGCCCAGGAGCCGTCTTGTTTGCGAATGGGAGGTTCCCTTTGAATGGGGGATTTAAATGGGGGCTCTCTAGTTGGCAACACTTTGCTATGCTAAGCTTGCATAGAAATGCCACAACAACAAAATAAATAGCATGCAGCCAGTGTCAGTTGCGTTGCCAGTCATTTGACGCATTGAGCATTAAAATGAAAATATTTGCATCATTTAAACGCCAAAAACAAATATGAGAACACACACAAACAAACACACACGTTTAAAAAACGAAACCCATTTTGTACGAGTATGTGATTTTGGGTTGAGGAGTTTCTGTGCACATTTTCCAGGACATGTTTGTCTCTCTCCTGCGCTCTTTCTTTCATTCTTACGATCCTTTGCTCCTTGCAAACGTATTAATGGCTCCCTTCCGCTCTTCCTCTCTCCCTCTCTCTCTCTCTCTCTGATGATTTTTTGCGCCAAATATACAAATCGTTAACGATTTTGAAACGTTTAATCTAAATGTGTGTAGCAGTTATGTATGAGTGCGACTATGTTGCGATTACTATTGCTGTTGCTGTTTGGTGTTGCAAGCAATTGTTGCTTGTTGAAGCGGCGCGTTATAGCAATGGACATTACGTGGCTTAGCTGCCATCGCTGTGGTCGTTCGTTGTCATTGTAGTTGCTGCCATGTACAATTGTCTGGTTGTTGTTGTTAGTGTAATGCAAATATTGTTATGTTGCGTGTGCATGCAATGGGCTATGGTCAAAATTTATGCGCAAACACTCAGCAATACATTCATAGGAAAGACAAATGTTTTTGTTGACAGTCAACTGGCGTTGTTGGTTTTTTGTTGTTGTTGTTTTGTTTGTTGTATTTTATCGCTTTTCTTTTTTGACTTTTTTGACAAATTAATTACATTTTCTTATTGCCAGTTGGTCAGTCATAATGTTGATGTTGATGATGCTGTTGTTGTTTTTGTACTTGTTGTTACTGCTAACGATGACACTGCTATTTCCATCTACTTAAAATGTATTTATGTAAATCAAATTTATAGCATGAATAATTCCATAGAAACGTCAGATAAAAAGTGATTTTGATAATTGTTTGATAATATTTTATTCGACCTGAAGAAAGATTTGGTTATCTTATACTGAGCATTTATAACTAAAATAATAATCACAGTTCACTGAACTCTCTAGAAAACTTCCATTACTGGTAAGATTTCCAACGTCAGCAAAAAGCATATACCTACTTACTTACAATATAGAAAAGTTTTAAATGAATAAGAAAAACAAGGCACATGCATTGTGGCCACTCGTATGTGGCTTCACGTTGTGGCTTGAGTGAAATATTAAATTTCAATTAAAATTAAACACAAGTGAGTCAAATAATAAATAATAGTTTTTGTTAATATTTGCTCAGGCTTACATACATATAACACACAGTTACATACGTAAGTAGTATATATGTTTGTGTAGGTACATAGTTTAATTTATATTTTTAAATTTATTGTTGTGCAACTTTTGTGCGAGCAATTTGCATGCATTCATTACCAATCTAAATCACCACATACATATTCAAATTGTTCTAATTTTGCTGGAGGTACAAACCACATATACATATGTGCATTGATGCATATTCATAAGTATGTGTGTGTTCTAATCCAACAGCCGACAGATGAGCATTAATAGTGATTCAGATGTGCATCTTTAGTAGCATTGAACAAGTGCTTCTTTAGCAACATGGAAGAAGTGCATCTTTAGCAGCATTGAAGAAGTGCATCTTTAGCAGCATCGAAGAAGTGCATCTTTAGCAGCATTGAACAAGTGCATCTTTAGCATCATCGAAGAAGTGAATCTTTAGCAACATTGAAGAAGTACATCTTTAGCAGCATTGAAGACTTGCAGCATTGAAGAAGCGCATCTTTAGCAGCATTGAACAAGTGCATCTTTAGCAACATGGAAGAAGGGCATCTTTAGCAGCATTGAAGAAGTGCATCTTTAGCAGCATCGAAGAAGTGCATCTTTAGCAGCATTGAAGACTTGCAGCATTGAAGAAGTGCATCTTTAGCAGCATTGAACAAGTGCATCTTTAGCAACATTGATGAAGTGCATCTTTAGCAGCATTGAAGAAGTGCATCTTTAGCAGCATTGAAGAAGTGCATCTTTAGCAGCATTGAACAAGTGCATCTTTAGCAACATTGATGAAGTGCATCTTTAGCAGCATTGAAGAAGTGCATCTTTAGCAGCATTGAAGACTTGCAGCATTGAAGAAGTGCATCTTTAGCAGCATTGAACAAGTGCATCTTTAGCAACATTGATGAAGTGCATCTTTAGCAGCATTGAAGAAGTGCATCTTTAGCAACAAGGAAGAAGTGCATCTTTAGCAGCATTGAAGAAGTGCATCTTTAGCAGCATCGAAGAAGTGCATCTTTAGCAGCATTGAACAAGTGCATCTTTAGCAACATTGATGAAGTGCATCTTTAGCAGCATTGAAAAAGTGCAGCATTGACGAAGTGCATCTTTAGCAGCATTGAAGAAGTGCATCTTTAACAGCATTGAACAAGTGCATCTTAAGCAGCATTGAACAAATGCATCTTTAGCAACATTGAACAAGTGCATCTTCTTATACATTAAAGCGCATCTTTTTAAGCATTGAATCGCACATTGATTCTTTATTGTTTATATTAAATGTCCGAATAAAAAATAAATCACATTTTGGTTTGCCTTTTTTTTTGGTCATTTACGTGCTTTCTATCTCTATCACTCTCTTTCTTTCTGCTCTCAAAATTTGTATACACCAATAATAAAACAATTCAGAATTTACAAGAATTAAAGGTGCTGTCACATAGAATCCATTGAGTACTTGACAGCAAAGTATACAACTAGCATAAGGGTAATGAAGGAGAGAGGCGACACAAAGCTAACGGAGTTGTAAATTGGCCCTAGCTCGCTTTTCCTCAGAAACTTTCAACGTACAGCAAAAGTTGAAAGTTGGCCAACAACTTGTACATTTCTTCAACGTATGCGTTGGGTATGTGCCACACCACATTGTACAATTTCATATGACGCTATTTATACTGGCTCAAGCATGAAAGACTGTGCGAGAGAGACAGGTGGAAAGTCAAGGTAGTAAGAAAAAGACGCAATAAATATATCTTTTCCATACTATACTATACTATACTACTATCGTTTTTCTACCTATACATATGTGTTTCTCTCACACAGTCTTTCATGCTTGCCCCCGTGTAAACTGGCTTCTTATGTTATCTTACATAGTTGTCAGTTGTATACTTCGTAACACTACGGATTCTATGTAACAGCATCTTAAGAATTAAATGCGTTTCAAAATATGTGATGCACTTTAGATGCTCAACAAATTGGAGGGCGTTATAATTCTTGCCATTGAAAATATTTGCATTTGAAAAAGTTTGTCTACTAAATTATATTTATCGCACATATATATTTTAAATTATGTGATTTCAACATCGGCTTTTGACATGTTTTTTTATAATCATACTGTCACTAAACAAAAATTGTGATTTTCGATCTTTAATTGCGATATTTTTTGCGTCAACGAACTTTTGTAGCGCAAAGGTCTTCCTTTCATTTGAAGCATTTTATTGCCCCTTAAGAAACGCTCAGGAAAGAAAACTCATTGTTCTTAAAAAGAAAAAACAAACCGAGCAATAGACACATGTTGAAAATAGAAAAAACTTCAAAATACTTATATTTTTATGGTAAAAAAGAAAATTAGAAACCGAAGTGAATTAGTGTTCTTGCAAAAAACACACAACATTTTATTACTTAAAACTGGAAATTGATTTATGTAAAATAAATTTCAAAGCAAATATTTTCTCGAACATTTCTATTAAATTTTGGCATTTTTTAAGAGCTGAAAAATCTTTTTGAAAGAATGTATGAAGTTTGCGTAGTCATCTGTGGGAATATGAAACTTTGAAATCTTGTAAGTCAAGAGGATGTTATACGTAAAGTGTCACTATGGTAATCAATGTGCTACATTTACTAGTATGTCACTATGCATTTATTTATCTAGTTACATACATACACTGGCGGTCACGTAAAAAGCACCACTGGCAACGCTTTTTTAATATGTAAAAATTTAGGTAATTTACTTATTTTTTCTTGCTACGATAAAGGGGAATTCCCGGTTTAAATTATTCCAAATGTGTTGACAACAGAAATTTTTTATTCTAGTGAAATAAGTGCAGTAATGAGTGCAAAATATAACTGATACATGACACAAAATTCGCTGTACTTACATTAGTGGACCAAGGGCTTTCGTACCGGAAAACTTCTGAAAAATTGGGTTGCTCACATTCCACACTTGTCCGTTTTTTAAAAAAGAAGAATACTATGGAGTCAATAGAGAGGAAACAATGGTCTGGTCCTAAACGTGCAACCAGTAACAGAATTGATTACTTTACTTTTAATGGCACAACAGCCCATGGAGAGCCTAGGCCGAGCTTTTTGGATTCCCTCATGTTGTGCGTGTTATATTGTACATGAATGGAAGGGACCTTCAGTTTAATGCCGAATCCGAAAATTGATAACCTTATAAAAAATATTAGCACAAAAGATCGATTTAAAAGTGCAGTAACTATTCGGGCCGAACTAGAAACCTATCATTGCTTATATATTACTGTTGAAACTGTACGCAGGGGACTGCAAGAAGCTGGTTTATAAGGCTGGTCTTGCAGGAAGGCGTCCTGCAAAAAAGGCATTGTTGACTGAAAAAATGAGAATAGCGTGTATATCTTGGGCTACAAACTATAAAAACTGGAGCAATGGAGCAGTGGCGAAATGTCATCTGGTCTGACGAAAGCAAATTTAACCTGCTATGCGCCGACAATTTGCCGTACTTGCGCCGTTCCAATATATGAACGTTATAAAGAAAAATTTATTGTAAAAACAGTGAAATTCCCACAGAGCTCGATGATTTGGGGATGCTTTTCCTACTACGTACGTGGTCTTTTGCACTTTTTAGAAGGAACTATGAATGCTGAAAAATATGGGCAAGTCATAAAGGAAACCTTAGTGCCAGCTCGTGAAGAGCATTTGTCCTGCAGTATGAACGCAATTTCCAGGAAGATTCTGCGCCTTGCCACCATGCGAAATCGGTAAATTTAGCACTGAATAAAGTTTGGTATGAAGTTATTACCAAAGATAACCTACAAATTTTGGTTGATTCGATGCCGTCAAGGATAATGGCTGTAATACGGGCTAAAGGAGGAGCAACATCCAACTTATATTTTTTTTGCAGCTTGATGTTAGTTTTTGACAACCACTTTAAAAACTAATAGATATTGTTTAGTTTTGCATATTATAAAAATAAATTACATTTTCTTAAAAATTTCAAATAAAAAAAAAATGTTTCTTGTATATAAGTTTTTGTCAAAAATAATACGTTTTTGAGCTCCAGTAATATTTTTCCTTTCTTACACTTTGCATAATTTTAAAATCATACTTACTTACTTCACTTACTTTTAATGGCACAACAGCCCATGGAGGGCCTCGGCGGACCTTTTCGCTTTTCGCATCCATTCATGTTGTGCGTGTTATATTTGTACATGAATGGAAGGGACCTACAGTTTAATGCCGAATCCGAACGACGAAGTGAAAAGCTTTTGATAGCAATTTTTACTCTTTTAGGTTCGCCACTGCCTGTCAAGATGTGGTGCCCTGTAGAAAAATTAGTTTTTCTCCTTTTTGATTTTGCCCGTGCCGAGATTCGAACCCCGGACACTCTGCGTAACAGCCCAACGCACTACCACTACGCCACTGCGACCACATAATAAAATCATAATAATATTTTTAAAAAAAAATAAATTTTCCCCAACATAAAAATCATTATTTTTGTATTTTCATGTTATTTTGAGGTGGTGCGGTTTTCGTGACCGCTCGTGTATGTGTTTTTAACAATCAGACACCAAAAATTGTCGTTAGAAGTTTTGCTGCTGGTTTCTATGGAATAAATGAAATATATATGTATAATTGAGCTTTTAAGCATAACGCAAAATGTAGTATGACATAAAACACTTACATACGTACATAAATAATTGGATTTCTTTTCAGCAAAATTAATATGAAATTCGAAGTAGTTAAGCACTAAAGTATCAAGTTGGTACATATATATTTGTGATACATTTTAAACATTTATAATTTTCTTAGAATTATAGAAGCGTACATACATCTGTGAGCTTTTCTAAGAATTTCTGGAAATTAAGTTTTCTGGGTATGTCGTTCTTTACTCGGTGATTAATTAAATTGATATCATCAGGTGTGAGTAAATAAAATAGTAGGTTTTCTATAGTTATAAATTTTAAATAATCTGATTTAATCTGCTTAAGGGTTTTGGAAATAGGTAATTTTACATCATGAACTAATTTCGTTGATATTCAAAGCAATAAAACTGACTACATTAAAAATATTTAAATAATTCGCAAGACCTCATAAAGTGTCTCTTTATTAACATGAATATCAAATAATTTTAAAATTATTGTAAAAATTGTTGTTGTTGACTTACACTTATACAAAAATATAATAGGATAATACAAATATGCAATGTGTGCTTCTGGAGTAACCTATATATTTTTTCTCTTCCTAAGCACAATGGGCTACATAGCCTGAGTGCTTGAGGAACTGGCCTGCACTCGTAGGTCAGGTTCTCGGCCTTCTTCACATCCATCCATGCCAACCTATCTATTAATCAGCTGTTTCTTGTTTAACTTTTATTCAACTTTTTCCACTTTCTTTCATCATATTAATTTCAATAAATTGATTTTATTATTTTTAAGCAATCAGCTTATTCAGTGTCATAACTTCACGTAAGTAATTAAGAGTGCTCACACTGATGGCACACACTTATGATCTTTTAAGACTTTCTAAATAACCAAATTGCAACTCAGAGCTTATAACATTTACTTTACTTTACTTTGTGGTCGCTGTGGCGTAGTGGAAATGCGTTGGACTGCTACGCAAGGTGTCCGGGGTTCAAATCTCGGCACAGGCAAAATCAAAAAAGGGTGTATAACAGCTAAATGTTAATCTCTCTTGTATTTGCTTTTCTGTTGATTAATTTCCATTCCATCTCTTACTTTGCTGCTGTATTCGCCAGTGTTGAAGAAGATAGCAATATGTGCATCCGGCGCCGATCGCAGCAAGTTTGTTTATGTTATTCGGCCACCTTGAAGATTTTACGCAAAGATCTCGGATTAATATTACACAAAATACTGCTGATGCAAGAACTGAAGCCAGGCGACCTAGCACAACGTCCAATTTTCGGTGAATGGATCTTAGAAAAGCTGGATGAGGATCCGTTTTTTTTATCGCAAAATTGTCTTCAGCGACGAGGCTCATTTTTGGCTCAATGGATACGTGAATAAGCAGAATTGCCGTATTTGGAGTGAAGACCAGCCAAAGGTAAAAAGGTTCGATGACAACACGCATTGTTTTTGCCGAAAATGCAAGAATTGGACTCGACCGACATGTGGTTCCAACTTAGTGGTGGACTGCTACGCAGAGTGTCAGGGGTTCGAATCTCGGCACAGGTATAATAAAATATAAACAAAATTTATACACGGCACCACCTCTTGGCAGGCAATGGCAAACCTACAAGAGTTAAAATTGCCTATGAAAAATCCGTTCGGATTCGACATAAAAATGTAGGTCCCTTCCATTCATGTACAAATTTAACACGAACAACGTGAGTGGTCTTTATCGGTATGCAATGGCATTCCCTCCCTCAATGTTCCTCCCACCTATCAATCTTCCTTCCATTCAACACAATGCTCTGCATTCATAGGGGTACACCTTGTGTGTTGAATGAATTTAAAAAAAAAAAACAAAAACAAAAAAGGACGGTTCCACATGCCACATGCCACAGTGCACGCGAAACCATGTATCAACTGTGAGGCGAATTTGGTAAGCAGTTAATCTCACGTCTTGGTGCAGTCATTTGGCCACCAAGATCGTGTGATTTGACCCCGTTAGACTATTTTTTGTGGAGCTATGTTAAGTCTCTTGTCAATAGGAACCAGCCAAACATGATTACTGCTTTGGAAGCCAACATTGAACGCATCATTGGTGAGATTCCGGTCGAAATGTGTGAAAAATGTGCCAAAATTGGACCTTCAGAATGGACCACTTGAAGCGTAGCCGCGGGAAACATTTAAGTGAAATTATCTTTAAAAAGTAATTGGCAGGAATTGATTTATCGATCTAAATAAATATTTCGTTAATTTTTGTAAAATTTCTGTGTTTTTTTGAATTATCAAAAACTATCCCTTTATTATGAGTAATTGCTCCAGCACATATAAATAATAAAACTTTAAATAATGCATGAGTTAATAAATGAAAACTAAAACTTAAAAAAATATATTAAACATAAATCAGTAAAACACAAAAAGGTTGGCAGTTTTCCTGCATAATTTCATAGATTTTTATAATAGCTACCTAAAGGTTTTTAAGGAAAGCAAAATCATACCATATGTACTTATACATATATCAGACTTATGTAAGCATGTACGAGTGTATGTATGTATTTTTATAATATAGGTACGAGTATGTGTTCGAGAAATGTAATCAATATTACACACAATCAAAACTATAATTATACAATAAATACACTTACTACTCATAAATGTAATAAAATTTAGTTACATGTATCATTAAATATTCACATAACAATTTCTTGTATGAATTTACGCCTACCCACGTAAATAATCAAAATGTGCCCTTAAGCACTTGAGCTAAATTGTTTTCTAAATGATTGCAAACGATTTTGAAAGTGACTTTATTTCTTAGAATACGACAAGAAAATCGAATTTCGTTTTACAAACAATAATGTAAAAGTTCCAACAATAATTCACTTAATAATAACAATAATGAATGCAATTAAATCCGAATCTGCCCGCAGGACCTCAGCAAATGCTTATGCCAAAAACATACAATTTATATTTACATACAGTGTCGGACAATACAATAAGAACACCTTGTTCTGAAACGAAAAACCTTACAAAAGGTATTTACTTTTATTCATTTATTCCATAAGTTTAATTTTTTCTTAAAAAAAAAAACAAAATCAATTCAGTGTAAAAAAGATTTAAAAGTTATACATAAAATCATTTCAAAAGGACAAAAACATAAGAACACTTCAATCAAAAAAAAAAAAATTTATATAATATTGACTCAAATTGTTCACTAATGCTAATATTTTGTGGAATAGTGTTTGTTAATTAAAACCGCCTTACACTTTCTAGGCAATGATTCCACCAGAGACGCGCAAGTAGCCTGGGGTATGGAATACCACGCTCTTTGAATGCTTTGCCACAATTCGTCTTTGTTTTTAGCTCTGGTACTGCCAATCTTCTCTTTGACAGTATTCCACAAGTTATCGATTGGATTAAGGTCAGGAGATTGTGAAGGACAAGTCATAACGGGAATTCCATTATGGGAAAACCAATCTCGCGAAAGGATCGAGGTGTGCTTTGGGTCGTTATCCTGTTGCATTTGCCATTTCAGGGGCATTTTCCATTCAGCATAAGGAAGCATCAACTTCTGAAGGATGTTTACAAGATTCACCTTGCTTTCGTTTGTTCATAATACGTTATGCCATTTTTTGCATTAATTGAACCATCCCACTCGCTGTGCGCTTTAGCGAACTCTATGAGAGACTTTCGATGTCTTTATGTCAACATTCGTACTTTTCGTGCTGATCTCCCATACATTTTTTCCTCCACCAAACGTCTCCTTACTGATCGAGCACAAGTTTGAACCACTGTCTCCTTTCTAATTGCGGCAGCTGCCTTAAATGGATCGCGAGCCACCAAAATTTGTATGCGATTGTCATCTGCACTTATAGTTTTGCGGGGCTTACCTCTCTTGCAATGAAATTTTTGAGGTAATAAAGATTTGTAGACAAATGTCGAGGATCTGCTAATAGTTTTAGCTATTTAGCGGATGTTTTGTCCCTCATTTCGCAGTTTTTCCACCAAATCACGCTTCTCCTTGCTGCAGTGCTTTGCTCGACCCATTTTGCTGTGACATTACGGAATAGTTTACATTTAATTTGTTGAATTACCCTCAATGCTACCATTTAAATGCTTACCAGTACAAATTATAAACAAATTACAGTTTTCTTTCTAAAATATAAATTTTTTCGTCTGCTGTTCTTGTTAGATTGTCCTGTCCGCCTTCGAATGCTTCGCTTCAACTTTTTTGCTTGGGAATCCCCAAAAAATATATACTTACCATATTCTTCTCTATAAAAATTTTTTGGCATAAGCAGCCCGGTAAAAAAAAATCAATGGAAGTTTTATAGTGCAATGTGTTCTTATTTATTGTCCGACACTGTAAATACATACGTATTAATATTACTCTGTATGTACGGTATACTTATGTATGTCATGTTTAATTGAGTACATGATTATTTTACTGCTCTTAATTACAAGAAATAAAATGAAATTAGCAAAAGGCATATTAAATTATAATTTTACAAATTGTTAACACAACATGCACAAACGAAAATGGCACCAAAAACTGGGAATGGGAGAGAGTTAGTGTCAGAGAGGAGCATGTCATTAGTGCATTGTGATTTCCCAGTAGGAAAAGTAATTGCTAGGCAGGCAGCATTATAAACCACTTCCATGTATGATTGTTACTCATATGTAAATGACAAAATTGTATGAAAAAAAGGAAAAAGTAAATCTTTTAAGTTTTCGAGAGGGTGTAGGGTTTTGAGTGCAAACTGATAGTTTTCCAAAAATTTGATAACTTGACAAAAAAAAAAATATTTATATAGAGGGATCTGCCGCAGAATTAGAAACTATGAATTATTTATTTTAGTTATTGCATGCATACACAGATTTATCACAAGAGAGCTTTTGTTTCTAATACTAATTTTTTTCAGAATTCAGGAAGGAATCCTCAATATTTTTCTAATTTTAGTCTTCGAGCGGCAAAGTGCATATAGTATTACTAGATACAACTCTCTAGAGGCAATGTTACTACCCTATCCATTTGCACTATTTTCAGTTTAAGTTGCATGCTCGCTCGCCTCCTCCTTTCCCATTATACACGATCATCCTGGGTTCTGGATAAAATTTAAAGGTCAGGAGTTGTAGCAGACCTTCAAATTTACTGAATAAATATTTACCCACTTGCAAATCATTTGTATTGCTAATGATACTTTCATAAGTCATGCCGATCTATGATCGCTAAATTATCGTATGCGTTATTTTTTCGAAAATGGTTTATTTTTTTCAAAAACGTTCATTTAGCACTAGAAGCATCTTGCCACTAATTTATAGCTATCCATTCCATAATGCAGATAATTTTTTGGCTCGGTTTATCGATGGTCATACTTTGATATCCCATGTTTTTCAGCAAAGTGGTTTTAGAGGAATCAACATATATGATATAAAGAAAGTTCAATTTAAAAACGTGATACTAAATGCTCACCTATGGTATCCTGCATTCTGTATCCTGCAGGATGTAAGAGATAAGTTATTCATCTACGGGGTATCTAAGCATATGTGCATGTGCTCATAAAAGAATATACATATGTACATAAATACCATCGGAGCCAAGAAAAGCAAAAGAGAATAAAAGGAATTACAACAATAAACATTCAACAACAAATTTAATGTCAAAGAGACGTTTATTTACCATAGCATAAAGACGTTTGGATAAGGAGAAATGAAAAAAAAGAGCAACAGACACTCTGACATTTTCGTACGAAGTTTAATTATGTCAAGAAAATTAATATAATAAAACAGTAAAAAGGAGCAACAAACATTTCTCTTTTTAATATACTAAGAGAAAGAGGGCGGAATGGGGGGAGAGGGTGAGAAATACCAAAACATTACATAACTGAGCTGGCAAATGTTTTATGGCCAACAAAAATAAAAACACACAAAAAAAAACAACACAAAAGCAACACTGACTTCATCATTAAGCATAACCGCTAAATGTCATGTTGGTGAAGGCGCCCTCATGTCGACGGCGAACGACAACGGCAACAACAACCAAAACACAAGAAACATATTAAAAACAAATAAACAAAAAGCAGCGCATTAAGACAAAGCAAAATAAAGCGCAACAACAAAACACAAATGATAACATGACAGCTAAACGTCAACAAATGACAAAGGACATTATAAAAACAAAGAGGAGGCAGTGAGGCACGACACCACACTGACACGAAGCCACCTTCTGTTGCTTCATCATTATCTTCCCTGCTCCTTCCTCCTGTTTCCTGGCTTCATAATATCGTTGGGAAAAAAAATTATTTAACGACTTTTTCTTTTGCGTAAATTTCATTTCATAAGCGTTTTCTGTCTGCTGTTGCAGCGTCTTTCGCTGTTCTTATTGTTGTCAGTGCTAGGGAAAGGAAGGGGAAGGAGGGATAGCAAGACATACATACGAAAATTATCCCTAATGACATCAGGGATGCTTGTCGCGCTTGTAATTTGTTTTTGGCGAAATTTTATCACTAATTCTTTCCTTTCTTTATATTTTTTTTTTTTTAAAGTTTTTTGTTTGTTTTCGCTTCTAACTTTTTTCTTACTGCGTTATTTATTATTTTTAAAAGGAAACAATTTGAAAATTTTTCGTTTTTTTGCTAAAAAAATTGACAACTTCCTTTTCCCGTTGCGTTTGCGTCGTGGCCTTTTTGTTGTTGTTATTGCTGCTGTTGTAACTTGAGGCTAATTAAGTTAAATTCTTACGTTATTTGTTTTTTTTTTTGCTGTAGGTACTCGAGTGTCTTGCTTCAAAAAATAAAAAAAAAAATTAAGAAAAGGGAAGAAATCCCTAAAAGGTTCTCTTTGCTCATTTCCTCTCATTTTATGAAACGTTGCCTTCTATTATAAAAAAAATTCAAACTTTTAATTAGTTTGGCACAGTTTTTTAACATTTTTTTTTTTTTTTCTTTTTCTTGTTTTTTATTGTGTGTCCATTTTCTGTATGGAATTTTGATTAACCACTGGCGGGCATGCAAAGAAAATTTACACACATTTCTTTGATGGGGTGAATCTTGAAGTTGTAAAATGACAAAGCTTCCAAGGAACATTTTCAATAAAGATAATAGCACAAAAACCCAGCCAAAATAAGTAAATTAATTTACATAAAATTGATTTCTCAGCAATTTATCAATTTTTAATCCCTTTTTTTTGATATACTTTACTCAATATTTATGGCCTTTTGAAAATTTCACTTTTCTCCCCGTGCACCGCAATCGTACTAAAAGGTACTTCAATAAAATGTCTACTTAGTTTGGTTTAGTTTATCTAATGTTTTTTCTTTATTTTCCTTGGCCGAAGGAGCACAACACAATGACTAAAGACTAAAAATTGAGGTAGCCAATTTGTATTTTTTAATGTACCATCATCATATTTAAATGGAAATAATAACGACAAAACTCGAACCAAACTGACAATTAACTATTGGCACCATTGAAATATTTTCACAACCAAAAGTTGAAAATCCAAGCACAGTATAATTATACAGGTTACTTGAAAAGTCTCTAGCCTGACACGTATGTCGATAGCACTAGCGGAGCAGTGAATTTATGTTCAATGTATGACATCATCTTTCGTATGAACACGCGTAAAGCTTCAAATCAACCTGGGAAATTCATTCCTTGTTTAAAAGCTGCTTGAAGTTGACGTGTTACAGTGCTGCTTTAAAATGGAAATATTGAAAAATCGTGCCATTAGTGAGTATTTATTTAAAAAATGTTTATCTGGATAAGAAATCCATACCGATATGGTAAATGTGTTAGGAGAATGTGCTCCTTCATATGCAGCAGTAAAAATTTGAATTGCTGAATTTAAACGTGGCCGTACAAGTATTGAAGATGAACCATGCACTGGAAGTCGAAAAAATGCCACGATACCAGAAATCATTGAAAAAGTGCATGTGTGAAATAGCTGATACCATAGGCATCTCAGAGGAACGAGTAAACCACATTTTACATGAAGAACTACATATGAAAAAACTGTTTGGAAAAGTAGTGCCGCATACGTTAGCAATTCAACAGAAACTCGATCGAAAACGAATTTCTCAGTGCAATTTGGAATGTTTTAAGCAGAATAAAACGGATTTTAAGAGTGGTTTCATAACAGTGGATGAGACTTGGGTCTTGAGTCATCATGATCCTAAATTGAAATGTTTACAATGGACTGAAGCTGGATGTTCGGCGCCAAAGCAGACAAAGCACAAACGATCGGCAAAAAATTATATGGCTACTGTTTTCTGGGATGCAAAAGGGATTTTGTTGATCAATTATCATAGGAAAGATAAAAAAAAAAATAAACTCAGAATACTATTACAACCTTTTGGATAAACTGGATGCAGTAATTCACGACAAAAGATCCGGTTTAAAGAAGAAAAAAATTCTTTTTCATCAAGACAACTCACGTCCTCATACAAATGTTTTCACAATGGCTAAATTCAAGGAATTAAAGTATAAATTGCTTGGCCATCCACCATATTCACCAGATTTGGCTCCCAGCGGTAGAAAAGTAAGAAATAGCTGGAAATTTTCTGCTCTTACATTACAAAAGTTCTCAGTTTCATGCAAAATGTTACAATATTGCAAATTACGTTAGATTTTCTATTTTTATTTAACAAAATTAAATATTCAAAAATTAATTAATAAATTGGAAAATTTTGATTGAAATACCTTCATATGATATTTTTACAAATATTTAAGGAATGTAAACATTTCACTTAAAATAGCATACAATAAAGTGTTAGAAATAGCAAAGTTTTTAATGAGTGGCTATTTTCAAAATATCTGAGATAATTTTAGAATCCTAAACAAACAAAAATTTACTCAATATTATTTTATTAGATTATCTACACACATACATATGTACCGATTGAAAACTGATTATTTTATAAGAACATGTACATTATATATTTTTGTTATTACATAGAAAAAGTTGTTAACATCTACACATACATTTTGTCTGTTATTTATACTGTAAACATTATAAGGATTTGTGATTTTAATATTTGTACATATTTGCACACCTGAGTAGTTGCCTTTAGTAATTTAATGTCTGCAATGTATTTTGCTGCTGATGTTGGACAATAAAATTTAAATTAATTTAGTAACGTTTGCTGCGCTTTCCCTTTAAGACAAAATTATTAGTGTAAAACTATTTGTGTAATTACCTGATTTTATTAAATATTATCAAACATCAGATACTAAGGCTTAAGCCTTAATACAGCAAAGTCAAAAAGTCAAAGATACTACTGTGGGCAAAAGTCAAATGGTCTCGTAAAACCAATGCAGTAATTTTGGAACCAATCGTACATTCACTCTTCTTAGGCCCAAATGATGTTTTAAAATGGTTTTCACTGATCCTTCCGATATTCCAACGATGCCAGTAAGGTCTCTGGCTCTGACTGTTAATGGTCGATTCTCGAGCACCAATTCCTTGATTTTATTGACGTGTTGATCATCAGTTGATGTTGATGTTGATGGCCGTCCTGGACGTGGTTCGTCGTCAACGCGTTCTCGACCATCTTTGAACAATTTGTACCAATCAAAAACACTTGCTCGCGACATACAATTTTCACTGAAGGCCTTAGACCTGTTGCAGCATTCTGAACGTTTCGGCACCAGAAATTTGATTCCGCACACAAAATTTAATGGAAGTTCTTTGTTGAATAATTTGACTCATTGTGAAAATCGCCGAATGCACTTTTTGTAGTTCAGAAAGACAAGCGTATACTAAACACTAACAATTATTTTGATGTGACATTTGGCACAGATGTCACCGACAGTCATACCAACCTTAAAAAAATAATATTTTGATGAATGGGTTTCCGCGCGAAATTTAAATTAAAAAGTCTTACTACTTTTTGCCCACAGTAGTAATTGCGAAGAAAATCATTGACATTTCCACTGCCCCTAACCTTTCATTAAACGGAAGCAATATTGAATACGTAGACTCTGCAAAAAATCTAGGGGTAACCTTCAATAGAACTCTAACTTGGAATAACCACAAAAGTAACACGGTTCGTGTTCTTTGGACGACGCAGTACTTTACTCCTCTTCATATACGAATACTACTTGCTAAAGCATATCTCATACCAACAATGCTATATGGCTGCGAAATATTTGCAAATTGTGATAGTCTAAGTAAAAATAAATTAAATATTGTTTTCAATAAAATTGTTCGTTATGTTATGTGTTTGGACTAAAGAGAAGAGATCATGTTTCCCAGTATGCTAAAAGAATCCATGGCTTAACCTTTGATAACTTACTGAACTATCGAACGCTTTTATTGTTGCATAAAATTATATGTAATGCAGAACCCAGTTATTTGTTTTCGAGATTAAACTTTTCTATATCCAATCGAACTAATATGATTAACTGTTTACGTGTTTCTTGTTTAACGTCTGAAAGTCGGTTTTTTGCACACTCTGTTCGTCTTTGGAATGCACTTCCTAATAGTTTATGATCTGGTAATAATGCTGTGCAATTCAAACATAAAGCATTCCTTTCTTCGCTGTAATTGGAAATAATGAAATATATCATGTTATTAAAATTTTTTATGAATAGATGAATAGATGTTTAATGTTTAATTTTAAAGTAAAGTTTAAATTTGTATGTCATGCAATATATATTATAAGTCGTATTTAATCTTGTTTACGCTACATGCCGCCGGTACTGCTAATAAGGTTTTAAACTTTGTTGTGCCGCTTTTCGAAAAATAAATAAAAATAAATAAAAAATAAATAAATAAAATATTACAGAAATCTATGTACAGGTTACTTGAAAAGTTTCTACACTAAATATTAGTTATTGCACAGTTATTTTGATTTGAGTTTTGGTTTTTTATTCAGCATAATCTTCTAACAGTTCAATACACTTAGTCCAGTGCTTCCCCAATAAATCTATCCCATCATTTAAGTACGATTCCGGAAGTTCTGCAAATTATGCCTCTACGGCTGCTATAGATTCTTCATTCGACGAAAAACACTTTCTCCGAAGGAACTGTTTCAGGTTTCGGAACAGGTAGTAGTGACTGGGAGCCAAATCTGGGAAATACGGTGGATGGACAAGCTATTCGTTGTTTTATCAGTTATTTCGTAAGACGGACAATAATTTCCGTATATAGCGCTTAGAAAAACAATAAACAATCCTCAACGAGAACATTCCTCATCGAAAATATGGTCATATGGAAAATTTCGACGCCATCGTCGGCAGTTTCTCTCTCTCTCTCTCAGTTTCATCTAGAGTGCTCTATGACGAAAATGCCTGTTTTTATATTGAAGTTCGAGAAATGTAAACGAACTTCGTGAAATCGAAAGAACACCTCAGTTTTATTCTGTTACTAAAGAAATATGCACAAAATGTTAAAAATCACATATCAACTTCGGAATTATACCTCAGAAAGGAATTACGCTATGTTCTCTCAACATTTATGTTCGTAAACAAGTTACACAATTTATCTGACATACACATACTTGAACAATATTATTAAATTCAAATAGACCTAATGCAGGTAAAGTGTTAATTTTTGGTTTTTGGCAGTGAATTGTCATGAAGGTGCTAATTGAAATAGCGGACCTTTTCAAATCTAAACTAAATACATTCTCTATATTCTCTAGTATGTAGGTATAAAAACAAAAATAGCTCCAAATAATTCAACAGCAATGTACATCAAGTAAATGTTTGCGGGACATTGAACATTAGCAACAATTACCACCCTGTAGAGAAATCAACTGTTTTAATGTTAGTGGTTTACTGAACACGAGAACTAGTCCCACACTTGTTGTCTTTCCGCTTAGCGAACTAGTTTATTTAGCATTATGTTGTCCTAGGCAAAAGTCAATTGTTGACGCTTGAATATCATTTCAACTACATAATAGATAGATGTTTTTGGAATAGTTTTTAAACCTATCCAAAATTCATTCAGCCGAAAGATAAATTTTTTTGAATAGTTTGTAAACCAATCGATTTGATTCAGTTTTCCAACCAATTTTCAGTGGAAAAATCAAAATCAATTTCCGTTCGTGACTAGTGCCTACAGAAACTTAAAAATGTTTGTTGTTCTGCTAGGATAAATTACTACATATATACATACATATTATTAAATAAATAATAAATAAATTCCATTATTAAAAATAGTTTAACATTCAAAAGAGCAAAGCTATTTTTAATTAAAGCAATAATTTTATTACTTTTAATTTTCTTTCAAAATCCATATAAGTGTAAAATATTGTAAAGCAGATGAGAATTACAAGACAATATTTTCACTGTATAGTATAGGTATAGTATAGTGGTCGCTGTGGCGTAGTGGTAGTGCGTTGTACTGCTGCGCAGAGTGTCCGGGGTTCGAATCTCGGCACAGGCAAAATCAAAAAGTAGAAAAAATAATTTGTCTACACGGCACCACCTCTTGGCAGGCAATGGCAAACCTACAAGAGTAAAAATTGCTATGAAAAGCTTTTCACTTCGCCGTTCGGATTCGGCATTAAACTGTAGGTCCCTTCCATTCATGTACAAATATAACACGCACAACATGAGTGGATGCGAAAAGTTCGGCCTAGGCCCTCCATGGGCTGTTGTGCCATTAAAAGTAAAGTAAAGTAAAGTAAAGTATAGGTATTTTAGTATTATTAAAATGATAGATGACTGCATTCGTCTTCAACCACTCTAAAAACTAGATGTTGCATAACTACATATTTGAAAACTAGTAATTTTAGGGAACTACATATATTGGTTTGGCCCTACAGAGGAGTGAAGAATAATTCATCCACGTCCACAAGAAACTCATTAGCATATTTCAAAAATTTTAAAGTAAATTTGCATATAATTGACAGACAAGTGAAGACACGCAAGCAAGCTGCCATTAATTACAACTACACACTTGATGAGTGTGTCACAATCACAATCACACGCACACACACAGACACGCAAACATCTACACATATACATGGGTACTCGTATTGAGATGTTAATGTAAATCGAATCACACTTTACAATTTCACTAACTACATAATTTGACCATTTGACTTTAGCACATGTGGAAATTGTATGTTGCCATTAAGTGAGTATTTACAACAGCAACAGCAACAATAAAAATGAAATTTAATTTGTTCAAACTTTAACTGCTGTTACTCGCTAGCTACTGTTTTAATTGTTGTTAGTTGTTAACACTACTGTTTTGTAGCTCACTCGCTCACTACTCATTAACATATTTTTCACTCATAAGTACTGCTGGTGCTGTTTCTGTTGTAGGCAATTAGCAGTAAATGTTGCTGCTATTATTTGTAACATTTTTATTTGAAACATGAACTATGTCCAATTTCG
Organism: Palloptera scutellata; assembly: GCA_958295655.1. Lineage (NCBI taxonomy): Eukaryota > Metazoa > Arthropoda > Insecta > Diptera > Pallopteridae > Palloptera > Palloptera scutellata. The sequence continues at coordinate 47,071,109 of OY282449.1, read as the reverse complement.
ATACACGCTAAAGTGCATAAAATGCTTATTGCTGTTGTCGCATATTGATTGCCGGATGCGAATTTATTTTGAATGTTAGCCACTTAACAAAGTTCAATTATAAACGTACAAACAACTGGTATACTGTATATGTAAATACATATTCGCCTATATGCTTTGACACTTTGATTACCCTTGCCCAGAACTTCACTTCAGTGTGTTTTGTATTTTTCGTGGTAAGTATGTGCATTTTTTTTGTTTCGTTTACAATATTTTGACAGAACGTCGGTTAATCTATACTGACAGTCCAAAATTAGTTTTGCTTTTATGTTGCTCACTATATTCATTCATATACTACTGTGGGCAAAAGTTAGTAAGACTTTGTTCATAATTTCAAATTTTTTTATTCATTCTTCCAAATCTATTTCGTCCCCTTCAAAGTAATCCCCCAATACAAACGGCCCCAATACACTTGTGCCAACGTTTTTTCCAATTCTCGAAACAGTTGTTAAAGTCAATTTCCGGAATAGCCTTCAATGCTCTTAGCAATTCAGGTTTAATGTCTTCAATTGACTCAAAACGGTGTCCACGAAGCGGTTTTTTGAGTATAGAAAATAGCCAAAAGTCACACGTGCTGGTGCTAAGTCAGGCGAATAGGGTGGTAGGGTGGTTGCGGAACGATATCAGTCGAATTTTTGACAAAATTGTCTCGTAAAACCAATACAGTGTGAGTGTGATTTTGGAACCAATCGTGCATTCACTCCTCTTAGGCCCAAATTATGTTTTAAAATGGTTTTCACTGATCCTTCCGATATTCCAACGATGCCAGTAAGGTTAATATAATAGTAACTGTTAATCGTCGATTCTCGAGCACCAATTCCTTGATTTTATTGACGTGTTGATCATCAGTTGATGTTGATGGCCGTCCTGGAACGCGTTCTCGACCATCTTTGAACAATTTGTACCAATCAAAAACACTTGCTCGCGACATACAATTATCACCGAAGGCCTTAGGCCTTTTGCAACATTCTGAACGTTTCGGCACCAGAAATTTGATTCCGCACACAAAATTTAATGGAACTTCTTTGTTGAATAATTTCACTCATTGTGAAAATCACCGAATGCACTTTTTGTACTTCAGAAAGACAAGCGTATACTAAACACTAATGATTATTTTGATGTGACATTTGGCACAGATGTCACCGACAGTCATACCAACCTTAAAAAAATAATATTTTGATGAATGGGTTTCCGCGCGAAATTTAAATTAAAAAGTCTTACTAACTTTTGCCCACAGTAGTACTTGGCGCCAATAATATTCAAGTGGTTGTGCTTTGACGGCAGCAACAATTGCCCAGTAGAATTTGTGCGCACCTCAAAACTTGTTAGCTCCTTCTGCAGCAGCAGTTGAAGTTCTTATGATTGGCTTCCTTTTAACTTATGAGCAGGCCGTCTAAAGAAGATCAGAATTTAGTTTGTTTAGTAAACCAAAATTAATTATAAAATTTTAACTCTAAATAAATATTTAATTCACGAACATGAATTCACATCGTATCTTTGCTCTGATCTATAGTAAAGACTCTGACTTCAAGACTTTGACTTCAAGACTTTGATTTCAAAACTAAGACTTCAAGGCTTTGACTTCAGAGGTTTGACTTTAAGACTCTTACTTCGATTGTCACCACGGCGTAGTTGGCAGTGCGCTGAACTACTACGCGAGTGTCCGGGTTTGAATCTCCGCACAGTCAAAAATCTAAAATAGAAATAATAAAAATTTTCTAAACGGTACCACTTCTTGACAGACAAACTCAATGAATAAAATTTGCTTAAGAAAAGTTTTTCACTTCACCGTTCGTATTTGGCATAAGATTGTAGATCACTCATATCGATAGGCTGTTGTTCTTTTAAACTCTAGCTTCAAGGTTTTGACCTAATATTACGACTTTAACCTCAGGACTCTGATTTCAAAACTCTGATTTTTTGACTCTGACTTCAAGGCACTGATTTCAGATTTTGATTTAAAGACTCAGAGTATAGGACTACCATATAATATCACGATTCAGACTTCATGACTTTGATTTCGAACCTCAGACCTCAAGATTCCTACCTCAAAACTCTGATTTCAAGACTATAACATACAAAATCCGTCTTCAAGAGGCCGATTTACGACTACGATTTCTGTATCTTTCTTCAAGAGATTAATTTCACCACCAAATATTAATGACTATAAAGTTTGTGGTCGCTGTGGCGTAGTGGTAATTCGTTGAACTGCTACGCAGAATTTCCGGGGTTCGAATCTCGGCACAGGCAACATCAAAAAAAAAAAGTTGAAAAAAAAATGTTTCTACACGGCACCCACCACCACCTCTTGGCAGGCAATGGCAAACCAACAAGAGTAAAAATAGCGTATGAAAAGCTTTTCACTTCGCCGTTCGGATTCGGCATTAAACTGTAGGTCCCTTCCATTCATGTACAAATATAACACGCACAACAGGAGTGGATGCGAAAAACGAAAAGCTCGGCATAGGCCCTCCATGGGCTGTTGTGCCATTAAAAGTAAAGTAAAGTTAATAAAGTTTCAACTCGCATTTTCAGACTTTAACTTCATCACACTATCTCTACGATTTCAAAACCGTCACTAACTTGGCTTCAAAACTTTAAAACCTTGACTTCAAAATTCTGACTTTATAACTCTGATTTCACAACTCTATTTCCAACACTCTAACCTCAAGAATTATAAGTTCTGAACTTAGAGTTAGTGAGTCTAATTTGCAAATACTAGCTCCACAGAATATATTTTTGAAAAGATCCAAAACCAAGTTCGGAAAGTTTATAAAGATAGACAGTTGTAACCGATTACTTACCATATACATTTCATCATTCTGAAATGCCTAAGTTCTCTTCAAATTATTTACTGGGCTATGAAAGAGAGTACATAGTAGTATGTATGTACGTGCGAAATTGTGTGTGTATAAGGATGTATGTATGTAGTATATATGTGTGTTTGTGTGTGTGTTCTCTGTATGTTCAGTGTTCAGCGCATTTGTTGTTTGTTACTTGTTAGTGCTGCCACTTTTTAACGAGGCTAAAAGTGCTTGGTTGCTAATTAGGTGAGAAATATTTGTATTGTGCAAAATATAAAAAAAAAATCAAACAAAACCGGATATGAGTGTTGGATAAATGTGTGTATTTACATACACAAATGCAGAAGTTGGCCTAAAAAAAAAATTTTTAAAGAAAATTGCTATAAAATTTATTTAAATATTTCCTTTTTATTTCATATACTTGCAGGTAAGAAAATTCAACTAAAGAAGTGATGTGAAGAGGATTCTATAAAATTTGTAAGTCCATATGTATGTACATACCTATACATATAAACGAGTACATGTTTAAGTGTTTATGACTAGAAGCAATTTTTGTAGTTATCTCAGTTTGAAAATAGCAAACTCAAAAATTAAGTGCGCTTAATAGTTAATAAACAAACAAAGAAGCAAAATAAACAATGAACAACAACAACAACAACACCAGCTAACAAAAAGTAGTTTCATTTTCTGCTCAATTGCACTCAGCTGTGGAAAATTTGCACATATAAAAACCAACAACAACTAGACACGCTCAAGCACAACATAAGAGTTGGCAACAATAACGCGAAAGTAGCTGCGGAAAACACTTTGCCAGTAAGTATTTGCTTCTGTTGCTGCTACCATTGCTGCTATTGTTCTTGCCTTCGCTGCTTGCAACGTAAGTGTTGCCCACTTTAAGCAATTTTCTCTTTATCGTTAATTTTTTCTTACATACTTTTTAATTTTTTTTCTGCTTTTTATTTGGTGCTCTCCTCTATGGCAAACGGTATCGCGTCAACTTTATGGTGGCAAATGAGCACACACCCACTCAATTGATGTAATGGGTGAGTGGGTGTGGAAGAGGGTAAAGCGAGTGTGTAAGGGAGAGTGAGAGGTGAAAAGCAGTGTGCAGTCCAATGAGAGTACATTGCAAGTAAACGATAATAATCAAAAATTGTTGTGAAGTGTTTCTATTTTCTACTTGCATACATACTTACATACATACTACATAAATATGTGCATTATGTTTTTTTGTTGTTGCAAAATTCACTTTTTTCTATACAATGATGGTATGGTATTGCTCTCTCTCTCTCTCTCACTCTCTCTCTCACTCTCTCTCTCACTCTCTCTCTCACTCTCTCTCTCTCTCTCTCGCTGATTCACTATCCGTTTGCATCATTGTTACCACTAACGGTAATTTGATTGGTATTTGTTGTTTATTATTGTTGTCGTTTTTCGGAATTTCTTCAATGAAAATATTGTAAATGTTGGTAGAGGTGAAGGTGCCAGTGTTGGTGGTGATGGTGATGGTGATGGCTTCTCTTTCTGTGTTTTGTTACTTGCACAATTTTTTAACAATAAGCAATTTACAACAACAATTGCACTTGCAATAATAAAGATGAAGTTTGAACAACAACAATCAGCTAAAACTTGAAGAAAATCAAGTTACGTTATGCCAATATTGCAAGCGATTTTTCTTCTTTGGTTTTTGTTATTTTTGGCAGTTATGTACTTTTCTATTTATATAGGGGATTTGTGTGTAGGTTGGACCTTGTTTCATTTTTCTACATCAACTTTTAATTTTAAGATGCGAAGAGTTAAGCAAACTGTTAAAAAGTCATAGTGACTCTAGAAAGAACGACAGTTCTGCCAACTAAGATATTAACCGCGGTCCAACCTCCACACAAAACCCCTAATTAAGTATTTTCAGTTTTGTGTTGCCAATTACAGGATATTTGTCATGTTAGCTTAACAATTTAAAATCAATTTAGATGTTTAACTGAAATATTAGCACAGAATCTAAAAACTAGCAGAGCCATTCAATTTAAATTTATAGCTTTGATAAACTGAAATATTTTAAAGAGATTGCGGATGCGAATACGAATTATAAACCAATAAGTATATGCGAAGGCGAATAATTATTTTCTCTTAAAAAAAGAGCCTAAAAAATTAAAAAAAAACTTAAACAACAAACTTAATTTCAGTGATGCCTTTTTATCGAATATGGAAAGAATTTCTTACAGAATTTACTTACTTACTTACTTAGCTGGCACTACAACCGATGATCGGTCTTGGCCGCCTCCACAAAGCTTCGCCAGTCACTTCTGCTATGCGCGCGCTGGCGCCAGTTGATAAGACCAAGTGCAGTCAGGTTGCCCTGCAAATGGTCTTTCCAACGGAAATTAGGACGTCCCCTTCTGCGTGTTCCTCCACCGTGGTTCGAATAAAACACCCTCCCCATTCTAGCCGGAGCGCTTTCTTCCATTTGCTCAACATGACCCAGCCAGCGAAGACGCTGAAGTTTTATACGCTTGACTAAGTCAGTGTCGGCGTACAGCTCATACAGCTCATCGTTCCATCTTATTCGATACACGTCGTCCACGCATACTGGACCGTAGGTCTTACGGAGTATCTTCCTCTCGAACGCTCCTAACAGCCTCTCATCATTGATGGTCAATGTCCACGTCTCTGCGCCATACATTAGGACGGGAAGGATGAGGGACTTATAGAGCGTTATTTTCGACGGTCGAGAGTATTTACAGAATTTATTACCATGAAAAAATGTCTCGAAATTCAAGACTCTGACTTTATAATTAAAACTCGATATCTCCGACCTGATGCCTCCGACTTCATGTTTCTATGTTCATACCTCTCTCTTCATATCCCTGACTGTACGACTCGAATTTCACGTCACGCTTCATGTATCGCAGTTTACTAACCCCAAAATTTCACCATTCAACACTCTGAGTTTAGAACTTTAAACTTTTAGAATCTGAGGTAACTTTAACCCCACAAATCGAAAATCTAATTTAATGGCTAGACATCAAAACTCACTCCATTTGCCTGATTTTAATATAATCATTTTATCAGTGATGGACGCGTGCAAGAAACTTTTCTAATTTTTAATATACTGTGCAAATGAAACTGGTTGTATCAGTGATACTGTTTTTTAATATAAGCTTTCAGTGCCAGCACCTACCTAGTCCTCAATTTACTGCTAGTATAAATAATTTTTGGATCAAAAATTATATTCATCCCAAAAAGTTAATGTTTAGGGGAGCGGAACTTTCCAAAAGTGGGAGTTGCGTCCGATTACACTAGCCGCAAGAGGAACGCTTCGATGATATCAAATAAACACGCGAAAGTTTGATTTTAAGCGTCTGCTTTCTTTAACAGTTGAGTATCGAATGACCAAATAATAATTATGATAGTTGATCTTAACAAGTGAGTGAGCGATAAAGGCAGATTACCGTTAAATTAGTGATAAAGTAAATGAAATTGAGTGATCTCTCTTTATGCATTACAGTGATGGAAAAAATATAGTTAAAGTAAATAAATGCGTTTTTCACACAATATAAAAGAAGAAAAAGAATATTAACAATAACATAGAATGAAAAGTGATAAGCATATATGTACTATATTTTGTAAATAATCATAATATTGATAATCAGCGCTGTTACAAATGAAGTTCAGGTGTAGCTCGTTTAAGTATACAGTACTTCAAATAGTTCCGCAAGGTTATTCAAGGCTTGACTAATTAAGATTGAAATTAATGGCTTGTTCTTTAAACTGTACAAGCACTGGAACTTCATTAACAAGCTTTAAAGGTTTTACCTCATAAGCTTCAACCAGCGTCATTTGATAAATTAAAATTTTGTAATAAGTTTTACCTCCAAACAAATGATAATTCTAGGAATGAAGAAAAGTTTGCAAGCTATGTATTATCTAGATTTAATTTATATATACAATACATATGTACATTCACTTATGTTTACATTTGATTCTATTTATATATAATTTCCTTTCCCCTTAAGCTTGCAGTTCCTCTCCTTTCCCACCTCCCTCTCTCTTCTTAGTGATTATCGAATGGCAAAACTCAACTGAAATGCGCGCAATGCTAATGAATTCCTCTCTTCCTTTTACCCCCTCTTCTACCTGTTTCCACCAACAATTGCACACCTCTGCATTTTACTCTCTTGCACTCGTATTAAGTGTAAATGTTTTCATTTGAATTATGACTGTTGGTTTTAAGCAGCAGCAACAGCTGCAGAGCAGAGCGAAGGGGTAGAAAAACATTAAACTTAATACCGAATGCTGACTATGCAAATGAATTACGGTCAATGCACTTTGCAGTTCAGCAGCACTTTTAGGTAGTAGTTGAGGTAAGAGTTGAATGTGTTGTTAGGTTCTCCCAACTATTTGTAATATGTAGGTAGGCAGCTCGGCAGCTGGGTAGCCGAGCTGAGCTAAGTAGCTGGGTTGTAAGTAGATCAGTCGGTAGGTAGCAGCTAGAAAGCCAAGTAGTTAATGTGTGCATGCTTAGCTGAATGACACGTAAATTTTGTGAAACAAGCTTTCACTATTTCATACATGCACAATCCTTTGGCTGCACACTTCAATCAAGTTGATTTCTTTTATTCTAAAGAAAATCTAAAAAACCAAAAATTCATTACCCATTACATATATTTTCTCCACGTATCTACACATGAATAAGTATGTATAGTATGTATGCATGTATGTGTGCTAGAAGAATTTGTTCCAATTTCCTTAATAAATATTATGAAAATTTTTATTTGCAAAAAAAAAAAAAAAGCAACAAAAATAAACAACTCATATTTTCAATTAATTATTTTAACGCAAATGTTTAAAGTATGCCGCTGGCATCATTCAGCTTCATTCAGCATCAGTCAGGCACGCGATCATTCATAGAAATTCTTATGTATGTTTAAACAATAATTGCCACAACTGCAATGAAACAACAACAACAACAACAACATCAGCAACATCTACGCAAATCCATTAAATGAGGCAATGGAAACTCTCGTGCCCCCACTCCACCCTGCCATTGCCTGCTGCCTCGCAATCTCCCTCAGCACACTGCGCTCATCTGCGCAATGAGACGTCTAAATGGCTGTTGATGTTTCTGCTGCTGTTGTGGTTATTGTAGTTGTTGTTGTTGTTGCAATTATTACTGCTAAATACTACAGTGACCGTAACATGTTACGTCAAATGTTCGTATGTATGACAGCGTATACATATGTAGTATGTAAAGAAGGCATTTCAAATGTGATTTAAATATAGAAAAATGCAATAGAATATCATCATCGTGAGTAAATGCATAAAATATGATCAGATTTGATGCGCCCGCTTTTAGGTGATTTGACCTTTTTGCATTTTGCTTTTTGCTGATAAAATGAATTCAATGGGGTAACTCTACTTTAAGTTAAAATAAAATAACTTAAAACATATTAAACTGGCTGATAAGTGCTGAAAAATTACCAAATAAAAACATTATTTGAATTTTTAGTACTGAGTAGTTTTATAAGTACCGACTAAATAATGAGTACTAGTATTGATTGAATACTAAATACTGAGTACTTTTGAGTAAAAGTATTGATTCGATACCAAATACTTAGCGCCGAAATCGGTAGTCTAGTGGAAAGCTCACTAGACTTTCACCCGGGGGATTGCAGGTTTGATTACCATCGTGGTCTGGTGATTAATCCTCATTATCACACCGATATGAATGAAGTGAATGAGAATTATAGAAAAGTGACTAAGCCACCAAGTGGTAACAAATTGCCATCAAGCCGTTCAGAACCGGCGTTAAACTGTAGGTCCAGTCATATGGTATCACAATGATCCGTTCGGCCCTGGAGAGGCACCAAAAACAACAAATAGTTACAAGTACTTGCAAGTATTGATTCGGTACTAAATACTGAGTAGTATTTATTGTTTAAGTATTGTTTCGATACTAAAAACTTAGGACTTTAGAGTACAACTATTAATTAGATACTAAATATGTAATACTTTTATATAAAAACAAGTACTGATTTTCAGTAAAAGTATTGATTCCATACTAAATGATAAGTGCTTTTGAGTTCTAAAAATGTATACTTCCTAGAATCGACTACTGCAGATTTGTTTGAGAATCGAGTGAAATCTACTAATTTGATTAAGTATTTACTATCGCCGATTTTTCTATTTTTAATGAAGTTATATAGTATTTAAATAAAATATTGAAAAATTCACAATTTCCATGAGAAATACCACATATCTGAATCCAACCAAGCCACTGAAAGAATTTTGAAGGAGGAAAGGAAGGAAAAGAGGGTAAGAAACTTATCCTAGAAAGTTGAAACTTTTAATTATTTGTACTGATAGATTTTTCAGTTAAACTCACATGACCTCCAAACCCAATATCCATAACATTACAAAACTTAAACTGTCACGAATATCAAGCAAAACATTGTTGAGCTCAGACAAATCTTAAGACTGCAGCTTTAAGTCTATAGGAGTTACCAAAGATGTGTAATTAGTGGAAAGTGGAAAGAGAAAACTCTTGTTTCCCAAAGAATCTCAATTGGGCTATAAATATCAGTACAACGGTTAAAACAGCACCAGAGATTTGAAAATAGATCTTATATACATATTTCTAATGATTTTCTATAAAAATTTATGAACAAGTTTTATGTACACACAATTGAAAGTGTTTTTTAAACGGTTTCTGTTGAAAATAGGACAATATAGTGAAAACCAGAAAATGTCATCATGTTCATGTTCAGCGTACTCGAATTACATATATTATATAAGATCCATGTTTCGATTTCTAGCGCTTTTTCCTTTGGTTACTTCCGTTGAACACTTTAATTAATAGATATCACTATGTATGTATGTACATATGTACATATATACTGTCCCCCATGAAAAGCTTCCCAGGGTATATCTAAAAAACCCAAAGTAATTTTAATTCTTACAATTAATAAGCGGCTCAGTAATGATACCATTCGGTAATTGAAACTCAGTGACTGCCTCAGTTTTCTAGCTCTGATACCTTTCAAAAAGCTTCTGGTGTACCAACTGAACTTGATGAAAATAATATCAAATTTAAATTAAAACTTATGCGCCCACCCACTCTCACTAAGCATAGCACATCGCATGGAGCAAAAAAAGCAATATAAGTGCATACATATTGAAAAGCGAATTAGCTTGTGCCTGCCTGCATGCGCTTTTTTTTGCATTTATTTCACAAACAATTTGAAAATTAATTGAAAATGAAAATGAACATCATCAAAAAAGATGATTTTCAAATATAAAACTGATAAGATTACAAATTTAATAGAGTGCGAATGTAATCGTTTTATATAAAAACCGCACCCCATACATACACAAACACACACATACACACACACACACAAACACAAGCATAGACAATCATAAACTATTTTGCAACTGTGTTTGGATGAGGCATTAGCATGCAATGTATTTAGCGAAGATTTTTATAGTATTTGTAATTAAATTTTTTGTGGAAAGAAAATTTAACAAAATTTTAATTGAAAATTGTAAGTATATGCATGAACGTGATGATTGTCAGTGCATTAAATGAGTTCATTTTAAAATCGCTGCCTTAATTTTCAAAAGCCCTAACGTCAAAATTTTCCAAAATTAATTTTTGTTAAATTCTAATTAGCCCATCCATCTGCCAACAATTTTAGATCCTTACACTAAACACATAAGGAGTGCGATCGAAAAAATCGGATAACTTTGAAAGACCACTGCTTTGAAACTCTTCATCTGAATGAAAAAATTCCAACAGGAGGCTTTGCGTTGGAGAAATTCAGATGAAATACAATCACATGTTTTTTGACTTGTGAACTTCCACTTGAGTCATGGCACCGGAAGTGGAAAGACGCGATTTAGTTGTTGAATTATTTCGAGAAAATCCGCAGTGGAGCCAGAAAACCATTGCAAATAAGACTAAAGTTGCACAAAACACTGTCTTGATGATTCTTAAAAAATTTAACACAGGCTTAACAGTTGCTAGAAAATATGGTTCTGGAAGGAAATATGGTTTTGTGTCTCCACAAAAGGCGAATAAAGTCGTTGCTCTCTTAGAGAAGAATCCAGCGTTGTACAATCGAACATTGGCGGAAAAAGCGAGTTGCAGTGAGTTTTTGGTTTGTAAAATTAAAAAAGATGCGGGCGTTAAAACATGCAAAGTGCAATCAGTACCCGACAGGAACGCTACTAAGAACTTGGTCGAGCTAAAAAGTTGAAGACAAAGTTTTTCCAAAAATTCGATTGCCGTGTTATGGACGATGAAACATACGAGTTGTCTAAATTTTCTCAATTGCCTGGTCAAGAGTTTTACACCGCAAAGGAACGAGGAGGAGTTGAGGACAGATGTAGGACAAAAGAAATGTCCAAGCTCCCGAAGAAGTTTCTGTTATGGCAAACGATTTGTAGTTGTGGGCCAAAGAGTAAAAGTTTCGTAACAAGTGGCACTGTTAACACCGAAATTTATGTGAAGGAGTACCTCCAGAAGAGATTGCTGCCCTTCATAAGAAAGCATAATGTATCTACTTTCTTTAGGCCTGATCTAGCCTCCTGCCACTAGAGGTAAAGAAACCCTTAAATGGTTCGAAGACCAAAACATCAAATTGGTACCAAATATCACCAACCCTCCAAATTGCCCAGAACTTTGGCCTATCGAGAGATATTGGGCTCTAGTGAAAAGAACATTAAAGACAACAAACAAAATGGAAGATTTTAGAAATAAGTGGATTGATGCCGCCAAGAGAGTCTCAGAAATGACATTAAAGGCGCGCTAATGGCAGGCATACCGGAAAAGCTGTCCGAATTCTGTAAAAAACAACAAACAAATTAGTTTTATTGATCATTTTATCAGAAATTAAATTTTCTCTTCAAAACTTTTTACATTTTTTTATAAGGGATTTTGCATAAGGGATTTCAATGCTAGGACAATTTAAAGTTATCCGATTTTTTCGATCTCACTCCTTACGTCACTTTTCCTTAACTTTAAATAAAATTTTTTTGATAACAGTAGTGAAAAGTTCCAAAATGTGCATTGCTTCTTCTAAAAATTTTAAAATGCTTGTTAGGGTTTTTGCAAATTAAGGCAGCGATTTGCTACAATACTTGTACATAAAAACATATGTACACATGACAAAATTTTTTAATTTGAATTGATTTGAATTAGTGTAAATTGTTTTGAAAATTTCTATACAAAGTTTATATCGTTGTTCTCTGTCGTTGCTATAATTTTATATGCACATTACATAGAAGAAGAATATGCTAATAAATATAATTTTGGATCGGCATTGAAAATGTAGATTTACATCTGTAAACGAGCCTTAAATTGCATACTTAGTAATGATATAGTCGTCAATTCTGTAATAGGTGAATTTAATTAGAAACTTGCGCAATTTATTATTAATACAATTTTTATAGGAAGTTTTTCATTTGAATAGAAAAGTAGATTTTTTGACATAAAAATTTATTGCTTTTATGGTACTTTGTACATAACAGAATGACTTAGGTCAAATCAATCAAGAAATCAGAGTCCATTAAATTTTAGAATTTCCTTGCAGGAAATGTGGGAAATTATATTTTTATAAATTATATTGGACAACAAATTTGAAAATATTCTTTTCCGCAAATATTATTGGATGATTTTTTGAAACGTAATACTGTTCTGATCAATTCTCCTGAAGTCATTAAATAGACCTGCTATGAAATAATTGTTTTTATGTGAAGTTTAAAGTAGCTGTGGGAAGTTTATTGAAATCGAAGAGTAAGTCCTATACTATTTGAAGTCCTTCAATATTGGTTTCCAAGGCAAGAGGTTCATTGTCATAAAAATTAAATATTTATTTTATTTTGTACACTAACTTCCATCACCTTTCTGGAATCTTCTTTTGATTTAAATTTTCCTAGAAATGTTTAGAGTTGGTAAATGATCTGAAAGAATGTTATGCTTTCTTCGACCAAAATGTTCCCCACAAAAAGAAAAGAAGGAGGCTCTGGAAAATCAAAATTAACTCCTGAACCCTCAAACTGAAGATTTTTTAAGACAATTGTAGAAATTGTAAAAAAAAAAATACCGCCGAAAAGAGAAGTGCTTAGAGAGGGTGGAAGGTTAGCGTAAAACCAAAAATGTTTGTATTTTGATAACAAACAACTTTGCCTCAGACATCACAGTCCATCAGCCCACACAACCATGACTTTAAACTTCCCATAAAATATTCAGCCTTAGTAGTTCATATGTGTCTTCTAATAAATTTATCAAGAAAGCATTGTCTTTAATAAATACGTTGGGTCATATAAAAAGTATCCGCGGTTTTATAGTGTTGGTACCCACAAATCTAGCAACCTTTGTCCGATTATGTCAAACAAACATATGTTTGAAAGGTGGCATTTCAGTTTATGTTTTGTGGGAAGATATGTAGTTGTATAATTCGTGGCTAGTGTCAAAAGTTACATTGATTTGAAAATGAGTGAAATACTTATCTGAAGAAATACGCTATGTAATGCTTTATTACTATAGAAAAGGTAAAACCGCTGCAAAAACATGCCGAAACATGTGCGGTTTACGGTGAGGATGCTGTGAGTAAATGCTGGACCCAGGAGTAGTTGGTTCGATTCCCTTCCGGAAATTTCAATATCAAATACTGAAATACTGAAAAGCACTGAAAGTCACTGAAACTGCCAATGAAATTTTATAACTGGTGGTGGAAGATCGGCACGCAAGCTGTCAAGAGATAGCGGAGGCACTAAACATCTACCACATGACAGATTTGTGGGTACCAACCGCATTTACTTTGTATATGCCCCAATATATGTAATTATCAACGTTGCCAAATAAAAATTCTGATAAACTTTGAAAATGGATTTTTCTCTAAATATCTCAAATACCTCCCGCAACTTACTGAGTCAGCATTTATAGTAGATAGGTACAATGATTTTTGATTAGGTACAATTTTTCTCAGCGATATTTTGTTTGTTAACAAAGGGATGCGGGGGAAACGAAAGTGAGTAAGTTTAAATTGTCTGCATCAGCAATTTTACGACGATTTTTTAGCAATGTTCGCATTTCTATTCTCGATGAAGCGACAAATGAAATTTACTTAAACTGCAAAGAGGATATTAAAAAGTCGCTGAGCAAAATTACCCAAAAGCCTTCGTCTCTACACAAATGCAGACTTGGCAACAATGTTCAATCACAAAGAGTGTAAATTTTTAATATGCTCAACAATAATACTATTTACACACTCACATAATTTTCATTACTCTCTTAGGATGAGTTTAATTATATTCTCCCAATTTCTTTGCACTCACAATTCAAACACTTGGCTCCAAAATTAAAACATGAACCCGCTTTACACCTGAATTCTCTCTCTCACACCTGCTTCGTCCCACATTCACCATGCAAATAGTTTCTCAATACACACACATTCATACACGCAAATAGAGAGAAAGGGAGAGATACATATTCTACGAGTATTAATTATAAATACTTGAAATTTCCCTCTATTAGTTTATACATGAACAGTTTCGAACAGAGAGTCTAAGCTTCTAGGTTTTCTGTTGTGTGGAGAGCATTCGAATTTCGATTCTCTTGTGTTGAGGGTATTCATAGATGTGACAGCATTTTCTTTCCGCTTTCTAGCCTCAAAGCATTTTTCATCTACCGCACTTATAAACTTTTACATCAGAAACTTGGTCGGATAAATTATAAATTATACTCAATAGGCTGTGATTACATTGTAATCTTTATTGGATGAACACAATACATTTATTGTCGGGTTCGGTGTGCAATACACCCAGTATAACATGTTCGGTGTGAGAGAGAGTAAAAAGTTCAGTGCAACAAGAATTTTTCATGTTGTTCGCCCAGTAAAATTTCATTGCAACCACGCGCTTTTTGATAGAGGCAAAATCACGTTCACTCTACTGATTAGTTTGATTAATTCTTTCATTATCACAAATATAATAAATAGTTATAATTTTTCACAGCATTAACTGAGAGTGATTATGTAATTGCATATTGCTGGCTTGCTAATTGCATATTTAATTGAATTGATTAAAATTCGAAATCTCTCTGCAAATATCTCCAAGAATGTAAATTATCATTATATTATTAATAATTTAATTGTTATTACTAGCATTAATTTGAATCGAATTGATAAGCGAAATTAATTAATAGTTTTTTTTTTTGTTGGTGTTACTGATTTCTGTTGCAATTTATGGTTACTCGTATCAAAAATTAAAAGTACATAAACCTAAAGATAAATAAAAAAAAAATATGTGGAACTAAGAACAAAAGACAACAATTCAAACTCAAACTGAATGAATTATGTGTCAATAATTCATGCAAAAAATCTGCACATCTGCCGCAAAAATATGAATGCGATACTACAGTCTCACACAAAAAAAGTGATGACAGTTGGCTGAGCTATGCCTCCTACCACACCCCCTTCACACACACACCCACTCTCACATGAAATCGTTTTGTAGTAAATATAAATGAAATGACTGTTTGTTGCTTGTCAGAAAAACATGCATACAGGCAGAAAAATACACAGACAGACAGATATACATCATCGCCACCAACAGTCACTGATGCAAACTGCAGCACATTCCCGCACTCGTGCTGGAACAATTGTCAAAGAGTTAATTTGACAGGCAGTCACTATGTCGATGTCGTTCAATGAGTGAGTCAGTTAATGAATCGGTGAGCGGGTGGGTGAGTGTGCGGGTGAATATGACAATACTTACCACATTGTCATGTTCGTACTCATCGATTCAGTCTGTCACAAGTAAAAGTTGGCATGAATAATTACTTTGTTGCATGTTCACTTAAAATTTGCTCTGTACATATTAAAATTTGTAATATGTGCAAGAAATAGATAGAAAAACTCATCTTCATATTTACACAATTACATCTTACATTTTACTGGCAGATACTGGTTGTTCCACATGTATTGTTGAATTCATATTCGATTGTGAAGGTGATAAATTCTTTTGATGTTTTTTCTTTTTAATTTTTAATTACACAACTACCAATTTTGTATACTTCAAGGTCATTTGTTTTTCTTTGCTAAATAATGAATTTCTTTATGAGTATGTAGTGGAAGACTATCGCCCGCTAATATGTAATTGAGTTCAAGTCGCAATTCCCATTCCGCAATTTCCGCCCATGCATATCTTATGCAATTGCTAATACTCCACTGACACACATTTAAATATAATTTTCCTCATTTCTTCTGCTATTGCTAATAAGATAAATTTACGCTTCACTGATTGCTCAAGCTTACAATGAAAGATTCTCATTCTTTCTTCCTTTTAAATCTTGTATCGTATCCACTTCAGTTGAATTTGCTTTTCCTGAATTTCTTATTTTCTGAGATAATATGAAGTATGTTATGTACATTTATAGCTCTGGTCATCGATCAAAATTGTCCATAAATGTAGAAGTCACTACAGGCAATCCGTCACGACTTTTGTATACTCTATGCACTTATTATCTGTACATTTTCTAAAGAGATCGGTCAGCGTTTAATTTAGTTGAGGTGATAATGAGCTGTGGCGTAGTGGTAGTGCGTTGGACTGCTACGCAGAGTGTCCGGGGTTCGAATCTCGGCACAAGCAAAATCAAAACACAAAAAGTAGTAGTAGTACACGGCACCACCACTTGGCAGGCAATGGCAAACCTACAAGAGTAAAAATTGCTATGAAAGGTCCCTTCCATTCATGTACAAATACAATACGCACAACATGCGTGGATGCGAAAAGCTCGGCCTAGGCCCTCCTTGGGCTGTTGTGCCACTAAAAGTAAGTAAGTAAGTAAAGTTAATGAGCGGTCGTCCACTACACTTCAAATCGAAAGCTCTCATAAGGAAATCCATAACAAACACCTTCTTATTTCACTATTTTTGAGCAAAAAACATAAACACGATAGTTGGGGGTCTATGAGATTCAGTGAGTTGTTCCGAACTATCTTTTGGCATGCAAGTCTGAAAAGAATGGAAAAGTCATAAGCGATTCAAGATTTCATTGAATCGTGATTGTAAATCGTTTCGTTCATTGCATATAATTTTAAAGACAAAATCTTTCTGCAGAAAAGTGGAAGCGATTTAGATGGAAAAGGTAATTTTTGTTATCCCCTAATAGGAATGATCATGGCGTTTGAATCAATATAAGTGCATCTTACTACATTTTGAAGCTACGAAGAGGCCTGATCTTACTCCCATGCTTTCTTTCAAACATTGTAACTATGCAAACTAATGACATAAAGCAGCAGCAGCACCATCTAAATTCTATGGAAGGATCCAGATTGTTCGTGATCATGCTGGCTAATGCAAGAGTTATTAAAAATAATTAATCCCTAGTTTTATATTGATCCTGAGATTATTATTTGTCATCCTTCCCATCCTAATGTATGAGGCGTTCGAGAGGAAGATACTCCGTAAGATCTATAGTCCAGTATGCGTGGACGACGTGTATCGAATAAGATGGAACGATGAGCTGTATGAGCTTTTCGCCGACACTGACATAGTCAAGCGTATAAAAGTCCAGCGGCTTCGCTGGCTGGGTAATGTTGAGCGAATGAAAGAAAGCGCTCCGGCTTTTACTTACTTTTAATGGCACAACTCCGGCGCTCCGGCTAGTAGGGTGTTTTATTTGTACCACGGGGGAGGAACACGCAGAAGGGGTCGTCCTAATCTCCGTTGGAAAGACCAGGTGCAGGGCAACCTGACTGCATTTGGCCTTATCAACTTTCGCCAGCGTGCGCATAGCAGAGGTGACTGGCGAAGCTTTATAGAGGCGGCCAAGTCCGCTCATCGGTTGTAGTGCCAGTTAAGTCAGTAAGATTATTATTTGGCATCTTCTTCTTTAATGGCACAACAGCCTATTGAGGGCCTAGGCCTCTCTCCCCCTCTCTCTCCCTCTCTCTCTCTCAGCCTCCTCTCTCAGCCTCCTCTCTCAGCCTCCTCTCTCAGTCTCCTCTCTCAGCCTCCTCTCTCCCTCAGCCTCCTCTCTCCCTCTTTCTCTCACCCTGTTTCTCTCACCCTCCTCTCACTCTCTCTCTCTCTCTCTCTCTCCCTCCCTCTCTCCCTCACTCTCTCCCTCACTCTCTTCCTCTCTCTCTTTCTCTCTCTCTTTCCCTCTCACTCTCCCTCTCTCTATCCCTCTCTCTCTCCCTCCCTCTCTCCCTCACTCTCTTCCTCTCTCTCTTTCTCTCTCTCTTTCCCTCTCACTCTCCCTCTCTCTATCCCTCTCTCTCTCCCTCCCTCTCTCCCTCCCTCTCTCCCTCTCTCTCTCCCTCTCTCTCTCCCTCCCTCTCTCCCTCTCTCTCTCCCTCCCTCTTTCTCTCTCTCTCCCTCCCTCTTTCTCTCTAACTCTCCCTCCCTCTCTTTCTTTCCCCCTTCTCTCCCTCTCTCTCCCTCTTTCTCCCTCTTTCTCCCTCTCTCTCTCTCCCTCCCTCCCTCCCTCACTCTCTTCTTCTCTCTCTTTCCCTCTCACTCTCCCTCTCTCTTTCCCTGTCTCTATCCCTCTCTCTCTCCCTCCCTCTCTCCCTCTCCCTCTCACGCTCCTCTCTTTCTCTCTCTCTCACCCTCCTCTTAATATCTCTCTCATAAAAATTCCTTTCTCTCTCTCTGTTCTGAATGAAAAGGAGAGAAAGCATAAGTCTCTGTATATACATTTTCGAGGTTTTCTAAAAAGAATTAAGAGCCCTAGCGTACTATTTCACTATTCCAATTATGAAACAAAAAATTAACTTTAATTATTACCTAGTTAGGATATTTAAACTAAGTAGTATCAGAAATGTTAGACTATAGTCCAGTCCACTAGCAAAATATTCAAAGAGGGAGAAAGGGGTTTTGAGATAATTCATTATGTTTGTTGCTCTAGAAGAAATGCTTCTCCAAGGGGAACGAAAATACTTACAAAGGCTACACTTATGTTTTCTGTTTTTCCCGTATTTTTTTTCTTTCATTTGCTTCGCTGTATCAATAACACATGCTCATATTAAATCATTCGAGTGCAAAGTGAATGTGTAGTTAAAAAATATAAATATTGTGCGCTCGCGCGCTTCTTATACAATTGCTCGGCGTCTTATTTCACTTATGCGACAACAACCAGTAGCAGTCAACTTGAGCAAAACAAAAACAATGAATTTAAACGTCAATTTTTTGTATTCTTTTGACACACTCCGCGTTCGCTGGTAGAATTTCAATTACTTCTGCTGTGAGGAACTTCTCAGTTTTTGCTCTTATGTTTTAATTTTGTTTTTTTTTTTTTATATACATTTTTGCACTTTACTGCACGTTGCTGTTGGATGGTGTTGTTGATTGCTTTTATTGTTTGTTTGCCTTTTTCCTGACCTAGTCGGAACTCACGCACAGTCGGTACGAGTATTTACTACATATTTATTTAATCATTCATTTGGCTTACATATAAAGTTTTTTTTTACAATAAATGTTTATTTACAATCAATTTTTGCCCACACTTATTTCTCCTTATAACTTTGTTTAGTGCATTTAGCACGCATAATGGCAACATAAAAAAAAAAAAAAATTTGCGATTGTTATCGAGCTCGATGGCGATTTGCATTACATAATTATCTGTCATTGTGACAGAGCAAACTGACAATTTCGTTTGGTTGTAAATTGTTTTTTTTTGTTGTTGTTGTAAATTTTGTAATTTTCTTTCAATTTTATGATAATCACTGTTTGTTGTTGTTGCTATGATGTGACAACTGACATTTGCGATTTTCAGTTTCAGTTTCTTTTATTTTAGAATAATTGAAATTGAAATTGCGCCTTGCAATTCCTCCATTTTATTATTGCTTAATTTTTGTTTTAGTTTCTAAGTTAATTCAAGTTTTTTTTCTTTATTTTTCCCCTCAGCTGCATTTCGGTGTGTGTTTTTTGTGTGGCTGGCTTTAGAATGTTATAAAAGTTAAATTGTCATTTAACTGACAATTACATTTGGTTTTATTATTGTTGTGGCAGCAATTTACATTTTATCGTCATTATTATTATTTTTATTTTCATGTCATAGAACATGTTTGTCACTGTTGTTTGTTATTGCTATTGTAAAGGTGAGTTTATTCCATCGCATAAACATAAAACGAGATTACTCTTGCCAGAAGAAAGAATAGCATATTTTTTCAGGCTTAGTATTTATTGTAGCTACAATTTTAAGTTATTCAAGTAGTCTTGAAGTATTGAAGAAAAGAAGAGGTTGAAAGAATTGTTCTCAAATTTTATTGGTTTTGTATCGGGTGGCAATGAATGACAGAGAGGGAGAGTGAGATTTAATATCGCTATTTAAATTCCAGTATCGAACTCAATGAATTCATCTGAACCAACATTATTTTTGCGTAATGAAGCTTCAATCTTTTACTTAATACAGTAATGCCCCGTTGATTGACGTCCGCTTAATTCTTCTTCTTCTTTTAATGGCCAATACGGCTCAAGCAGAATCAAACTTTTACTATCCAATCAGTTATACTTGTGCCCGAATGGAAGGGATTTGGAGTTTTATGCCGAATCTCAAAGGCGATGTCAAAAACTTGAATAAGGCTTTTCTTCAATTCTTAGATATTGACAATTACCAATCAAGTGGAGGCTACTTGAGGTTGCCAAATAATTATGCCAAATATTGTTCACTCTTTCGACTCAATTAACCAGGTCTTACTGAAATACCATATATGTAAATATTGAAAGAATTACGTTTTCACTGCTTGCCTCTTTGTCCCTTATACATTGCTAGGAGTTTAATCGTACCTTTCTCAAGTTGCATAAGCATATCTATAGGTCTCTGGAGGTGGCTTTAAATCATACATATTTGGAGTAATTTGGTCCATTTAAGTGTGGCACCTTATTAATTTGTTTGTTTATTTCTACAGTACAATACTGAGATTTTTTACAAGGATGTTAACTGTCAATGACGTGTCATAGACGTGGGTATAGTAAAGGAGCTTGACACATCCCAAATAATATGAATTTTCGTTTAGGAACCAGTTATGATACGGTCGAAAGATTTGATATGGAAGTATTAATTTTTATTGAAATTTTGTGAGAAATACAAAGAGAGACTTGGGTTAGTCGATGTTTTACTTCCTATGTGATCCTGGTTTTCAATCTGAGAAACTATAAAATGAAGGAGACAATGAAAATTTTTATGCGACGGTGGAATGTTAATGTTAGTTTTGGTGTTAGTCATTGAAAAGAGTGTGAGAATATGGTCGTTTTTGTATAAATGGTAGGACTTATCATGCAAAGTACCTAGTTCTGCCATAAGTTCTGTTACAATTTGAATATAGTGTAAAAAATAAAGACACGATTTTTTTTAATGTGTTGTTATTTTTATTTTGTTATTAAATTATAGTGTTTCTGAAAATCAACATCTTATTCCAAATGGTCGCCTCTCGCTTTAATGCACGCCTTTAGACGGTCAGGCCATTGGGCTACAGCGGCACGTATGGTTTCGATGGGTATTGATTGTAATCATGGGGATTCAAATCTGGGCTTCCCGAGAGCCAATCTTCAGCCCTAATAAAAGCTGGAATATTCTGACGTAGCCACTCTTGAATTGTTTTGGCTTTGTGTGCCGGTGCAGAGTCTTATTGAAAGACCCAGTGCTCTCCATTAAAGAGGGTTATTGTCAAGTCTTTCACCACGCCTTCCAAGACATCTTGTTGGTACACTTTTGCTCCAGTTTTAACGCTTCTTTCGCAAAAATGCAAGGAACTGACGCCTTTATGGGATACTCCGCACCAGAACATAATGGATGTTGGATGATGACCTCTCTGAACCCTTGGCATAATAAATTTAGCTTCTTCAGAAGTTCTCGCATAGATTTTGTCGTTTTGCTTATTAAAAACTTCCTCCACCGTAAAAATGTGTTCATCCGTAAAAAGGATATTTTCATGGCCTTTTCTTGCGTGCCACTGCAAAAGTTTCTTACATCTTTCCAATCGTATTTATTTTAGCCGTGAAGTTAAATGATGGCCTGTGCGCCTGCGAAAGGCCTTCATGTGGAGGTCAACACGGATTAGTCGTGACATGGATATGGAAGACATATCCATTTCTCTAGCCATGATCTTTTGATTTCTTAAGGGATTTCGGCGAATCCGCTCCCGCACAGCTTTTATGGCTCCACTCGTTCGAACAACGCGAGGTCGACCACTACTCAGCCTGTCTTCCACTTGAGACGATTCCAAGAAACGATCGATGCTACGATAAATAAACATTTTCGATATTTGTAGTTTTTTTTTAGCAATTTGAATGTTTGACTTGCGCTATTTCCGCATTTGTGCAATGCAATCACCGCGATACGATTTTCGTTATTGCCCCACTCCATATTAATTACGCCAAATTTGAAACCAAAATTTATTTGAATTTGTTTTGCAATAGAACTTACTTACTTACTTAGCTGGCACTACAACCGATGATCGGTCCTGGCCGCCTCTACAAAGCTTCGCCAGTCGCCTCTGCTATGCGCGCGCTGGCCCCTGTAGATAAGGTCAAGTGCAGTCAGGTTGCCATGCAAATGGTCTTTTCAACGGAGATTAGGATGTCCCGGAGCGCTTTCTTCCATTCACTCAACATGACCCAGCCAGCGAAGCCGCTGGATTTTTATACGCTTGACTATGTCAGTGTCGGCGTACAGCTCATACAGCTCATCGTTCCATCTTATTCGATACACGTCGCCCACGCATACTGGACCGTAGATCTTACGGAGTATCTTCCTCTCGAACGCTCCTAACAGCCTCTCATGATTGATGGTCAATGTCCACGTCTCTGCGCCATACATTAGGACGGGAAGGATGAGGGACTTATAGAGCGTTATTTTCGTCGGTCGAGAGAGTGCTCTACTTCTCAATTGCCTACTGAGCCCGTAGTAACACCTGTTGGCAAGAGTTAGTCTCCGCTTGATCTCAAGTCTGACACTATTGTTGGTGTTTATGCTGGTTTGCAATAGAACATTGTACCAAAAAAAAAATGGGAATAACGGGATCATACAATTTAAAATCTCAGAGCTTACTACTTTGAAAAGCTTGTAACAGAACTTATGGCAAGACTAAGTACATAAAGGCAGAATTGAAAAATTAAAGTTAGTCTAGAGAGATTACCACGGTCATAATTTTATTTGTTTATGTTTACGTTTATGTTTTTTTTTTTGTTTGTGGTCATATTTGTTTTTCCCAAATTTTTAATGGCACAGCAAGATGCTAAAAAATTATTTATTAGTGTTTTCGAGTTTCTTCTCCTCTCTTTCCTCCACTTGCTCCGTTCTATGTTGTCAAGGACTAACTTTTTGTTATTAAAAAAAAAATATTTTTTATTGAAAGTGCTATATTTATGTTTCCTGTAGTTTTTTCAAACATGAATCTCGTAAATTTAGAAGAAAATTACAAGTAATAAGTCCTTAATGTTTCACTTTTATTTATGACTTTTAAATATTTGCGTATTGCAAGAGTGTTTCAAAAACTGACCTTAAACAGCAGAATGTATGTTGGAAACAGTAACAATAACAACGATGGGCATTTGTAAAAAACATAAGGGAGACTAGCAACCGCAATTAGCATAACCTCAAAACGAACTATGTAGTTTGGAGTAGTTACTTAAATAGTATGTGGACCCCACAACTCTGTGAAACTCCCAGCATCCACTGCCATTGACTCCTTATTTTGCCCGTCCACCATTTTTGCTGTATTGTGAGGTTATGGACACAACAATTTTACCACATCTACTACATGCATAAAAATTGGGCAAAAATTGTTCATATAAAGGAAATAGCTATACCCCACAAAAATATGCCTACATACTACATATACATACCTACTCATACGTACAAGCCACAACCAATGGCAAGAAGAGCCATAGCAATAGCAGCAATAACAATAGCAATAGCAACAACTGTAATAACAACAATGAAATGCATGCAGTATTTGGCTAAACATTATGTCTTTCTGTACTTATATGCGAGTGCGTATACGGAAGCACACACACACACACACACACACACATGGACACAGATGCATTCATATATGCGTACATGCAAATTGACATTTTGTGGGTAACAAATGTGAAAATTATTGTTGCCATAAATGCTGCGCCTGCATCAACAAAACCAGCAGCATTACCACAAATATCACCAATACAAATTTCTATTGTTGTTTTTAAGTACATAAATACATACATACATACATACATACATACATACATAAATACATACATACATACATACAGATGTACTACATACATACATATGTATCTATTATTGTTAACAATGCAAGCTCAGTTGCATTATGAAAAATATGAAAAGCACTTCTGCCGCCGCAACAATATCAACAGCATTAACAATTGATAAAAGTGAAAACAACAGCGGCAGCAGTGTAGCAAACGAAAACAGCAAAAATGTTGGTTGCGTTTTGCGGTTTTAAATCTTTTCAATTTCCAACGTGTGGGCCTGAGTGTTTGCGTTTCTGACTATGTCTGAGCGTAGTAGTAACAACAACAACAGTCAAGTGTACACACACACACATGAATTTGAATTATGTCAGGCAATCGGAAACACATGTTGCAGTAGTATTAGCAACAAACAGCAACTGCTGCAGTTTCGATGTTACAAATACAAGCACAAATTGTTGTTGCTATTCCTTCTGTTGCTGCTACTTTTGCTTTCACTCCTCCTCCACCTGTTTGCCTTAAGCGTTTTCCTCCTTTCCTGTTTGTTGCATGCATGCATGCATGCATGCATGACGAACTAACAAGCAAAAAAAGAAAAAAGTATCATCATTACCAAAACGTGCAACAACGTGAACTACAGCAACAGCGATGTACATATGTCACAAGTGTTGCTATAAAATTTTGCATATATGTATGTAGTGCTTATGTTGTGCAGCAGTTGAGAGTGCAAGCAACAACATGCAATGGGATGCGCTTTTATTAAATAAGCGCCAACGGCAATTATTCAAAAATCGAGCATGAAAACAACATGCAATATAGCGACAGATGTTGCATGTTGAGGCAGCAACATTAGCTTTTTTGAGATATTTTGACGCAGATTAAGAAAATCAAAAATATATAAATTTACTGAAGCACGTCAGGGCAATAAACCAATAAAGAGTGTTCAAAACAACAAGCAATGAACTTTTTATAAATTTACAATACAAAAAAAAAAAAAAAACCCAACATGAAAAGGAGTTACTGAGGAGGATTTCATAGATTGATGAATTTTTGAAATATTTTCCAAAATATTTTCCAAAGTCTCAACAATAGTTTAGTTGCTGTTGCTGCAGTAATGTCACAAATCAAAATTCAAAACTTTCGAGTTAAGCATATAAAAATAACTGTTAGCTAGTGTTTTATCTTTTGAGAGAAAATCATAACTGTATTCTATGAACTTTTCACGTGAGAAAAGTAATAAAGTCGTTATCAATTGTATGAAGTATTTCACATTATTCTCAAAAAAAATATGTCTTGAGATATGACAGTCTTGCAGTAAGTGAAATTTAGATAATGTTATAATGTTCATAAATAATTTTTTTGCTTAATCCCTAATGAAATTTATTCTGTGTGTAAATCAGTGATAAGCAAGGAGCGTAGAGATATTCTCTCTCTTAATGAGTTGCATATGGGAATCTCAATGAAATACACTATTGCCCGCAAGCATAACGTCTTTTGACCATTCCATATGCCATACATTGAAAGAGAGAAAGTCGCTGGGCCTCTTGCCCATCACTGGTATAGATTATCAAGTTTGCTTGAGACTTTATTAGCATCAAAGTTCGAAGGTTATATTTTCTTTAAAATTGTATCATTTTCCTTTTCGTCAATTAATATACAAAAAAAAATTTGAGAAATATATCCTCCTCCGTAGAAAACTCCCTAATAGAAACATCGAGTTATTGAACTTTGCCTTTCATGTATTTTGCGTGATAAGTTCTACTCCCAATACTCCCATTATTTTTTTTTAATATGACCACCAACCTTGAGCATCTTTCTTCTTATTGTTCCGCAGATAAAACGTTTGAAGTACTTTGTATTTGAAAACCTACACCCTTGACTTTATTCTTCTCAGTTCATACTACAAACGTTTCCACTACTGTGCTCTGTTCCTACTACAAACTCTACCTCGCTGCTCTAGTGAAGGATTGCTAGACTCAAGCGCCAGTAACCTCTGGATCAGAGAGAGAGAGAGAGAGAGAGAGAGAGAGAGAGAGAGAGAGAGAGAGAGAGAGAGAGAGAGAGATAGAGAGAGGTAATACCCCAGTTTTAATGTAATTTTTTTATGATATCATATAGACTTTCTATTCAAAGCTAAGACACCAGCACGACCAGAAAAAACATTTAAGCTTACAGTATTAATTTTTAACCCAGAGAGTATATTTCCATTTTATAAAATTTTATAAGTGGATTTTTACACTGGCGTAAGCATGAAACACTGTGTGTGAGAGACGGTTAGAAAATAATAATGTAGTGAGAATAAAATGAAGTTTTGCGCTCTCTTTCATACTACCTTACTTCTCTACCTCTCTCTGTCACAGTCTTTCATGCATGCTTTCAGTGTAAACATCCACTAACGTGATAAAAGAGAATTCATTCCAAGAATTCACAGTTACTTACCGACAATATTAAGTACCCAACAATAAAATAGATTAACATTTTGCTACCTACCACACTTACGTGCGTAAAATTATTAATAGGAAGTTGTAAAAAGTAACAGCATTTCCATAAAAGCAGCAAGGTGTTTAAATGTGATTGTAAATTGCAAACAAACAAGATGCAAGCAAAGCAATTTTCTACTTAAAATCAACGACTGCAAGAGAATATCACGATTTAGTACGCGTAAGCGAGATGAGAGTAACTAAATATTACAAATAGAGGCAAATAGAAAAACAAACATCTGAAAATTTCACCATCATGCTACATTTAAGTATAAAGAAATATTATACTTATACATAAGCCACAAAACTAAGCAACAACAAAAATATCAATTTCTAGCAGACAACTGTGAAATGTGCAGCAACCTGTTTAGCATAAATGCTAAAGAAATTTATGGCATTGCTGCATTCGTTGCACAGCAGAAGCAGCAGCAGCAACAGCAGCGACGACGCACATGACACATATTTCATTTTTAGCGCTGTTGCCGCTGTTGCCTGCTTGTTGTTATAGCTAAGCTGCGCATACATAAATCGGCTGCCAATTTTCCAACTGAATTTGTGGCACTCTGGCACTCTCATGTGAAATTACAGAAATCTTAAAGCGAAATAGAAATTTGCATTTGAATGCACACACAAAACACAGACGGCACAGCACAGCACAGCAGAATTGCATGGCATGCAACATTTATTGCACACACACACACACACACATGTAATTTAAACGCATTGCCAGCAACTAATTGCAACTATAAATTTTTGCGCAAATCATGATGTGATATGATGATTGCATGCAACCAGCAACTGGCAACCGGCAACCGGCAACCAGCAACCAGCAGCAACTACAACAAATGCGAGTATGTGGTGTACAGCTACTTTCCGTGCTAATATCCATGCAGCAGTATCATCATAGTCTCTTTGTGTTGCTGTCGTTTTCATTGCTGCTTGTCTCTAATGTTGCTGGCTGCTCCTTAAGCCTTATGTTGCATGTGATGGTGTGGCACATTTCTTCGGTTTCTATTTTTCTTTTCCTTTTTCTCTTGTCATGTTTTCGTTTTGAAACATTTTTGCAAATTAATTTCTTTGCGTTATTTGTAAATTAGGCATGCATCTCTAGAGTTGCTTGATATCTTGTATCTAGCCAATGCAATGTTGCTGTCAATAATGTTGTTTGTTGTTGACTGCGTTGGCTGCGTTGACTTGAGGCTACTATTTGCCGCCGCCAATGATATTCTGTTGTGTTTGCTGTTTGCTGTTTGCCATATAATTGCTGCTGGTCTTTTAGTTTCAGTTCATGCTCGCTCGCGCTCACCACATGATACCTTCTTTTTGTGTGTAATGAATGTGTTGGCATTTTTTTCTGTTTTTTTTATTCTTTTTTATATGGCTGCTGCCGTTGATTTTGATGGAAAAATCTTGTTTGCTGTAATATGTGTGTTGTTGTTACTGTTGCTGTTGATATTTGTGCCATTATCTTTTAAAAGCTCACATCAAATCACTTAAACCAGCAATTTCGAACGTTTTAACGTGCGCTAAAGATTGTAATAATCATGCATCATTCATACGCTGTGCTGTAATCGCTTCAGCTTCAGTTTCAGCTTCAGCTATAGTAAGTACTCTCTTCCTTCGTCGTCCTCTTCTTTTTAACAATTGGCAGCGAGCATTAAAATTGAAAATTGTTATGCATTGGCAAGAGTCAACAGCCAGCGGAACGGCATTAATGTTGTTGCTGCTGCGGTTATTGTTATTATTATTATTCGCAGTGTTGTTAAAAAATATGTAGTCGAATATTGTGCTGCTTTAATTTTTCTCTTAATAGATAAAGTGATAAGAAAATTGATTTTAATCTGTTAACAGAGAGCTAACAATCTTTAAATTGCTACTTTCATCTTTAAATATTTATTTTAATATTGTAACAACATTTCTGGGTAAATACGTAAGTATATCAGAAAAAGTCTTAAAAATTGCCCAGTTATGTTCTGATGTATGTAGGTTTCTGTAATGGAAGCCTATACAGAGCAGAATTATATAGGAGGCGATTCTGAAGGACAAAATCAGTAGTGCAATGTACCACTTTATAAGAAAGCATCGCTGAAATTTAGTTCTACCTAATATGTGCAATTTTTACGCACAATCAAGGCAAGATTGTTTTTAACTACTACTTTAAAAGGTACATACAGTGTCGGACAATCAAATAAGAACACCTTGTTCTGAAACCAAAAACCTTAAAAAAATATTTCACAAGGCCTATGATAAATTTAAAAGGTATTTACTTTTATTCATTTATTCCATAAGTTTAATTTTTTCTTAAAACAAAAACAATATCAATTCAGTGTAAAAAAAATAATTTTAAAAATAAAAATATATAAAATACATAAAATCACATTTCAAAAGGGCAAAATCATAAGAATACTTCAATCAAAAAAAAATTTATAAAATATTGACTCAAATTGTTCACTAATACTATAATTTTGTGAAATAGCCTTTGTTAATTAAATCCGCCTTACTCCTCCTAGGCATTGATTCCACCAGAGACGCGCAAGTCGCCTGGAGTATGGAATACCACGCTCTTTGAATGCTTTGCCACAATTCGTCTTTGTTTTTAGCTTTGGTACTGCCAATCTTCTCTTTGACAATATTCCACAAGTTCTCGATTGAATTAAGATCAGGACTTTGTGCAGGCCAGGTCATAACGGGAATTCCATTATGGGAAAACCAATCTCGCGCAAGGATTGAGGTGTGCTTTGGGTCTTTATCCTGTTGCATGTGCCATTTCAGGGGCATTTGCCATTCAGCATAAAGAAGCATCACCTCCTGAAGGATGTTTACGTAAAAAAAATCTGTCCATCGTTTCTTTTATCCAATACAGAGGGCTAACATCCACACCATACCAAGAGACGCATCCCCATACCATGATGCTTCCACCCCCGTGCTTAAATGTCTTTCTAGTAGCCCTTTTTTGGGCTCAATTCTGCATTTTTCGGGCGTCTAACCCAACGTTTGCCATCACTTCCAACAAGATTCACCTTGCTTTCGTCTGTCTATAATACGTTAGGCCATTTTTTTGCATTAATCCGACTCAATGTGCGCTTCAGCGAACTCTATGCGACGCTTTCGATGTCTTTGTGTCAACATTGGTACTTTTTGTGCTGTTCTTCCATACAGTTTTTTCCCCACCAAACGTCTCCTTACTGATCGAGCACAAATTTGAACTCCTGTCTCCTCTCTAATTGCGGCAGCTGCCTTAAATGGATCTCGTGCCCCCAAAATTTGTAAGCGATTTTCATCTGCACTTGTAGTTTTGCGGGCCGGCCTACCTCTCTTGCAATGAAATTTTTGAGTTAATAAAGATTGGTAGACAAATGTCGAGGATCTGCTAATAGTTTTAGCTATTTGGCGGATGCTTTCTCCCTCATTTCGCAGTTTTTTCACCAAATCACGCTCCTGCTTGCTGCAGTGCTTTGCTCGACCCATTTTTCTGTTACATTACGGAATAGTTTACATTTAATTTGTTGAATTACCCTCAATGCTACCATTTAAATGCTTACCACTACAGATTATAAACAAATTTAAGTTTTCCTTTTAAAATATAAATTTTTTCGTCTGCTGTTCTTATCAGATTGTCCTGTCCGCCTTCGAATGCTTCGCTTCAACTCAACTTTTTTGTTTGGGAATTCCCAAAAAAAATCCCCAAAAAAAAACCCCCAAAAAATATTTAAATGTAGTGTTGCCACCTAGAAATTTATAAGGTATAAAAATCTCTATAAAAATTTGTTCCCATAACCAGTCCAATACAAAAAAAAGAAACAATGGAAGTTTCATAGTGCAAGGTGTTCTTATTGTAGTGTCCGACACTGTATGAGTCGCTTGATATCAAAACCACCTAAGTCATCCATAACTAATGCAATTTTACGAAAATCAGGTTATAGCATTTCTTTCAACTCGTCTATGTAACAGTAGGTATTGCAGAAAAAGTATACAAAATTTTCGTAAATGGACTTAGGTGGTTTTGATATATTGCACATCAACTCATGTCTTATAGTTATTCTTCGAACTACTATGGTCAAGGATGTCAGTCTCAATTGCTGTAGGTTTGCTTAGTCTACCCCTCTCACCTACTCCCTTCTCTCCTCTCTCCTTGCTGTACATCCCTTTTTCCTAACTTTCTCTCTCTCTCACTCTCTGTAGATTTTGATACATTCACTACAGTATAACATTTTTTTTACTCTCTTACTCTCTTTTACTAATTAATTACTAAGTTATGAATTAAAATAAACATTTTCAGTTTACATATGGTAAAAGTAATGCAAAAACGCTCGAAAAATACAAAATGTTAGTTAAATTCATTTAATTTGTCTACAACTAAAATATATTCACAAGTGCACAAAAAATAAACAACAAAAAAGAAACTGTTTTCGTATGCCTTACACTAATTAAAAGAAATAAATTACATTCGATTTACATACTAATAAACTTGTCTTTATTACGACAACGACAACTAGGGAGACAACTAGGGAGACAACTAGGGAGACAACTATGGAGACAACGACAACAATAACAACACTCTGCATGCTACGGCAACCGAATTTATTACGCACATTCCACAAAACTACTTATACCCAAACTGCTTATGTACGTGCACAACCGGAAACCGCTAACAGAGAACACAAAGGATTATATTTCCTCACCAATACATGGAAAATACTGTGCACCTCAGCACAATATGGCAGAAAATTTCTCTTGCAAACCATGCCGCAACATAACCAAGTCACACATACATATATACATGCATGTACATATATACATACCATACATAGGTAACCAGTACTCAGGTGTTTTGTTTGTTGGTAGTTATAGTGTTGGTGATAGGGTTGCTGGTTGTTGGTTTCGTTTGCTGGTTGCTGGTGGATGGTTTCGATAGTGACGATGATGACGACATAGATGATGACAATAACAGAGCGTTGATATTTAATAAATATGTTTTTAACCAAAACAGAAACACCAATATGACACAAGAGACACAACGACCACGGAAGGGGGAGGGGGAGAGGGCGAATATGGGTGCAGGTGCGCGGTGCATTACCGAGTAAGGTAACTAAATACATTGCGTAGAGACATAGAGTAGCAATATGAAGAGTAGGTGTGTGTGTGTGTGTGTGTGTGTGTGATAAAGTGTTGAGGTTTCGAAGACGAAATGAGAAAGTAGGAAGCATGAATGCTCGGCAAGGATAAGCTTTGCTAAGTTAAGATACAGAAATACTCGTAGAAAGCATTGAAATGGAATGAGTTGAAATGCTATGAAATATAATGAGGTTGAGGTTTAGTAACTTGCCACTATATCCGGTCTGTTCAACATAATAACTAATGCTTTCATTGTTTACTTTGTAGTGTTCTATTTTTAATATTATGTAGTAAATTTTTGAAGTATACTATTTGTTTTTGAAATGTTTTGCTTTGAAATTTGCCAATTAATAGGAGGAAGAAAGTATCAAATGATGAATCAGAGAAGAGTCCTTCCAGAACTGCTTTCAACTTTTCGCCGCAAAATATACGCACATACCTACATACAGGATGGACCATTTATAATTTTGAATTTTATTTAGGTGTAAATAACGATTGCTGTAGCGTAGTGGTGGAGCTTTGACCTGTTACGCAGAGTGTCCGGGGTTCGAATCTCGTCACAGGCATAATCAAAAAGTTCAAAAGACAATTTTTCTAGACGGCACCACCGGCAGGTAATGGCAAAAAAAAAAAGCTTTTAACTACACCCTTAGGATTCGGCATGAAACTGTAGGTCCCTTCCATTCATATACAAATATAACACGCACGACATGAGTGGATGCGAAAAGCTGGGCCTGGGCCTGGGCCTGGGCCCTCCATGGACTGTTGTGCCATTAACAGAAGAAGAAGAATAAAGAAGTAAATAACAAACGAATAATTTTTATTTTTCAATGTGGTTTTTATTACCAGAAAGTACAAACCCTCCGGTTAATTGTGGAAGAATATTTCATTTAAGTGGATTTCTCGGCTGACCTTGCAGTAAGCCGACTGTACCTTTCAACTGTATTGAACTGTACTTTACCTATGGCTGTACAAATTTCATCCTTAAGGGCATCAATCACTGCTGGATGATTAGCAGAACAGATATCTTTAACCGTCTACCAACAAATAAAGATCCAACGGAGTCTAATCGCAACTGCGTGGCGGCCAGTGCACATCATCAAAATGGCTAATAACCCGATTTTCAAACTTCCCACGCAAAAGTCACACAAACACGCCTTGTGTGACACGGTGCGTCATCCTGTTGAAATGTGAAATGTTTGTAATGTGTGCGCTACCTAACAATTATAACTGATTATTTGTGGTCTATTTTAGAAGTTATGGACTTAGAATAACTTCTAAAATAGGCCACAAATAATCAGTTATCATTGTGAGGTAGCGCACACCATTGACTGTAACGCATCTGCCTTCCTATTCCTTCCTTATATGCACTGTATTAGTATGAGAGCGTTTCCAATCCAGTTTCAAGCACATGTTTTAAAAATTTATCCACAAATTGCATAGAAGTTGCTTCTCTGTTGCCGAATTTCAGTTTTTTTAATTTACCACATACTTTTGTGAAATAGAAAGAGACCACCATAAAAAAAAATTTAATTTGTTTTTACAAATTTGGCAAGTTCATCTTGTGAGATTATATAAAGTTAAGTTTGCAATAGAGAGAATAACAACAATGCGTATAGAACACGCTGATCCGACGATCGTTTATGGTAAAGTTCAATCGTCTTAAACGAAAATGTTATGGTCATTTCTAAAAAGCACAATATTTTATTATGATAATATTGTATAAAAAATATCATTATTGCGTCAAAGCCTATTTGAAATTGAAATTGTACAAAAATAAAACAATTGTACCAAAAAGTACAATTGTACCAAAAAAAGTGGAATTGTACCAAAAAAAAGTTGAATTGTACCAAAAAAGTGGAATTGTACCAAAAAGTACAGATGTATCAAAAAAAACGTACAATTGTACGTTATGGTTAAATTTTTTTGATAAATTCCACTTTTTTTGGTACAATTCCACTTTTTTGGTACAATTGTAGTTTTTGGTACAATTGTGTTTTTCGTACAATTTCAATTTCAAATAGGCAAATATAATCACTGTATTTTTGTACAAAAAAGAGTAGGTATAAATTGTACCAAAAGAAAGTGAACTAAAAAAAAAAATTTTTTAACATTATTTTTTTTTATCCAAAAAAAGTATAATTATACGGGAGTGAATGCAACAGATGGCGAGAGTAACTTCATCTCTTTTTTTTTCCTGAGAAGTTATCTGGATTGAACTGTCAGAGGTGGCCGTTTTTAACCACGTTCAATTTTAAATTAATATCAGAATTTTTTTAATTTTTTAATACAACAATTAATATGGACATATTTAAACTAATTTCAAAACCTCCTTATTGACTTTAACTTTGCTTTCTTACATACATAAGATACTTACTCCACCAAAAAACCTACCTCTTTGAAAGGTAAACTTAAAAGCCTTCAACTGCTGCTGAATTGCAGCAACAGCTTTGGTTCAACCACAAATCGCTGTCACATTCAATTACAAAATTTTTTGTTCTGTTTTTTTGTTGCATTCATTTAAATTCAAGTTAAGAATTTTAAATCAATAAATTACAAAATGAAAGCCACAAAATATGTCAAACTTTTTTGGTTTTTCAAAGGCAAAAAATATAAATAAATACAGTTCAACTCATAACGTGCAATCAAAGCGACATAACTACATTTACTGTTATTTCGTCCCACATGTGCGTTCATTTCATGCGAGATTACAAAACGAAAATACATAAAACAGAAACGAAAAACGCTTTTTCTACCATACCGATTTCCGTCGCGTGCCAAAAAGATAAGATTTGTGTGGATTTCTATGCAAAAAAAAAAAAAAAACACACCAAAAAAGTGAAGCTGAATCCGAAACCGAAAAAACCAAATTCTGTTTAAATTCAATTTAAAACGATTTTTAATTTGCATATGCGACAAGTGTGAATTTTGTATTGTAAATGTGTGACTCTGTTTTTCGTGACTTGTGTGGACAATGTAGGCGAGCTGAATTGAATTGAATGCGGGCATGTCAACAAATTTATTATTTACGTACATTCTAAGTTCTCATATTTTGGAGGGAAATATGAAATATGAAAATACCTACTATAAATCCTAAGTCGGTTTGCCTGACAGATTTTATAGATTTGTGCCAAGATAAGGAAATGTTAAATCTTTCGTATGTCTGATGAAATTTTTCCAAAAGACAAATAAAACAATACTAATAATTCCTTAGCAACTATTTAATATCTTGCTACAAATAGAAAAAAGTTCATGAGTTCATCCAATCTGTGGAAACTGTGAAACTACTGCAATGAATAATAAAAGAAGCAAAAACAAGTAACAATTCACACACATTCTAAATTCAACGCCACAAAATCAATAATTAAATTATAAAAAAAAACACACACATATTAAAACTCACTAAAGAAATTCCTAAAAAAAAAACCACGATGGCAAAATAATACAAAAAAAACCTTCAACAAAAAGAGCATACAAAATTCCAAATGGAACAAATAAAATAGAAAAAAAATTACACTCATAATGTGAATTTAATAGCGACAATTCGCTACTAGCAAACATATGGCGCTAATGCGGGACGGGGCGCTTCATGCAACGCTGCACAGCTCGTGTCACGTCATCGATTGCGAGCGCGCGGCGCTTTTGATGTATTTGATGATGACGGCAATGAACGCTCCGCATAAAATGCAATTTCAATCAAATGTGCGCCTAAGAAATGCAATTGTGATTGTACAGGGTGTTTTTTGAGAAGTGTGGTTTTCAAGAAAAAATAAAACGCATATAATTTAATGTTATGGCCAAGAATTTAGCTTTATTATCAAGATAAGGATTTGCCATTATGTTTTAAAAACGATTTCGGGCAAGTGGCCGCCGCGGCTGGTTCGGCTCTCCAGCCGAGAGGCCAAATTTTCGACCACTTTTTGCAGCAATTGGGGCCGTATGTCTGTATGTCAGTAATAACGCGCCGAATATTCTCTTCCAAGGCGTCAATCGTCTCGGGCTTATCTGCGTAGACAAGCGATTTCACATAAACCCACAAAAAACAAAAAATTGTCCAGCGGTGTTAAATCGTATGATCTTGGAGGCCACGACACAGGTCCACGAGACCTGTGGCGCTCAACAAAAGTTTCCTTCAATAAATTGATTGTTACGTTGGCTGTATGGCATGTAGCGCCGACTTGTTGGAACCAAAGGTCGTCCACATCAACATCCTCCAATTAAGGCACGAAAAAGTTATTAATCATGGCTCTATCGCGTTCCCCATTGACTGTACATTATGACCAGCTTCATCTTCGAAGAAATATGGACCAATGATTCCCTCTGCCCATAGAGCACACCAAACAGTGACTTTTTGAGGATATAACGGCGCCTCAACAATGGCTTGTGGATTATGATCACTCCAAATGCGACAATTTTGCTTATTAACAACGTACCCATTCAACCAAAAGTGAGCTTCATCGCTGAACAAAATTTTTTTGTGAAAATCGGGATCGGTGGCCATCTCGTCTTGGGCCCATTCACCGAACGTGCGATACGCTTCATGGTCGTTCGGCTTCAATTCTTGCACGAGTTGTATTTTGTAACATCGCAAACCAAGATTCTTCCGCAAAATCTTCCATAAAGTGGATGGGCACAGCTGCAATTATTGCGCGCGATGGCGGATGGACTCATACGGGTCTTCTTCGATACTCTGCTCCACAGCAGCAATAGCGTCTTCGGTGCGCACTGTACGGTGTCTCTGAGGATGCGCATTATCCACTAGAGTAAACGTGGTGCGAAATCGATCCGTTGTTGCTCGAATTACCGACTCTGCTGGGCGATTATGTCGACCGAATATTGGCGTGAACCAAACCATTATTTTGGTAATAAATTTGCACGATTTGCAAAACATTGTTCAGGAGTAAGGCTATTCGTAATGAAATGGCAAACCAAACTGAGCATAAATCAAGTGACAGCTGTCAAAACGACCAACTCCGAAAAAAGTATTGCCAGATTGAAAACCACACTTCTAAAAAAACACCCTTTATTATTTTCTCAGCTACGCTTTTATTCAATAGAAGTGAGCAGAAAATGTTGAATGTTGAAATTTATATGCAAATCGCATGCGAGACTATTTTGAAAGTTAATAAAGCATACTGCTTATACATAAAATGTTAAGTACTTAGTTTTGCTTTTTTCGCGACATTGTTCGATAAAAATAGATTAAAAAACAAACTTTAGCCCACGCTAGGTAATTAAAAATATTAAAAAAAAATGTATTTAAACGAATAAAAAAAAAAAATATATAAAAAAAAGTTGTACGCTTGTGGGGGCAAGAAACATGTTAAGTAAATTAAAGATGAAATTTTACAGTTGCAATTTGGTTAACCCAGCAAAATAAGTTCAGTCGCTTGGGGTCGGAGTTAACCTCGTAACTGCATTTTATTCGAAAATTTTGATATTTAGTTCTTAGTAATGAAGACGAAGAACGAGCTGTGATTATCCTCTGAATGTCAACGCTCCATCTCATACAGGACCGTCCTTTTTACCTCTCGGGGTCTACATTTTATTTACAATTAATTTTGTCCATCTGTTAAGCTGAATGTTCGATGGACTAAAATAATGAAAACCCAGAGAGCGCACCCTTTAATTAAATTATATGTAGCTATCAGAAGCGGTGATCAGATTCTAAAAACTTTTAAAATATAGTTTTGATATGCCTTTAACATGACACTCAAAAAAAAAACCAATATATAGTACATATAAAAATGTATTGTAAATTTCAATATTTTTTGGCCTAAATACCCCTAAAAAACTGAGGGGACCATGTGTGCAGGAAATCATAATGTTAACGTGTAATATCATGAGTAATAAGTGATTTCTTACAATATTAAGCTAAAATTTAAGAATTTATTAAAAGTTAAAGTCAGCAAAATGTGGAAAATTTGCAGTTCTATTAAAATTTTATTTTTTCCATATGTTCCATTTACAAAATTCACATCAGCTGTATATTTCTGAAAAATATATGAGAACCTGTAAGGTCATAATTTCTTCTGTTTTAACGAAAAGTATAGTTCAAGGTGTAAAATTGTTGACTTTAAGTTGGAAAAATTCGATCTGTCAAATTGTTGCTCGCAAAACATCTGAGATCTTCTTTCAAGACTTACAAGGTTTGTGGTTTTCTGTGGTATGGTAAACGCAAGATTTCTAAAAGCCTCAAGTACCGACAGCTTTGGCAATGTGGTCGGCAAGTTCAAATCGCCCAAACGGGTGGTCACATGGCCCGGAAATTGGTGTTTCAAAATCTCCATCGTTACCCGACGTGCATTTCGCTCCATCTCTTGTTGTCAACTAATTCTCTATCTACAACAATAATCTCTACAACATAAATGTCAAAGTATAATGAAATTTGGAAAAATTATAACATTACTTTTGCCCCACCTTGTATGTATATAAACTGTAACATTGTACTGAAAAGTAATAATTTTGAAATAAGATCAACAACCAGTACTATTCAATTTTTATAAACCTCATAACTTTAGAGGTTTCACTAACGATTATGTAACCGTGTGTAAATCAGCGATGACATTGTTGGTGCAATTGTACTTTTTTGGTACAGTTTTCAATACATTTTTAGTTTTTGTGGTGAGCTTATGTATTGAGTATGCCCTTGTGTACAACCACCACCTGACCAATGTAATGACGAATGCAGTTTTTTTTTTTTGCCAAGCCCGAAAATCGAAGATTAGATTATATTAGTAACATCTATCATAATCATATAATCTTCATCTCCAGCAAAAACTATGATCAAAACTTTGGCCCTTTTTGTGGAAGTCAAGAAAATTTTTTAGAAACCGAATGGCTGAAAAATCGAAGCCAGTCAGAATCATATATTCTGTCAGATGCTAGTATGCTGAAATAATACTTTATACTAGGTTGGAAAGTGGTGGGAAATGCTGCATATAGACTTTGGATCCATAATGGTACCACAACTCTCTGAAGTTAAAAAGGACTAGAGACCAAGTTTTTCGATGTGACAAAATAGTCAAAAAACATTGTGCATAAACTGCGCCCTTCAGTAAACTCTCTTTTTGTACGAGAATATTGAAGCCAAAAAGTTTTTCTATAAGTTTTTCCTTTTATCAAATGTGGAAAAAGTCACTTATTGAATGCTGAATATTGAAAACCGAGTGATGGCGAAATGCCATAACGCATGCAACCTGCTTTGCAAGCTCTTCAACCAGCTCTTTAACCATTATATCAGAATTCGCTGGAAGCCAGCGGCCAGAGAGAGTTAAGGTTTTGGAGAGATAGCTAATACTTTAGAGATCGTTTTAGCATTTGCTTAACGATTTAAACGTTATATTTTGGCTAACCTGGGTCAAAACAGCTTGATCTAACATAAAACAAATAACAAATCGCAGTTGAATTAAATTTCCAATGTAACCAAAATGCGCATGTAATGAAACAATAGAGAGAGAGAAGATAATGGGCACACGGTCTCGGTGATAACGTGTTCATGATTTTTATAATTATCAGTCCTAAATCCTAAATACTTATGAACTTATTTTTGCTGTGGCGTAGTGGTAGTGCGTTGGACTGCTACGCAGAGTGTCCGGGGTTCGAATCCCGGCACAGACAAAATAAAAAGTAAAAAGTAGAAAAAATAATTTTTCTACACGGCACCACCTCTTGGCAAGCAATGGCAAACCTACAAGAGTAAAAATTGCCTATGAAAAGCTTTTCACTTCGCCGTTCGGATTCGGCATGATATTTCTTTATTTACTTCAGGAAATACCATTACTATTCTTACAGTTTATCAATGATGGGGAGAAGGTATAAATCAATAAGTAGGTCCCATTCCATTCATGTACAAATATAACACGCACAACATGAGTGGATGCGAAAAGCGAAAAGCTCGGCCTAGGCCCTCCATGGGCTGTTGCGCCATTAAAAGTAAGCAAGTTAATGCCCAATTCAATGTTTTGTAGAAATATTCACTGGGTTGAATTTATATTACAGAAAACCTAATGCCTTTTCTTGTGTGATATTTTCAGCTTCCTCCCTTCTCTCTCTCTCTCTCTCTCTCTCTCTTAGTTTGCATTGTAATTATAATCATAAAACGTATGCACGGCATCGCCACCTGTCGTCATCATCACTGCAGCCATCGATGCCATGTCAATAATGATTGTGCGAGTGTGAGTGTGAGTGTAGCGGTATGTTGGTTGCAACTAGATACATATATCGATTTTAATTATGTGCATATGCATAATGGCAACACTGGTTTTACACTAGCAGTGGATATAAGTACGAAATGTGGATATAAACTACACCAACGCAAACAAAACGAGACACTGTGCGACAAGCAACAACAGAGAAGTTTTAATTCGCCAACACACGTCTCTTCCATGTGACATGGATTTATCATTTACGCAAACTTATTGGTTGTTGGCTGACGGTGTGTGGTTGTTTTGTTGTCGTTTATATTGGCGCTTGCATATTGGCCCTAAATGCATAAATACATTTTATATTTATTATTATAATGCAGAAAATATTTACATTTACACATGAAAGATTCGATTTTATTAAGCAAATTTGTTGGTGCTTCGAATACTTTTTTAATTGACGTTTAAAGAATGAATGGAAAACAAAAACTATTTCAAACGAAATACTTTTCACTTCCTGGTGAAACTTGGTAAAATTTGCAATCTAAAGCATTTTGTGTTTAAATGCTAAAGAAATGCACCAATTTAACGCTTATATTATTTTCAACCAACATGAATAAAAATAATCACTCAGTTTCCGCATTTATTTTTTTTTTTTATTTTCTGCATGCATTTTCTGAATTTGCTTTTATTTTATTTTATTTTTTTTATTATTATTATTTTTACTTTTTCCCCACACAAATTTAATGTGCTTCATAAATGGAAAAATATCCTTTATAATTCCATTTGACTGATTGTGTTTTCCTTGGCATGAATTTGTAGCTGATTTTGTTTAATTTTTCCTCCCCGCTCTTATTTTTTCCTTCATTTCTCTTGTTTCTTTTTTTTGCTGTTGTTACTCTTGTTACTCTTTATATTGTCGTTGCTGTTGTTGTTGTTTCTTTTTAATGAAACCGGAAATGTTATAATAAACATAGTCGATTTTTGCATGACCAAGTATGGAGTGTGGCATTGCCAGATTTAACAAAACAAATAAGCAAAACAAAAAAATTATGAATGGTTACACAATAATAGAAAATTAACAAAAATGAAGAGAAATAAACCGAAGAAAGAAAAAACTACAAAATGTTTTGTTTACATTTTAATGACATTTTGCATTTTGTTCAAGGATTTTCTTCCATTATTGATGAATGATACTTTTCTTTTTTAAATTTCTCTAAAGAATTTTAAATATAAAATATATGAAATTTTTGTTGAGATATTCTTTGGATGATATTAGATATTTAAATTTTAAATACATTTAGTTTAAGTATTGTGCTGAATTTATTTTGAAATTGTCTCATTTTCATCTGTTATTGCTTCATTGCTTCAATTTCCCATTAAATATTCATACTATTATTTCATCAAAATTCATTTATCGTATTTATGCTGTGCACTTTCACAGAATATACATAAAAATAACAATATCAATTTCATAGAATATTTTCCCAAGACAATCTCAGCCAATTAAAAGACAATCAAAATTGATAAAAGCAGCACATAATAAAGAAAAGAAAATATTTTATGCCTAATTTTTTTCTTACAATACAACAAATACGAGTCGTTATTGATATACATATTCAGTTATTTTTCGAAATGGTCATATTCTAAGTATTTCATAAATTACACTCCATAAATAATGCATAAATTATTATCAAACAAATTATTATGCTATTTCCAAGATGTACTCTCACTACAGTCGGTAAGAAATTTTATTGAAATGACAATTTCTTAAAAAAAAAGAAACAAAAAAACTACTTAATAATTTATTGCACTAAGGTTCGAACACAATGACTGCGACAGCGTCATTGCATCATGACAACAAGATGGAGTCCACAGCAAATGTTGTCATGTAGTCTGCAATTGGAACACAATGAACGCGGCAACTATAAACTGATTTTAATTCTAATCTCCACAATATCCAAAGATTATTTATTTTATACCGATCAAAATCACTAATTTTTAACAAAACACTTCATTAGTTTATTTATTAAAAAAATAAAATTCAATAAACAAGCAAACTGCTTCATTTCACGGTTGATAATTTCATTCTGTCGCATTCAAAAATATAAATAGACCGAAGCCAACGACAGCGGCAATTTGCACATTGGCGCAATCACATGCTGCTTAAGTGATGACAGATGACGCAAAGTCGCTGCCG
This sequence comes from Palloptera scutellata, assembly GCA_958295655.1. NCBI lineage: Eukaryota > Metazoa > Arthropoda > Insecta > Diptera > Pallopteridae > Palloptera > Palloptera scutellata. Next base: position 47,029,121 of record OY282449.1, on the reverse strand, counting down.
TGTACATTGTGTTTGTCCCTTTAATTTTGGAGAGAGCACATCAAGTTACTCTCAGTAGTTGAATAAATTTCCAGGTGTTTCTCTCACCTCTTATCAACTGCTAACTGAAACTATTTTACCACTTTGGATTTCTCCTTGAATTAATCTTGGCATATTTTTCCAACGATTTCAAAATTTCCTACAGACCTTACACCCATGAAAAGCACAACAATGAGGCAATCACTTTGATGATGCTTTACAACGAAAACAATGAAACTATTCTACGATATCAATTGATTATAAATTAACAAAGTGCCGTAATTGATTTACAATGAATGTGACTGATATACTTATGTAATTTGCGTCGAATCTGCTATGGAGCAGTTAGGCCTGGGGGGGAGGTGACGGGGGAAGGGCATGGCTATTGAGGAATCACCCAGGCCTTGATTTTGTCAGGAGCCCGTGACCCGTGCTTTAGTCTTTCGAAAGAAATTTTTTACTTCAGTTGAAATTTGCTATTTTTCCAATATCGTTTTTAACAAACGTTTGGTTAGCTGTAGTCTTTGAAAAATATGTACATGAGAACCTGTGAGGCTATAATTTCTACGTGAAGATATACATTTATCTAGAAAATTTCTCACTTTAAATGTAAATTTGTTCAATTTACTTGTCTTTTTTTATTTCCTAAGTGCTAAAACTAAGTGCTTTCCAAAAAATTCATGTCTGTTTAGCCAGACATGAAAAGTTCGGCCTACGCTCTCGTAGGGCTGTAGTGATTTGTTTAAATGTAATTTGAAAGCCAGAATATGTAAAAATATAAAACAGTTATTATTTTTGGCAAAAACTTATTGTTTTAGTTTTGAAGAGTTTTCAAAATTTTGTCCGAATATCGAACAATTGTTGAAAATGGATAATAAATTGTAAAGCCTGAAACTAAGCTTCAAGTGCACAGACAAAAATTAAGTCTCTTTGAGCTCAGCAAACTCTTTAACTGCAGTTTCTCTCTACGGCCCTGCACATATGTATGGTTCATCATTGATCATTGTACAGCAGTTCATCCCATCCCCAATACATTGAAAGAGGCAATGTTTTTGCGCTTCTCTGACATAGATAAAAAAAAACACAAAGAGCAAAAATTATGAAATAGAAACTCAGAGCAAGGGAGAGTAAATTTCAGCCTGAGCTTTTGGGCCTCTATTGCATTATAGGGCAATATAACGGTTATTGAGCATCTCCTATTCAATACATTGAAAGAAAGAAGATCGTTATTCTCTTTGCACAACACTGCTCTGTTGGCTGTTGGCAATTAATTTGTTACATTTAATGTCAATTAAAAACATACTCTAATGGCAATAGAAAGAAGACGTCAATGCTGCACATGTAAGCATGCAGTTGAGCAAAATTTTCTTTTATTATTACATACATTTTTGTTTGAAGATTCTTTATATTTGTTGTTGGCTGCAATTTGACTTTGATTTTACTCTACATACCAGTATGTATGTATGTATGTTTTTATGTACTATATGTATATTGTATATATGTAACCTTAAAAAAAAATGCTGTAAAAATATCCAAGTAAAAATTCAGCACAAATATTATTGAAAAAATAAATAAATAAAGAAAATTATATTTCATATGTTTGTAACTGAAAACTGAAAAGTTTATTTTCATTTTACAATGTCAACAAGAGATAAAAGAGGAAACAAAAAGAAATGCATTAACGAAAATACATATATAGATTTACAACAACAACAATATGAATCGACAACTTTTCAAAGCTCAACTATGCCAAATTGCACAATCGTGCTGATATATGAAAAATATACGATACATTACTATGATATACAGAAAAATGTATAAACAAAAATTATGAAAACAAAAGCAAAGCAACAACAATAAATGCGCGTATATTTGTTTATATTTTATATTTGTTTTCTTTGTGTTTTGGAGCTCAAGGGGGAAAAAGCCAACAGGTAGTGAAGCTTCTCTAATACTGAATGATATTACCAATTAACATACAAACAAAAAATTATTTGATTAGCCAAATAGGTAAATAAACAAATATGAAAAGTAATTAAAATTTTACATTTTCAAATTCCCAAATAAATACAACAATAAAAATAAACTAAATACCGTTTCATTCTCTCGCACCCTCTCTTACTGTCGTGCACGTTCACAAAATAAATACCCTCGAAAAAATGTACTCAACGTATTAACTCTTCATGATGCAATCTAATTTGTTATTTACATATTTTAATCGATTTTTCAGAATTTCCTCATAACATTTAGCATAGTTTTTCTTCCACTTTAATTTAAAATCTTTCATCACACATCATGTATCATTAACAATTAAAATACCGAAACACATGCAAAATTCATCATCTTTTCTTCCCTTCTCTCTTTGCAAATCTATTGTTGTTGTTCTTGTATGTGTGTATGGTGTGGTGTGATTTCCGCATATACTTATGACTTTCTTTGAGTTTCTGAGCGCGCACATTGTTGTTGGTCGAAGTCGTCGAAGTCATAAATCAAAATTACCCGCTAACTTGCTCAAGTAGTGAAATGTCGAGACGGGACGAAACTTTGAAACATGTGTGCTAAAATGTTAGCTCGTTTAAAATTGCTCAAAGAGAATATGTAAATTTCCACTGCAAATAATAATTGGAAACTTTATTGAATTTCATCTCAAAGTTTATTTTCCCTATGAATTTGATTTTCAATTCAACGCTCAAAGGATTTAAAGTTAATTTTCAATAAAGGTATTTATTGTGTAGAACAACCGAAAGTGATTAAAGCTCTTAATTCGGAAATTTTATAATAGGTTTGGTTTTTTTTTTTTAGGAAATTTGCAATAATTACCTGAAGTATTTAAGAAGAAAAATAATGATGTGTTAAAGCAAAGTCTCTCTAGCTGTTACAAGAATTATGTTATAGTGTGAGCATATGAGAACGAATTTCATCAGAATTTAGCATTTCGTTGGAATGCGTCTGATATTTGAATTTCACCATGCGAAAACTGTAAATGAAATTTGGAATTTCGTTGAAATGCGGGTTATAAAATATAGGAAAAAGTCAGATCTATAAAATTTTTTGACATTGTGCACCAACTTGATTTTTTTTTTGGTTATAAAGAAAGAGAAAAATAATATTAAGTGGTAAATAAAATAATGGAATCAAAATAATAAAAACATTTTACATCATAAATTTTTGCAATTCAAATCCAATTGTTGAGCAACATTGTTTTTATCCTAAAATACACACAACAATGTCAACCAGCTGTAAATGAAGTTCTGTTTTTGATGAAATCAAATTTTCGCAGTGTGTCCACCAAAATCACAAATTTCCGGTTCATCCACTCTCTTCTTGTTTTTTAATGTGACGTGTTCTGCTCTCTCACTTAAAGCGAGTTTACTTCTAGTTCACTACAACGTTTTTTTTTTGTTTTTTGTGAGAGAGTTACACTTGGTTCGTGAATCCACATTAAGAAGAGAAAGAAGTGAAATAATTGAGCAAGAGACAAATATTATTATCTTTTCAATTATTTTCCTATTTTTTATTTTTTTTCTATATTTGAGATGGGCAGAACGTAAAGATTTTCTTTCTTCTTAATAGCTGAGATGTGAAAATAGCATAAAGCGACTCTCTCTTAATGGATTCTCAATCGTGTGAAGAGTACATTTGTATGTGTATATTCTAACAAAGTCCATAATGAAAAAGTATAGTATATGCCTGAGAACTATCTGGTATACTTATGTCATAGCGTAATAAAGCCTTAAGCTTTTATTACCGAAATCGTAACGCAGCGAAGAGTTCTATCTTCAATAGATTATTTATATGATGCTACATTACTTTCGATAGAGTCTCGTATAGGGTCTTTAAGAGATTTTGAATTTCAAGTGAGTGCATTAACTTTGATATTGTTTCTTTTTATCTCTCTCCTTTTGCATTCCAAATGCACAGTCAGAATATTTTGAAATTGGTTGTTCTTTTTTGGTTTGAATCGCCCCCACTTGTTCATTTACATCTGCCCGTAATTAATCTGGCAAATCGTGAAAAAAGTTTCACGTAAACCTTCTAACTTGTCAAAAAATATAGTTTAAATTGGTGGAATGTGGATTAGTTCACGTGAAAATGTATTGAAAATTGGTCTAAAATTTTTCGTTTTCTTTTTTCATCTTTTTATATGTTCATGGCAGCTATCCAAACGATTCAAAATCATTTTGTAATAAAAACAAACCCCATGTAATCTACTCAGCTGCTAAAATGATTTGATTTGTTGACAATAAATCATTCCAAAGTTTTAAGCATCATTGTGATAATATTTTGTGATCAACTTGTGATAAACTGCTGAACCGAAATATTTCTCAAGTCTATCAAAGTCTCTAAAACTTTTATAGCCGACCTCACTTACCATAAGTACATATGTATATTATTATCTTTTCAATTATTTTCCTAGTAAATGTACATGCAGTCCTTAACACAGATAGTCTTTTTAATCCAAGTAATATATCTACATAAAAATATTTCTTCTTAAAAAATAAAATATTTCTTTTTAGTCCAAGTAATATATCGTAATACTACTGTGGGCAAAATTTAGTAAGACTTTGTTCATAATTTCAAATTTTTTTATTCATTCTTCCAAATCTATTTCGTCCCCTTCAAAGTAATCCCCCCCGGCCCCAATACACTTGTACCAACGTTTTTTCCAATTCTCGAAACAGTATTTAAAGTCAATTTCCGGAATAGCCTTCAATGCGCTTAGCGATTCATGTTTAATGTCTTCAATTGACTCAAAACGGTGTCCACGGAGCGGTTTTTTGAGTTTAGAAAATAGCCAAAAGTCACACGGTGCCTGACATTTTGTCAGGCGAATAGGGTGGTAGGTAGGTGCGGAACGATATCAGTCGAATTTTTGGCAAAATGGTCTCGTAAAACCAATGCAGTGATTTTGGAACCAATGGTGCATTCACTCTTCTTAGGCCCAAATGATGTTTTAAAATGGTTTTCACTGATCCTTCCGATATTCCAACGATGCCAGTAAGGTCTCTGACTGTTAATCGATAATCGTCGATTCTCGAGCACCAATTCCTTGATTTTATTGACGTGTTGATCATCAGTTGATGTTGATGTTGATGGCCGTCCTGGACGTGGTTCGTCGTCAACGCGTTCTCGACCATCTTTGAACAATTTGTACCAATCAAAAACACTTGCTCGCGATATACAATTATCACCGAAGGCCTTTTGCAACATTCTGAACGTTGCGGCACCAGAAATTTGATTCCGCACACAAAATTTAATGGAACTTCTTTGTTGAAAAATTTCACTCATTGTGAAAATCGCCGAATGCACTTTTTGTACTTCAGAAAGACAAGCGTATACTAAACACTAATGATTATTTTGATGTGACATTTGGCACAGATATCACAGATGTCACCGACAGTCATACCAACCTTAAAAAAATATATATAATATTTTGATGAATGGGTTTCCGCGCGAAATTTAAATTAAAAAGTCTTACTACTTTTTGCCCACAGTCTACCTATCTACCTATACATAAAAATATTTCTTCATAATTTACAATGTTAATATCTTAAATCTTAATCTTAAACTAAATTTATTTATTTTTATTTACAGGTAATTATTACAATATAACCTTGGCAATATTTCATCATAAAAACCAAGCAAACTACACAAATCCACTGACAAAGTTGTTTACTGGCAAACAATTGGAGATAAAACTATAGATAAACTCAAAAATAGAATAAACTGAATGCGAGAAACGAATAAAATTGAAAAAACTCGGCAACTAAAGACGAGTGAGAGATCAGCAGCAGCAGCGGTTAGCAGAAAGTGAGTAATTGTAAAATTATCATTATTGAGGCATAACTTCATAGACTACGAGCATCTACGAGTATTTACATTAGCAGATATTTACATTTGTTGTTTTCTTCGGTTTTCTTCGGTTGTATCGAAAAGATAAGTCGCCTTGCTGTCTGTGCTGCTTCTCTCTGGCCTTTTAGCGGTTTATTTTAGAAAATTCTCGTCTGTGTTCGCTTCTGCAATGCTTTGAGATAAATTTATATTTAGCACGAAAAAGCGAATTTTCTGCGATAAATATAGAATAAGACTGTTTTTCATTTACCTTTTCAAGCGATTAATTTATACATATTTATTTACAAATGTCTATGCAAATTTTAATTGAAAAAAATCTTGAGCATCAATTAAATATAATTTTTTTTTTTTTTTTCTTATTGTGATCGATCAAGTAATGCTGAGGCACTAGTTCTGTATCTGATAAAAGCTGATCCGCGAGCCATTTTAAATAAAATTTTTTGAGTTTTGAATTTACTTCCTTTTTCATTTTATCAGCGACTACGAACTTGAAATTTCTTTCCAGTTCAGTCGTTTTTTTCTCTCTACAAATAAGTACTTAACCTTCTTTACAGTCAGTCGTTTTTCTTCTTTGCACCTACACATATTTCTTCTTTACGCTATTTTTTTTTTTTTTTGCATGTTTCCTATTTTAATCGGTTTCGGTTTCACTTTCGCCCATGTTTTTTTCACTCAAAGTCAAGGTCATTACTTTGTGCGTGTGTCCCGATGTGAGTGGATGTGTGGGAATGTGCGTCTGTGTACGTGTTTATAAAGTTAAAATTTATATATGCTGAATTATTCTAAAATATCATCAACATTCGACATCAACGCAGCCACACACACACACATGCAACATACTTGCGTGAAATATTTTCTTGTGTGCATTTTTCCTTTTCTTTTTTTTCTTTAGATGTTTATTATAGATTCTATTTTTTTTTTTTCAAACACGTGTTCATGAATATTAATAGGAATGTTCTAAGCAGCTTACAAGATGCTCATTGCATTATATTCTCTACTTTAATCCCTACTGAGCTTTAGTGGTCGCTGTGGCGTAGAGGTAATGCGTTGGACTGCTACACAGAGTGTCCGGAGTTCAAATCTCGGCACAGGAAAAAAAAAAAAAAAAAAAAAAAAAAAAAAAAAAAAAATTAGTAAACGGCACCACCTCTTGGCTAGCAATTGGCTAACCTACAAGAGTAAAAATTGCCTATGAAAAGCTTTTCACTTCGCCGTTCGGATCCTGCATGATATTTCTTTATTTACTTTAGGAAATATCATTACTATTCTTACAGTTTATCAATGATGACGAGAAGGTATAAATCAATAAGTAGGTCCCATTCCATTCATGTACAAATATAACACGCACAACATGAGTGGATGCGAAAAGCGAAAAGCTCGGCCTAGGCCCTCCATGGGCTGTTGTGCCATTAAAAGTAAAGTAAGAGCTTTAGTGGTCACTGTGGCGTAGGGGTAATGCATTGGACTGCTACGCAGAGTGTCCGGGGTTCGAATCTCGGCACAGGCAAAATCAAAAAATAGAAAAAATAATTTTTCTACACGGCACCACCTCTTGGCAGGCAATAGCTAATCTAATTGCCTATGAAAAGCTTTTTCACTTCGCCGTTCGGAATCGGCACCAAACCATTCATGTACAAATATGACACGCACCACATGAGCGGATACGAAACGCTCGGCCTAGGCCCTCCATGGGCTGTTGTGCCATTAAAAGTAAGTAAAAGAGCTTTTTAAATATGACTATAACTGCTGGAAGTACTTTTTTCAGAGTCAGATAGATTTTGTTTTAGCTCCCTGTGCTTGAATAAAACCTGTCATTGAAATTGAACAAATACTGTCTGTCGTCTTCATTTACTAATGTTTTATATGTTTTAAAAACTGCCTTTTTTGCTGTATTGGGAACGCTGACATTCTCGTAATACTCATGGTCTACAAATGATCGAAAGCGACAAAAAGTGAAAGATTTTTGTACATTTATTTTGTATGACGCTATGTGAGAAATTACAAGTTCCCAACTAATTTTTTCTAAAATTGCCAACAATCTTCATGAAGAAGTTTGCGAAGAAATGCTCCTGCTGCTAAAGAAATTTTTGATATAAACCCAAAAAAATGGTGCTTACAATAATCTGACAATCATGGCGTGATATGTATTATTTATTTAATTTTTTTTTTTTATTGATATATTCAACACACAGGGTGTGCCCCTATGAATGCAGAGCATTCTGTTGAATGCAAAGAAGATTGATAGGTGGGAGGCAGAAGGAGGGTGAATGAGAGAGCGAATGCAATCGCAGAGGACTATAGTATTTAGTTACCACATAATTGGAAGGCTTTACATCCTCTTCCCTAGAATTGGTATTGCGAAAAATCCCAGTATTGAGCCAGGGACTATTTTCTATCGAAGTATCACATTTTTAATACTGTGCTCACAAAGTCAATTTACCCGATAGAATGGAAGAAAGCTAAAATAATACCAGTACCAAAATCTCATAATGAGTACCGCCCAATAGCTATACTCCCATTTATATCCAAAGCGTTAGAATCGTTACTTAGTCAACAAATTAACACACATTTGAGTAAAAATAGTTATATAACTGAAAGGCAATCAGGCTTTAGGGAAAAACATAGTTGTATTACTGCTCTAGTTGATGTAATTGAAGACTTACGTTCTAGCATAGATGACAATGAAGTTGGGTTCTTAGTTCTGTTGGACCACTCCAAGGCTTTCGATACAGTCGACCATAATATTTTGGAGACAAAACTAATTAAATTATTTAACTTCTCGCCATCTGCGACGAATCTTATTGCGTCATATCTTTCCGATAGGTCACAAGCTGTCTTCGCCAATAACTGTTCATCAGTCTTTATACCCATTATAAGAGGTGTTCCTCAAGGTTCTGTCTTGGGTCCCCTTTTTTTTCTATGTACATAAATGACCTACCTAGTGTTTTGAAAACCTGTAAGATCCATATGTACGCAGATGACGTCCAGTTGTACGTCAACTGTAAGCGTGAGAACCTCTATGACTGCATCAACAATCTGAATAGTGTTCTTGAAAACATTGGTAATTGGGCAATAAAAAACGGCTTAAGCCTTAATCCAGCAAAGTCAAAATGCTTGGTAATTGCGAAGAAAATCATTGACATTTCCACTGCCCCTAACCTTTCATTAAACGGAAACAATATTGAATACGTAGACTCTGCAAAAAATCTAGGGGTAACCTTCAACAGAACTCTAACTTGGAATAACCACAAAAGTAACACGGTTCGTGTTCTTTGGACGACGCAGTACTTTACTCCTCTTCATATACGAATGCTACTTGCTAAAGCATATCTCATACCAACAATGCTATATGGCTGCGAAATATTTGCAAATTGTGATAGTCTAAGTAAAAATAAATTAAATATTGTTTTCAATAAAATTGTTCGTTATGTTATGTGTTTGGACTAAAGAGAAGAGATCATGTTTCCCAGTATGCTAAAAGAAGCCATGGCTTAACCTTTGATAACTTACTGAACTATCGAACGCTTTTATTGTTGCATAAAATTATATGTAATGCAGAACCCAGTTATTTGTTTTCGAGATTAAACTTTTCTATATCCAATCGAACTAATATGATTAACTGTTTACGCGTTTTTTGTTTAACGTCTGAAAGGCAGTTTTTTGTACACTCTGTTCGTCTTTGGAATGCACTTCCTAATAGTTTAAGATCTGGTAATAATGCTGTGCAATTCAAAAATATACTAGTTTTATTCCTTTCTTCGCTGTAATAGGAAATAATGAAATATATCATGTTATTCAAATTTTTTACGAATAGATGAATAGATGTTTAATGTTTAATTTTAAAGTAAAGTTTAAATTTGTATGTCATGCAATATATATTATAAGTCGTATTTAATCTTGTTTACGCTACATGCTGCCGGTACTGCTAATAAGGTTCTAAACTTTGTTGTGCCGGTTTTCGAAAAAAATAAATAAATAAAATAAAAAAATATAGTTAGTGAGATATGAATTCCTCTTCTCTTTTATCTTTAGAGTTATGGGCATGTATGCCTATGAGGCAGTGGCCATTTATTGCTGCCACCACTTTATGTGTGTACATTACGCCGGGCATCTCCTATTTTGAAAGTTTGCCCCAAGTGTGTTAAAGGGCAAAAAAAAAAAATGATTGAAAAATCGCTAAATCAGTCTTTTGCTCATAATTTGTCATTTGATATCCGATTCTCAAGTTTAATATATTGTTGGACTGCTCTCTCTCACAGTGTTTATTTGTTTATTTTCAATTAATTTTGGCCAACATATCTCCGGCTAGTAATTTCAATTTTTGTTTTAACAAAAAAGAGGGGTAATCGAATTTTTATTTGAATGTTAGTAATGCTCTCAAAAAAACATTAAACCCTTGCGAAGAAAGTTTGTTTTTCATTCGTATACAAAAAAGGTACAGCAAAATTATACAGAGATTTTACTGAAACTTGTATACGCTCTAACTTTTATTATATTGTAAAAGCTACAGATTCGTCAGATTTTTCGTTATCATGTATATCATATATGCTCTAGAACACGAACAAGAAAGATGTACGTTGAATTTATGGTCTACTTCTGCACTAAGTAAAACCGACTATCGAAAGCCTCCTCGGAGGGATTTGATGACAGGTTATGGATAAAGCTGAAAATAATTACAGCAAACACTGATAATTTACTAGATTTCAACCAGATCGCTGCTTCGTGGCTGCTTTAGCTATGACTTCAGCCTAAAAACCGGTGCAGTGAGCAGGCAAACAATGAGTTAAGCATAATCCTAATGGCTCAGAGTATACTCTGCCCGAAATCCTTCCAACCAGTTTGGATCCTACAATATAAAAATACAAAGCAATCATAACGATTCTTACAAACAGTTTCTGTATTTCCTTTTCGTTCACCTTCTTTGCATACAACGATGTAAATGAGAGTAACGAGAACGAAATACATGAAGCAGCAGTTAATCGCATTCTCTCTGGAAGGAATGGAAGCGATGAAGTGGATAATTCCGTTAATCTTTTATTATTGCAATGGAAATTTTAAAATATTAAAGTAATACGTATTCCTTTAGTTTTTAATCACAAATTAAAGATGCGTAAATTATTCATTCTAAGACACTTTAATGCCCTACACCAAATCAATGCACAAATATTGAACTGAATTTCATAGAAAATTCCATTGAATTTCACAGCAATTTTGACATGTTTCGTTCTTTTATTCATACTTTTAAATATTTAATAGTTTTTATTCATACGTATTTACACGTTACCAAAAAGACAACATAAAACCAGTCACCATTGTACTCTCACCTACTTTTAGTCTCACTCTCTCATTTGTTTTCTACTATTTACTCATACATACATACAGTCCTTCTGTTCGCTCTCTCTTTAAATCGCTCTTTCTTTCTTTCCATTCAATTGCAGGATATTGTTTTTCAAATTGCCTCATAATTTTTCCATACAAAATTCACGCTTAAATTTACAATCAATTTCGATTTTCCCGCCTTGAGTTTTGTTTTTACCGCTTGCTATTCCCGCTTTCCATGTTTCCCGTTCCTTAGTTTTCATTGATAATTTTTTTTAAATTACCTTTAAATTTGTTCTTCCTCTCTTTGAATCGTTCGATGAAAGATATTTGTATGACAATAACAGTGTCGTTGTTATTTATTTATATTTTATGTTGAATTTTTTAATCAATAACATGGAAAATTCTCAGTGTGCAACTCAGATTCCATCTCAATGGTGTTTTTCTTTGGAATTTTGTGATATGATCTCTCTATTATTTAAATAACATTTTTATTTATAGTTGAAAACAATTAATAAATTATATCATTTGAAATAACACATAAAATTGGTAGGCAGTACTCCAAAGTGTATATTTCATTGAGAGCTTTTCTATGGGAAAAATAAAAAAGGTCACAGGTTTAAAAATGCATACCACGAAAAATATTATTAAATGGTTTGAAGCGGAAGTGACATTCCAGTTATAAATATTTAGCAAATTCTGAGAAATTTTCTTGCGCAAAGCTAAATCGATTCCTAAAATTTTAAGTAACTAAGTATGCGATTGTAGTACACCTTTATATAAATTGGGTTAGTGGGAGGAAATTTCTAAAGTAAACCTACAATAAGGTGGGCGGAGATGTACTATATGGGCGAAAAAAATATTAGTACTGATGATTTTCAGCTCACGAGGAGTTTTTACTATTGAAAAACGATTCATGGCACTAAACTCTGAATGCCATAATGTATCAGAGGAGAACATCTTTTACGTATATATAAAGAGCAAATGCTACCATGCTTTTGAGATTTGAGGTAAAAATCACAAAGAGAGCTGCCATGTGATTGTTTTACCTCTTTATTTAAGTATACATCATGCCAATATTTTTCTACCTCTGCTCTCTGAGATTTCAGTGGAATTAACAGAATGAGGTGAGAAAATGAGGAAGTCAGGCGAAGAATACAGCAAGAGATAGAACATATAATTAGAGGAGTAATGGGCAAAGAGCGTAGAGATCTTCTCTCCTTCAATGTATTGCTCATGTCATGCTAAAAGAAGAAGAAAAGAAGAAACTGCTCAACAACAATTTGGAGCATCCGTGGCTTGGGGCTAGTAGGTGACACTGTGGTGAATTTAAACCATTTATAGGACTTTCTGAAATTATTATTATTAATATGAAGAGTTTTATTTATTTTTTAGCAGTGGTATTTAGTACCTTCAAAAGACTTTCAGAAAATACTCTTCTTTATATAAAGAGTCTTATTTTTTTAGTAGTGGTATTTAATACATTAATCAATAGAAAATAATAATTTTTATAATATTTTGTATCAATTTAAAAAAAAAATTTGATTAACCTTTTTTTTAAATCACTATTGGTTTTCACGGATCTGAAATAAAAGGTCTTGTTCCCTGTATTTTTGATATTTATGGTAAATTTGACATATTTACAAAAACAATGCACATGCGATTCTCAAATACTACAAACATCATCGTAACTTTTCTATATGTAGTATTTGTGTATTTGCCAATCAATTGACATGAAAATGTAATGCTGCCACTTAATTTTATTTCTGACAGATTTAAAAAAAAGTGTACAGATAACTTTTATACATCTGAGTTCTTCTTTAAAATCGATTAATCTTGACTTATCTTTTCACAACATTATTAATCTTTACTTGGGTAACAACAACAACAACTTTATGTCCGCGGCGGCTACTATTTTGAATGTGATATTGAACTGGAATTATTTACAATAATGCGTAGTAAAGAGAAAGTTTGCCAGATTGATTCAAGTGAACAGTGTTGTCACATATTTCCTAAAGTGACACTAACTTAAATTTGTCGGTTGTTTTGTTAGAGACAAAGAGAAAGTTTTTTCCTATGAAATCTTACCATAAAAAGATTTATAGGGTACCCAAACAAGTCCTTTGTCTTTTTTCACTTTTTCTCTTTTTTTGGTTACTCACGGGAGAGGTATGGAATGGAATTTTTCCAAGTTCCAAACAATGCACACCCAGTTATTGAAAGCTTTATAGGCGATGTAAGAAATTATAATCGATTTGAGACAGAAAGGAGATCTTGCCATTAATGCTGGAGTGTCGCAGTATTCGGTCCTCTCCCCTACTCTTTTGCTTGTCTTCATTAAGGACCTTCTGTCATTGACGAAGAATCACATTTACTCGTTTGCAGACGACAACCCAATTTCTCATTCATATGCCTGCTTAAAACGCCCTAATTCTTTGGAAATTGAGAGGAACAAGTATTTTATGAATGACTCACTCAATAAAGCTCTCCAGTCAATGGGGTCTCACGAATAGAGCTGAGTTCAATGCGCGTAAGACCCAATGTTGTCTGTTATCTCAAAAACGAGTTTCCCAACCCCCCGTAAAGCCCTAAGATATGGGTGGGGTAGGCATTGCGGAGACAGCGACTCTTGATGTTCTGGGCATGTCCATCCATTGTGATGTTCATTGGAATAAATACATTTTTAACTTGTCGATAGAAGCAGCCAAGTTTATCGGCTTTCTTAGGTGGTGTAAAAAATATATTTCACTCCGTCTCATCTCCGCATGATCTACACCAGTTACTTAGGAGGGACATAAATACTGTTACAACACTGAATTCCAATATTAGAATTGAACATAACCTGTTATTACCACATGGTTTGTGAAAGCTAACCTCTATAGCGTTAGTCTGCAACGGGAATTCAAAATTGTGTTAGCTTTCACCATGAAATGGTCAGATAATGAGAACCGTATCGCTGTTATAGCACTTTTTAAGTGTGAAATGAAAAAAGGGGACATTTTCAAAACGCTTCACCCACTTGGGATTAGTCGCATGTTGGAGATATTAAAGACCGCCACCGATCGGGCCGTCCACGTACAGCCGCAAGTCATCAAAGCCGTTGACGGTATTATACATATTATTGATTTGAGTCGAATTATTAAAAAAGAGTTGGGACTTGGTGCCTTCAAACGTCGCACCGGACATTAGTTGACTGCAGCTTTGGAAAAAAATAGGGTAGAAAAATCCAAACGTTTTTTGGTGAAGCACGCTGATAACTTGCACAGAAAAATCTTGTTTACGGAATAAAAAAATTTTTCCCGTGATGGAAAAATTTAACAAGCAAAATGATATGGTGTATGTACGGTCATCTAAGGAAGCTTCTGAACTGATCCCACGGGTCGAAAAGGGCCATCATCCAGCTTCAGTCATGGTTTGGTGGGGTGTCTCTTACGATGGGGTTACTGACTTGCATATCTGCGAACAAGTGGTCAAAACTTCGGCCAAACCACTTAACCATTCCCTGTTCCAAAACCAGCCGTGAACTTTCCAGCAGGATTATGCGCCAGCCCATAAGGCCAAGCCGACCCTCATCTGACTTCAAAACAATTTGCCAGTTCTCATTTGCTCTGAAGAATGGCCATCTGGCAGCATTGATCTGGACCCACCGGATTACAAATTATGGACAATTTTAGAGGACATGGTTTGCCACAAAAGATACCCCAACATTGATTCTCTGAAGGCTGCTTTGATTCGTGTTGTCAGCACTTTCCCAATGCACGAGGTGCGTGCAATTATTGATGATCGACCAATGCGACTTAAGGCGTGCGTGAAGGACAAAGGCAGGTATTTCGAATAAGTAATTGCTTTTTGTATACAATATATATCAATAAATATATTTAAAAAAAAGTTGGTTCAAAAAAATTAATTATTTTTAATTTTATAACATCAAATGTGTGTAACAGTATTTATGTCCCTACTAAGTATATATGTACGCCCTCAATTTGAGTTCAATTCGCACCTATGGGCTGGAGCTTCACGAACGTAAATTAAACTTCTGGACCGTATCCAACAACGAGCAATAAAGCTAATAGGAGACAGTAGAGTTTCCAGCTCTATTGGCTCCTTGGAACGTCGTCGAAACGTGGCTTGCATCTTTCTGTTTTACCGTTACTTTCACTGTAGATATTCTTCTGAGATGTGCAAGCTGATGCCGTCAGTTCGTGTGTTCACCAGAACTACACGATCAGCAAGCGGAACTCACACCTTCCACGTAGACACCACATTGCAGAGGAAGTTCTTTTATCTGTCGTACCGCGCGTATTTGGAATAAGCTCCCTACAAATAATTTCCCCTATTATCATAACCCTTGCACATTTAAAGCAAACGCTCACAATTACTTCTCCCTCCTTCTTGCTCCCACCTATCAATCATCCTTCCATTCATGTGCAAATATAACACGCACAATATGAGTGGATGCGAAAAGCTTGGCCTTTGGCGCTACATGCGGTCATAGTCGACACTGATAAAAACTGAAGTTCATTGTGGTAAAGGCATAATACTTGCCACAATGGCCGCCTATCTCGTTATCGGTGTCCTGTGTGATCACATTCACTCTCTCATTCTCCCACCTTCTGCCTCTCACCAATCAATCTTCCTTCCATTCAACACAATGCTTTGCATTCATAGGGGTACACCCTGTGTGTTGAGTGTATCAATAAAAAAAACAAAAATAATAATAATCAACACAATCCGCTCATTCATAAGGGTACCCCAAGTGTTGCCTGAATCAAAATTTCCTTTTCTTTGTAAGACAGACATAGACTTTACTTTGAGTCCTTCGCATTCCATTAAGAAACACTAAATGATTAAATAGTATAGCAAAGATCTAATTTATATTAATATCACAATCCAATAGTGTCATGGTCATGAAAGGCAGATAGGTAAAATCTAATGTCGTACTGTACTATACGTAAGTTCCTTCAGTAAAAATGTTCGGCACAATATTATCTTTCACTATGAGAAATCGATTGCACTGCGGGAAGCGATTACACTTTCTTTTTTACAACCTCTTTGATTTTTATACCGTTAAGAATTAGCTTGGCAGCGTTACTGTACTGCTCTCATGCACTTATGCTGAACGCTAAATAACGATCTTCAATAGGGTTTCTCATCAGATAGAAGAAAAAGAATGCATTTTAAATGCTCAGACAGTCAGAACTGCGTTAATTTTGTTCCTCCTCGCTTTATGCTTAAATACAAACAAACGCACAAAAGGAATTTAAGCATGCATATTCCAATTAATCATTGAAATAACTTTAATTGCATTTATTCTATTTTCTTGTGTCAAATAACATATCAGCAGCAACCGATACAGCAACCGATACAGCAACAGATACAGCAACAATGGCAAAAGTTAAATGCTTTATCAACAAAGTGCATACCAAAGCATACCAAAACGTCAAACACACACAGGCAGACGTGCTGCATAAATACCAACCATATGTGCATACATACGAGTAAATGTGCATGTATGTGTCGATAAACTATTTGTATGCACTAGCACATACACATAATAATAACGAAAATAAATTGCAATTCAATTGATAAACGCATCAATATGCCACGACAGACACAATGGAATATTGAAGCAAATAAAATTTATTGTAGAAAATTCATGCACACATACATAGGCATATGTATGGTATGTATGTATGTAAGTGTACAAAAGTGTTTCAGTGTGTGGATGTGTGAATATAATTGAAAGCATTATATACACATTCACTTATGATATGCAAAAAATGTAAGGATATCTTTGGGGAAGTGTGAGTGTGTGAATGTGTGTGTATGTGTGGCATAAACACCTGATAGCACATGTTAAACATCATTGCATACATGCATGCCATAAGTGTGAGCGTGTGTGGATGTGTAATGCATATTATTGTATATAAAATAGCCACGTTTACTATGCATATTACTATGAAAAATTTGCATAAATATAGTATTACTTATTCCGGTAGGTAAATGTGTAGCTAGGTAATAGATATGCAGGTATATCAGTTTATTTGTTGCGGATAGCCACAGATCAATCATGTGGTTTCACTGATTTGTGACACTTAATTACGGTCATCAGTTATGTACTATGTATATTTATTTGTTGTTGTTGTTGTTGTTCTATTATTTTTTTTGCACTTATTACCATTCATGTTGCATAATTGAGAAATAAGTACTTCTACACTTAAGTAGATGGTTGATGATTTGTTGCTGCTGTTGTTGTAGTTAATCGATTTGCGATTTTCTACTTGTCTATAAGAGGAAAAGCATTTATAAAGTAAGTTTTCAGTTAAGTAGTGTACAATTATATATTACTACTGTGGGCAAAAGTTAGTAAGACTTTGTTCATAATTTCAAATATTTTTATTCATTCTTCCAAATCTATTTCGTCCCCTTCAAAGTAATCCCCCCCGGCCCCAATACACTTGTGCCAACGTTTTTTCCAATTCTCGAAACAGTTGTTAAAGGCAATTTCCGGAATAGCCTTCAATGCGCTTAGCGATTCATGTTTAATGTCTTCAATTGACTCAAAACGGTAACGGTGTCCACGAAGCGGTTTTTTGAGTTTAAAAAATAGCCAAAAGTCACACGTGCTGGTGCTAAGTCAGGCGAATAGGGTGGTAGGGTGGTTGCGGAACGATATCAGTCGAATTTTTGGCAAAATGGTCTCGTAAAACCAATGCAGTGATTTTGGAACCAATCGTGCATTCACTCTTCTTAGGCCCAAATGATGTCTTAAAATGGTTTTCACTGATCCTTCCGATATTCCAACGATGCCAGTAAGGTCTCTGTTTCGACTGTTAATCGTCGATTCTCGAGCACCAATTGCTTGATTTTATTGACGTGTTGATCATCAGTTGATGTTGATGGCCGTCCTGGACGTGGTTCGTCGTCAACGCTTTCTTGACCATCTTTGAACAATTTGTACCAATCAAAAACACTTGCTCGCGACATACAATTATCACCGGAGGCCTTTTGCAACATTCTGAACGTTTCGGCATTCGGCACCAGAAATTTGATTCCGCACACAAAATTTAATGGAACTTCTTTGTTGAATAATTTCACTCATTGTGAAAATCGCCGAATGCACTTTTTGGACTTCAGAAAGACAAGCGTATACTAAACACTAATGATTATTTGATGTGACATTTGGCACAGATATCACAGATGTCACCGACAGTCATACCAACCTTAAAAAAATAATATTTTGATGAATGGGTTTCCGCGCGAAATTTAAATTAAAAAGTCTTACTACTTTTTGCCCACAGTACTATAATCTGTGTTCTATAAGTTGTTAGAAAAGGCAATCAGTTTAATTCACTCCTTGGATCAACATTGAATCAAGGCTTCTTTTAACTAGATTCGTCCACCAATTCCATGAAAGATTTTCTCGGTACTCACAGATCTACTATACATGAACCACCGGTGCACCTAGTATTCTTCTATATTTCTCCTTCATCATCATATTGTTTCATCCCTTCATGCCTTCATAGATATTGCTTCATCTGGCAAAGAAAACATGAAAAGGTTCTTACATCTTGTTAATCATCCTAAAACGCCCTTTTAGAACAAGGACAGTTCAAACAAAAACACTTCATGGCATAAATTTTTGTATTTATTGCATGCAGTCTGTTAAATTATGCTTTTGTTTAATAATTTTTAAAATCTTTCACCATTGCAGAGATGGTAGAAATCTAAAATAAAATAGTTCAACACCGAACAAGAGAAAATGTTGAACATATTCAACAAATATTCAATTCAATTTCACTAAAGCCATTTTAATATCACTCCAATAATCTTGCTTCCGCTTTTCAATTTTTATTATTTTGTTTTTCTTCTTTTTTTTTTTGCTTGCTCCATCAAGCTCATCCACAACTAATGTTATTTTAATGTCCTTTCAATTGAATTCCTTATTCTATGCCTCATAGCTTCCTGGCTTTTTCGGTTGCACACTCTTTCATTCGTTTTATGTATATGTGTGTGTGTGTGTGTGTGTGTGTGTGTGTGTGTGTGTGTGTGTGGCACAGGCACTGCCTTCTAAATCACCACGCTAAAATTCAATCTCACCGTTTGCACACAACTTCCGTAATCCTTCCTGGCAAGTACTATGCTGCCTTCTACATACAAGCAATTTCAACTATCACCAACATTATACATATAATATTAGTAGCTTTTACGCTACGTCTCCTTGTGCTCTCTCTCTCTCTCTCTCTCTCTGTCTCTCCCTCCACATACCTTTCCGTCATGTGCCTTCGGTTATTTTGAAAAGTACTTTCGACATTAGCCATGCCATTTATTGTAATTTTCTACCGGCATACATGAGAGTTCCCTATTGGCAATAGTTTTGTGTTGTTGTTGTAGTTGTAGTTGTCGTACTTGGTTCTAGTGTCCTTTAACATTTTTCATTCGTTATGTTAGCATTACGTTACGTTACACACACCAATGCTGCTGCTGCTGCTGCCGCCATCACATATTATTTCGATCACGTTCTCATATTTTCCAGGTCAGTTCGCTTCGCTCGATTTCAATTCATGCGATGCTGCTCTGTGTGTTGGCGGTCGAATCGTTCACTCGTTCATATTTATATATATACATATGTGTGTGTGTGCGTGTGTGTGTATTGGTCATATTGGCAGTACGTCATTTAGGTGCCACAATAGTAGTTGTGGCCCTTTAGAGCGCATTTTTCTCTTTGGCATAGTTCTTTTTCGGGGAATGCTCAATGGATTTTACCACACACAGTAGTTTTCGCTCAATTGCGAAGTGCTTCATTGATTTGCTCTCAAAATGAATTAAAAATTGTGCCAAGAAAAACTTTTATACTTCGATATATTATATTTTTTTCTATTTTTTATTTATTGCTGTTGAAGATTTGAATTTTTTGAGATGTCACCCCAGCGTTAGTTGCGATTGGTTAACCGAACCAATCAATTCCATGTGGTTCCGCAATAAAGTGAAAACTACTGCAACTACTATTTTTTTAAATACACGTTCATTTGTCTGTGAGTACATACATATATATATGTGTGTGTGTGTGTGTGTGTGTGTGTGTGTGTGTGTGCATGTTCACCGTTGCAGCTATAGAAATTCCTTATCGCTTATTTTGGAAAAATGTACTTTCCTGCCAAAATAATACATAGATGCGTTTATATGTGATTTTTTATATGTACATATACATACGAGTATATGAGTATATGTGTGAGTGTGTGCTCTTCATAATGTCCTTGAATTTTTTACTACTGACCTTTTTCTTTTTGTTATTGTTTTTTTCTGTTTCTCTCATTTTATTTGTTATATTTTTCGCACGTTAGTCACGTCGCGACTTTTACTCGTAATAATCAAACAAAAATTTCCAACTTTTCCGTTTTTCATATTTTACCACCTCCCTTCTCGTTTCCACTCTTTTCGCCCAGTTGTTGAATTTCTTTCACAGTTATTTTTATAGATTTTTCTCGGAATTTTTATTGCAGTAATTGTATTGAAATTGAATTGATTTGATTTGAGTTGAGTTGAGTTGAGTTGAGTTGAGTTGAGTTGAGTTGAGTAGAGTTGAGTTGAGTTGAGTTGAGTTGAGTTGAGTTGAGTTGAGTTGACTTGAGTTGAGTTGAGTTGAGTTGAGTTGAGTTGAGTTGAGTTGAGTTGAGTTGAGTTGAGTTGAGTTGAGTTGAGTTGAGTTGAGTTGAGTTGAGTTGAGTTGAGTTGAGTTGAGTTGAGTTGAGTTGAGTTGAGTTGAGTTGAGTTGAGTTGAGTTGAGTTGAGTTGAGTTGAGTTGAGTTGAGTTGAGTTGAGTTGAGTTGAGTTGAGTTGAGTTGAGTTGAGTTGAGTTGAGTTGAGTTGAGTTGAGTTGAGTTGAGTTGAGTTGAGTTGAGTTGAGTTGAGTTGAGTTGAGTTGAGTTGAGTTGAGTTGAGTTGAGTTGAGTTGAGTTGAGTTGAGTTGAGTTGAGTTGAGTTGAGTTGAGTTGAGTTGAGTTGAGTTGAGTTGAGTTGAGTTGAGTTGAGTTGAGTTGAGTTGAGTTGAGTTGAGTTGAGTTGAGTTGAGTTGAGTTGAGTTGAGTTGAGTTGAGTTGAGTTGAGTTGAGTTGAGTTGAGTTGAGTTGAGTTGAGTTGAGTTGAGTTGAGTTGAGTTGAGTTGAGTTGAGTTGAGTTGAGTTGAGTTGAGTTGAGTTGAGTTGAGTTGAGTTGAGTTGAGTTGAGTTGAGTTGAGTTGAGTTGAGTTGAGTTGAGTTGAGTTGAGTTGAGTTGAGTTGAGTTGAGTTGAGTTGAGTTGAGTTGAGTTGAGTTGAGTTGAGTTGAGTTGAGTTGAGTTGAGTTGAGTTGAGTTGAGTTGAGTTGAGTTGAGTTGAGTTGAGTTGAGTTGAGTTGAGTTGAGTTGAGTTGAGTTGAGTTGAGTTGAGTTGAGTTGAGTTGAGTTGAGTTGAGTTGAGTTGAGTTGAGTTGAGTTGAGTTGAGTTGAGTTGAGTTGAGTTGAGTTGAGTTGAGTTGAGTTGAGTTGAGTTGAGTTGAGTTGAGTTGAGTTGAGTTGAGTTGAGTTGAGTTGAGTTGAGTTGAGTTGAGTTGAGTTGAGTTGAGTTGAGTTGAGTTGAGTTGAGTTGAGTTGAGTTGAGTTGAGTTGAGTTGAGTTGAGTTGAATTCCATTGTCGCTCATTTGAAAATCTTTTCTTATCTATTTTTATTATAATTTTAAATATTTCTGAATTATTTTTGTACGAATATTTTACTCTTGCGTAACACATTTAAATTCATATTGTGCAATTTAGATAATATACATTAGTAAATCTATATATATATAAATGAATATATGTTATGTGTGTGATGAATGATCTCGGAAACGGTTCGATTTCTTTTAAAAATTCAACTTTCATGTTAAAGTACAAGCTTTTCTGACGGACATAGGCTATTATCCGACCACAGCCACGTCCGCAAAAAGTGTAGAATGCCTATAACTTTTGAACCCTTCAACGCATTCACTTCAAATTGAAAACACATCAATAAGGAATGTATTTTTGTTTCATATTTTTATTGTCATATTTTTTAACAAAATCATTTGTTTTGATACAATTTGCTTATCTTTTCACAAGTGAGACAGTTTTTTTTCTGTAACAAAGCGATCGTTCCGTGTAAATTAGCGTACCGCGCATAATTTGGAATTGAATTTCTTTCGTTTATTTTTTTTTGTAATTGTCGACAACAATTTTACACATTGGAGAAACATTGTATGTTGCCTTTGTGCCATTTGCATTGCGTTCGGCTGATTTTGATCATTTAGTGCTATCGTTACTAAAATTAGAATCGATATCGGTATGATAGTATTTTTATTTTTGTTTTTAATAATACCTATTTTAATTTCATTTTGAAATTCCATTTATTACATAGTTGCTTTTCTTGCAATATGGTCCGACAACGATCTAATCTTAGTAGGCGCTTACGTGAAACAAGACAAGAGCTGTTGCAGCTGCTCGAGCTGCAGAGACTGAAGAGCAGCACAATGAAAGAAATACGCACAATAGAGAACAAACTGAAAGAAGACGTGCAGCACAAGACGGTGTTCGGAATATTCAAAGTGCAAGAAATTTAAATGTTAAGCGAGCTGCATTCAATTATGATTCGACGATTGATTACACTATACATCAAATTGTAGATATTGGTGCTATGGATGACGTATGCACCTTAATCATTGCAAAGCGTACAAATTCAAAAATGATCCACCAGGTTTATGTTGTACTAATGGAAAAGTCAAATTACCGGCATTGGAGCAACCACCAGAACCATTACGCTCATTGGTTTTAGGTGGTGCACCAGAATCAAAGCACTTTTTGGCTAACACTCAATCTTACAATTCATGTTTCCAAATGACTTCATTCGGTGCAACGAATATTATTCGTGACAATTTTGTGACCACATTCAAGGTAATTTTCATGAACAACATAGGAAAAATGCTATTGGTCTCGAAATGAAAATGAATTTGACAATTATGAAAATGATTTTCAGGGGTTGATCTTGGTATAATTGGCAAAGTTTGTCGGAAATCTCCTGATAACAAAATTGATCCTCCACCAAACAAATTGGAAATTTTCCGAATATCTCTCATTGTCAATGAATTAAATTTTGCTATACAATCCAAAATATCTGGTGTTTTGGTTTCGTATAAGTCTATTGATACTGCTACCAATGAAGAAGATACGGTTAACTATCCTACAGCATTTTTGTATTCTATGGATTTACCCGGATTACCGCCGCATAACAATAAATTGAAAGTCGGTGCGACTATTATTATGCTTCGTAATTTGAATCAACCGAAACTTTGCAATGGTACGAGGCTTGCTGTGAAAAAATTAATGGTCAATGCTATTATAGCAACTATTTTGATTGGAAAATTCAAAGGTGAAGACATGTTAATATCACGAATTCCGATGATTCCAACCGATTTGCCTTTCAAATTCAAACGTGTACAATTTCCAGTGCGAGTTGCATTCGCAATTGCCATTAATAAAGCGCAAGGTCAATCTTTGGAAATTTGTTGTATCAACTTAGAATATCCAGTATTTTCTCATGGACAATTATAAGTGGCCTGTTCACGTGTAGGCAAACCATCAGTATTATTCATTTATTGCCAAGATAATAAGAAAACTAAAACTGTGGTTTACCATAGAGTTTTACAATAAATATAAACCTTAAATTTAAAATGCTTTGATTTACTTTACTTTTTCCGCTAGTTCTTTTATTAAATATAAGTTATTATAAACATTATGGTAGGTAAATTCAAAAGTAAGGAAGGAAATCAATATGGCCTCTGTAGGACCTTAAAGGAAAACACATACAAATGCAATTTCGACGCAGTGATGCTGCAACAATTTCGAAACTACAAACTTCACTACAAACTTTGAAATCGCAGGTTACCTAAATGATCCACGATTTTGCAGCTCTGAAGTTGCAACCGGTGATTCTCCTTTTGCTTATTTTTCTAATGACGAAATTTTAAAAATTCAAATTTAAATATTTACCTACATGATAAAAAGCTTGCACTAATACAATATTTCTCCTTTAGAAGAATAAAATAAATGGAATAAAAATTATTCTGATATTTTTATCAAATGTTTTTGCTATTTTTTGTATAAATGCGAAATTTTACCATTTTCAATCACTATTTCTATGTTGACTATTTTTGAAATATTGTTTCTTACTTCAAAGTCGCTGGTGAAAACGTGGAGCGCGACGATACAAAAAATTATTAAAATACGCTTTGCGTCAGTAATTTTTTATACATTTGAACTCTGAGCTGTAATCTTAAATTAGATTTTGAGTTGAAGAGCCAGAATAATGATTTCACTTTTAAATTCGATGCACGTGCACAATTGCGCTTTGTTTCGCAGCAGGCATAATTAAATCAAATGAAGAGTTCATCATTTTGGCGAGTAATAATCTCTCGAATACTGTTGATCGGTCTATACTTGGGAAGTATACTTCCCAGGATTATATACCATCTGCTACCTGGGAGGTTTTCCATACCTCTAGGGAAACAGACTATCAAAAGCATTGCCTTAAAATTATTGAGTGTTGTGAAAAATAGCTGTTGAATGTAAATTTTTAATCATTCCTCAAAAAATGATATCGATGCCTGGAGATTTCTTAGAATTGTGCTTTTAAGAAAATTATTCATATACATATATTATTTTTCTCTTTTTTCAACTTAACTAGCATTACCACAAAGTATATCTATATATATATGGTTGTGTGTAAGTATGTGTGAAGTTGTCTAATGCACTTCTAAGTAAGTATTACGGTCTTTCCCATACCAGAATAGCAATATTAGAGAGTCACAACTTAAGCTTAGATTCTTCTTTTAGATTCCTTACAATCTATAATTAGTTACATTTTCATTAGTGCTTTTACAACTCACTTAGTTACATATGTACATTACAATGACTACCTGTAATTTCAGTATTAATAATTGAAATCACTCATACGCCACGTAAAATCAATTACAGCTTACCTCATTTCATTTTAAAGTAATTTGTGAAAAGCCGAATTAAGGCAACTCAGTAGCAATAAACTGTGTGAAAAGCAACAATTTTACGCCGTTCGGATTCTGCATAAAGCTGTAGGTCCCTTCCTTTCATGTACAAATATAACGCGCATGGCGCTACATGCGGTCATAGTCGACACTCATAAAAACTGAAGTTCATTCTGGTAAAGGCATAACACTTGCCACAATGGCTGCCTATCTCTTTATCGGTGTCCTGTGTGATTGCATTCCCTCTCTCATTCTCCCTCCTTCTTCCTCAAACCTATCAACCTTCCTTCCATTCTGCGTTCATAGGGGTACACCCTGTGCGTTGAATGTTTCAAGAAAAAAACATAAATTAAGAAAAAAAAAATGTCCAACTTCAATTCATTTAACAAGAAATAAAATCCTGCAAAAACTGAAAAAGAATGAAGAAGAAAGGAATTTATATCAATTTTCCCTTTACTTCTTGAAGCTGCTTTTTTATGTTTGGTACGCATTTCTTGATTTGTGTAAATTTGCTGATGTCTAGCTGATGTACATACGTGTTTTCTTTCTTGTCACGTAGCATTTAATTTTATATTTCATACCACCACATAAACACGCAAACTACAAACACACATACTACATACTACATACAAACATTCTTGGCAAATAAAGGGTGTACCAATAAGAGTGCACCATTTAATTTAAAAATAAAACGCATATTTTCTGACCGACTGGTGATATTTTTATTGCATTGTAATTGTCAAGTAAACATGTTCCAATTAAGTATGGAATAAAATATCCAGCAAATGGCCACCTCGGCTCTAATTACAGACCCTTTCTCTTTGAATGAAATTTTCGATGAGATTTTGAGATATTATGACTCTATCTCGGTGATGACGCATTGTATATCGACCTTGAGCTCAGGAATTGCCCGGGACTTATTTGCATAGACAGTTGACCACGGAATTTCGGAAGATGATTCAGTCTAGAAATCATTGCTCAAATAAATCGATTGTTTCATGCCAGTTGAGGCTACAAGAACTCCGTTATAATGTTCCTGTAACGAATACCATTAACAGAGTCACTGCATTTCCAGCCTCATTTTCACAATGATAATCGATTTAATTTCACAGTGTAGCTCTACATTTTGAATAATCGGAAGAACCGTCGACCACAGCTGTTAAATTTCAGAGCTGCCGCCACATGCACAGCTGCTAAAAGTCACAAACAAATTTAAATCGTGCCCTCGTGCACTCTTATTGGCACTCCCTATAATTACAACGTGGGGTGAAAGAAATGTTTATGTATTTTTTCCTTCCAATTCATAAACAACCGTACATATATTTCCTAAAGAGCTTTTATGGCTGTATTTCTTTGTTTTTTTTATAAAAAATCGACAATAACAATTTACTTTAACCAAAAAAATGTACAAGAAAAATAAGAGGCACAGAAAAGCAGATAGGCGGACAGACATAGACTCGTGCGAGATGTGAAAACTTTAATAATTTTGTGTACACTCTCACATAAAAATGTATTATTAAATTCTCTGAATTAACATTTACATACATAGCATATTTTTATACTAATCGGTTTTAGATGATAGTTTGTAATGTATTCAAATATAGAACAAGGAAATCAAATATTTTAAATTAAAGTCAATGTGCCTAAAACAGATTTAAGGCATTTGTGTTTCTTGCTTTCGTATATGAAGATTGTGAAGTTTTGGGTCAATTTAGTTCATGATCAATAGTCGGATCATTTAATAGTCGGATGGTTATGAATCCAATAAAGAAAGAAATACACTTAAGATTGTTTGAGTAATGCGTCAGGAAATATTTTTATTTATTCTATGAGTACAAACTACGAGGATATGTATGCAGATATACTACTGTGGGCAAAAAGTATTAAGACTTTGTTCATAATTTCAAATATTTTTATTCATTCTTCCAAATCTATTTCGTCCCCTTCAAAGTAATCCCCCCCGGCCCCAATACACTTGTGCCAACGTTTTTTCCAATTCTCGAAACAGTTGGTAAAGTCAATTTCCGGAATAGCCTTCAATGCGCTTAGCGATTCATGTTTAATGTCTTCAATTGACTCAAAACGGTAACGGTGTCCACGAAGCGGTTTTTTGAGTTTAGAAAATAGCCAAAAGTCACACGGTGCCTGACATTTGGTCAGGCGAATAGGGTGGTAGGTAGGTGCGGAACGATATCAGTCGAATATTTGGCAAAATGGTCTCGTAAAACCAATGCAGTGATTTTGGGACCAATCGCGCATTCACTCTTCTTAGGCCCAAATGATGTTTTAAAATGGTTTTAACTGATCCTTCCGATATTCCAACGATGCCAGTAAGGTCTCTGTTTCGACTGTTAATCGTCGATTCTCGAGCACCAATTCCTTGATTTTATTGACGTGTTGATCATCAGTTGATGTTGATGGCCGTCCTGGACGTGGTTCGTCGTCAACGCGTTCTCGACCATCTTTGAACAATTTGGTACCATTGTACCAATCAAAAACACTTGCTCGCGACATACAATTATCACCGAAGGCCGTTTGCAACATTCTGAACGTTTCGGCACCAGAAATTTGATTACGCACACAAAATTTAATGGAACTTCTTTGTTGAATAATTTCACTCATTGTGAAAATCGCCGTTGTGCACTTATTGGACTTCAGAAAGACAAGCGTATACTAAACACTAATGATTATTTTGATGTGACATTTGGCACAGATATCACAGATGTCACCGACAGTCATACCAACCTTAAAAAAATAATATTTTGATGAATGGGTTTCCGCGCGAAATTTAAATTAAAAAGTCTTACTAACTTTTGCCCACAGTAAACTTATCTCTTTTGGAATATGGAAAAACAAACTGACCCGACCTCAATATATTATATCTCAAGCTTACATTTTTCTACGTATCAACAACTGAAAATTCTCAGTACTTAAAAATTTCGCTAAATTGAACGAAGATACTTGAAAGATGAAATCACTCTGAAATTGTTTTGAACATACCAAAATAAATCTTAGATATGAAAATTATCAAAGTTTCCCTTAAAGACTATGATAAACTCATCATTAAAACAGTGCTCATAAACGTGTTGAAAACGATTAGAATTTTGCTGTTTTCTTCAGATTCGTTCCATATTTTTTTTTTTTTGATTTTAATAGATACGATATAAAATTCTTTTATACTTAAATAGAGTTCACGGAGCTCCCACGCTCAAATTTTCATATATTTAAATGTAGCTAAATTTTAATGTTGTCTGTCCATCTATTTTCTGTTACTACAAGCTAATCGAGATGCTAAAATCTTTTATGACTTTAACCTAAATTCCTTTTATTGATACATGAATACTTTTACTTATGTATACTCGTATGTATATATTTTTTGATTTATTTAATGCGAATTTCAGGAAATTTCAGCACAAAACAATTGCTTAAATTAATCAAATAAAATACAGACATAAAAAGTGAAATTTAACGAAATTAACATGAAAATAACAAAACATTAAATTGAGCCAACATGGCGTATGCGTAACATTTAATTACTTTCAAACGAAATTCAATAGGGTGCGCTTAATTTTGAAGCGCTTTATAGTTTTTCCTCCTAATTGTTCCAGATTTTGAAATTTGAAAATTTCTTGTAAAAATCTACTGCTTTGCTCCCGTTGAATTGAGTGATTTCCCCTTTCTGCACATTAATATTTTATGATAAAGATAAATACATTCATACTTAGGGCCTAGTTTTTAAATATATTTATAATTTTATGAAGAAATATATAAAATTTTTCAATGTTTGTATGTCGAAATGAATTATGTTTCATTACGATATTTGAAAAAATGAAAACAAATGGTTGCGTGAAAGGTATGCAAAAGAGTACTGAACTCTTAGTTGTGTTGTTATTAGTGTATGTATACAAATAATATTAGCAGAGAGCGAAAAGCAAAGAGAGATAAAAATATCACAAGCATACCAAGTAACTTTTTTTTTATTGATACATTCTACACACAGGGTGTACCCCTATGAATGCAGAGCATTGTGTTGAATGGAAGGAAGATTGATAGGTGGAAGGAAGATTGAGGGAGAATGAGAGAGAGAGACACCGATAAAGAGAGAGGGAATGCAATCACACAGGACACCCATAAAGAGATAGGCAGCCATTGTGGCAAGTGTTATGCCTTTACCACAATGAACTTCAGTTTTTATCAGTGTCGACTATGACCGCATGTAGCGCCAAAGGCCAAACTTTTCGCATCCACTCATGTTGTGCGTGGTATATTTGCACATGAATGGAAGGGACCTACAGTTTTATGCTGAATCCGAACGGCGAAGTGATGAGCTTTTCATAGGCAATTTTTACTCTTGTCGGTTTGCCATTGCCTGCCAAGATGTGGTGCCGTTAGTTTTGTTGTTGTTGCATTTTCTTAGTTTTTTATTTTGCCTGTACCGAGATTCGAACCTTTGACACTCTGCGTAACAGTCCAACGCACTACCGCTACGCTACAGCGACCACTCTTAGTTGTGTCGTTGTTGGTTTATAAAATCAATATGACCAAGGAGAGAGATTGTGAGCAAAAGGGAAATCCTAATTTTACAAACGGTTTCAAATTTAGGTTCTACGGGGGAGTGCAACAGTGATGGAAAAGTAGGAACACTTCCTACCTCCTGTTTTAGGCTATTTGAAGCTAAAAATCACATTCATTTCAATTCAACTTCGATCGAAAGTTTACAAGTCAAGATATAGCAATTCTCTCAGATAGCCCAGCACCAAGCAATCACAGCACTAAATCCTTTGAAATATCTTCAAAGCTATTCTGGCAGTTAAAGAAACATATGTTTCTTTTTAGAAGTGTGGTTTTCAATCCTTTTGACAGCTGTCAGTTGAATTATGCTCAGTTTGGTTTGCCATTTCATAATGAATAGACTTACTCCTGAACAACGTTTGCAAATCGTTCGGTGAATGGGCCCAAAACGAGATGGCCACCGATCCCGATTTTCACAGGAAAATTTTAATGAGCGATGAAGCTCACTTTTGGTTGAATACGTTGAGTACGTTAATATGCAAAATTGTCGCATTTGGAGTGATCATAATCCACAAGCCATTGTTGAGACGCCGTTACCTCCTCAAAAAGTCACTGTTCGGTGTGCTCTATGGGCAGAGGGAATCTTTACTTACTTTTAATGGCACAACAGCCCATGGAGGGCCTAGGCCGAGCTTTTCGCATCCACTCATGTTGTGCGTGTTATATTTGTACATGAATGAAAGGGACCTACAAGTTTAATGCCGAATCCGAACGGCGAAGTGAAAAGCTTTTCATAGGCAATTTTTACTCTTGTAGGTTTGCCATTGCCTGCCAAGAGTTGGTGCCGTGTTGAAAAATTATTGTTTCTACTTTTTTTTATCTTGCCTGTGCCGAGATGCGAACCCCGGACACTCTGCGTAGCAGTCCAATGCATTACCACTACGCCACAGCGACCACGGGCAGAGGGAATCATTGGTCCATATTTCTTCAAAGATGAAGCCGATTATAATGTTACAGTCAATGGGGAACATTATATGGGAGCCATGATTAATGACTTTTTCGTGCCTGAGGTCGATGTGGAGGATGTTGATGTGGATGACCTTTGGTTCCAATAAGACGGCGCTACATGCCATACAGCCAACAGCCAACGAAACAATCAATTTATTGAAGAAAACTTTTGGTGAGCGCATTATCTCGCATCGTGGGCCTGTGGCGTGGCCTCCAAGATCGTGCGATTTAACACCGCTGGACTATTTTTTGTGTGGTTATGTGAAGTCGCTTATCTTCGCAGATAAGCACGAGACGATTGGAAGAGAATATTCGGCACGTTATTACTGACATACGGCCCCAATTGGTGCAAGCAATTTTTACTCTTCTAGGTTTGCCAGACCCAATAGTCGGGACCAGTTTGGAAAAAGTGGTCAAAAATTGGGCCTCTCGGCTGGAATTTATTCGAACCAGCCGCGGCGGCCACTTGCCCGAAATCGTTTTTACAACATAATGGCAAATCCTTATCTTTATAATAAAGCTAAATTCTTGGCCATAACATTAAATTACTATATGCGTTTTATTTATTCTTGAAAAACACACTTCTAAAAAAACACCCTATAGAATCTAGCATTGGGCTAGGCTTTTGTCATGAAAACGAGACATAAACGAAGCAGTTCATCGCAAAAGAAAAGGATATCTGGGACACATCTGAGCCAGTTGGTTGGACATCATGGCCATCCTAAAAAAATAAAACATATTAAGTTAGATACAAAGAATCGTCGATCTCGACGAGAATGAATGAATTACATTAATCACTATTGGCTTTTTTCTTTCAAATACGACAAAACAATCAAGTGTTATTTTAAGTACATTCTTCAGTTGAATAAAATGTTTTAACAAATTAGATACTATTTAAAATTTTAAGATTCCCTCCCTGGAATAAGGATTTTGACAAATTCAAGATAGAAATTAAAATACTTCACTGTAACATGAAGAAGAAATGCTTTCTAAATGAAATTTGGTTTTCTTTTTTATGAGAAATTAAATGTTTACTAATGTTACGCACACACAATAATTAACAGATTTGTCAAGCTCTACAAGCTCCAATAATAAAAATTTACATATGTTTTGGTTAATATTTTTTTAATTTATAAAAATTGCAAACTAATTTCTTTGTTTGCTTCGTTATTTAATTTGTATCTTTTTCTTTTGGGGGGATATTTTAATTTATAAAAATCGTATTTAAATTATTTATGCATTAAAGAGTTTTTGCTATTTTTTTATTTTATTTGTTATTTCTTGTAGTAGTTTGTTGAGTTAACATTGAGTTTTGTTTTTGTTTTTTATAGCTATTGAATTTTGACACTTTCTCATTGAATTATAGAGAAATAGTTTTTTCCCCCCTTTTTTGTTTGTATGTACAATGATTGAAATTGAATTTGATTCAATTCAATATCGTCGATATTATTCTGCTGCTGAATAGAGATTGTGGAAGCTCAAAAATATTTTCGATAGTTGTTTTTTGTTTTTTTTTTTTTTGATGGGCTCCTAGTTAAAAATCGATTTTGATTTGATATTGGCACAATTGGCTCATCATGATTCAAACTGCCACCGATTCTCGACTACTTGCGTTGACATTGAGTTGAAATGACAGCAAATAATTAATTTCGTAAATTGCAAGCGGCTATACTCTTATGGCTATTGGTTCGATACTAGAACTTCGGGTCATGGAGAAATCTTCAAAACGTTATTCGAGCAATATCCATTGCTACCGGCCACGAAAGATTGCCTCATACTCGTGGTTACTTTCGGAAGAAAATATGAAGTTAGCTTCCCGAAGCGTGAACAATAGAGCAATACAGCGGTCGTACTGGAGAATCTGACGGATATCTTCTTCACTGACGGATCCAAGAACGAAGACCGGTGAAGGTACTGCAGCTGGATGGCACTTAAACGAAGGTGTTAATTGCTACTATTCCTTGGGTGCGTTGGCAACAGTCTTCCAGACAGAAGTTTTCGCCATCTTTAAAGTAGCGGAATGAATATTTGAAAGAAAATGGCACGAGAAACGTATAGGTGTCTGTAGTGACAGTCCGGCTGCACTTAAGGCTCTGGAGAACGCGAGAATTACTTCAAAGATTGTCCAAGAGTGTAAGAGGAAACTTAGATCAGTCGCGCAAGACTGAATCAGCTCCATCTTATCTGGGTTTCTGGGCACTGTGGAGTTCCTGTGAAGTTGGCCAACTGTGGATCAAAGAACATGCCTTTGAGACAGTTTAATGCCGAATCCGAACAGCGAAGTGAAAAGCTTTTCATAGCAATTTTTACTCTTCTAGGTTTGCCAGAGCCAATAGTCGGGACCAGTTTGGCAGATGTCATGCATTGGATAAAATCTTATGCTAATGATTTACATAAGAGACGCTGGTCCAGTCTGGACATCTGTAAAACGGCTAAGTCTAAGTTTTGTGATTTGTCCAAACAGGAAGGCAGCAGAATTCCTTCTTAAATTAAGAAGGAAGGACCTTCGCCGGATGGTGGGACTCATCACAGGACATAATCAATGGGGCCAACATATGACCACCATGGGCATCACCGAGGACCCGACCTATACATCGTGTCTGCAGGAGGTGAACAGACAGCACAGAGCATTTTCTCTGAATATGTCCCGCCTCTGCCAGAACGAGATGGGTTTCGATGTCACAGGAATGGACAAAGTTCACTCCTTCCCCTTCTGCGATCTTCTGAGATTTGTGAGAGAATCCAGAAAATTTGCGGAAGAGAACGTAGTCCCCCTATAATCCCTTTTTCGACTTTTTCCCTCTTTTTATCTAACCCCTTACTTCTTCTTTTCCTAGGCCTTAAGTACATATACAATGGGCTACATAGCCTAATTGCTTGAGGGACTATCCTGCACTCGTAGGTCAGGTTTTCAGCCTTCTTCACATCCATCCATCCAAATTGCAAGCAATTTTCTGATGGTTTATGTTTTTGCAATTGATGGTTGATGGACTTGGGCATGTAAATTTCTACATACATAATCTAAAATAAATTTAATGAAATATTTGTCACTGCATATGAGAGCGAGTGAAAGTTTTGAATTAAATGTTAAAAAATGTCAGAGATTTCATTGTATTGAAATTATCATACCAGGTACAGGGCGACCTGACTGCACTTGGCCTTATCGACTGGCGCCAGTGCCAGGAGACTGACGAAGCTTTATAGAGGCGGCCAAGACCGATCGTCGGTTGTAGTGCCAGCTAAGATAGTATGGTAAGTAGAAATGATCAAGCATGATTAGAAAATATGATTATTTAAGACAGACCAAGAATCTCTCGAACATTTGCTCAAGTTTTATTTAACTCCTATTCGATTTTTATAATAATTACATACTTCATTTTACCTTTACCTTTACCTTTACCTTTCAACTTACTACTTTTATTCAATTAACAACTGCAATTTAATACTTTGAATGGAAAGCGTAATAATAATCAATTGTTTTTCAAATTAAAGTACTGTAAACAAATTACTAACTTCAAACTAAAAGTTTTCACCTTCTCTCATTTCTGTGTGCAACTAATCGATACAGCAATATTTTGTATAGCAGTTAACATAGCGAGCGGCAGCTACTGCCTGCTGCTACTTTGGCTGTTGTTGTATTTGCTTTTAAAGTTTTCCTTGTTCTGGTACTACACTTGCGAGCGAGGATCTAATTTTGCTGCTCACACATACGTACATAAACTTTCGCCTAACAAGTGAAAGAAGAAGCGTTAGCAGCAGGGGGGCAAAACTTTTTCATATGCATCAAGTAGAGCAATAGCAGCAGTAGCGATAGTAAAAGTTATAAGTAAATATTTACTTTCACATATACATAAATACATTTATACATTTACATATATACATAGCTATATAAATTATAACTAACACTTTGCTTTACATGCTTATTGAATGCATTTCTATCTTTCTATGTTTGTGTTTGTGCATCGAATTAAGTTTTATACTGATACATATTTATGCTGCCAGTAGTATTACTTAGTATGGCAGTAGCAGTAATGCCGGTATCTGCTTTAGCTTTCTGGAAATACTCTTGACAGTTTTCAGTTTTATTCAAGTTAATGGTAATTGCGCTTATTATGTTATTAGAAAATGATTTGCATCATTAAAGTTAATTATGTAAGTTTTGCAAAAAGGATTCTGTATACTACTGTGGGTAAAAAGTAGTAAGACTTTTTAATTTAAATTTCGCGCGGAAACCCATTCACCAAAATATTATTTTTTTAAGGTTGGTATGACTGTCGATGACATCTGTGCCAAATGTCACATCAAAATAATCATTAGTGTTTAGTATACGCTTGTCTTTCTGAAGTACAAAAAGTGCATTCGGCGATTTTCACAATGAGTGAAATTATTCAACAAAGAAGTTCCATTAAATTTTGTGTGCGGAATCAAATTTCTGGTGCCGAAACGTTCAGAATGTTGCAAAAGTCCTTCGGTGATAATTGTATGTCGCGAGCAAGTGTTTTTGATTGGTAAAAATTGTTCAAAGATGGTCGAGACGGCCATCAACATCAACTGATGATCAACACGTCAATAAAATCAAGGAATTGGTACTCGAGAATCGACGATTAATAGTCAGAGACCTTACTGGCATCGTTGGAATATCGGAAGGATCAGTGAAAACCATTTTAAAACATCATTTGGGCCTAAGAAGAGTGAATGCGCGATTGGTCCCAAAATCACTGATTGGTTTTACGAGACCATTTTGCCAAATATTCGACTGATATCGTTCCGCACCTACCTACCACCCTATTCGCCTGACAAAATGTCAGGCACCGTGTGACTTTTGGCTATTTTCTAAACTCAAAAAACCGCTTCGTGGACACCGTTACCGTTTTGAGTCAATTGAAGACATTAAACATGAATCGCTAAGCGCATTGAAGGCTATTCCGCAAATTGACTTTAACAACTGTTTCGAGAATTGGAAAAAACGTTGGCACAAGTGTATTGGGGCCGGGGGGGATTACTTTGAAGGGAACGAAATAGATTTGGAAGAATGAATAAAAATATTTGAAATTATGAACAAAGTCTTACTAACTTTTGCCCACAGTAGTATGTCTAACCTTAAAAGGGGAAAACATTTCTATATATGGAAATTAATAATAAGGAATTGCTGAAATTTGTGACGAAAATTAATTCGTATTTATGGAATTCTTAAGGTGTATGGAAAGCTCCTTTGGTATAAAAAGCTTATTAAACTGTTAGAGGTACTTACTCAAGAAGTGCTTACCTATGTACTATAAATGAAAGAAATAATACTCCGTGCATTCATTCCTTGACATCAAGGGTGCATTTGTAATAATTTTCTTAAAACTAAGTAACAGAATAGCCCTTACCTATTCTTAAATGGTATACGGATGATTCTCCTATTGATAAAGGAACTGAAACAGAAATAGCCCATGTTTAGATTCACCAACATCATTCAAGCGGAGATATGCGCTGTTGATAGGAGTGCATAACTAAATCTCAAATGCAACTATCAGAATAATAATCGTAGACTTTACGATTCCAACCGATTGTCAAACGGCACTCTGACAAGGCACTCAAATCTTACAAAGTATACCTACAAACTAAGTAGTGGTAGTAGTGGTAGTGCATTGGACTACTACGCAGAGTGTCCGGGGTTCAAATCTCGGCACAGGCAAAATCAAAAAGTAGAAATAATAATTTTTCTATGCGGCTCCACCTCTTGGCAGGCAATGGCAAACCTACAAGAGTAAAATATTGCCTATGAAAAGCTTTTCACTTCGCCGTTCGGATTCGGCATTGAACTGTAGGTCCCTTCCATTCATGTCCAAATATAACACGCACAACATGAGTGGATGCGAAAAGCTCGGCCTAGGCCCTCCATGGGCTGTTGTGCCTTTAAAAGTAAAGCAAAATCACAACGACTGGCAGCTACTACACCAAACCACTACAGCTGAACTTCTAACTACACATACTTTGATAATATTTAAAACAACATTGTTTTGCTGTGTTCTCATAGGAATCGTAACATCAAATTAAGACCAGAAAATAAAGGAAACGATCATAAGATCCTGGCAAACAAATAGAAGCTATAAGTTAGTCTAAAACTTATGGACCTTCCTTGGTAAGAAAAGAAGTAAGAGCTTCAATTTTCTAAAGAAGAGAAGAAGAACAAAATTTTGAATTCTGTCGTTGTACTTCCAGTATTATGTATTATTGGCACAATGGTCTTGAGGATTGAAGCTGCAGCACCTACCCACTGTAGAAGCTGTGAAAATGTAACAAATAATTAAGACCACCAACACTACTTTCTCTGTGAATGTACCAGTCTTCAGGTCGCTTGATTCCCCTTCTTGAGGGACTGTTTAGAGAAGGGAACTGCAACTTGCAAACTGTCGAAAGTTTTCGCCAAAAAATTAATAAATAAATGGACTCCGAGTGAATTATTTCAAGGCACAATATATGTACTGATTTTACCTACGTGAGCCTTCAAATCTTTCTGAGTACCAACTTTTGACCCTTTTGGTTAACCTTATCTGTCTCATATAAATATATGCTAAATAATATTAAGTACAGATACTTAATACCTCGGTACCTATGGTAGTTCCTCAGTATTACGGTGCGTATGAGTATTATTCATTCTTCAATATTGAAAACCAATACCAACTTATCAATTTAATGGACGAACTTTTTTTTATTTTTACTTAAAAAAAAAGAAATTTATAAAATATTAACTATTAAATTTTTAATTAAATTTTATTTTTTAATAGAAATTACTTAAAATATTTAAAAGTAGCAATAAGGTATTTGCAAAAGTTCTACTGAGACTTTTCATAAGTTTTTAAAACCATATTTGTATTTTTTGATTTAACAAAAACACAATGCGAAACCTTTTTAAAAGTGTTAGTATGTTGTGTGTCTAAAATCCACAGCTTAAACTCTTTGCTCATTTGTTTTTTCATATAATTTAATTTTTCAAATCCTTTAAGCAAAAAGAAACCCAGCTAAACTAGCTACATACTTTTTTCATTTTGATATGCAAACTTGCAGGAAAACACGAAAAAAAATTTTTACTCTAATTTGATGTTATTACCTCAGTTGAAAATGTATTTTCATGCTCGAGGGCGTGCACGACGTATGAGTGACATTTTTTGTTTGGCGTTGTGACTTTTTTTCACAACAAGGCACAAAAACCAAGAACACATAAAACAACAACAAAAAGCAGTAAACCAGAAAAGCTAAGTAGAGAAAGATTTTGCTAGTGAAAATATCAAAGTAAAAGTTTTAAAAGACACAAAAGTAAAAAAAAAGTAAAAAAACGAAAAAATTTAAAAGAAAAAGAAAAAGATTTCAAATATCCCGAGTACTAGCGGGCAGAAGTAAAAGTATCTAAGGCCAGGCAAGTAAACAAGCAAGCAAACAAAAGTCAGAGGTAGAAGTGGAGGAAAAGATAGAGGCAGCAGTAGAGGCTGAGAAAGAAAGTTTTTTGTTTGTATGTCTAACAAAGTAAAAAGCCCAATATGTAAGAAAACAAGCAAGCTACTTTTGAACATATGCAGTATAACAAAACTACTGCCATACATACATAAGTATATAAGGCATATGTACCTTAATAGCTCATTAAAAAAATGTCAAACAAAAACAAGAAACACAAACAGTAGAAGAAAAATAAAAGTTTCTTATTCGTCGTGTTTGCTTGTAAGCGAATGTGCGTAGACCAACAAAAAGGCAATGTTGAGTTTATGCTTAAGTTGATTTTAGCTGATGTTACTTTTAGTTTTGCATACATACAAATGTATGAATGTAAGTATATATGTATGTGTTCTATGAAAAGCACCAAGTTGCACGCATATGTTATACATACTATATTAATACTTAATATTATACATATTAGCTTGAAGGGGGAATATAAATGATGAATCGTAGTTTCACATTCTAGCTTATATTACAGTAATTGAATTGCATCCTTTGAAATTTATGTTGTGAAAAATTCGAATGTACATTGAATACGTGATATGTTTTTTCCTCCTTTAATTGAGTTTCGCCTAATTTCGCTGAAAATTTCTACTTTACCAACGATTCAGCGGTTTTTCCGAGCATACAAAAAGCATCTGGTTTACTGCGTCATCTGATTGTGGAAATTAGCGATAATTAAGATGATTCCAAAGTCTGGTGTTTCAATTTGTTCGGTATCTCCTTATTTACTTTACTTTACTTTTAATGGCACAACAGCCCATGGAGGGCCTAGGCCGAGCTTTTTCGCATCCACTCATGTTGTGCGTGCTATACTTGTACATGAATGGACCTACAGTTTAATGCCGAATCCGAACGGCGAAGTGAAAAGTATCTCATTATAGGCCTCCTTAATTATACAGAATTACAGACATAATTGAAAAGTCGCTTGAAAATAAACGAATTTGCCCTCGGGCATATTTCTCGACGTGTCCCAGCCTTTCGACAAAGTATGGCACAAAGGACTTCTGCGTATACTAAGCCCTATACTTCCACATAATTATTGTGAAATCTTACAGTCATACTTAACTGGCCGCTACTTCCAAGTACAACACTGTGTTGAACAGTACGAACTCAAACCTAAGTATTACTGCTGGAGTACCCCAAGGACCAATGCTATACCTGTTGTACAACACACGAGAAACCAACACAATCCACTTGCCCAATAACCATTTTGCCAATGATACAGCGGTATACAGCTGAAAAATCAGTTGAAAAACTTCACAATGCTATCAATGAAGGAGAAGCTGGG
The DNA here is from genome assembly GCA_958295655.1 of Palloptera scutellata. Lineage (NCBI taxonomy): Eukaryota > Metazoa > Arthropoda > Insecta > Diptera > Pallopteridae > Palloptera > Palloptera scutellata. The sequence continues at coordinate 46,989,600 of OY282449.1, read as the reverse complement.
AGAAATAAAGGGAAATCAAAATTAAACAATACCAAATCTATTGATGTGTATTTCACAAACAAAAAGATTAGACACAATCCAGTAACAACTTTCAATATACAAATTTACCTAATCTAATGCAGCGAAATATCTCGGCACGACGCTAGACGCTAAGCTTCGATGAAAGGTACTTGTTACCTAAAAAGAAAAAAAAAGAACTGGAGTTGAAAAGCAGGAAACTGCATTGGTTAATGAGAGCAGTGAATCGCTTTCTCTTCACAGTAAACTCGTTCTATATCGATAAATCCTCAAACCTTTTTGGACCTACGGCATCCAACTCTTGAGATAAGCCAAACCTTATGTCATTCACATACTTAACACAGTATTTCCAAAATAAGGTACTCAGATGAATAGTCAATGCGCCTTGATATGTTAGGAACACTGACATTGACGGTGACTTGGGTATTAACTCAGTTCGCGAAACAAGCTAAATAATAGCTGAATCGCACGCCAACAGACTGCAACAGCACGTCAATGAAGAAGAGCAAGTGCTCCTTGAAAATTCTGGGTCAACACGCAGATTACTTTTAAAAATAATAATAATGGAAAATAAATTTAAAAATTTATAAATATCTATGTGTTTATAAGTAAGGCAGTAGAATATTATTAGTAGGATATTAATATTATTAATATTAATAAGAGGGAGAAAATGCCGAACTTTATTACTCTTTTTAGAGGTCAAGACTTTATACCCTAGTACAAGCTATGTTAAAAAGGAGTACATAATAGAAGAGCTATGGGGCAGTAGGGAGTTATCTATCGCTTGGTGGTGAGCGTTAAATGATTACACCAGCGATGATCCTAAGTTCTACTGGAAAGTTTGTATAAATGAACTATTTCGTTTTTTATGTTAGTGTACATACTATTTTTATGATTAATGAAATCATTGCACATCCAACGCACAGGTTCAAACAGTGCATAATTTGTTTTGCAGAGACTTAACTTGATAGGTATGAGGTTTCTAGAAACGCGACTAGGAACACCAATGCACAGCTCATTTAATAGATATGGAGAGTAGTCGGTCCATCCATTCAACAATTTAAACACAAAACATACATTCAACATAACTCGCCGGCTTTCAAGTGAAGGCAAATTGAGTAATTTTAAATGATCTTTAAAAGGAGGAAGCTTCGTTAAGGGGTTCCAGTTCAAATTTCTTCAAGCAAATAAAGGAAACTATTTTTGAACAGACTCCACGTTCTTAATGCAACAACTGTATTGCGGACACCAAACATTCGAAGCATATTCTAAAATCGCTCTGGCAAGTGAAATAAACAGAATTTTAGTAATATAAGGATCGTTAAATTCCTTTGACCATCTCTTAATAAAACCTAAGACACCTTTGGCATTATTTATACATGTGTTTATATGTAAATCGAAGCGAAGTTTAGGGTCCATAGTCACCCCAAGATTAACACAATTTAAGCATCTAGCCAGAGATTTAGTGCCAATATAATAATTTGCGACCAATGGCACCCTCTGTAAAAAAGATCATCAATTTACATTTATCCAGGTTCAAAGTCATCAAATTTAAATACCACCAGTCAGAAAGTGAGATTAAATCGCTCTGTCACGGGTAAATAATGTGGTAAAAAAAAGCTTTACCTCATCTGCAAACATCAAACCTCTAGTATCGAAATATTGATGGAAGATCATTTATAAAGAGCGAAAAAAGAATTGGTCTAAAATGACTGCCTTGGTGGAGCCCAGAGATAACAGCAATATTACGAAAGACAGTGTCCTTGAAAAGAACCCTTTGTTTATATCAAAAACAAATTAAAACACAACCCTTAAATAAGTATTGGTGTTTTAGTCTCTTTGCACATGATAACTGGCTGGCATAAAATATTGCACACACGTTTCCCTTCTCGCCTAAGAAATTCAGTTTTGCACGGCATAACTGCTCTCGTCTGTCCAGCCTCAATGATTAGAACATCGTCTGATTTCATTATTTTCTCTAACTCTTCTACTGCCTACAACAGTTAATTCTCATATTTTATACTAAAATTGTAAACTGAATTTACTTGAAATACTAAGCACTATCCTTCCACATAATTTGGCGAAACTATTCTCAGACGACGATATGAGCTGAACATTACATCACCCTCTACGTATGCATAAGCAAGCAAAGTTCTTATGCCTCCTCATTCTTTTTCAAGCAGATTGAAATGCAATTAATCACAAAGACTTTCTCTCTCCCACACCGTGAATTAGTAAAATAAAATCGATAGCTTATTTAAATTCTGTGGAAAAAAGTGTTCATCCTCAAAAACTCTAGAGTAAATAATTATTCCTTCTTCTCCTATTAATGGCACAACAGCCCCTGAAGGGCCTAGGCCGAGATTTTCGTATTCACCCTTGTTGTGCGTGTTATATTTGTACAGTTTTATGCCGAATCCGTGCGGCAAAGTGAAAAGCTATCCTTAGGCAATTTTTACTCATGTATTTATTTTCTGTTATTATTATTTTTTGTATTTATTTTTCAATTTTACCTGTGCCAAGATTTGAACCCCGGAGACTCAGCATAGGAAGCCAGTGCACTACCCCACTACTACGCCATGGCGACCACTATCTTTTACTAGATAAAAGCAATGCAACTAAACGAATCTTAAATTCCAGGCACATACTAAAAACAATTCAACTAAATAATTTCCCGCAGCACTAGACTAAATTTTAATGAATTGCCAAAACCAACATAAACTTAAAAACTCGTGTTAAAATTAAGTTAAAATAATCAAGTGCACATGTCAATAAATTAATATATAATGCATTCATTAATTAACTACATTTTGATTATAAAATAAAATTGAAATTACACGCACACAGACAGACAGCAAAGCATACATATGTATGCGTAAAATGATAAGTATAATGCGGTGAGGTTGACGGTGAGTTTGAGGTCGAAAACGATAAAAACCAAAAAAAAAAAATCTTTATGTACTATTACAACAGAGCATGTACATGGTGGTGAAAATAAATTTTAATTAAAAATACGTCATTGGCAGCCCATATGTCATAATTATATTGCAAGTAGATATGTATCAACATCATCATCATCAACATCATCATCATCATCAACATCGTCATCAACATCATCATCATCAACATCATCATGTTCGACGTCGACATCCCTTATCTACTAGTATATCTACATACTTACATGTGTAATACTTAGTACAAAGGCATTTTAAAGTAAAATTATTAACCAGACATACTATAAATACCTTCATTACCACAAAGAAGAAAAGGACGCAATACTAAGTACGCACGTTGCTGCTTCATGTATGCATGCAAAGAAGCAAGTTTAATGAAAAATAAACCACTTACCACTTACCACTTACCAAGAAAGAAAGATGTTTCGAGATATATATCAAGGAGAAAGAAAGGACTACAAACAAATGAACATACATTGAAAAAAAAACACCAACAAAAGGCTTTTAAGCCACCAGCAAAATAGAAAGATTAAAAATGAAAGTATATTAAACAAAGAAAATGCAAGCACACGAGTAATTACTTACATAGTACCTAGACTAATAAAGAAAGAAGAGTTTAACAGAAAAGAAAAAACACAGTTGAGTTGTATCCCACACTCAATTTTCTTCTTTAATTTCAAAACTTTTACCTACCAAGCAAATTGGAGTAGTTAGTTCATTCAGTTCAGTCAGTGTTGTGATAATGAGAAAATGTTCCCCTTGTATTTTTTATAGCACAAAATACAATACACAGAGTTTCCGAAAATTCCAAGAATTTCTGTTCATATAATTTTTTATGAATAACTATTTGCTTCAAGTAGTTTGTAGTTGAACTTTTTTAAAGTCTCCGCAATATGCGTGCCTTATAAAGGGTGTTGTTTTTTTAGAAGTGTGGTTTTCAATATGGCAATCTTTTTTTTGGAGTTGGTCTTTTTGACAGCTATCACTTGATTTATGCTCAGTTTGGTTTGCCATCTCATAACGAATAGTCTTACTCCTGAACAACGTTTGCAAATCGTTCGGTGAATGTGCACAAAACGAGATGGCCACCGATCCCGATTTTCACAAGAAAATTTTGTTCAGCGATGAAGCTCACTTTTGGTTGAATACATTGGGTACGTTAATATGGAGTGATCATAATCCACATTGCCATTGTTGAGACAATAAGTCACTGTTTGGTGTACTCTATGGGCAGAGGGAATCATTGGTCCATATTTCTTCAAAGATGAAGCCGGTCATAATGTTACAGTCAATGGGGAACGCTATAGAGCCATCATTAATGACTTTTTCGTACGTGAATTGGAGGATGTTGATGTGGACGACCTTTGGTTCCAAAAAGACGCCGCTACATGCCATATATCCAACGAAACAATCAATTTATTGAAGGAAACTTTTGGTGAGCGCATTATCTCGCGTCGTGGGCCTGTGGCGTGGCCTCCAAGATCGTGCGATTTAACACCGCTGGACTATTTTTTGTGGGGTTATGTGAAGTTGCTTGTCTACACAGATAAGCCCGAGACGATTACTGACATACGGACATACGGCCCCAATTGCTGCAAAAAGTGGTCGCAAATTGGGCCTCTCGGCTTGAATTTATTCGAACCAGCCGCGGCGGCCACTTGCCCGAAATCGTTTTTAAAACATAATGGCAAATCCCTATCTTTATAATAAAGCTAAATCCTTAGCCATAACATTAAATCATATGCGTTTTATTTCTTCTTGAGAACGACACTTCTAAAATAAACACCCTGCATATGCCTGAATTCGATACTTAATTGCTCAGAAAACCAAATATTAAAATGTTAAGAAAAAAAAAAGTAAAGAAAGGCTTTGTAAGTTCCTTTCATCCAAATTTCGCCATTGAATGTTGCATGGATTCAACGCGCAATTCCCATTTAAAAAAGGAAATCTTATCTAGGCCGTTTACAAAGAGTTTATCGAACACACCTCGTATATACTAATATACAATATATAGTTAGCATGTGATCGATCATTAAAATGAGCAAAGCGAGAGAGAGAGAGAGAGGAGAGAGCGAGAGAGTAATTGAGTGAAAAATAAATTTATAAAATCCCGTTCAAAAATACATTAGCCTCATTTTACAGTGCACTCAGTGCTCTCAGTGCACTCTCTCAATCCTGCAATTTTATAGATTTTATACCACATGTGCACAAATTTTTTATGTTTCCTTACTACTAACTACTTAAGTTCAAAAGAAATAATAAATAAAAATTTAATCAACACAAAATTTCATTAAATTTCTTTCATAAATTAACATAATTTATAGTACGATAGAGTGAAAAAATTAAAAAGAAAATGCGAATGCGAATGACTTAACAAAACATGAGGCCCCATGCAAAATAACGAATACAATACAGAAAAAGTATCAATTTATGCCGCCATATGTGAGTGAGTTCATTTGTACACACACACATACATACATATGTATGTCGAAATATGCCCATGTGATGTATGGATGCGTGCGTGTAATACATCCTTGGGGTTCAAGCATAGTGCGTACATGCTGCAATTGCAAGCGAAATCGTAAATGCACTCGCTTGTAATGAAATATACCATCAGAAAATATTACTACACGAGAGAGAGAGAGAGAGAGAGAGAGAGAGAGAAGTAAAGAAATACTCACTCACATCCAAAAGGCGGACATGCTCGCATACAATTCATTCTTGCTTGCATAAACGGAAATGCAGAAATGCCACCAGAGCCAGTATCAGGATATGAAAAATGTGTTCAATAAATAAATAAATGCAAGAATAAGAAAGAATTATACATATCTACATATGTACATACTTCAGTTCGTAAGTATGTAAGTGAGTATGCATGAAAAGTTATTGTAATGATATATCCCCATAACGTGAAGCTCAAAGAAGAAACATATTGAAAATTTCAAACAAAAAATGCAACTTTTATGACAAATTTTACACAAATAATGATGTCGTTATTAATAACGATTATTACAATTACGGAAAATTTTATTTCTGTGCTTAATTAATGTTAATTTGAGTGAGTTCATTGCTTAAGCAAACTAAAGAAAAATCTATGAAAGTAGTGAACCGAAAGCCTCATATGTATTGTCATTATTGTGAAGAGAGACAGAGAGACAGAGAGAGCTTATAAGAGTGAACTTAGAAATTCAATATGAAGAAAAGATAAAGTTGAATTTTTTGAATCCTCCTTTAAAGCACTCACTAATTTTGAGCAGTACCTATTTCACCTACTGCAAATGGTATAAATTAGCCAAAAATGCATTCATGAACATTCATTCATAAATAATCACTGTTTATTACTTACTTCTAAATGTTCTGGCTTTAAAACTGTAATTATATTATTAAGTTTCGCCATGCGCAAAGGTCAAGTAAATACACATGTTGAAAAATTAACAAAAATAAACAGTAAATTTAGTAATTTTACATTTAAAATATGAAATTCATCTAAATAAAAAACCAGCTTAATGTTGAAATTTTAATCTCAATGGTCTTCAATGGTCTTCAATGGTCGCTGTGGTGTAGTGGTAGTGCGTTGGACTGCTACGCAGAGTGTCCGAGGTTCGAATCTCGGCACAGGCAAATTCAAAAAAAAAAAGTAGAAAAAATAATTTTTTTATACGGCACCACCTCTTGGCAGGCAATGGCAAACCTACAACAGTAAAAATTTCCTATGAAAAGCTTTTCACTTCGCCGTTCGGATTCGGCATTAAACTGGGACCTACAGTTCCATTCATGTACAAATATAACACGCACAACATGAGTGAATGCGAAAAGTTCGGCCCAGGCCCTCCATGGGCTGTTGTGTCATTAAAAGTAAAAAAAGTAAAGTAAGTCTTCAATAAACAAAGAGTCACGGCATCTTGGACAAAATGTCACTGTTGACAATTATACTTTTGAAGTCGTCAACGATTTCGTATATCTAGGATCCAGCATAAACACCAACAATAATGTCAGCCTTAAGATCAAGCGGAGACTAACTCTTGCCAACATGTGTTACTACGGGCTCAGTAGGCAATTGAGAAGTAGAGCCCTCTCTCGACCGACGAAAATAACGCTCTAAAAGTCCCGCATCCTTCCCGTCCTAATGTATGGCGCAGAATCGTGGACATTGACCATCAATGATGAGAGGTTGTTAGGAGCGTTCAAGAGGAAGATACTCCGTAAGAACTACGGTCCAGTATGCGTGGACGACGTGTATCGAATAAGATGGAATGATGAGCTGCATGAGCTGTACGCCGACACTGAAATGGTCAAGCTTATAAAACTCTAGCGGCTTCGCTGCGGCTAGGTCAGATTGAGCGAATGAAAGAAAGCGCTCCGGCTAGAAGCGTGTTTTATTCGAACCACGGTGGAGGAACACGCAGAAGGGGACGTCCTAATCTCCATTGGAAAGACCAGGTGCAGGGCGAACTGACTACACTTGGCCTTATCAACTGGCGCCAGCGCGCGCATAGCAGAGGCGACTGGCGAAGCTTTGTAGAGGCGGCCAAGACCGATCATCGGTTGTAGTGCCAGTTAAGTAAGTAAGTACGGTCTTCATATATTTTATCGAGACTAGAGCTGAGTAAACTTTCGTCAAAAACACATTTGGCGAATGGCAAATTTCAACAAAATTGAAAATGTTCAACATTTCGCTTGTAATAATAAAATCTAAAACTTCTTACTTTTTACTTTTACTTTTAATGGCACAATAGCCCATGGAGGGCCTAGGCCGAGCTTTTCGCATGCACTCATGCTGTGCGTGTTATATTTGTATATGAATGGAAAGGACCTACAGTTTAATGCTGAATCCGAACGGCGAAGTGAAAAGCTTTTCATAGCAAGTTTTTCTCTTGTCGGTTTGCCATTGCCTGCCAAGAGGTGGTGCCGTGTAGAAAAATTATTTTTTCTACTTTTTTTTTATTTTGCCTGTGCCGAGATTCGAACCCCGGACACTCTGCGTAGCAGTCCAACGCACTACCACTACGCCACAGCGACCACATCTTCTTAATGATATTTAATTGGGTATGAGAATTCAGGCTCATCTGAACTCGACATTTCTTCTGATAAGATCGAAAATAAATTCACCTTCTTTTGACTGATTGACTGATTCTAATTGGAGTAGTAAACTGCGATCTAATTAGGTCCACTGTAGCCCCAGTAAATGGGTTATTAATCTTAATAGGGATTTCGGCTCAAACTAAACTATCTGGTCGATATTTCCCTAGATATATTTTCCACCTGCGAGTAAGTGTCTCACAGGAGTGAAGGAGGATATGCTCCGAAATTTACACCTTCTAAAATTCACAACAAAAAGTTTTAAAAACTTTTCTTTATGGTAAAATTGGTCACAGTGAAGAGAAAATGAATGAAAAGCTTTAACTATTTTAAAAAAATTTCAACAATGAATCATGGCTTCCATTTCCTATTCAAAATAAGTTTAAGTATTTTTATCCACTTGGGAACCCCACCTGCCACTTTAAATTTTTCTTGCAAGTAAACACTAGTAGATACAAAGGTTTCTTCATTCCATTTAAGTGATTCTTTTCTCCAGAAGCCTTTACTCGTGCAAGCTGCAGTAAGCTGGAAAATATTTTACTAATGCGCTTTTCACACATTCCCCTTCCCATTTGCTCTCATACTTTTTCCCCTCAAAACTCAAAAAATGTTTCAAATATTTTTAAGGGTTTTTTTCTACAAATGAAATTTCAAACTATGAAAATGTAAATTAGTTGCTCTGGCATTGAAGAAACCAAAGACAATAGAAAGTAAAAAAAACAAAATAAGTCAATGCGCATTTCCAGTCAACCATGAAAAATTTACCACACTTATAAATTTCAATTTAAATAAATCCATGCTATTAAATTCCTTTTTAAATTTACTTTCACTTTGCAATAAAGAAGAAGAAGCAGTTTTTTTTCTTTAATGCTTACATGTATGTAGTATGTGTAGCCTTGTGAATGTTCTTGTTCCAGTACTTACTACTACTATTACAATTACTACACACGAACACTAGCACCGACACTAAAACGCGTTTGCTTGCTTCCTTCCGTTTTACGAAGTATGTACGTATGTATATGAGTATGCATAGAGAGCATGGTGATGGCACTTTAATGGAAATGGAAGGGGCAGGGAGGCAACTTCAATTCAATACAAGGGCAACCAACATGAAGTGTATGGTAGAATCTCATGACATAAACAACAACAACAACATCAGCATCTTTATCACTGGACCAACAATCAGTTACCAGCAAATAAGAACACCAACAAGCAAGACAACCACAAATCAAGTAAAGTAGCTTTTAAAAAGTGTTGAAGCGGATGGAAGTTAAGCAACATTTCACTCTTCGTGCATTGTTGGCATTGTTCAATGACGAAATTGTGAAATACCAGCATTGCACATATTGTATTTGGAACATATTTGTCTGCGTTTGCATAGGGGATACTTTCGCAGACAGTAAGTAAGTAAGTAAGTAAGTAGTAAGTAATAGGAGTGGCATGTGAATTTATTAGAAATTGTTGGGGCAAAATGTAAAACTATAAGGAAGAAATTTAAAAGCTTTTGAAATTAAAAGACATTTCTATTCTTCTTTCCTTACCATACATATTTTCAATCTCTTTAAAAATTATCAAATATAATATTATCATTTGCACTACTTTCTTATATAATTTTCTTGCAACATATTCATTAAGGAACCCATCAAATTTTGTAACAACAACTTTGTCTCTTTCCTCCCTATTCACTAGAAAGTGTAATTTACTTTTTGGTAAACTTAATTTTCATCACTTTCATTCTCTAATCTTCTTTTCCCGTAACAAGAAATTGGTAGGATCATATTGTGTGTATTCACAAAAATTGTCCGCTATTCAGTAAGGCTGTGGTTATATTCAAATTTTACTTGGCGAACACTATGCAATTGTTGTTGCCCCAACACGAAGAAAAGAGCTTCTACTCACTCTCACAGCGAACACGATATGCTGGGTGAAATGTACACCTTAGGCTGTGGTTATATTCAATGTTTACTCGGCGAACACCATGCAATTGTTGTTGCCCGAACACAAAGAAAAGAGCTTCTGCTCACAGCGAACACGATATGCTGAGAGAAATGTACACCTTAGGCTGTGGTTATATTCAAAGTTTACTCGGCGAACACCATGCAATTATTGTTGCCCGAACACGAAGAAAAGAGCTTCTACTCACTCTCACAGCGAACACGATATTCTGGGTGAAATGTACACCGAGCACGCCGAGTATTCAGGGTTAGCAATGAGTTATTCTACAAAAAAAAATAACAAAAATGTACGTAAAATAGAAGGAAAACATGCAAACCTGTACATCATTATTTTCATATACAGAAAAGCCAAGTTGCGAATGTTTTTAGTTTTTAAATGTGAATATTAAATATATTATTCATAAAACTATCGAAGAAAAATCGTATTATTTTCATAATTTTTCAATTATATTATTAATTTCACGCTCCATATTAATAAAATCGTTAAAAGTTTTTTGGGCCTGCCGTTGCGCGATAAATTGTTTTACAAAAAGAACTGAATTTCGACAAAGAGCAACTCTGTAACGAGCACCAATGTAAGCACTACACCCAGCACGAGAGTAAAACCAGCGAACACCGGTATAACCAGCAGCTAAGCAATCACTGAGTATGCAACTCTCACCCACATTGTTTCTCATCACCAACACCAGCAAAGGGCGACAGGGAGTTAAAATTCATAAAACTATTTCGCACTGCGAATATTTTTACGATGGTAATATTAATTTTAACAATTTTTGTGTGTTATTTTTACTGCTGCTAAACAACATAGCATTGTTGCTATTGTTGCTCTTTTAAATTCTAACGACTATTAAACTTTGTCCTTTTCATATTGCAATGCAGTTGTGGTAGAGTAAAATTGAAATATAATTTTGTTTTATAGGGAACAAGAAAAAAAACTTAAGTAAAATTGCATTTTTCCCCACACACTCTACCGTTCGTTTACCTTTCTCTCCCCCACTCGTGCTCTCTCTCTCTCTCTCTCTGTCTCTCTCTCTCTCTCTTTTCTATTAGGTATACAACAAACATATTTTTTTAATCAAAAACTCGGAGGGAGAATATAAGCAAATGACAGTGTTGTCATGTTAGCAATGATTCTCTTGTAGTTGTTGTTCTGTTTTACAAGCTTACACTATAACGATTTGTTTGTATAGTATGAGAGCATTGCTGGAGTGGTGTTAGAGAGTATGCATACAAGAAAGAATGAAAGTGCAAGAAACAAGGTGCCTTATTCAGTGTCGTATCCTCTGAGTTGTAAAAAATTCTATAATTTCTCATAAAAAAATTTTTTTTTTACTTTTTAATAAAGTACACACTTCCACTTTTCTTCTTTAACAAAATCTTGTAATATATTAAGATAGATAGTGCCTTATCACCAGAAGTGAATGGTTGAGAGTTCTTTGGAGAGCAAACAATTCGCTATACTTATGTAAATTATTTATAAGGCGATCAAAACACACTAATAGTAGAGCGAAAAAGCTGTCTTCTTGAAATTAATTCATAGTAGAGAGAGTTTCGTTGCTCAGAAGTTCGGACTGTAATATTTATTTTTCGAATTGCTTTCAGTTTCTTCCAATCCAATTCCAATTTTAACTAATACAAAATTCTTCTCACATACAGAATAATATCAAAGCAAAACTAAACTATCTCCAATAAAATGAAAATAAATATAAAGAATCAAAAGCTTTATGAGCAACACTACTCCTCGTGTACTTGAGAATACCATAACTGAAGATATTCTCCTTACTTCAGACAAGACAATGAGAACTTTTTCAATTTTGTTCCATCTAAATGAGTGTCAAAAGATTAAGATTAATTTAATTTAAAATTGACTTTATTTTCTGTATTAGTAAAGACGATTAAGAAGATTTAAAATCCGATTCAATTAACCCTGAACAAAAGGACAAAAATCGATTCTAAAAAAAAAAAATAATTAATGTTTATTTTAATAATTTTGTATGGTTAGCAAAAACATTACGAAAATATAATTAGGGGAAAGTTAATACTTTTAGTGTTGACACTTAATTTACCTACTATGAGATGTCATAAAACTTGGTTTTTAAAATGTGTAAGTAAAAGAAGATAAATTATAACATACTCGTATATTTTTTCACACATTTCATTTAATTGTTTGTATTTTTTTTTTTTTTTTTTTTGTACATATTTGTTGTCTTTTGGCGCCGCCATTTGTTGACAAATTCTGCAAATAAAATTAAAAAAATACAACAGCAGAATTCACCAAACAGTGTTTACACTTTACTTTATGCTGTTATTTTTTGCCGCTTGTGCAAAAATTAATTTGTTTACGTTTTTTTTTTTTGGTTTGTTTGTGTGTGTTTCTTTATACTTTTTTGATTCGAGCGTAAATATTGATGCTCATATTTCATACGAAAAAGCAAAAGCAGATAGTATTAAACTTTGTACTTTTGATTAGCGACAAATTCAAACAAACCCAAAATATTGTGTGGGTTGTAAGTATTCATATACAGATACACATACAGTGTCGGCCAATCAAATAAGAACACCTTGTTCTGAAACCAAAAACCTTACAAAAATATTTCTCTAGCCTTATGATAAATTTAAAAGGTATTTACTTTTATTCATTTATTCCATAAGTTTAATTTTATTCAAAAAAAAAACAAAATCAAATTTAGTGTAAAAAAAGAAATTTAAAAGTTATACAGAAAATCACATTTCAAAAGGACAAATCAAAAAGGTCACTTCAATTAAAAAACAAAAATTTCTAAAATATTGGTACTTTTCGTGCTGCTGATATTTTTTTTCCCCCACCAAACGTCTCCTTACTGATCGAGCTCAAATTTGAACCTCTATCTCCTCTCTAATTGCGGCTGCTGCCTTAAATGGATCTTGTGCCCCCAAAATTTGTAAGCGATTGTCATCTGCACTTGTAGTTTTGCGGGCCGGCCTACCTCTCTTGCAATGAAATTTTTGAGTTAATAAAGATTGGTAGACAAATGTCGAGGATCTGCTAATAGTTTTAGCTATTTGGCGGTTGCTTTGTCCCTCATTTCGCAGTTTTCTCACCAAATCACGCTCCTCCTTGCTACAGTGCTTTGCTCGACCCATTTTGATGTGGCATTACTGAATAGTTTACATTTCATTTGTTGAATTACCCTCAATGCTACCATTTTAATGCTTACCAATACAAATTATAAACAAATTTAAGTTTTCTTTTTAAAATGTAAATGTTTTCGTCTGCTGTTCTTATTAGATTGTCCGCCTTTGAATGCTTCGCTTCAACTCAACTTTTTTGTTTGGTAATCCCCAAAAAATATTTAAATGTTTATTTTTATTGTCCGACACTGTATAAATATGTATGTAAACATAGACAGAAAGACGTGTTGAAACAGTGGGGGGTAAAACTGATTTACATATAGTGAATACAAGACAATTCTTCAGCTTTTCGTAAAGTATTTTGTTTTCAATTCATAACTACATATCGCTCGTTTACTGCAAGAATGTAATAAATCAAAAAATAAATCAAATTCGAAGTAAATACTACTGTGGGCAAAAAGTAGTAAGACTTTGTTCATAATTTCAATTTTTTTTATTCATTCTTCCAAATCTATTTCGTCCCTTTCAAAGTAATACCCCCCGGCCCCAATACACTTGTGCCAATGTTTTTTCCAATTCTCGAAACAGTTGTTAAAGGCAATTTCCGGAATAGCCTTCAATGCGCTTAGCGATTCATGTTTAATGTCTTCAATTGACTCAAAACGGTAACGGTGTCCACGAAGCGGTTTTTTGAGTTTAGAAAATAGCCAAAAGTCACACGGTGCCTGACATTTTGTCAGGCGAATAGGGTGGTAGGTAGGTGCGGAACGATATCAGTCGAATATTTGGCAAAATGGTCTCGTAAAACCAATGCAGTGATTTTGGGACCAATCGCGCATTCACTCTTCTAAGGCCCAAATGATGTTTTAAAATGGTTTTCACTGATCCTTCCGATATTCCAACGATGCCAGTAAGGTCTCTGACTGTTAATCGTCGATTCTCGATTCTCGAGCACCAATTCCTTGATTTTATTGACGTGTTGATCATCAGTTGATGTTGATGGCCGTCCTGGACGTGGTTCGTCGTCAACGCGTTCTCGACCCTCTTTTAACAATTTGTACCAATCAAAAACACTTGTTCGCGACATACAATTATACCGAAGGCCTTTTGCAACATTCTGAACGTTTCGGCACCAGAAATTTGATTCCGCACAAGAAATTTGAATAATTTCACTCAATGTGAAAATCGCCGAATGCACTTTTTGTACTTCAGAAAGACAAGCGTATACTAAACACTAATGATTATTTTGATGTGACATTTGGCACAGATGTCACCGACAGTCATACCAACCTTAAAAAATATAATAATATTTTGATGAATGGGTTTCCGCGCGAAATTTAAATTAAAAAGTCTTACTAATTTTTGCCCACAGTAGTATACTAGAAATAACCATTATTTAGTGATTTATTTTGTGTAAAAGAATCATTCCTGTATCTGATGAACTCTTTACATGGAAAGATGAACTGTCGTTGTCAAGTCTATGGAACGATAGGTAAATTGAATAGATAAAATTCATTATGCCCAGAATTTATGTTTTTTGAGTTATGACAGCCTTGAGTTATGACGAGTAATATGATTCAAAATTCAGGTTCTAACGCAAGCTAAGATGATTATTAAATATTTTCAAACATTGTAATCTTACTGGCACGACAGCTACTTAATACTTATTACTACTATAAAATTGAATTTTTCCATCGTTCCACATTTCTTATGTTTTGAAATTTTGCTCCTGACTGTAGTCAATAAATGTAAGCAAAAGAAATAAATTTCTAAAAATTTCTTTTAAATTTTTGAATTCGCATGTAAATTAGCAAAATAATGCGAAAATGTCAAACGATTTTTTATTTTACCACTTATTTGCTTATACAAATTTTGTTTCGTTATATGTTTCATTATTTTCATTGAGGAAAGAAAACTAAAATAAATAAAATGAAATGTCAAAGAAAGTACTGCGTAACATTTCAAAGTTAAAATCAAAAAAAAAAAATTATTAAAAAGGTCGTTAATGTTGATGACAAGCGACAACTGACAAGTAAACCAAATTTATTTGCATCGTCTTCAACAAAAATTAACCACTTCCATTTTAATTTGTTAATTAATTAATTCAAAACAAAAATTATTGTAATGATTTATGATGTGTGATTTTTTATTAGAATGTATTTGTTGACATTTTTAAATTAGTTAATTACGTATTTTTTCTAATCAAAGATTTGTTTATTTAATTTTACATAAATCATTTTTCATAATTTAAGCACTGTGTTTAAATTTAATCGCAGTTTGACAGGTGTATTCTGCTTAATGTGTTTGGTGAGATGCATTTAGTTCTGTCATTTTTTATTTATTTATTGTTAATTGATATTCAAGCGACCAGCGGCACTTTTTGAATAATTATTAAGTATATTAGTCATTTCACTTTTGATTTCATATACATACAAACAAACTTTCAGACATATACATAATTGCAAGTATGTATGTATGTATGCTTGAAAGTTTCTATTTTTTGTTAATTACTTGCACGATTTGCGTATGAGTTGAATGAATAAAATGATAAGAAATATTTTTCTGTTTATTTAAAATATTAAAAACAAATCGTTGAGGGAGCGACGAAAGCAACGAATGATGTGTTTCGAGTTGAAATAAAGAGATTATGACACAACTAATTGGATTGGGTTGTATTAGGGAAAGTATAATGTGTAATGTCTGGTTGCTGGCTGTGGCTGGCTGTGTGGCCGCTTTGGCGTAGTTGATAGTGCGTTGTCCTGCAACGCAGAGTGTTCGGGGTTCAAATCAAAAAGTAGAACAAATGATTTTTCAACGCTGCACCACCTCTTGGCAGGCATTGGCAAACCTTCTCCCAAGCCTTGGCAAAACTAAAGGTCCCTTCCATTCATGAGCAAATATAGCAATCACAACATGAGTGGATGCGAAAAGCTCGGCGTTGGCCCTTCATGATCTGTTGTACCATTAAAAGAAAGGAAAAAACAAGTTGCTGGCTTATTTATATATGTATCTGACTCATTCATACTTAATTTTATAATCATGCCAAGTATATACTGGAATTTTTTTGAATGACCTTAAAATAAAGTCTGCCACAAAACCCTAATATATTATCTATTATGGTATATTTTAATATTAGGTCTGTTCGCGTGCGTAATGAAATTGAGCTAAACAGGAGAGTAATCTCTCCGTGATAGTTTTACCAAATTGTTACTGCAGGAAAATTCTAGTAATAAAAAAATCTAGAGAAGAACAAAAACCGCTGCTCAACTGTCAAAACTTTTTGTGTATTTTGTTATATTCAGATTTTGCTCGGCGCATACCATAAAATTGTTGTTGCACCAAACACGAAGAGAGAGCTTTTACTTACTCTTTGCTCTCAACAAGCACGATGTGCTCGGAGAAATGAACACCGAGCACATTAAATATTCAGGCTGGTCGCTGTAGCGTAGCGGTAGTGCGTTGAACTGTTAAGCAGAGTGTCAAAGGTTCGAATCTCGGCACAGGCAAAATAAAAAAAAATAAAAAAATAACAAATTTTAAAATAAAAAATGCAACAACAACAAAATTTATACACGGCACCACCTCTTAGCAGGCAATGGCAAACCTACAAGAGTAAAAATTGCCTATGAAAAGCTTTTCACTTCGCCGTTCGGATTCGGTATAAAACTGTAGGTCACGCACAACATGAGTGGATGCGAAAAGCTTGGCCTTTGGCGCTACATGCGTTCATAGTCGACACTGATAAACTGACAATGGCTGCCTATCTCTTTACCGGTGTCCTGTGTGATCACATTCACTCTCTTATTCTCCCTCCTTCTTCCACTCACCTATCAATCTTCCTTCCATTCAACACAATGCTCTGCATTCATAGGGGTACACCCTGTGTGCTGAATGTATCAATAACAAAATAAGGGTGGCAGAGAGCTATTTTACAAAAAAGGAACAATAATGTAGGTAAAATAATACGAAAACATGCAAGCCATTATTTTCATTTGCAGACGCGGCTACGAATATTTTGATAGTTTAAAAGTGGATATTACCTATATATTCTTTATATTCACGAAGTGATGCAAATGGGCTTGCATCATTGCAAATTATTAACTTCACTTCCCATTTTAATAAATTGGTTTAAAGTTTGTTTATAGGCCATTTAATAACAATAAGCATTAAAAAAACGATCAAAATTAACTCTGCAACGAGCTCAATGTATCCATCAGAGCGAGCTCAAGAGCAAAATGTGATGTGTTCGCCAAGTAACGAACATCAATATAACCACGACCTTACTAGTAAAATTGTACTACTAAAGTACCCATAAGGACCAATTGTAGAAAAAGCACCGGTATTTAAATTTTTAAGTTAGATTAAGCCAAATTTTATATAAAATACTTTTTAGTAAAAAAATAAAATTGCAATACGGGGAGGAGAACCAAAAGTCCTTTATAAACATCATACATAACTAGCTTCCGGTAGGACTTAAATTTGTAGTGATACATAAGTAACCATTAGGTTTATCTTTCATTCTCTCTGTTTTTTCAGCTCATTTTGACATGTACATAATTTACTCACCAACAATAATACAACTAAAAATATCGTTACTGGGTGATACTCATTCTCCCAACTCTGCTCAGTACCAGTGATGATATTAAGATTTTCCTAATTGTTCCCTAATTGTCAGGGAAAAGTTTACCTTTTAGAGTTGAGACGTGTACTAGAATATTTATTTTTTAATTTCAGTTTCTAAATTTTTTTGATTTTTTCCTCTGCCGAGGCTGAAACCCGGGGACACAATGCATAGCAGTCACACTACCAACTACCAACTACGCCACGGCGATCACTCACACACTATATTTATATGCCTTTTAGAATTTTTAATCTAATTTAATTAAACAATAAAAATAACAACTCAGAATCATTTTTATCGAGTTAATTATACCCATAAAAAATATATTCGGATTCTTACGATTAAAATGAGAACCATAAAAACCATCAAAATAAACTTTGAATTATTCAATCAGTTTATTTCCTTCTGGATCATTAAAAGGTAAATCGTATTTTTCTTTTTTTCAGAACTATTACTTATTTTAGTTAAAACAATTGTCTCATTGGTCATTTCATTACATAAATCTTGGGTTTTCAAAAGTTTGTTCCTGCAATTTGTTTTTAAGAAATTAAATAAAATGTGGCAAGGATAAACGCGCTTGTAGAATACAAAAGCTATTCAT
Organism: Palloptera scutellata; assembly: GCA_958295655.1. Classification (NCBI taxonomy): domain Eukaryota; kingdom Metazoa; phylum Arthropoda; class Insecta; order Diptera; family Pallopteridae; genus Palloptera; species Palloptera scutellata. The sequence continues at coordinate 46,971,261 of OY282449.1, read as the reverse complement.
TATACTACTTTTTTAGCTGCCCGACTTCGGGCAACCTTTTTCGTGTCTTCATATTCCATTGATATTTTCTATATTCTTGACCTGAAGTAGTTTCACGAGTATTGGCAACACATGATATAATATTCTTCGAAGCTATATTATATGGCATATTATATGGTATTTTAGTTTGAGTTTATAATTTTTTAGATTGAATTGTACCTGAAGACGTACAATTGTAGCTAAGATATCATCACTGCTGCGTACCACGATGCCATTTTTCGTACGATGTTCTCTTCCGTTTAGAGCAATTAAAACTTTTAGTTAATTAAAAGACTAAAAGACATCTTACAATAATTTGAATAATTTGAACAATTTGTGTTTTAATAAATAATAAATGAATTTAAAACAAGAATATTATTTGAATTTTAATACACGCAAATTAATGGATGAAGAAGTTTGGTAAATATTGACTTGGGTCGCTACACATGTCATGTGAATTAAAACTAGTTGCAAAAAATGTACATATGTATGTGCACATAAAAAAAAACCAAGCGAAAAACTTTCCTCTTGAGCCACGACATCAAGCAGATTCCTTTTAATTTTGAACGCCAACACATACGCCGCATACCAATGTATGTGCATATTTCACACATTGGTATGCACACACACATTTTCACAGACATTTTGTGCAATGCACGAGCGTAAATGCAATGCGAGAGAGAGTTAGTAAAAGTATGCAAAAACAAGGCTGTACGGTAACATTCTTCCGTTTTGACAGTTTCTGCATTATCACTCTCACTCTTCCCCACACTCTCTCTCACTGCACACTCTCTGCAACATTGCTGTTTGTGTGTCGGAGTGTGTGTATTTACTATGGCATTTGCGCGCCGCTAACTTTTTTGACTCTTGATAAACTTATGCTAATTTAAAGTTTTCTATGAAAATGCTCAATGCAAATACAAAATGATACAAGCGTCGAAGAGGATGAGAAACCCAAGAGCATGTGCTGAAGTGAAATTCAGTTGCAAATGCAAAATAGCGCCAAAAATCCATGAGAATATGTGCAAACATAAAATGAATGTATTTTATTTTAAATGAAAATAGCAGTGCAAGCTGAGCGAAAAACACAACACAACACACAAGCTAAGAAATGAAATGAAATGAAAAAACAATTTGTGGTACGAAAAGTTTTCAAGTAATAATATTTTGCAGTAGTAGTGGAAGAAAAAGAGAACGTGTGTGAATGCTGTGGCGCCGATAAACAAAAACCTTAAACGAGTATGTGCAATAAACTAACAAATTTAAGTAATTGAATAACGTGTAATTTTTTAACAATCAAAATTTGGAACTTTTCTCCCTTTAATGTGCATTTATCAGTATGTGTTTAGGTATGTGACATACCTCATTTCACATTGCAACACAAATGCGACATCATCAATTGCAACAACATCAGCAATATCAATTTGACAGCTGTCAAACCATCAACGCAATTGTCAAATTTGCCAGCAATATTATTTATGTGAGCAACCTACAGCATCAACGGCATATTTCCGCAAACAAACATTTGCACAAGTATGTACATATGTACCTACATATATGTAAGTATGTCATTTAAACGCTCAATTTTCAATTCTTCAATTTCACTTTATGCACACTTGATGTGCTTATTATGGCGCAGATGTATTCGAACTCGGTTCGCTTACTCCTATGAACGTATAATGTCGTATTGATGTCGCTGTAAATCGTATATCGGCATCATCGTCGTCGTCATCATAAACGCAAACAACAACAGCAATCGCTGTGTGTGTGGTCCACTTCTATATCTTATACCAATCATGAACCACGACGAACAGCAAGCATTAACTCAACTGTCACATTTGACATATTACAATATTGTACTCTGTAGAGCGCTTTGCTTCTCAACGGCTTTGCCTCTCTTCCCTATTCTCCCACTCTTTCGCTCTCTATCAACATATTGTGCTAAAGCGCGCCCGCGGTACTCGATACTCATTCATTGCTGTAGGCAAGCAATAATTGTCAAATCATTCTTGCACGATTCATTGCATTCTTCGTTGACAGCATGAACAACAACAGCAACAATAAGAGCAACAGCAGCTAAGCACAAATATGTAACTCAAACAGCAATTATGGTATAACAATTTGAAGACACGCACTATTGGTATTGGTATGCTGTTTAATAGTTGTTGCTGCTGCTGCTGCTTGTGATGATGTTTTATTCTCAACCCACGCAATGCATTACTCTCGGTGTCATTATCTCTCTCTCTCTCTCTCTCTCTCTCTCTCTCTCTCGTTAGTTTACAGTTACTTAGATGAAATACAAGTATCGCATGTTATTTCTGTTTCTTATTTTACTACAATATCTCCTCCTCTCTCCGCACAACGAATTGTGATTTAAAAAAAATAAATATAAAAGAACACAAAAATAAACTCAGCTGTCAAATCGCATTTATCGCCCTTTTCTTATTGCGCTGATCGATTGTTTTCATGTTAGCGTGTGCTTGTGTACGGATATGCGAGTGTGTGTGTATGTGCAAATCATAAAAATTCGATAGATACAATTTGATAAAACATTTTATTGACTATGTATGGTATAATGCTTTATTCATTCGTTCATTCAATTTTTACAAACAAGCAGTAAAATGGCAATGACGACGCGACGTCACACAATTGTCAATTGAATGGAACAATTGTTGACATGCATGTGTTTTTTGCTGAAATTACTGCGCAAAGGTGTCTCCCCTTTTTTTTGGTGTGGGGAAGCATTGAATGTTTCAGTTAGTCTGGGACTCCAAACGGGATCATGGGACCACCCTCAAGTATTTCGTCGGAGAGCTGTCACAGCATTACTAAGTACATAAATGTCTTGGGGGTTACACAATTTGAGCGGCGTTGTGCAATCGTGTTCGTTCCATATTTCGACCACGTTCAATTCGGCGAAGTGCATACTTATGTAGTGTGTGGCACATGTGTGTAATAGTATTAGCCAATGTGAGAGTCTCAAGACTTCCACTATCTCGGCTCGTTCCGCGTCGCAACGTGGGCAATAAAAAAGAATATCCCGCGCGTCCTCAACATCGTTATGGCACTTTGGGTAAATCTGCTCTTCCTCATGTTTGAAGCAACCATATACGCTAAGTAGCTGCGTCACATAGAAATCTATCTCCATTTTGACAGCTTATCTAGCTCTCAATATTGGCGATGAGTCCAAATATCCTCCTCCCTTCGTTTGCCCTTTCCTAGCGTCACTGCACCGTCGCTCATCCACCGTTAATGCATTTGAGGCTGCTGGATAAATTTTGTGGCATTCACACGCCATTATGTCCATCGGTACCAGTGATACCTGCGATCGTCCAACACTGTGCAAAATGCATGCATCCAACTGAAATTTCGCATTTGTGTGCCTTTACTCCTTTGTAAGTATGGCAACTGAATATTTGGGCATTACTTGTTTGTATGAAACTATGACATTTTCATAGAATTGTATCGAAAGTAAAAAACACAAATTTCTTCTCCGGAATTTGGAATTCAAAATAAATAAATTCCAAATTTCGTTCTGCTTCAGTGCGACCAGTTCACTAGTTCACCAAAATTAAGTTTATAGCTATTTACTTCATTTTTAATAGGAGTTTCACAAACTGTCCACATTAGGTAATCATATTATAAGTATGTACTCACTGGAACGAAATGAAGATCAGTTGCATAAGTGGATAGGAAAGTTCCCAATTAAAACAGATATTTTAAACATGCTAGAAATATTGATATAATTTAATTACTAGGTGCATAATATCTAGCAGGAGACTAGTCGTTTTGAAAACTTAAATAAAAGGCAAAAAAAAAGTCTATGAATTTCATCTCTTTTCTTAAACCAAAGCTTTTATTTTTATGTAATTGCCAATTTAATTTCGACTTGTTTCAAAAAGAGTATTTATTAATAATAATTTCATATTCATAATGAATAGACTTACTCCTGAACAATGTTAGCAAATCGTGCAAATTTATTACCAAAATAATGGTACGATTCAATCCCGATTTTCATAATAAGCAAACTTGTCGCATTTCAAGTGATCATAATCCACAAGCCATTGTAGAGACGCCGTTACATCCTCAAAAAGTCACTGTTTGGTGTGCTCTATGGGCAGAGGAAATCATTGGTCCATATTTCTTCAAAGATGAAGCCGGTCATAATGTTACAGTCAATGGGGAACGCTATAGAGCCATGATTAATGACTTTTTCGTGCCTGAGGACGATATGGAGGATGTTGATGTGGACGACCTTTGGTTCCAACCTTTAGGACCTTTGGTTCTACATTCCATACAGCCAACGAAACAATCAATTTATTGAAGGAAACTATTGGTGAGCGCATTATCTCGCGTCGTGGCCTCCAAGATCGTGCGATTTAACACCGCTGGACTATTTTTTGTTTTTTGTGGGGTTATGTGAAGTCGCTTGTCTACGCAGATAAGCCCGAGACGATTGACGCCTTGGAAGAGAATATTCGGGGCGTTATTACTGACATACGGCTCCAATTGCTGCAAAAAGAGTTCGAAAATTGGGCCTCTCGGCTGGAATTTATTCGAACCAGCCGCGACGGCCACTTGCCCGAAATCGTTTTTAAAACAACAGCTAAATTCTTGGCCATAATATTAAATTATATGCGTTTTATTTCTTCTTAAAAAACACACTTCTAAAAACCGTGTAGTTGATTTCAGAATTCATAAACGAAAACATGCAATTTATTCTCAAATGTGTTGCTCTCTTTTTCTTTAAGTGAAACTTCTTATGACGCGTTCGAGAATTTTTAGTGTTGAGAGTAAAATTTAAATGTTACACGGTAATTTCACTCAATTCTAAAAGTGTACACCAGATTTCTCGTTGTATTTTAATACATTTATTTTATCATCGCTTTGGATGTGCCGTAACTTTTTTTCATAACATCCTAAAAGTATGCAAAAGCTTTTACCTGACTGACTTTTATTTTTATAATACAAATACATTACAAAACAAATAAAGTGATTCTGGTGTTAATGTATGTATGTACATATATATTATTACGTACATATGTATGCATCTGTAAGACGTTTCAATTTCAAAAAGCAAGTTGACCGTGAGTCCTCTTATCCACTAGGAGAGTTTTCTCGAAAGCTAGACGAGTTTGAAGGTGAGACTCGTTCGTACCGGGAATTGCTATTTTAAGCTGTTCTTTCTTTTGAAATAAAATATGAACATATGAGAATCAGTTTAATGACAATGCAAGCAGAGCTACAAACGTCGCCTTCTCTCGTTTCATCTCCAATAAAAAGTATTTGAAAGGTAAGAGATCAATAAAATGGGAAAGTACGATAGCTAGAAAGAGAAAAATTAACTATCTGTAATAAAAGCTCTTTTCTCTTTGTCGTCGCTCCTGAAATGAAATACTTACAGAGAATATTGAAACTGCCCCACACTCCCTTCCTAAGTCTTTGTTTCCTCTGGCAATCCCCATTATAGAAATAACAACAATCAAATGTTTTACTAAGTCAAAAACATTAATTGTAAATATGTAACAGTAAAAACTTGCATAAATTAATTTCAATTTTTTCAAACTTCATATTGTCACAATTAATTTACTCAAGCAAAAGGCGAAAACTAAAACGAAAACTAAAACGAAAACTTTATCACTTCACAAGCACTTCGCGCTCAAATGCTTTGCTTAACAAATGTCAACGCCTCATATAATCATAGAAGAAGGAGAGTAGAAGTTCATACAACTTTGTAGCAGAAGTAATAGCAGTTGAAGTAAAATGTAGTAAATTTTTTTCTTTTACCTTTTTTTTTTTTCGGCCACTCTCAACCACACTTGAAATTCATTAGGAGCAATTGCCGCACACTTTTGTTTTGTAACCAAAAAATGAGGAAGAAAAGAACACTAAACTCAAAAACTTATGAAAGGAAATGAAGAACTAATGGTAAAGCCCAGCAGAGTAAAATAGAATTAAACGGAAAGAGAGAGCGAGAGAGACAGAGACAGAGTGAGACAAATAAATGTTTAAAAACTATGATGGTATATGAAAACTTTTTCTTTCTCTCTGTCTTTCATTATTTTTTATTATTTTCGTGACAATGAATTGCAATTAAAACTTTTACCCAAAAAATTTAAGAAAAAAAAGTAAGTTTTTCTCTCTTTCTATGTGTATGCATATAAATTTTTGGCACTGTCGCACTCAGTTGCACTAGCACAAGTTTTCTCAATGCTTTTTGTTTTTTGTTTTTTTGTTTGTAGCTATTTGCTCTAACATTGCTCGCACACTTACACAAGCAATTTCCTTTTGCGAGTTTTTCTTCTGTTTCTTGTTCCACTTGGTATAAATGGCGGCAAAGATGATGACTTTAACGTTGTCATAGTTGTAGACACAGTTACAGTCTGCTACTTTGGGGTTTTTGTGCAAGTTTGTCTTCTACTTTTCCTACTGCTCCTACTTCTCCTTTACCGTAACTGTGACATTTTTCCACGTGTCAATTTCAATTGTCAGCATTCGCGTGGTTTTACAAACTAATTTTTGTTATAATTTTTCGTTTCACGTTGGCTTTTTATTTTGATTGTTTTTCCTTTACGGATTGCAGATGTGAGATGTGAAATGTGAAATGTGAAAGGTGTGTTTTTATGAAAATTAAGCGGAAAGTTCGGTACCTTTGTCGTCGTCATGCTTCATTGTGATTTGTAAAAGTAGGAAAAAATATAGAATAATAGAAGAAAAGTTAAAATTCACGTTTCACTTTTTTTGTTTAACTATTTCCGATTACTTCTTTCATATCTCCAGTGTTTGTTTGTTTTTTTTTTTTTAAATTACAAGTTAATTGAAAATAAATTTTATTGATTGGTGATTGTCTGAGGATATTGAATTCTGATAATGGGAAGACTTTACAATACGATATCGTAATCTGATGGAAATAAAAGTTGAAATGAAATAAAGTGAAGAGAGTAAAGAGTAAAGAGAGTGCGGCTTGCAATACATACTTTCACAACTTGACAGAGCTGAAAAAATTTCATATAAAAAACGAAATGACACTCGGCAGTGTCTTCGATGTACGGAGGCACTCAGAATTTCTTCGCTGCGACAGAAGTTGTGTAAACGCAGTCTATTCAACCGCATCACGGTCGCAAAGCGTTGTTAAAGTTTTTTTTTTCGCGTTGAAGACACACACGTTTTTATTATGAATTTATTTAAGTGGAAAAGAAAAATTTAATTTGAAAAATATTAGACAATATTAGAAAAATTCATTGAAATTGTATGTTTTATATGATTCCACTCACTTCGAAATAAATGTAGTTTAAAACATTTGAAGAAAAAGAAAATTTGGATAAAAATTTATGCAAAGCATTTGCTGCATCTAAAAAAAAATTTAAATTCAAATTTTATTTAATGAAGATGTGATTTTTTAAAAATTAAATACTACTAAATGTTTGCAACAGAAAAAAAGTATATGAGCTGTTGCAGCTGCAGAGTTCAAAACCCACTGCAGTGGGTGCGACTTTGACTTTTGAGAGTTAGCGGCAAAACGCGTTTCATAATTTGTTTTTGTTGTTTTGGAGTAGGTATAACAATTGTCAAACATATAGCGATCGCGAGAGAGAAAAAGAGAGAAGGATCGCAAGCACATGAAGTATGGTAAGTAGTCGTATTGTTATTTAAAAGATATGTGAGCATTGAGGAAAATTAAAATTTTACGATTACAAACTACTTACTTCAAATTTAGATCCTACCACTAGACAATATGTTTCAACATTAAAGGTCGTGAAGTAACTAAAAGACCAAATTCCCTTTTCATCTTTCTTAAATGTAGGACAATGCACTTGAGCAAAGATAATTTTGAAATATAAAGAAAATTTGCAAAAGCTTGTGTGCACTAAACTTGTTACTCATGCCTCCAATATTACATTTAATTTTGTTTTTGTTTTTCTTTTTGTTTTTCTTTTTGTTTTTGTTTTTGTTTTTGTTTTTGTTTTTGTTTTTGTTTTTGTTTTTGTTTTTGTTTTTGTTTTTGTTTTTGTTTTTGTTTTTGTTTTTGTTTTTGTTTTTGTTTTTGTTTTTGTTTTTGTTTTTGTTTTTGTTTTTGTTTTTGTTTTTGTTTTTGTTTTTGTTTTTGTTTTTGTTTTTGTTTTTGTTTTTGTTTTTGTTTTTGTTTTTGTTTTTGTTTTTGTTTTTGTTTTTGTTTTTGTTTTTGTTTTTGTTTTTGTTTTTGTTTTTGTTTTTGTTTTTGTTTTGTGTTTTTGTTTTGTGTTTTTGTTTTTGTTTTTGTTTTTGTTTTTGTTTTTGTTTTTGTTTTTGTTTTTGTTTTTGTTTTTGTTTTTGTTTTTGTTTTTGTTTTTGTTTTTGTTTTTGTTTTTGTTTTTGTTTTTGTTTTTGTTTTTGTTTTTGTTTTTGTTTTTGTTTTTGTTTTTGTTTTTGTTTTTGTTTTTGTTTTTGTTTTTGTTTTTGTTTTTGTTTTTGTTTTTGTTTTTGTTTTTGTTTTTGTTTTTGTTTTTGTTTTTGTTTTTGTTTTTGTTTTTGTTTTTGTTTTTGTTTTTGTTTTTGTTTTTGTTTTTGTTTTTGTTTTTGTTTTTGTTTTTGTTTTTGTTTTTGTTTTTGTTTTTGTTTTTGTTTTTGTTTTTGTTTTTGTTTTTGTTTTTGTTTTTGTTTTTGTTTTTGTTTTTGTTTTTGTTTTTGTTTTTGTTTTTGTTTTTGTTTTTGTTTTTGTTTTTGTTTTTGTTTTTGTTTTTGTTTTTGTTTTTGTTTTTGTTTTTGTTTTTGTTTTTGTTTTTGTTTTTGTTTTTGTTTTTGTTTTTGTTTTTGTTTTTGTTTTTGTTTTTGTTTTTGTTTTTGTTTTTGTTTTTGTTTTTGTTTTTGTTTTTGTTTTTGTTTTTGTTTTTGTTTTTGTTTTTGTTTTTGTTTTTGTTTTTGTTTTTGTTTTTGTTTTTGTTTTTGTTTTTGTTTTTGTTTTTGTTTTTGTTTTTGTTTTTGTTTTTGTTTTTGTTTTTGTTTTTGTTTTTGTTTTTGTTTTTGTTTTTGTTTTTGTTTTTGTTTTTGTTTTTGTTTTTGTTTTTTCTCTCTGATTTTATAGTTGTAAAACTCCACTGAATACTTTTAATTTCATGCATAACATAATAAAATTTCAACTGCCTTTTATATTCATAACTGGAAACAAAGAACGTATAAAAAATGTCGCTATGTTAATTAATGTTAATTAATAACACTAAAAAAAAATATTCCGCATTTGTTGCAGATACCGTTCGAGAACACACTATGTATTTCTGTGACTACATTTTTTCTCTCTCATGACTAAATTTTTCCCTAATACACAACAAGCGCACAAATGTATGCTACAACAAATAAAGTTTATTATTATCCACTTATTTTCGCGGCTCCACTCGGAAATATGCGCTACATAAGTGAGACAAAAAGTACAAAACTATTGCAAACGTAGTACATACTCGCAGGTACTCGAGTATTCAACGTGACAAAAACTAGTAATTTTTTTCTTTTTAAACGAGAGTATGAAAAAAATGTTAAAATGCATACGCACATATGCGCAACACTGTACGAAAAACAAGTGCGACTAGAAGTGTAAAAAAGTGAAATATACAGTGTGAATTGCATTTAACAAACTAACACCGTAACAAACTCTTACATTAAAAAAAATATATATATATACATACTTATTGCATAATAAAAACTGGCAAACATAGTGAAATGGAAAAAAAAAATACTTATAAAAACATAAAAATAGTTGTAAGCAATGAATCATACTCATAGACTCACTCTGTGATAGTATATAGTGGATCTATAATACGCACTGTCTGCTACTTGCAACGAAGCAGCCATTGCACAGTGAACGTTAATGGTGAAAAACCACTGCGAAGGTTAAAGAAAACTGGAAAAAAGTCTAATTATATTTATTGAAAAATAAACGGAATAGGATTATAAGATAGCACCTATGTAATTTAATCTACTAAAATATCAGAAAAACAAAACTGGACCACAAATCAAAAAGCAAGCTAGAGACCACAGACTGGAGGCAAAAGACCAGACGCCACACGCCACATGCCACATGCCAAAAATCACAAACCAAAGACCAAACGCCAGAGATTATAGATAGGAAAGAAAAAAGAACACCGACTAGGGAGCAGTCCTAAGAAACGGAAATCCAGCAATAATAAAACATATACCAGAACCTATAAATAACAAGAAACCAGATGTTACACATCAAAGATTACAATTACTTACGACATTTTTGATGAGAAACTGCAAATAAAATACCAAAAATTATAGACCAAAGACTAGAAACAAAAGGCCGCCATCCGAAAACTTCAAATCAAATATAAAATGTCAGAGATTGCATACACAACTCAATAAATCATCAAAAACCACCCATAGAAAACCCAAGACCAGAAACCAAAAGTCTTTGGCTAGAGAACAATAGACAAAAACTACAGCCCAAATATCTTAAACCAGAGACCAAGGAACCAAAACCATAGATTAAATACCAGAAGTAATAAATCATATACTAAAACAACAGATCAGAGGTTAAAAACCATAAATGGCCAACTGGAGAAAATTATCTGAAACCGGAAACTGAAGCTTAAAATTCAGAAACCACAAAACCGGGTCAAGTATTAGAAGCCAGAGATAATAGGCCAGAGACCACAAGTCAAAAACTACTAACCAAATAACCAAAACTAGAGGTTACAAACCTGAAATTATAAATCAAAGATCAATGACTGGAAAACGACAATCAGAAACCACAAATTAACAACCAAAAGCTCATGACACAGAGTCTATAATAGAAAAGAATGCAGCAAAACCAAAACAGAAAGCCAGAAAAACCAAAAAACAGAAAGCCCAGAAAAACCATTTAAAAAAAAACAGAGGTCAAAGACCAGAAACCGTAGATCAGAAACGAATAATCGGAAACCACAAGCCAGAGATAACTGATCAGAGTTCACAAATAAAAGATCACTGATAAGTCAGCAGAGAATATAATCTAAAATCATAAGTAACACACCAGAGACCACATTTCAAAGTATTATTCTTCAGAACCGAAGTTCTGAAACCACAATTCAAAGACTAGAACTCAAAATTTCATAGACCAGAGGCAATGGAAAGACCAAAAAAAAAACGAAGCTAAAAAGTTACTGCAAAAGACCACAGACAAAAGATTACAGGTTTCAAACTACAAATCATAAATTAGAAATCACCGACCATATATTACAGACTATAAACTAGCTTAAATAGTAGAAGCCGCAGATCAAAGGGCAGAGTTCACAGATAAAAAAAACACAGGCACGAAAGCAAAGAATAAAATCTAAAACCATAAGTTAGAAATCAGAGAGCACAGATCAAAAACCAGAAACCGAAGATCAGAAACTAAAAATCGAAGACGAGGGACCAAAACACCATACACCAAAAGCAGAAATCTGTAGATCAAATACCCAATTCACAGATTACATACAAAAGACTATAGATCAGAGCCCTTTACGTACTTTACTCTCAATGGCGCAACAGCCCATGGAGGGCCTAGGCCGAGCTTTTCGCATCTACCCATGTTGTGCGTGTTATATTTGTACATGAATGGAAGGGACCTACAGATTAATGCCGAATCCGAACGGCGAAGTGAAAAGATTTTCATAGCAATCTTTACTCTTGTAGGTTAGCCATTGCCTGCCAAGAGGTGGTGCCATGTAAAAAAATTATTTTTTCTACTTTTTGGTTTTGCCTGTGCCGAGATTCGAATCCCGAACACTCTGCGTAGCAGTCCAACGCATTACCACTACGCCACAGCGACCACCAAAGATCAGAGACCTATAATCGGAAATCTAAGATCAGGAAACAGAATCCACAGATAAAATACCAGAAGCCTAAGATCACAGACCAGGGTTCACAGACACTGGATTACAGGCAAGAAATCAGATAATAAAAATCTACAACCATAAATCACATACTGGAGACCACAGATCATAAACCAATTTTCAGAAATTAGAGAGCGACTATCCAAAATCCAAAACAAAAATCTACAATATTAACCTCAGAACAAAGACAAGATATAAAAAATAATAAAGGCCAATTACTTTAACAACAGTTAACAGATCAGATACCAAAGATCAAAGTTCAGAGATAAGAAATCACATAGAAGAGATCAAAGACAAAAACTATAAATAATTTTTTTTTTAATAAAATTAGTTCCCTCTTTTATAAATGTTGCGGATACTGAGCATCGCTACAAAGTACTATTGCAAATGCTTTTGCACTTAAAAAAAAAATAAAACAAAATACAATGAAAAAGGCAATCATGAGAGCATAGTTGACTACCACCACCCTCTTCTTCGTATCTCTGCGTTGCACTAACAAGCTGCATGTACATATTATGTATGTATGTGTAAAAAGTCATAGCACAAGCCAAGAGTGTTATGCCATTTGATCGTCATGGCAAATTACATAAGTGCAGCATAAGAAAAGCGGAAAAATAATAGAACGAAAAGCAAACGTGGTAAATATGATAAATGTACAACTTTTAAAATACGATTGCGTTGTAAATTTTGTAAATAGTTTGTTCCTTTAACGCAATACAACGGCCAGCATAAAAGTCACAAATGGCAGAATGATAGTAATGATGATATTCACTTAACTTCGCCGTTCGGATTCGGCATAAAACTGTAGGCCCCTTGAACAAATACAACATGAGTGGATGCCGCTAGGAAAAAGAAAAATAATGATGTACAAAAGTGAGCAAACAGTCAGAAAACAGTCATTTTGGACTGAAGAAAATAATTTTTATAACAAATTTCTCATGGTTTATAATTTTAGCATAATATTACATAAGTCATACATAACTCGTGCATTCTCCACACAAATACTTAATTAGCAGAAAGTTATAAAGGGTGTTTTTTTTACAAGTGTTTTTTTCAATCTGACAATACTTTTTTCCGAGTTGGTCTTTTTGTCAGCTGTCACTTGATTTAGGCTCAGTTTGGTTTGCCATTTCATAATGAATAGACTTACTCCTGAATAATGTGTCCAAATCGTGCAAATATTATCAAAATAATGGTTCGGTTCGGCGCGCTGCGTCTAATATTCGGTCGACATAATCGCTCAGCAGAGTCGGTAATTCGAGCAACCATGGATCGGTTTCGCACCACATTTACTCTAGTGGATAATGCGCATCCTCAGAGACACCGTACAGTGCACACCGAAGACGCTATTGCTGCTGTGGAGCAGAGTATCGAAGAAGACCCGTATGAGTCCATCCGCCATCGCTCGCAATAATTGCAGCTGTGCCCATCCACTTTATGGAAGATTTTGCGGAAGGATTTTGGTTTGCGATCTTACAAAATACAACTCGTGCAAGAATTGAAGCCGAACGACCATCAAGCGCGTCGTACGTCGCAAAAGATGGCCACCGATCCCGATTTGCACAAGAAAATTTTGTTCAGGGACTAAGCTCACTTTTGGTTGAATGGGTACGTTGTTAATAAGCAAAATTGTCGCATTTGGAGTGATCATAATCCACAAGCCATTGTTGAGACGCCGTTATATCCTCAAAAAGTCACTGTTTGGTGTGCTCTATGGGCAGAGGGAATCATTGGTCCATATTTCTTCAAAAATGAAGCCGGTCGTAATGTTACAGTCAATGGGGAACGCTATAGAGCCATGATTAATGAATTAATGACTTTTTCGTGCCTGAATTGTGAATTGGAGGATGTGGATGTGGATGACCTTTGGTTCCAACAAGACGGCGCTACATGCCATAAGCCTGTTTCGTTGGCTGTATCAATTTATTGAAGGAAACTTTGTGTGAACGCATTAGCTCGCGTCTTGGACCTGTGGCGTGGCCTCCAACAAGATCGTGCGATTTAATACCACTGAATTACTTTTCGTGGGGTTATGTCAAGTCAGATACGCCCGAGACGATTGACGCTTTGGAAGAGATTATTCGGATCATTATTACTGACATACGGCCCCAATTGCTGCCGAAATCAGTTGAAGCTCATGTTTCAAATGACGTACGAATCGAAATTATTCAAAAATTTGAATGAAGCTACTCAAATGCAAAAAATATCAGAAGCTAAAATAATAATAAATATCTTTGAGTATACTTAAATCATAATCGGCGAAAATTGCAAATATAATTAGAATAGAAATAAAGTTAAAGAAAACAAAAAAAAAAAAAATGCAAAAAAAGAGAAGTGGTCGCAAATTGGGGTCGCTGTGTGGTGTAGTGGTAGTGTGTTTGACTGCTACACAGAGTGTTCGGGGTTCGAATCTCGGCACAGGCAAAATCAAAAAGTAGAAAAAAAAAATTTTCTACACGGCTCTTGGAAAGCAATAACAAACCTTCAACAGTAAAGATTGCTATGAAAAGCTTTTCACTTTGCCGTTCGGATTCGGCATTAAACTTTAGGTCCCTTCCATTCATGTACAAATATAAAACGCACAACATGAGTGGATGCGAAAAGCTCGGCCTAGGCCCTCCATGGGTTGTTGTGCCATTAAAAGTAAAGTAAGTAAAGGTCGCAAATTGGGCATCTCGGCTGGAATTTATTCGAACCAGCCGCGGCGGCCACTTGCCCGAAATCGTTTTTAAAACGTAATGGCAAATTCTTATCTTTATAATACTTAAAGCTAAATTCTTGACCATAACATATATTATATTATAATCGTTTTATTTCTTCTTGAAAATCACACTTCTAAAATAAACACCCTGTATATATTTTTAATACGTATTGAATAGAAAGAAAAGAAAGAAACTTTGTGCATTCATTTCAAACAAAAGTGACAAGGGACAAAGCAAGTAGCAGTAAATAATAGAAAGTATTAAAATGTTGCGAAACATAAACTGCAGCTTATTGCTGCTTGGATTTCTATATGCACTTTATTCTGTTGCATTGAATGCAGTTGAATGTTTTTCTCAGGGCATACATATATGTAAACATAATCAAACATATGTACATATGTACATATGGTACATACATATTTTGTATTTGCAGTTGCATATCTTTTAAGCATCTTTTTATCGATAAAGAATTTCTGCTTATATTTTAAGCTCTTTGAATAGCTTATAGCAACACACACACACACACTGTTCGAAATATTCATCGACAAGCGAGTACAAATTTGTAAAAATAAATAGCAAATAAAAACTTCTATGAACTTGTTCAATACGATGCCAATAAATGGTTTATTGCTTTATATTGCATGTATGTACATATGTAGTAGTTACATAGTTATTACATAAAATATGTAAATTTTAAGCTTCTGATTTAATTACTTTATTTGTTTATTTTATGTTTGACATTTATTTACATTATATGCTGGCATTGATCAGCACTTCACTTTGCTAAAAGTGAAATACTCTAAAATATTTAAATAGTTATTTACTTTAGTTATGTTTAGTTCATTTCGAAAGATTTAAGAGATACTCCATTTACATTACATTATTACATAGTTGAATTACATTTTTTATTTAGTTTAAATTAAAGAAATGAGTATGGTACTCTCCACAGGGAACCTCACTGAATTTGGAAATAGTCTCTCCAACTCCACGATTTATATCCACTGGCGCAAATTTAGGATTAAGTATGTACTTATGATGCTTTGTTGTTGTTGTTCGAGTGGTTGTTTCATCTGAAAAACATAATTTAGTGCAAAGCCCCATTTTGATACCACATTCCTCATTTGGTTTTTTGGTTTGAGAAAGCAAGTAGAAGTTAAGTCTCTACATGTGAACCTCCAAGAGTTATGTCCACTTTGTGAGGTTCCAGTATACTAAGACTTAAGCTTTTTATCTCGATTTCTGAGATTTCATTAATGTGTTGGAAGAATGGTTTGCCAAATGATCGGAGTTTTGTATATGCTAAATAGTGAAAGAAACTTTCCATCTCTCCCTCTTCCTGACAACTGCGACAGGAAGTATTCATTGGAACATTAAGCTTTGCTGCATGTACTCCCACCTGCCAGTGGTTTGCGGGAACAGCGGTAATGCGTGAGATAATTGGACAAGAACACTTTATCAGTTGTTGTTTGTTGTTTTGGTCCTGAGGTCATTATATTCCAGCCCCATTTCCCTAAACGTGGCGCATGTAGTCAGTTGTTTGCCCTTCTGCGCGGCTATAGTGAGGTAGTGAGAAGCTAGAGCTCTCATCACCCTCAATGTTTCTATGGCCTGAAATCCATACTAGAGTCATTTCTAGCCCTTGACCAAGTAGAGTAGCCTTAACATTGCTGAATGGAAATAAGACAGATTCCGCTGTAGTGATGTCAAGGCCCGAACCCATAGCTCGTCAGCCCTCTCATCACCCTCAATGTTTCTATGTTCTGAAACCGATACTACAGTAATTTCTAGCCCTTGACGAAGTAGATCGAATTCCTCCCCGAAGTAGATCGAGTTCCTCCCTGCATTGCAAAACTAATTTAGAATTGATAATGGATGAATCTAAGGCTTTAATAGCTGCTTAGCTTCACTGTCTGCAAAGATAGCTATCTTGGCCCCATTGTTCCTGATGTCATCGAGTGACCTACAGGCTTCCCTTATTGTCAGTAATTCAGCCTGTAATCCACTGTCTTCGTTGGAGAGTCGTTTGGATGAGGATAGTCGGAAGAACTCTGACACCTGCAATCCATTTTGGACCCGTTAATGTAGAGCTCCACGTCAAATCCCTCAATTAACCTATTCTTTCTGCAATCAGAGAAATAAGTAATAGAGAAAAGTCTGTCCCGTAGTTTAGGGTAGGTGTAATGTAGTCAGTGTTGATGTTATGTGGACTCTGTAGGAATATCTTGCTGTGGCCGTACGTTCTTGTGTACTTACTTTAGAAATTAAGATTTTGTTCACTCAAAAAGACTTTCCAAGATTACACAACATGTGCTGGGGAACATGTGCTGTTGGTATGCAAGCACAAACATTTCAGTAGTAGTTGCAAGCAGGGCTGTAAAACTTCCATTACCAGTACCCATAAGTACTCATGCCGGTACTTGAGTGACATGATACTGGTACGTAAAAAAGCTCCAGTTCTGGTATTTTTTAAATATTCCTACTCAATCGATATTACCCTTTTAAGTATTTTTAGGTGTTCTCAAGATTTCATGTAATTTTAAGTATTTAAAATTACCTATAAAGTAGGTACTTCAAGAACTTAATTTCCAAAATTTTCAAGAATTCTCAAGTACATAATGCTTTTTTAAGCATTTAATTCAAGGATTTCCTACCTTCAAGTATACATATAAATCAAGTATATAATTCAAGTATTTTCAAATATTTTCAAATAATTTAAAGTATTGAAAGTCATTTGCAATTATTTACAAGATATTGAAGAAATTTCATATCTTATAAGTATTTTGAAGTCCTACTCCGTTGTATTTGCAAGTATGTTTAAGTACTCCAAGTATTTGAAAATATTTGACGTCTTTTCAACTATTTAAAAGTGTTCTCAATTGTTTTTATGATTTTCAAGTATATAATTTCGAGCAAATTCAAGATGTTGAAATGTTTTCCAACATTAAAAGTATTTTCATGAAATTTTCAAATTAAAATTGAATTTTCAATTAATTGAATTGAGAAACGAAGATCATGTAAAACCACCGAAAAAGTTTGAAGATGCCGCATTGCAAGCTTTACTCGATGAGGATGATGGTCAAATGCAAGATTAACTTGCAGAATACTTAAATGTGTCCCAACAATGCATTTCTGAAAGTTAAAAAACCATGGGATTGATTTTGAAAGTGGGAAGATGGGAAGATGGGTGCCGCATGAATTGACTGAAAGACAACAAGAAAATCGAAAAACCACCTGTGAAATGTTGCTCGCCAGACACAAAAGAAAGTCATATCTACATCGGATTGTTACTGGCGATGAAAACTGGATCAATTTCGAGATTTCCAAACGTAAACGATCATATGTTAAGCCCGGTATACCGGCCAAAACGACAGCAAAGCCAAATCGCTTCGGAAAGAAGACAATGCTCTGTGTTTTCGGGGATCAGAGAGGTGTTATCTGATTCGACCTTATGAAACCAGGTGAAACAGTTACTTGTCCACGCTACCAACAACAATTGTCCGATTTGAACCAAAAAACGTCCAGAATATCAAGCTAGGCAACACAAAGTGATTTTTCTTGATTACAATGCACCATCACATCGAACGAAACAGACTCGAGAATTGGTAGCTTCGTACAGCTGGAAAGCCCTCCCCCATGCGGCTAATTTACTCCAGACTTGCCTCCATCTGACTACCACTTATTTTCATCATTGGGGCACACGCACTTCCTGAGCAGCACTTCGATTCGCTAGCAATGGCCATTACTAAGCAAATTGAATGTAAAACCATTTTACTTAAATTAAAGTGTATTTTCATAAAAAAAATTATCGGTTTCATGCATGTACACCTGGTAGTAATTAGCTACGTTTCGCAACCATTACGTTTGAGCCGATGATTTTCAGCGTGCTCGACCACTAAATGAAGCTTTCCGGTTCTGTCGTGAGAAAGTAGGCATATAAATAAATATTTGTGTGAGTGTATATGTAAACATACTTATATTGATTTTATAGAAACAGCTTTTTAAAATTTCACCTGAAAAAACACTTAATTTTTAATGGCACGTTATAAAAGTGTAAAACTTATTGTAGGTAAAATGTAATTACAGAGAGACAAAAAGTCTTTATACTTGTAGCAAATTTATAAGTATATGTGCATGTGCATGTATAGCTGCCTTAATTTGCTGAAGCCCTAACATAAAATTTCTCAAAATCGAGTTGATGAAACGTAAACGTTGCAACTCTGGAAAAAAGTCTAGAGGCATAAGCTCAAAAAGCTTGCATTTTTTTCTTTAACTTTAAGTTAATTTTTACAAAAGCTTATTATAAATACTATAGTTTCAAAGTGATTTATGCTTCTTCTTAAAATCTGCAAAATGCCTGTTAGGGCTGTAGCAAATTAAGGCAGTGGTATGTACAAGCAACATGATTCCTGTTAAAAATGTATTAATTTCATTATTACTGCACAATGCACTCAGCATTGTTGAGGCTAATGATTATAGCGGAAATACCATTGATGATGGTGGTGATTATAATGATCGGCATCATTAACGACCCCGTTCATACACTGAATGGGTATAGGAAAAATTATTTTGTAAAATAATTAAAAAAAAGAAAAGTTTTTCTTATTGAGTTGTTAAGTAGTTGCAGCATTTAAGCTCTTGCATGGTTTAACAATTAAATTGTTTCTCTTACCTACAGAACATCAGTTCTATAATCTTTCTGCACATGACAAATGTAAAGATTCATTATATTTCTAAAGTATCATTTCAATATTATTAAGTATGACAGTGAGCTGCTTTGAGTTGAACTCAATATATAAAAAAGCAGGCATAAACTTAAAAAGTTAATCAGTGAATTTTGCAAATCTTATCTTATGAACAGAGAGTTCTAAAGAAGTATAATATACTCACAAAGCCATCTTAGTGCTTAATTAATTAGCTTTTTTCCTATAAAATAAAAATTCTGAGCGCCTAGATAATTCTCTATATAATTCTAAATTAAATATTAATCATACGCCATGGTGGTCACTCATAAACATTCATATACATACACTCGCACACACACACACCATGCAAGTGTATGAGTTGTGAAAAATCAAAAACACTAACACAACACATACTAAAGCAAACCAAACAAGGAAGGACAGCTGCAAGCAAACAAATAGATTGAGAGAAAAAAGTGAAAGAAACACAAGAGGCAAGCAAGGGCATGCAAACGTGAGCAATATGCAAAGTAAACACGAACGAACGCCTTTGAATTTCCAAAAATATATTTGTAGTTGCATTTTGTTTTATGGCAAATACGTGTGTGTGTGTGTGTGTGCGTGTGCGTGTGTCTGTGTGTTGTGGCATTGGCAGCAAGCAGCATACAATAATATTTACATAGATGCATGAATATGATGCTGCCTACTGGTAACTTTCACTCCTGCCAATTCTTTCCTTACTCTCTTTCCCCCTCGCTTTCCCTTTCTCCACTGTTTGTTGCATTGTTGTGCATATGTTATTTGCTTTATTTGACATGTGCTTCTTCTGTGCATGTGTAAGTAAATGGATTTGTCTGAGTGTTTATTTAATATGATTGCTTTAGAATTTTATTGTAGTTTGTTTTATTTATATTATTTGCAAGCAAAATAAATATGTGTATGTATTTATTATTCCAGCAAAGCAAAGATATCAAAATCTCTTTTGATTTATTTTCATCTATTTACTATCACTTTTTATTGATTTTATATATATATATATATATATGTATATTTTTAAAGATATTTTTGATGTCTCTATTCGTTTATTTAAGTTTACTGTTGCATTTTCAATTGCTAGATAAATACTTAAAATAAAATAGTTATTTCGGGAATAAAATCTACATACATACTATATGTATGTATTTACATAAATACTCAAACAATTTTGATTACAAATACATACATAGGTATTCTTTAGTTTTATTTATTTCGCAAATATTTAATAATTATCCATTGAATGTAATTGAATTGAATTTTATTTATTTGCATATATATTTACTAAATTAATAACTTTTCCTATATCACTTTTTTATGATACTCTTAATTTATTGCTAAGATTTATTTAACAAATAGTTAGATTAAATTAGAATGACCGATCTTTAGTACGATACCCATAGACCAGAACAGCACATTTTGATGCCACAATTTTGGACCTATAGTTTAAAGCCAGTTCCGTAAGGCGGGGTGGGGTGGCAATGTTGTTAATTTTGCCATTGTTTGCCGAGTGATATAAGTACGAGTGTATATAAATAAGTACCCGTGTGTGAAGACAGGTGGCGTTGCTGAGGGAAGTTGGCAGTACCGTCGTGCACTGCCTTCTGTCACAGGACACCACACTAAATTTCAAACTGATTCATAAGTTAGTTTTTATGTGGCAGCAATTAGTATCACACGTGTTTCGTGTTTCGCGATAAAATGGAAAAAGAACAATATCGATACGTAATTTACGATACGCTTTTTATTTTTGGATGGAAAAACTTGCGAAGAAATAAAAGCGAAGTTGGATGCTTTCTATGGGAACCGTTCACCATCTATGACAACCGTAAGATATTGGTTCAACGAATTTAAATGTGGTCGTCGACCTGTTTTGGATGAGGAGCGTCCAGGCTCGTTGTTACCGAGGAAATCGTTGAAAAGGTTCGCGACAAGATTCTCGCTGATCGCCGAACGAAAGTGCGCAAAGTAGCAGAGGCCGTCGGAGTGTCGCACGGAACGGTAATTAATATTTTACATGATAGGTTAAGCATGAGAAAGGTGTCGGCCCGATGGGTGACGCGATTACTTACGGTAGACAACAAGCAGATACGGCAGCCAATGTCGAAGCAGTGTTTGGACTTCTTTAAGCGAAATTCGCAGGAGTTTTTGCGTCGAGTCGTCACCGTTGATGAAACCTGGATCCATTGTTAAACGCCAGAGACCAAGCAACAGATTTTTCGGGGTGAATCTGCTCTGACTAAGGCAAAGACGGTCCCATCGGCCGGACAGGTCATGGCCACGATTTTTTGAGATTCCAAAGGAATAATCCTCATGGACTATCCTTCCTGCAGAAAGGAAGAACGATCACTGGGCAGTACTACAGTGAATTATTGGCCCAATTCAATACCAAATTGAAGGAGACACGACCCCATTTGTCTACGAAAAAAGTACTGTTTCAACACGATAACGCACCAGGACATTCATCCGGATTTGTTGCGGCCAAATTGCATGAATTGAACTACGAATTGCTACCGCACCCACCGTACTTACCCGAGTTGGCTCCCTGCTACTTCTTTCTGTTACCCAACATGGAAACGTGACGCGGGGGAAAAAATTCAGCTCAAACGACGAGGTTATCGTTGAGACAGAAGCGTATTTTGTAGAGTTTGACAAATCGTATTTTTT
This sequence comes from Palloptera scutellata, assembly GCA_958295655.1. NCBI lineage: Eukaryota > Metazoa > Arthropoda > Insecta > Diptera > Pallopteridae > Palloptera > Palloptera scutellata. The sequence goes on along the minus strand of OY282449.1, from coordinate 46,949,316 downwards.
GGAGGGGTTAAAGAAATGGCGGAAACGTTGGGAAAAGTGTATTGTACTAAAAGGAGATTACGTTGAAAAATAGAAAACAAAATTTGTGAAAAACTGGCCTCTTCATTCCGAACGCGGGTACTTATTGATCCACCCTCGTACTTGCATACTTTCTTATACATAATTCTCACTCAGCTAGAAATATAGTAAATTTTATGTAAATTCCATATCTTCTCTGGGTCGTGCATTACATGGATATTGACCCTAATTAATTCCAATTAGTCCACAGTTCAATGGGCAGGACTTTGTCCACTCACTCCAGAAAAATTACTTTAAGTAATTGTAATTAAAAACAAAATCACATCCAAAAGATCACTAAAATTCAAATTACAAGATACAACTAAAAATACAACTACAAATTATTACTAAATGCCCAGTTTTGACATGATATAAAGTGACTCAAGCAAAAAAACACAAAGCAAATACATGAAATGTTTGTGAAGTGTAAAAAACTACTCCGATGACAGTGATATAAAAGTCACAGTTGCGTGTTTTAAGTGATTATTACAAATATTTGTATGTACTCACATACTTAATACTTATATGTTTGTTTGTAGTGGCATTAAAAAGTGTTACAATATGACTCTTGATTGTATCCTAGTTGCATGTTCTTTCTTTTTTATTTATACTTTCAAAACACAGGGTGTACCCTTGTGAGTGCAGAGCATTGTGTTGAATGGAAGGAAGATTAATAAGCGGGAGGATGAAGGAGGGAGAATGAGAGAGGGAATGCAATCACACAGGGCACCGATAGAGATATCGACAGCCATTGTGGCATGTATGTATGTGTGTACAAGTGTGTAAAACCGGCACATATGCATTTACATACTTATGTACGAGTAGGTATATGTAAGTATGAATATTATTGACACTGTTGCTGTCAATGTTGTTGCTTTCGTTATTAATTGTATTAATGCTAGTATGTAATGTTGATATGTGAATTATGATTGTACATAAATAATGTACATATGGTACAAAATACCAACATTCATAAATGTCTGTGTTACATATAAACAATTAAGTATTTATATATAACTAGACCACAAAATTTATTCACATTCACCTTCATCCTCCCCTTTTCCGACCCTCCTTTACATATTTGTTAGCAAATAATTTTGTCTAATGTGTTAATTATAAATTAATTATACAATAAATTTCAATTGATGTAAACAAGACGATGTATAAAGCATAATGAGTGCACACATACTAATTTATATAAGTAATTGTAAATGACAATTACCAATTCAATTATGTAATACAGTGTGTGACAACAAACAACAACAGTTTTGGCTTACGTTTCTATGCAAATAATATGTAAACGAAATTTCTATCTATTTTCCACAATTGTATTCAAATTTAATTAAAAATTGGATTATGCTATTATCGAAATAAAATTATGCAATCTGATAATATTATGGTAGGACTTTTGAAGTGAAATTCTTATTGGAGGGTAATGAAATCTGGGTCGGCAACCTTTCGGGTGACGAATTATTATATGTAGTTTCTATGCACACTGACCTGCACTGCACCGTGACTTAAATGTGCCTACTATAACTGCAGAAATAGGCAAATTGGCAAGATCTCATCATGAAAGACTACGCCAGCACTCGAAGTAAGAAGCTGTAAAGCTACTGGATACAAGAAACTTGCGGAGGCGATTACATCGCACTCAGCCTTATGAACTGATGGAGCACTCAATAGTGTTCTTTAGAATTTATTCATACATTCTCTAAGCATTCAATGTAAACAGCTCGTTGGTCACATACGACCAGTCGCTGTGATAGGAAAAGTGGCTAATTATTAACTTACTTTACGTACTTTTGTTAATTATTATTATTACATTTAAAAAAAAATAAATAAAAAATTTATGCACGCTTCATAAACTTACATCAAACTCATTTCTCTCACTCTGTTTATTGAGGAATAAAATCTAAATTTTACGATGGTGGGGAGTGAAACAGTGCAAACACAATCCACTCCTGCAAGAACAACACGAACAGCACTCACTCTCTCTCCCTTATTTGTGTATTTGCGCTAAAGGAATTTCTCGCAAAAATAACACGACTAACAATAACAGTAAATTTCTCTGAAGTCTTATCACTCGCTAATATGAACATTTATTGATTGTTTGCAGTCGACCGCGTGTATATGTACACATGAGATGACATTGAGAGAGCCGACGTCTCTGCTTATATTTCATGGGCCCGATTCCTATACAACAAATTTACTTTAGTATGAAAAAAGTCCGATTACAATTTCGGCTCTCACTGTCCATTCAAGCACTCTATGATACTCTCTCTCATTTTTAAAACGAACGAAAGGAATTTCGTATGAGAATTCTACACTAAAATTATTACTATTTTTCATTATAGTTGATTTACCAACAAGTGGCTTTTAAAGTGTTTCATTGCATTGAAATGGAAAGAACATCGAAATAAAAGCACGTGTGAGGAAACATAGAAAACGTAAAAACAGATTGTTGTATACTTCGAAATAAAATAAGTTGGTAGTGATAAGTTTCACTCACCCGCGAGAAATAAAACAAGTTGGTAGTGATAAGTTTCACTCACCCGCGAGTTCTATAACTCTCACATTTTTTTTTTTATAAAAATCCTTTATGTCATATATATTGAACATGACTTTATCTTGATCTACGTTTCTAACACTGTTCGTACATTTAACTACCCTGTGAAATGGTAATCTAATGGTGAAAATTTAACAGTAAAATGTTATAAACTTTCTAAATTTATTAACTTTGAAATAAGTTAAAGTCAATAAAAATCCGATAACGTTTTATAATATTTATTGATTTTTTTATCAAGTCAGGAATGGAGTTCAAGAAAAGTGATAGAAACTTCTAAATTAGAATCACTTTTATATATTGAATTTAAAATTGAAAAATGCCCTTTTTAAGATGAAATTTTATAATCTGAGTGATTACACATAAAGGGTGTTTTTTCTAGAAGTGTGGTTTTCAATCTGGCAATACTTTTCTCGGAGTTGGTCTTTTTGACAGCTGTCACTTGATTTATGCTCAGTTTGGTTTGCCATTTAATAATGAATAGACTTACTCCTGAACAATGTTAGCAAATCGTGCAAATTTATTACCAAAATAATGGTACGATTCAATCCCGATTTTCATAATAAGCAAACTTGTCGCATTTCAAGTGATCATAATCCACAAGCCATTGTTGAGACGCCGTTACATCCTCAAAAAGTCACTGTTTGGTGTGCTCTATGGGCAGAGGAAATCATTGGTCCATATTTCTTCAAAGATGAAGCCGGTCATAATGTTACAGTCAATGGGGAACGCTATAAAGCCATGATTAATGACTTTTTCGTGCCTGAGGACGATGTGGAGGATGTGGATGTGTACGACCTTTGGTTCCAACAAGACGGCGCTACATGCTATACAGCCAACGAAACAATCAATTTATTGAAGGAAACTTTTGGTGAGCGCATTATCTCGCGACGTGGGCCTGTGGCGTGGCCTCCAAGATCGTGCGATTTAACACCGCTGGACTATTTTTTGTGGGGTTATGTGAAGTCGCTTGTCTACGCAGATTAGCCCGAGACGATTGACGCCTTGGAAGAGAATATTCGGCGCGTTATTACTGACATACGGACATACGGCTCCAATTGCTGCAAAAAGTGGACGAAAATTGAGCCTCTCGGCTGGAATTTATTCGAACCAGCCGCTGCGGACACTTGACCGAAATCGTTTTTAAAACATAATGGCAAATCCTTATCTATATAACAAAGCTAAACTCTTGGCGATAACATTAAATTATATGCCTTTTATTTCTTCTTGAAAACCACACTTCTAAAAAAAAAAAAAACACCCTGTACAATGCCGAAACATAATCCTACAAATATTGTACAATATCCAACATCTTTTCACTTCCCACCATCTAAAGTATTAATTTCAATCAACTATTAAGAATTAAAATCCCTTCTCCTCTTTTCCTGTCACATTCTTGCCGTTGGTTTCAGTAACCAACCAACCAAAGCTGAGTGAAAGCACAAACAGAAAAATAAGTATTCGTTTGCTCTTTTAATGAAACACTTAAAAGCTTGGACAAATAACACGCACGCACATGTATGCACACATATGTACCCAAATCAAAAAGGAAAGAGGATTCTTTCAAAAATACATACAAAAAAGATTCAAACTCTTATGTGAAATGAATGCTATAACCGCAAACCTGAAATGCTGAGAACTACTATATTTAAATGCTGTCAGTGGCAGGATATATGCAGGCTACATATTTTGGCTACTGGTTGGCCAATGGTTTTTCACACAAAAGAAAAGGAATATGTACTTTTATTTTTCACGTTTTTTCTTAATTGAACGGGAGGGGTTGAATATGAAATGAGCAAAGATGATTGAAGCTTTTTCAACGGAATCTTTGTGGCTTTGCATCTGTCAGTTAGTATAAGCAAGTGTGTATAGGTAAAAGAGACGGGTTGTGGTGGATAAAATGCGTGTGTGTGTGCCTGTGTGTCTGTGTGTATGTATTTATATGTTACCCGTTCTTGTTATTGTTTCAACAATCATGATGACAACTGGAGTTTCGCGTTTCATTGCATGTCGATGCGAACGTAACGAAACTCGCTGAAGCGCAAACAAACTAACAAATAAACAAATAACAAACAACCAGAAACATTTTCAATACATGCGTATACGATCCTCGTGTGCTTGAGTGTGCTTGTGTGTGTTTGTTTTTGTATGATGCGCAACACACAACACGATGGCATCACGTATGAAATGACACACGTTGTGCGTCGTACACTGTCATTCAATGCACACACTTGTCGTTCGCTCACTCAAACATGCTGGTATGCACACACACTCACACACACACACACACACACACTCATACATTTTTGCGTTCTACTGCAAACGTAAACGTACTTGGATTATCCCTGTAACCAATCGGTCTAATCTTATATTAGTATTATACTAGACGGCGAGGGACCACAATTAGTCTAAACACTTATATTTAGTCTAAAAATATAAAAGCAGACTAGTTATTGTATAGGTATAAAACAGGCTTCTCATTGGACATGACCAGTATTGGTCCTGCAATATTTTTATATATTAGTCCAAAAACTAGTTACATTGAGCCACATGGAAAAAACTACTATCGTGCACTAGTATGTGCATACATAAATCATATTAATCGATTAGCCGTAGATTCAATTCTCTGTGGAGGAGCTAATTTTTCAATTTTTTTTTTCAAAAATAATATTGAAGAATATATGTACAACGCATAAAACTATTAAATTCGCCATATACTTAGTCTGCTGCTGGTTACAGGGATATGCATACTAACTTGCTGTGTGTGTTTGTGTGTGTGTGTGTGTGTATCTGTGCATCCCGATGAGTGGCACGTTATCTTCAAATGGAATGTGTACGCAGCGAACGAGAGAGCGAGCGACGCCTGCATATACTACTGTGGGCAAAAAGTAGTAAGACTTTGTTCATAATTTCAAATTTTTTTATTCATTCTTCCAAATCTATTTCGTCCCCTTCAAAGTAATCCCCCAATACAAACGGCCCCAATACACTTGTGCCAACGTTTTTTCCAATTCTCGAAACAGTTGTTAAAGTCAATTTCCGGAATAGCCTTCAATGCGCTTAGCGATTCATGTTTAATGTCTTCAATTGACTCAAAACGGTCAAACGGTCCACGAAGCGGTTTTTTGAGTTTAGAAAATAGCCAAAAGTCACACGTGCTGGTGCTAAGTCAGGCGAATAGGGTGGTAGGGTGGTTGCGGAACGATATCAGTCGAATTTTTGGCAAAATGGTCTCGTAAAACCAATGCAGTGTGAGTGTGATTTTGGAACCAATCGTGCATTCACTCTTCTTAGGCCCAAATGATGTTTTAAAATGGTTTTCACTGATCCTTCCGACATTCCAACGATGCCAGTAAGGTCTCTGACTGTTAATCGTCGATTCTCCATTCTCGAGCACCAATTCCTTGATTTTATTGACGTGTTGATCATCAGTTGATGTTGATGTTGATGGCCGTCCTGGACGTGGTTCGTCGTCAACGCGTTCTCGACCATCTTTGAACAATTTGTACCAATCAAAAACACTTGCTCGTGACATACAATTATCACCGAAGGCCTTTTGCAACATTCTGAACGTTTCGGCACCAGAAATTTGATTCCGCACACAAAATTTAATGGAACTTCTTTGTTGAATAATTTCCCTCATTGTGAAAATCGCCGAATGCACTTTTTGTACTTCAGAAAGACAAGCGTATACTAAACACTAATGATTATTTTGATGTGACATTTGGCACAGATGTCACCGACAGTCATACCAACCTTAAAAAAATATATATAATATTTTGATGAATGGGTTTCCGCGCGAAATTTAAATTAAAAAGTCTTACTACTTTTTGCCCACAGTAGTAAGTAATGCTATATTTTTCTTCATTTTATTTAAATTTTTCTCTTTTGTTATTGTCTTCTTATTTTTTTTTTTTGCTGTCAACCTTAAACGAATTTGTGGTATCCAATTTTTCTGCTTGCCTTTTTATCAAAACATACAAGGACTGGGAAATTCACGTAACAATGAGATATGCTACAAAAATGCAAACCTTTTACTGCTCACCATGTTTGGTTTCCTGCTGCAATTTCTACAATAATAACAACAACAACAAAACAACAACAATACATTCATACATTTATGCAAACACAAAGCTGAAATACTCTTGCACTAGAATGTATAAGTAAGTATCTATGTGTATGTGTGTATGTACAGCGGTACATAAAAGTCAGCGAGCCGGAAATGCGTTTTGCATGTTTTGACTTTAAAAATGTCAACGTGCAAAGTTCTGACATTGTTAGCGTGATTAGAAGCTGCATTTACGCTGCACACACAGTGGAATCAAGTGGAAAGCCCAATGAGATTCTATGTTATTATTAAGCATGATTTTCTCATGTAGGTACCACAAACTTTTAGCTCAACAAAATCGAGTATTTGCGTGAGTACTACCTGGGTCGATAAATAAGTACCTGTGTGTGAAGACAGGTGGCGTTGCTGAGGGAAGTTGGCATTACCGTCGTGTACTGCCATCTGTCACAGGACACCACACTAAATTTCAAACTGATACATAGGTTACTTTTTATGTGGCAGCAATTAGTATCACACGTGTTTCGTATTTCGCGGTAAAATGGAAAAAGAACAATATCGATCCGTAAAATGCGAAGAACTAAAAGCGAAGTTGGATGCTGTCGATGGGGACCCTTCACCATCTATGACAACCGTAAGATATTGGTTCAACGAATTTAAACGTGGTCGTATAACTGATTTTGATGAGGAGCGCCCAGGCCGCTCAGCAGACGTGGTTACCGAGGAAATCGTTGAAAAGGTCCACGACATGATTCTCGCTGATCGCCTAACGAAAGTGCGCGAAGTAACAGAGGCCGTCGGAGTGTTGTAGGGAACGGTAATTAATATTTTACATAATAGGTGAAGCATGAGAAAGGTGTCGGCCCGATGGGTGCCGCGATTGCTTACGGTGGACAACAAGCGGATACGGCAGCCAATGTCGAAGCAGTGTTTGGACTTCTTTAAGCGAAATTCGCAGGAGTTTTTGCATCAAGTCGTCACCGTTGACGAAACCTGGATCCGTTCTTACGCGCCAGAGACCAAGAGACAGTCAAGACAACGAATTTTTCGGGGTGAATCTGCTCCGAAGAAGGCAAAGACGGTCCCATCGGCCGGACAGGTCATGGTCACGATGTTTTGCGATTCCAATTTTTGCAGAAAGGAAGAACGATCACGGGGCAGTACTACAGTGAATTATTGGACCGATTCGATACAAAAATTGAAGGAGACACGACCCCATTTGTCTAAGAAAAAAGTGCTGTTTCACCACGATAACGCACCAGGACATTCATCCGGAATTATTGCAGCCAAATTGCATGAATTGAACAACGAATTGCTACCGCACCCACCGTTCTCGCCCGAGTTGGCTCCCTGCTACTTCTTTCTGTTCCCCAACATGAAAACGTGGCTCGGGGGAAAAAGTTCAGCTCAAACGAGGAGGTTATAGTCGAGACAGAAGCGTATTTTGAAGTGTTTGACAAATCGTATTTTCTGGAGGAGTTAAAGAAATGGCAGAAACGTTGGGAAAAGTGTATTGTACTTAAAGGAGATTACGTTGAAAAATAGAAAACAAACTGGCCTCTTCATTCCTTACACGGGTACTTATTGATCGACCTCGTATATCAAACAATTCTTATGTTTTCCTGCAAACTGCAAATTCTTAGGTTTTTCGAAAGTTATCCTTGAGATATCTATAAACACAAAAAGCTTCTACAATCCTTAAAAAATAGAGACTAGAATATTCCCGAGGTATGTTTGTACTACGAAGCTACTAAAATACCTTGCAGATATCGAGGCCGTCAAGAGAAACAAGAAACACAAGCAGATATCGTTCGGTGAGTGCTCTCCATACTAGGCTAATACCACGAGACACCATTTCAGACCATCCCCACTAACGATTGTTGCCAGGATCCGATTGGAGAAGCATGTGGTCGACACTTCATACAAAATTTCAATAACCCAGTAGGCTACCTAAGCCAAAAAGAGTATTAGTGAATCGAATATTTTTCACAATTTTTTGATATCATTGAAATGTTGGTCCAACTGACACTTTTGGCTGCAACAGTAGATGGATTGTTATCTTAAGATCTTAAAATAACTGCAATTCGCACCGAGACAGCAACACAAACCATCAGTACAGGAAAAGCAAGAACAACAACGAGAATCCTGAACACAGGAACCGAGTCTAAACTTCGTAGGGATGCGCCAAGATGCTGCACCAACATAAGTGAATTCCACGAATCCAATCGAAAGAAATTCACGCATTATCTATTTTAAATTTTTTGACTTTGCCAAGATTCGAACCAAGGCAGTTTTTTCTTGTAGGTGTCTAGCACACTGCCAACCACGCCACGGTGGCCACATAATTGTCTTCAAGTGGCTCCAAGTGTGCTCATTCAAAGAACTCAAGTTATTCTTCTAACTCCAGAAAAGACTTGACAAAATTAGTAACAAATCAATGACTCCAAAAAAAAATCTGAAACTTTATCCTAAATCTGGTCAAGAATCAAATAGTATATTCAATATGTGCAATCGTAAACTGTAATTCATTTGTTACTCAATCCATTGACCTTAATTCATTTCATTTCTTTTTTCAGATCTGAATAAAAGCCTGTACTCGCTTCAATTTGAAGGTTTATTATAATTCAATTTAACTTTTAAGTTCCACTGTTGTCTTGTTTACATTTCTCCTCCGCTCGAGTCCTTTATATTTTCCATCACTTTGCTGTCATGTCTACATGCCACCACGTTTACATTTATTACCACACACTCCATACAATATACACAACACTGTTACACACATACTCAAATCACATATGTATTCTATTTCAACCCACCTGAATATGGATATGTGTACACCAACAATAACAACAATCAAAACAACAACAACAACATGTCGCACTCGCAACTGATCTCACTGATTGATATGACAAACAAATTGAGGTCAAGCGGCTGAGTTATGCTACAATTTTTTATAACACACTACACTATGATTAACTTACCTCTGACTCTCTCCCTCTCACTCTCTTTCTTTGTGTTGCTTACAGTTATGTGTACGCACTTTGCTCACTCCCACCTACTTTATATACGAGCATGTATGAACACACGCAAAATATTTAACTTCATTGTGTTTATTCAAAACTTAAAGTTTGTACATGCCTGTTGTAAATACTTGTGGGTGTATGGGTGTGTTTGAATGTTAACCAGACAGAGAGAAAGAGAGAGCGCACAAAGTGTACATAATGGAACGTATGAGTAACTTATGAGTAACATATGTGTATGACATTTTTATCACTTTTTAAACCACTTTCTGTAGAATATTTCTGGCTTGTACTCATACGAATACGCATGCACACACACACATAAGTATATACATATATATATATATATATATTTATAAATATGTAAATGTACAGGACAAGCTCGTCTTTGCATAAAAGAACCTAGAAGAGTAGAAGTAGCGGGGCTTGTGTGAGGTCAAATATATTACACTGTGTTATCTTGCCGCACACTTGCTATGCTACTTTTTTTTTGTTTTTTGCTATGCAAATCTCTGTTTTTGCTGCTCTTATTTTTTTTCGACTACTTGCCCTGTTTTGTATTTTCTCTGCGCTTGCAGCTACACGCAAGTAGTATTTTTTTTAGTTTTTTATACTTTTGATTTGCCATCAAAACTTCAAACATTTTACTACAGTTTTATTTTTCCACTCCATCCTCCTTTGGCTACTCTAACCGGAAACGGAAAAAGGAAACTTTTCATTGACTGTACGCTGAATGTGTGTGTGCATCAATGTAACAGCAGGCAAAAAAAAAAGTTCTGATTTCTTTAACTCGTTTTCTTTTTTCTAGTTCTATTTTGTTGAACTCCGGCAATTTGTTGACTGTTGTTTTGAGTTAGTTTTGTTGTGCATATCGCTGCCTCAATTTGCAAAAGCCTTAACATAAAATTTTACAAAATCGAGTTTCTGATGGATTATGATTAGCGTATCCATTTGCAATTCTGCCTAAAATTCTGCAGCCAAAAACTCACGTTTCTTATTAACTTAAAATTAAAATATTTTGAAAACAATACCGAAACTATTAAAGTTTCAGGATATTTTTTGCTTCTCCTGAAAAATTAGAAAAATGCATATTAGGGCTTTAGCAAATTAAAGCAGTGATATACAAATGCATGTGGATGTATCTATTTCCTTGTATGTGCGCATGTATGCGTATGTCAATGATTGCGTCAACTTTATTTTGCTGTTTGGTTTTTCTTTTTTGTTCGTTGGAAACTGCTTTATTGAGTTTATCGGATGCCGTTGGACACTCTTTTTGACTTTGGTTTTTGTCACCCTCCCCCCTCGTTGCAGTTTTTTCTGCAAGTGTTTTAAAGAGTTGAAACGATAATGATAAAATTGTAAGTAGAAATTAGAATCTAAAAAATTAAATTAAAAATCTGCTGCTACTGACAGAATGGACTTGAAATCGATATTTCAAAACTGGAGGTAGTACTGCATTCAAAAGACCACTGAAGTGACTAGCTTGCAGCTTGGATACTTCTCAGGATTTTCTTTCTTATAGTAAAATGTCATTGTGCTGCACGAGACGATTTAGTTTTATACCAGTTATATTTACAAAATTTTGCAGTCAGAGGCCCTAACGAACTATCCCCTCTAATAAATACAAGCTTCTTTTAGGGAGTCTCCAGCTATGAGGTCCGCTAAATGAGTGATTCATGATAAAATTATATCTATGAAGGGTTTTCAAGCTGAAAATCAATAATTTATAAAATTGTTGTAGAGAAAAAAGTCCATCTCAATTATTGTCCATCGGAATAGCGCTCAAACTCTGTTCATAACTTTTTTACTTATCATTTCATTTGCCAAAAATTACTTTATATTCACATAAATTTATGCCAAGCCATTTAATTGTCATGCTGCGCTTTTTATTTACGCATGAAATAAATTTTATTATTCCCTCACACGCCTCCCTCTACATCTCCTTCTCTTCCCGAAAATACGAATAAAAACACATTGGAAAACATGAAAAATGGAATTTTAAAAATTCCCTCATAAATGTTTTGCAAATATTTTAATTGTTTTTGCCACCCCCCTCCAGCAACAATAGCAATTTCAACAGCAGCCACTACTACACACAGCGGAAATATCACATGCACACACACACCGACACAGAGAAGAAGAGAGGAAGTACACGCTTACTGAACCAAAAAATGTTCGTCCGTAAATATCCGAATGCGGTTTTGTGCATATTTTTCCCCCACAGTATAACTTTGTCTACTGCTGCACACATATTTATGTTAAATATTATTTTAATTGCGCTGTCTCTTTCCTTCTTCCATTTCCGTTTTCTGAGTTTTGGTGTTATTTTGTTGTTGTTGTTTGCAATCAATTAAAAATGAACCCAGGATAAGATTGATTTTATTATGAGACATTAATATGCATGTGTACCCAGGAAAAAGGGAAAGAAATGATAAACAAAATATGAATCTTTCCAGCAGTTAAGTGAGGGAATGAAGACTTTGGTAAATATAAATTTTAGTTCCAAAGCCTTGAAGCACACTTGGCCTGTCCACTCATTCTGGAATTGTCTCCGAAGACCTAGCCAAATTAATGATCTTTCCAACTGATGAAGGAATGCAGACTATAATAAATTAACGAACGAAGAACTGTCTCAAATCATCATCTCTTTTCTTTTCATTTCTTTTTCTGTGAGTTTATACTAAACTCAGAACTCTCAAATTGTAATATCTCTTTATCAGTGTCCTGTGATTGCATTCCCTCTCTCATTCTCCCTCCTTCTTCCTCCCACATATCAATCAATGACAGCCTTCCAATCAATATACTTAATGCAACAAAGGGGTGCACCCTGTGTGTTGAATGTATCAATAAAAAAATAAAATGAATCAATATAATATATACTAACTTACTTCTTCTTCACAAGCGGTGAGGCAGTGTGGGAAAATCGTTTTTTTCAGCCTTTTTAATTTTGCCTGTGCCGTAATTGGAATATATCAAATTAATTACAGATTAAATTCATATTCCATTTGTACTTCAGAATATTTTAATTTGACTTCTGATTATTCGAATTTAATTTCATAACATTCTCCAATTGTTCTACAGAATCTGATTTTTTATCAAATTTGGTTTCACAATTATGGTTTCCTTTCTGTCTATGTTTTGGTATATTTTACAATCTAGATTTTAGTTTTTATTTTAGTTTTCTGTTCGAGTTTGTTCTTTTATTGGTATGAATTTTGGCCTGAATTTTGGTCTGAATTTGGTTTCCTTTTTTGCGATATGGTTTGATGTTTCGTCTGAATTTAGTCTTCTTTATGATTGATTTTAGTCTCGTTTTAGTCTGACTTTTGATTCTGAATTTTGGTCTGCATTTGGTTTGAATTTTAATCTGATATTTCGTTTGATTTTTGATCTAAGTCTGGTCTGATTTGATCTGGAGAAAATTTGGATCAGACTTTTGGACTGGTTTTGGTTTAGTATCCGAATTGATTCAATTTTTTTTTTTTTTCTGTATTTTAATTAGCAAAATTAACTCTTCCTAGACCAAAATCCCAAATCTGTTACTGTCAAACTATAGCGTTCTTTGCTGGGTGTACATATGTAAATTAATATTTAGTAAATAAAGCCAAAAAAGGTAGTGAATTTTTAAATCATTTTTTTTATCAGTTTTTTATACCGATATTAAATATAGAATAAAATTTCTTAAACATGAATATAGCAAAAACTAAAATACATACTTCATTTATATTATTTTTGAACCCTGAGAATCGTTTTTATAGTTATAAAAATAAACAGAGTAATTTGACTCTGTCTTTCTTTATTTTTATTCCTCTCTCTATTTTTTTTCACTCCTCTCAAGAAGAGAGGAGTTTAAAAAACCATAACCTTTTCATTACGATTACTTAGTACAATGGGCTTCATAGCCTGAGTGCTTGAGAAACTGTCCTGCACTCGTAGGTCAGGTTCTCGGCCTTCTTCACATCCATCCATCCACTACACATGGTACCTAGAATCTGCTTTATGAATGAGCATCGCAGTGCATTCGCTCTTTACTTACTTACTTAACTGGCACTACAACCGATGTCCAGTCCTGGCCACAGGACGCTTCACTATGTCAGTGTCAGCGTACAGCTCATACAACTCATCGTTCCATCTTATTCGATACACGTCGTCCACGCATACTGGACCGTAGAACTTACAGAGTATATTCCTCTCGAAATCTCCTAACAGCCTCTCATCATTGATGGTCAATGTCCACGGCTATGCGCCATGCTTACTTTACTTACTTTTAATGGCACAACAGCCCATGGAGGGCCTAGGCCGAGCTTTTTCTCATTCACTCATGTTGTGCGTGTTATATTTGTACATGAATGAAGGGACCTACAGTTTAATGCCGAATCCGAACGGCGAAGTGAGAAGCTTTTCATAGCAGTTTTTACTCTTGTAGGTTTGCCATTGCCTGCCAAGAGGTGGTGCCGTGTTTAAAAATTAAATTTTCCAATTTTTTTTATTTTTTTTTTTTATTTTGCCTGTGCCGAGATTTAAACCCCGGACACTCTGCGTAGCAGTCCAACGCATTACCACTACGTTACAGCGACCACTGCCATACATAAGGACGAAAAGAAAGATGAGGGACTTATAGAGCGTTATTTTCGTCGGTCCAGGGAGGGCTCTACTTCTCAATTGCCTACTGAGCCCATAGTAACACCTGTTGGCAACAGTTAGTCTCCGCTTGATCTCAACGCTGACATTCGCTCCTCTTTACTTCATTACCTTTTTATAAAAGTGATTTTTCAATATTTTTCTAGTTCCATTAGAAATGTCAACATAAACAACGCAAATAAAATTTATTATTACAAAATTTATTATTTATTATTACAAAAAAAGTGCACTACCTCAAAACGATGATATGTATGTATTTATTAGTACGTAATATCATTAACTATTTATGATATTCTTTTCTTCATACCACACAAGCAATTACTCTTTATCGTCAGCATCATCATCAACATCATCATCAACATCAACATCAACAGCAACATCAACATCAACAGCAACATCAACATCAACAGCAACATCAACATCAACATCGTCTCATTCAGAACAACAGCATAATAGCTACTATTTTAAGTGATTTTATTATGCACACCCACGACAAAGTGAATGTATTATTAAATATTTTTTATAGACTTGCACACATAAATTTAGTTATGTGTGTGTGTGTGATTATAAATATGTAATCACAGAAAATATCACCATTAATATCATCACAACTTAATATGATATGTATACTTAAGAGGAGTCAGTAAGTAATTTTGCAGCAGCAATAAGTATTTACTTACAACGGCAAATACAAAAGCGCCAGTTGCTGTTCGCTACTTTTGTGTGCAGCACAATACATCAGTACAAAACAACAAACAATATGTTTTAATAATGATGATAATGGTAGTGCTACATATACCACACTTTAGAAGAGTATTTAATGTATAACTGCGTACATATTTCTTATAAGGTATAATCGTCCGAATATTATTTATTTCCCTAATAACGATCTTTATCTTAATGGAAAATTACCAAATTCTACTAAAAAAAAACATATGCAAAATTTTCCGTATAGTTAATTTTTTGTTTGAGAATAGAGGTAAGACCCAACATGATTGGTTTAGACTGCATACCATAAGTACCAGTTTAAATATTATTATTATATTAAGTGGGGAGGTCTTTTCTTCAAGACAAGAAAATCTCTACCATCCTAACTACATATCGAAGGCCAGAATAGCTAGTGTAGAAATGGATTTTATTACGTCGACTAAAGAAAATTTTTTTTTTAAAAACTCACCCTCTATGGCTAGATATTCACACATGTAGACAGAAAATTCCAAGGAGATAATAAAAGGAGTGAAAAGCAAAGCCTGTAATTCCAAGTAGAAAATATAAGGAGTAAAAAGCAAAGCCAGTAGTTAGTAAGAGTTAGTTAACTTTTACCAGTTGTTTACGGTTTCATTGAAAGCTTAAGATGATGTACAATGAGGGTCTCTCAAAATAAAAATGTACACGGATGTAACGTAAAGGCGAATAGATATGACACATTGTCACTAAAGAGGGTCAATTGAGTAATGAACAAGATCCTCCAGAAACATAATTATAACTTTTTAACTTTAGCTTTAGATCTAAAGAACATAATCCAATTTACAAATATTGAAACAAGATATTTGTAAATTAGGGTAGGCGAGAAATATTCCAATTTAGTTGAATGAACAGACTCTTTTAATCTTTGGACTCTTTCGATCCTAAAAGAATGTAAATATTAGCGAAAGGTTCCAAATTATGGAATATATTCCAGGCGGACCTACAGTTTATCGCTGGTTCCTGGTTCCGAACAGCTGATTGGAATGATAATTTAGTTGAATGAACAGAACCTTTTAATCTTTGGATTCTTTCGATCCTAAAAGAATGTAAATATTAGCGAAATGTTGCAAATTATGGAATATATTCCAGGCGGACCTACAGTTTATCGCTGGTTCCTGGTTCCGAACAGCTGACTGGGATGATAATTTAGTTGAATGAACAGAATCTCTTAATCTTTGGACTCTTTCGATCCTAAAAGAATGTAAATATTAGCGAAATGTTGCAAATTATGGAATATATTCCAGGCGGACCTACAGTTTATCGCTGGTTCCTGGTTCCGAACAGCTGATTGGAATGATAATTTAATTGAATGAACAGACTCTTTTAATCTTTGGACTCTTTCGATCCTAAAAGAATGTAAATATTAGCGAAAGGTTCCAAATTATGGAATATATTCCAGGCGGACCTACAGTTTATCGCTGGTTCCTGGTTCCGAACAGCTGATTGGAATGATAATTTAATTGAATGAACAGACTCTTTTAATCTTTGGACTCTTTCGATCCTAAAAGAATGTAAATATTAGCGAAAGGTTCCAAATTATGGAATATATTCCAGGCGGACCTACAGTTTATCGCTGGTTCCTGGCTCCGAACAGCTGATTGGGATGACAATTTAGTATGAAAGTTAACCCACGGGCTTAAAACTGTTATGGGCACCGAAGTCGTAATTCTCTCAAACCTCAATCTGCCTTCTTTTGCATCGTCGACATATTTCATTATGCGAAAAATCCAGCCAAATAGGGAGGATCAATATAATTTCTTTAAGTAGATACATGGCAGAATAATTTATAAAAAAGCTAAAGTAATTAAGAGAAAAAACTTTGCATTTAAGAAACTGTGTTAAGAACACAAATCTGCAACGGAGTCAATTACTTGTTGCGAAAGATTACTTTCAGAATCAGAATTGGCGGGTATATCTTTAGGTCATTGGCAGACAGGAGGTCTTTGAAATGTGTTATAAAAAGTGGTAGATCATTCATTAATGATTATTATAATGGAAACAATAGCAGCCAGAAGTAACTACCCTGGAGAATACGTGATTGTATATTTAAGAGATTGAAGCCATTGTTGTTTAAGAGGCAGAGAGTTGATGTTATGCATACACAAATACACACATACATAGCGCATGAACCATTTCTAGATAGTTTATTGACAAATTGATAACCGGCAATGTCACCGTAGCCACTTACCGAACAAAGTCTAACTTTATTGTGGATAGGCAAGGGTTGGAGGCTCACAAAACACTTTATTAACAGTTTCGATGAGAAGCCCCACGAAGAAAGTGACTTGAGAGCCCTGGTTCCATGAGTAGAGGTTCATAGTTTTTATTGGAAACATACCTCTAACATAAGGCATAAAAAACCGAGAAATAGATCTAGACCAGAAATGCCCAGAGGACAAAATAAATTTAGAAAAGCTAATGCTTCTCCTTCTACCCTATGTGACCACGACCGCAGCTGTTCCAACTTCAATGCTGCGCTCACATTTCATTTGCTTGCCTTACTGCTTACCACTTACTAGATCTTCTATATACTTTCGTTTAGATATTGCACTAAATGGGAGGTAGGCGTGCATATTGTTCTTGGGGCTACTGGAAAAATGAAGATTCACCAACAGTCATAACTAAAGTACATGCTTATGCACTTAGTATGTTTGTTCAATGCGAAGTAATTATTTTTATGTAGAATGTAAAATTAATGCCAATATTTGAAGCTTCCACCTTATAACACTGCAAATGATGATAAATTACTTTGAATCACTCATGTACATATAAGCTATAATTTCGTATAATTGTAAGGGAATGTGGTGAACTCTACTCATTTTTGATATCATTTGAAATCCATTTTAGTTATTAATGCGGAGTACGGGCATGTAAAAGTAATGAAACTGCATTTATTATCGAGTCATTAGTCTAGACTTTTACTCTGATATTGAAATGCAAAGTGTTGCTATTAATTACTGCAAAGAAAATGAAGCAGCAAATTTACAAATTAAGTTCATTGAGTTCAATTTATGTGTTTAGAAAAGAAAAAGTTACTTAAGCGATTTTTTTTTTGCTATTTAAAATCCACAAGAATATATTGTTACCTTAAAGTAGAAAGACCCTAAGTAAAACGTTTTCTTTTTCTTTTTTTTTGGTAAAATTTCTGCTACTTTGAATGGGCCGTAATCAAGTTCAACAGAATCCGTTGAAATTCTGATTTTAAAAAAATGTTTGTTTAGCCTTTCTACCGATATACTATACTTAAGTTTAAGATCAAACAACGAAAATTCCTCAGCTTTGGTATTTTCAGTATTATGTATCTGCTATGGCATTTGACTTAACCCTACTTAGAGTTTAACGTTAGCAATTTTCTTTTCTCCTTATATCAATAAAACACACACTAGTTTCCCACTTTGATGTTTGGCTTTGAATATGAAAATGTGTGTGTACATAGCGAAATAAATATTCAATTTGAAATAGTGAAAGCAACAAAAAATAAAATATTCATTCTAATGTTTTCTATACACTTTCACACACACACACACACACACACACACACACACACACATAAAAAAATAGTAATGTGACTGCATAAATAATAAAGATAAACAAAGAGAAATTTTAAGATCAAAGAAACAATGTACTCACACATACATGCAAACGCACACACTTTCATACACATACATATATAGAAATAGCTCTATAAAATACTTTTATGCATTTGTTGTAAACTGAAAATGTCAATTTTCTTACCAACAACAAAAGCAACTGTGGAAATATGTATTGAGACAAATTGACAGTCGAAATGCATAGTATGTATGTATGTATGTATGTATGTATGTATGTATGTATGTATGTATGTATGTATGTATGTATGTACAATATTAAAGCAGCAGGAGTATTGCTGTTGCTGCTGTCATTGCCGTTCGTGTTGTTGTTGCTGGCGTTAATAGACTGCATTAACCTGCAACCAACAGCAGACCAAACAGGTCGACAGAAAAAAAAGAAATATTTCTAGTCCCCATGCTTACTAGTACACAAACTAGTTACAATGTAATGTTATTTGGACATGATAATAATAAACGTCGTTCTAGTTCGTGGTCGCTATGGTGTAGTGGTAGTGCGTTGGACTGCTACACAGAGTGTCCGGGGTTCGAATCTCGGCACAGGCAAAATCAAAAAGTAAAAAAAATAATTTTTCTACACGGCACCACCTCTTGGCAGGCAATAGCAAACCTACAAGAGTAAAAATTGCTATGAAAAGCTTTTCACTTTGCCGTTCGGATTCGGCATTAAACTGTAGGTCCCTTCTTTTCATGTACAAATATAACACCCACAACATGAGTGGATGCGAAAAGCTCGGCCTAGGCCCTACATGGGTTGTTGTGCCATTAAAAGTAAAGTAATAATAAACGTCGTTCTAGTTCGTGGTTGCTGTGGTGTATTGGTAGTGCGTTGGAATGCTATGCAGAGTGTCCGGGGTTCGAATCTCGGCACAGGCAAAATCAAAAAAAATAAATTTCTCTACACGGCACCACCTCTCGGCAGGCAATGGCAAACCTACACGAGTAAAAATTACCTATAAAAAGCTTTTCACTTCGCCGTTCGGATTCGGCATTAAACTGTAGGTCCCTTCCATTCATGTACAAATATATCACGCACAACATGAGTGGATGCGAAAAGTTCGGCCTAGGCCCTCCATGGGCGGTTGTGCCATTAAAAGTAAAGTAACCTGTTTGCACTTCGGTAGCACAACTACATAGCTGCCGAATAGTTTATATTTAGCTGAATATATTGAAAAAAAGAATATTAACACCGCTGCAAAAAAAAAGCTAACATACGATTACTCGATTGATATGAATATCGGCCCTTGCACCGTCATTAATAATGGCAATATTAATATATTTTTGAACTAGTATATAAAGACAGTGTAGGACCAGTACTGGTCCTGTCCAATGACAAACCTGTAAAAAATAACTTGTCTGTTCTGATATGTTTGAACTAGATATGGAACTAGTTAATTGTGGTCCCTCGCGGCCTAGTATAATACTAGTATCAGACTAAACCGATTGGTTGCAGGGTAGTGCAGTTTTATTTGTTTTCATCTGTGTGTGTTATGTTCTATTGCATTGTGCTTGTTGTTTTTGTTTTTTTTTTTTTTGGCTGTCATGATGGCGAATGAATTATTAAATTGATTTTGTGCATGTGTTTGTATTTGTCTAGAATTGGAAATGGCATTCAATGCGATCTCGTTTTGAATGCCATAAGTAGTTTGCCATTCAAGTGATGCTGTGATGCGATGTTTTGGAATAAGTTTGATGAATTTCGCGATGTGGCGTAGTTGGCATTATACTTAATACAGCGGGTCACAAAAAAAACCCCCAAAAAACCACCCTATTCAAAATAATTTTTTTTTTTTAACCATCCTAAAAACCGCCCAAATAAATTTTTGTTTATAACTTTTCTTATGGAATATTTGCTATTTTTAAAATGTCACGGTATTTCAAGTGTCCCAAAACATCGTTAACTAAATTATTATATACCAACAGTTGTAAAGACTCTTTGTGAATAGTGGCAACGAGCAAACATTCCAATAGTTGTAAACACTACACGTCGAAGATACATGAATAGCCTTGTGGAAAAACATTATGATATAACAAAGCATCCTTCTAAATACGATGAAGCAGAATGGAATAAGCTATTTCTTATTTCTCAATGCAAGTGCGGCATGGAATCCAGTGTTCAATGTAGTTGTTCTACTTCCACTAAACTTCCCGCCAATGCCATACATTTTTTTATTGATCATTGCGAACCAAGATTATTGTCGTTGGACACTTTCATACAACAAGTTGATGATGCTGAAATGGAACTTGAGCCTGAATATAATGTTTTTTCAGACATGCCACAAAAATCCCTGTATTCCACTGGCTACATACCTTGTTCAAGTGAGGATGATGCAGAAAGTGATCACGACGTATCAGATATCGATCACAAGTTGTAAGTGTCAGATATATCATTACAATATTATTCCCAAGCACTGGATAGATAACAATAAATATTGAATATATTAATTGCCTTGATTAATTCTATTGGTTTTTGGTTTGAGCTACAACAAAAAATCGAAATTATTTAAGTACTTGAAATAAGAATTGCACCAAAATTAAAGCAACTATAACTTTTTCGTTTATTAACCTAATGGAAAACTTCTTGGGCAAGAATTTAATGATTATCTGAGAGCCTCAAATTTAGAAGAAAAAAAAGTACAACTCTGAGTACGCGACCTAATTATTACAAATGACTTCGGAGATGAATAGCACCTGTAGCAATCGTTGAGCCTTTTACAATATATAATTTATAAAAATCGGACATCAACATCAACAGCAAAAGTTATAAATAAAAATTCATTTTGGCGGTTAGGGTGGTGCAAAAAATAAATTGTTTTGAAATACCCTCAACATAAGCTTTCAGATAGGGGGTGGTTTTTTCATAGTTTTTTTTTTTTTTTTGTGGGGACCGACTTGCTCTAATGCTCAACTGTTCAGGTTTGAAACTCAAATTCAAAAATCAAAAAGAGAAAACACAGATTTTCTCTCCACAGCACCACGTCAGTGGAAACTGCATATGAAAACTCTTCAGTTCTCCGTTCGAATTCGCCATAACTCATGTACGAGGTATGATAAAAAAATAACCTTTATTTTCAAAAAGTATTTATTTATTCATCAACAACTATCTTGTCCCCTTCAAAGTAATCCCCCTCAGATATAATACACTTATGCCAGCGTTTTTTCCAATCCTCGAAACACTTCTGAAACGCGCTTTTTGGTATCGCCAACAGCTCCTGTTTCGATTTTTCTTTTATCTCCTCAATCGTAGCAAAACGCTTTCCTTTCATCGGTGTCTTCAGTTTTTGGAAGAGGGAAGAGGAAAAAGTCAGCGGGGGCCAAGTCCGGTGAATACGGTGGTTGAGGCATGATAACGGTTTCGTTTTTGGCCAAAAACTTACGCACAAGCGACGTTGTTTTTGCTCAAAATTTAGAAATTTTGGAACAATCTTCGCTGCCGCACGTTTCATGCCTAAAACATCCGTAAAAATTGCTTGGCATGAGCCGAACGATATGCCAACATCATCAGCAACCCCTCTGATAGTGATTCGACGATTCGACGATTATCCAAAATCATTTTCTTCACTGCGTCAATGTTTTCATCGGTTGTTGACGTGCTCGGGCGACCAGGACGAGCATCGTCATTGACATCTTCTCGGCCTTCCTTAAACCACTATTGGTTATACCACAATTGAACTTGTGTTCTGCTCATAGTAGACTCGCCAAAGACCACAGTCAACATTTCAAATGTCCTTGCGCATTTAATTTCATTTTTTACACAAAACTTTATACAGTTTCTTTGATCCATTTTTTCGAATAGTAAAAAATCGAAGAGAACACCAAAACACGACTAAAATTTTTATCTGTCAAAAACAAACTGACAATCCAAAATGGTTGGTATTGCAAACATATATAACAGACATGTGTACCAACATAACTGAAAAAAAAATGCGAAAATCGAACATGCGTAACTCACGAAATTTGAAAATAACGGTTATTTTTTGATCACACCTCGTATAGTATGTAAATAAACATTTATGGATAGAAAAAACTTTCCTTAAGCCCTGCATGAGCTGTTGCGCCATTAAAAAAGAAGAAGAATATAGCATATAAAAGGGAAAACAAAATTTCAATTTAATTATAAAAAGATTTTAATTTAGGTATTGTCTTTAGCAACTACTTTCTTAGTTGCTTAATACGAACTCGCTTTAATACATAATGCAATAATTACAACATCTTACAAAATCAAATGAGAAATGTCTAACATTTCAAGGGTGAATTGGGTTCGTTAATTCCAGCGCTATACTCACATTTTCTCCATTACATATGGGACTCCCGCTAAAGACGACCCAACCACACTATTTGGTGATGGTCTTGAAAGCTATCGTTACGTCTTACAGCATAATATTAACTATCGAAAAGCATTTGGGGTCACGGAACGCCAAAACCATCTAAGTCCAAGGGTTAAATACGCCAAGACAAGAAAAAACAATAGACTTAAAATAAAATATTATTGGTCTAAAATTAGTTGTGCTCGCTTAGAGTCAAGAGTACCTAATCTAATTAATAGTTTTTTTTAATTTCAAGAAAAGTTGAAAATTTTTATGGTTTAAAAAATCAACACAAAAAATATTTTTCATTCAAATATACTTGGGATCGTCTAAGACCAAAGAACATAAGTATTTTTTCAAAGAAGATAACTCTTGAAAGAGAAGATTTAGTTTGTGAATTGAAGCTCCTTCAAACGCGGTCGAGTAAAGAGAGGAGGTAGGGAGGAGAGAGCGAACGAAAATTCCATCATGAAATCCTATATACTATCGTAAAAAACGAACAGGCTTCTCTCTATAGAAGTGTGCCAGTATGCAGGGTCGTAGAGAGAAAGAGGACGTTCAACTTAGAGAGTTCTTACAGTACTTTCAAGAAGTAAGCAATCGGCTTTTTCGCAAGAAATAATTTGAATATCAAGTAGGCCTTGATTTTCAAAAAACTTGATTTCATTGTAAATTTCGCAATGTAATTGTAGAAACAGTCCATTATACGCTTTCGTCTCAAGAGCATACTTATTTAAGAAATGAGTTCCGTATACGGGAAACGTTTTGAAGCAGTCTTTCTTTGTTCCCATCCAAAAGGTCTCAAGATGTCCGTCCCACTTGAGTGCTTCGAAGTACTTAAAAAAGTCGAAGGCGTTTGTCCAGCATTGGAACCAACACTTTTTGGTGCACAAAAATGTGGACGACTTGCCAAATCGCGGCATTTGCAGAGCTACCTCGAAACAGCAGGACTGGGTATATCCAAGAGGATTTTCGAAGCTAATCCAGCCATATCCTTGAAAGCAGCTAAACAAAAATTGGCTCGAAAGGGCATAAATGTCTGTCTGAATACAATAAGAAACCGTTTGAGGGATTTTTAGACCCAATTTCGCGCAACGACGGTAAAACCCTTACTAACTGCAAAGCAAATAAAAAAACGCCAAGAGTGGGCAACTGCGCATGTGGATGACGATTGGAGCCAAGTGGTGTTCACAGACGAATCCTCCTTTTGGATGACAAACACTATTAAGCGTGCTTGGTCCACTAAAGACGGTAAAATGCTCCAGCGATCAGTGAAACATCCAGGAATGGTTCATGTTTGGGGATGCTACACAAAACAAGGATTTGGCAAATTAATTATGTTCACGAGGAATTTGGAAGCCAACTTCATGACCACGATATACCGTCGTGGACTTCTGCCATCAACTGATATGTGGTTTGGGGCAGGAAGCCGAGATTGGGTTCTTCAAGAGGACAACAACCCAAAACATCGCAGTCGCTTGAGTAGCAGTTGGAAAGAGGAAAACGGCTTAACTTCATTGGATTGGCCCTCACAGTCGCCAGATGCGAATCCGGTCAAAAATGTTTGGGCTCTTATGAAGTTACATAACATAACATGGAAAAAAGATACGTTCAATAAATCATTTGAAACGGATTCTTAGGATAATATGGCGAAGTTTAACACGGTCATATGCTGAAAAATTAGTCGATAGCATGCATTTCCGTTGTAATGAAAGTACAAAGAATGGTGGCGACTGGACGCTATATTAATAAGTATATTTGTGCAATGAATAATTAATAATTTCAAGATGCTGTGGACTTTTTTTTAAGATACTTTAATTTTTTCAGTGACTTAAGCCGATTGCTTTCTTGTTGAAACTACTGTACTTTTGAAATGTACACGTAAATCTTTGTCTTTAAACTTTATATACATCATTTTAAAATTCGGCAATAACACATTCATAAATTTTCCTCAATATTAATATTGAGGAAAGCTAAATATTATAGTTTTCCAATTATTTGTAATTATTTAAAAATGATTAGGTTTAACCTTGATAAACGGCCAGGTAAACGAACATGCTTGTCTTAAAGGATAGTTTTGAAAATCAACAAGAAAATAGTAAATTAAATTACATATTTTGCATCTGAGATATAAAATTCATCTGGATAAAATAATACACTTAATGTGGAAATTATAGCCTCATAAATCCCCAGGTCTTTTATTGAGAGACTACACCTGTCCAAAGTACAGCTGACGAAAAATTAACAAAAAACAAGCAAATTTAAACAGAAATTATTTTTCAAACATTTCCAAATTTTGTTTCCAGAGGCTCTAAAGGCTTCTCTACAAACACTGGCCCCGAGCGATTACTCCTGTTACCTTTTCCTTTTCTTGAGACCTCTGTGTATGTATGTGTATGAAAGAGCAGGTGTAGAGAAAAGGTAGATAAAAAGAGCTAGACACTTATCTAAAGACTTTTCGTTTCTTTAGTGTGTAACTGTTATGCATTCAATTTTTTTTTTTAGCGAATGTCTTTATGTTTATTATTAAAATACTAACTCAACTAATTCCAATCAGTCAATGGTGCCTGGGCTGGGCCTACTGCTTAACGTCGGTTGCGAATAGCGAGGCGACCATTTGTTATCACTTGATGGTTTTGCCTTTGCCTACTTGTGGTGTACTTGTACACCTTCATATAATTCTCGTTCACTTCATATCGGTGGGAATGTAAGGAGGTTATGAATGAGATTTCACAACCAGACCAAGATAGAAATCGAACTCGCCCGCAACCTCCCGCTTGAAAGTCAAAACCCTAGAGGTCATCACAAGAAATTAGTAGTACAATTTTTATTCGATCAACCAAACAATGATGATGTTTTCGATTGAAGAGTCAGAGAAGTTTCAGTTGAAGAGTCAGAAGAGTCAGAGAAGTCTCACCTCGGAATAGTAATGGTGATTAGCCCATTTCTGACCTACAGTAGATAAAAAAGTAGGTAATAAAAACGATGCCTACTAAGCAAATGTAAATGTATCAAGTCCTCTTAGAAATTCCATTAGATTCATACAATCGATAAAAATTAAACTGCTCAAATCATTCAACACTAAATCATTACATAAATTTTATACCCAATTCCCTGATTACATACTTCACATTTTCTTTAGTTACTTAACTATAATTAATTTGATTTATTTCCCATTCATTTCCTATTTCAGATGATTTCGGCTGCAGTCTTATGAAATGCTCAGAACTACTAATTTGCCCCAAGGATAGCTCAATGGAATCTGCTTATGATGAAGGCAGCAATTATGAAGATATTGTTCCAGAGGAAGACTATGAGGTAGAAGGGAACAATAGATTTGCTGGGGCACCGATTGAGGCATTTGGGCCAATACAGCATAGCACTGAGAAAACCGCAACAATATTGACTGCAACATCAACGAAAAGTGGCAATAGCATTGATGCTACTGCAGCTCCACCACAGTTATTCTTTCCCTCGGAGGTGGAGGATGAAAAGGAGAAATATGTCGTGGAAGAAACTAAACGTAGAAAAAGGGAACTTAACACCTCCACCAAAGAAATTGCCAGTCATGAAGATGAAACTTTGAAACAATGCTGTGGTGAATATAAATGTGTATGCAGGCCGTGTCCTGCTGTCCCCGAATGCGATTTCAACCAAGTAGCAATTGAGGTGCTCAAGGGACTTGGTATTCCCGGTCAATGCTGTTCAACTTATGAATGTGTCAAGAAGGCACAATGCGCTGCGGACACAGACGATGGCAAATTTCAATGGATAGTGGATTCATGCACTAAATGCAGGTGTGTCGCTGGTTTAGAACTTTGTGAAAATCTTTGCCAAAATGATGTGCCCAGCGACGAATATAGGAGCTGTTATTCTGAATATTGGAAAGTGCCAATGTTGGATGGTTCCAAATGGCTAGAGAATAATGACTGCAGTGAATGCAGTTGCGTGAATGGTAAGCGTAGGTGTTTTACAAATGTATGCGCTGCCGCTGAATGTAAAAATCCAATTAAAGTGAAGGGTAAATGTTGTCCACAATGTGTGGATTCGGCGGAGAAGGAGAAGGAGGACGAGGAGGAAGAGCAAACAGTTGCACTTGAATGGGAGACTGAGGTAAAATCTTTGAAAAATTCTACTATTGCAGCTGACGACGACAACGAGGCAACGAGAACATCAGCAGCAACAGAAACTGTGGCAAACACTTCACCAACGTTGTCAATTGAAATGAAATCATCGACGGAAGTGGTGCAAGAAAATTCATCCGATGAAAATGTGTTGCTGGACTTTACAGGTGAAGCAACTTCTGTTTCTAGTTTGGATGCAGATGTTTCATCTACGATTAAATATGGTTCTTCTTCTTCAATTACTGAAAGTAGTAGTTTAAGTTTAGAAGATTCGTCAACTGCTTCACCTTCTTCCATGGAAAGTTTCACTTTAATATTAAACGACTCTGCCACCAAATCACACACATCTACGACCACATTGCGCACAAGCTCAGCTACATCGTCCGCTACAAATTTGGAAACTTTTACCACAACAGCTTTCAATAAAAACTCTTCAATATTCACCTCAAACTTGGATAGTTTTTCTTCATCAACCACTGATAGTAGTAGTGCTTCAACATCAAGCAGCACTGCAGCATTGATCTTAACCACAAATTCCTCAACTTCAACAAGCAAGTTCACTGAACCTAGTGATACCCCGTCGGGCTCCCAATTTCCCAATAGATATTCCACAACCACACCACAAACACAATTTACAAAGGATGCAACCTCTATACCCTCACAGAAATCCACTACACCACTCAATGCCAGCACATCGGTCATGCCAATATCGTTGCTCACATCTCTTCTACCAGAAGCAGACGAAGAAGAAGACAACAACTACACAGAGGATTCTTCAAAGCTATCCCCACAAACCTCTTCGCCCTCTGCCTCTGCAGTTCCTACTATCAGCACTGAAGCTATTACCTCCAACATCGCAACCACAACAACAGCAACCACCGAGACTATTTCATCCTCTACTTTCAGTACCTCAGCACCTGCTCCCCTCGAGCCACAACCGACCAACTATCAGCCAGACTCTGAGTCTCTGCCCCTTCATTATCGTGATAATTTTCCCGTCTATATGGCAGTGGCAGTCGTTGTTTCTCTCACGATCTGCTTCGGTTTAGGCATATTTTTCATACAGAAATCCTGCACAAAATCACGCACTTCCCTGGACCTTCGGAAATTCTATTCGACTATACCGAGTTCGGAGACAAGTTTAAGTCACACTTCAACAAATACCGCATTGACGGCGTAGGCAAGCAAGAAGCACATTGACGAGAGATCAGCTGAGGTGGGGAATATGTATGTCATGTCATGTGATGTTAAATGAAATTACCACATAAATGATAGGCAATTTATTATTAGATTTAGTCTAAGAATATTTTTCAAGCATCATATAGTATACAATTGCTAAATTGCTAAAAGAACGAACAAATAATAATATAAAAAACAATTAAGTTAACCAATTATGATTGGATTAGAAAAATATGCAAAGAAAGGCGCACGAACTTAAAATTCAATGAGATTATTCACTGTAAAAAATTTTAAGTAAAAAATTAGTTTGCACTCGCCGATAAAGTGGAATTGCTGCCTTTCGGAAGTTTGCCAACGTAGCCATTTGATCAGAGAAGAACGTGAGAAGTGATGGAAAAGTAGAAAAGTATGGCTCATTTAATAGGAAATGAAAGGAATAATTTTCTATATATTTTATCTCTCATTGAGATCTTATAATTCTACAAGATCTAAGATCTTGATCATTGTACCGAATGAAGAATGTTAAGTTTCTGGAATTAATAAAACAATAAAATTATCTCTTCATTGTGCCTTCATTGTTAGTCGACCCACTCAGTTGGTATCAGAGACAGGTGGTTGTAATCAGGTGGATTTTAAAG
Organism: Palloptera scutellata; assembly: GCA_958295655.1. NCBI lineage: Eukaryota > Metazoa > Arthropoda > Insecta > Diptera > Pallopteridae > Palloptera > Palloptera scutellata. The sequence continues at coordinate 46,920,366 of OY282449.1, read as the reverse complement.
TAGCATTTACCATATTTGCTAACATTTATACTGTCAGACTCAATGAATGAAATCTAAAACGAATTGGCAACGAACGCTGAACCAATTTTCTAGCTTTTGAAAAGTTGTTCTCGCTCTCCGAATTTATTCCATGCAATCGGTTTCGACCTATTTCCTGTGAAAGAGTTTTTATTTACCACAGAAGCACAGAGAGAAAATATACTAGAAAAAGCTCTCAATTTTTCCTCGTTTCCTTTTAAGATCGAATCACAAAACGAGCGAATTTCCCACAGACAAACGAACTATAAATACTTTAGCTTTTGTTGCTTTCCATGAGGAAGAGCATTAGCTAACTCTTTTTTTCTATTTCTGCGCTCTTCTTCCTCGCATGTCGTTTTGGAATATGAAAATATGTGGCTGTAAGGTCAGTCAAATGAATCCAACTGACAGATAGAGTAAGACAGAGTCAATTATAGTAAAGAAAAAAGCGACAACAATCCCTTTACTCTCTTCTCTCTCTCTCTTTACAACAAATTAAAGAGCAAACTTGAACGCTTTTGAAACGAACCTGTGTTATAATCATTGATACATGATGAATCGTAAAGTTTCAGATGAGAAAGGAGAGATTTTATGTACGATAATTGAGAGGATACGACACTGAATGGGACACCTTGTGAACAGCTCAATAGAATTGGGAATCGTAGTAGTGTCGTAGGGGTGTGTCAATTGTGATATAAACTGAAAAATTGCCTATATTTTAAAATTCGTTCTACTGAAATAACGAAAAATAGAAATCGTCTCCTAATCTGTACTTTTCTATTTCATATCATTCATAATCGAATTGAAGAATATGGCTGTAAATATATATTTAATAATAAATTAAACTTAATATGTAATTGTATTAATCCAAAAAAAAAGTATTTAGAAACATTTTTGTCTTGCTTCTTCAGAAAAGCTAAATTTCCATAAATGCAAAAACAAAATTCGCAAATATTAGTATTAATTTTAAGTATTTTTTAAAAATGCACACATATGAAATGTATCAAATTTAATTGAATTTGTATAAAAACAACAAATTTGTAACATTTTATTATCGAAAAAAAATCAAAAAAATCGAAACATTTGTAAGTATATTCATAATAATTTATATTGTGTGAAATACTAGAATTATAATTCCGTTAAGTATAATTTTAATAAAGTTTTTAACGAGAAAACAAACCCAAACAAAAGCAATTTAATTCGAAACGACATAAAAACTCATTTTTTGCATTGAAAAATTAATTGATTTTTTTTTCAAAACACTTGACTGATTTAAAAACGGAAGACAATTTTTCTTTATTTTTAATTTTTTTTTTTTTAATTTTTATACTTACTAAAATACTAATTATGTTTTTTCAAAAACAAAAAATTATTTAAGTTATTTTTTTTTATTATATTGTAATTTTTTGTAGATACTATTAAACTACTACTATAATTGATTATAGAAAAATTATGTTTGTATATTTATAAATATTTTGCATAGTTTAATAAATATATATTAGTATGTTATACTACATATTATAATCAGTGGCGAATCTAGGATTTAGGTTTGGGGGGAGGGAGGATGCCGATTTAATACAAGTTAGAAAAGTACGTCCATATTTTTTTTTTTTTATTGATACATTCAACACTCAGGATGTACCCCTTTGAAGGCAGAGCATTGTGTTGAATGGAAGGAAGATTGATAGGTGGGAGAAAGAAGGAGGGAGAATCAGAGAGGGAATGCAATCACAAAGGACACCGATAAAGGGATAGGCAGCCATTGTGGCAAGTGTTATGCCTTATATGAGTGTAAATTGGTAGATGTTACGCTGATTTCAACCCCAGTTTAAAGTTCCAAGCCTATTTGGCTTTATTGTAACAAACAATTCTACAATTTCTTCACTGATATCTTTTTCCATTTTTCCTAAAGATTGTAAGCTAATCCATTTTGAGTCAACTTTATTTTATTGTTCATTTCAAATACAGAAACAGAAGAGAAAAACTTCTCTCTGCAGGAGCCATTGTTATGGGAATTATTTCTAACATCCGATTTTCTCTTTCCACTACTTTCTCTATGATGCTGTTTCTGCCTTATTTGGGTAACTCCCATCATGTAACCGAAAACTCATTAAATTTTGATTTAAGGAACGTGAAATGAATGCGCAATTTGCAGGGAGCGTCTTATGGGGAAATATAAATTTGTTCTGCTTAATCCTACATGATGAACGATGCCTTTTTTTGTTTTTTTTTTCCATTTTAGCATTCTAATTTAATGTAATGTGTGATCGCTGTGGCGTAGTGGTAATGCGTTGGACTGCTACGTAGAGTGTCCGGGGTTCGAATCTCGGCACAAAATAAAAAATTAAAAAAAGTAAAACAAAAAATTTTTCTACACGGCACTACCTCTTGGCAGGCAATGGCAAACCTACAAGAGTAAAAATTGCTATGAAAAGCTGTTCGCTTCGCCGTTCGGATTCGGCATTAAACTGTAGGTCCCTTCCATTCATGTACAAATATAACACGCACAACATGAGTGGTTGAGAAAAGCTCGGCCTAGGCCCTCCATGGGCTGTTGTGCCATTAAAAGTAAAGTAAAAGCAATTATTACTAAAATCGCTTATCGATTAATAACGAAACTGCTCAGAAACTCATCTCAAATTTTAAGCAAATTGAAATTTATTGTATCAAAATTGAGAAAGCTTTGGGTTTTCCGAAAATGCAACGAAAAAAAGAAGTTCCTTACTTTTTAATGTTATTCATTTTAAAAGTATGGTAACTTTCATAGTTTAATGGTTCTTTTTTTGTGTTTTAACACCTTTTGCTTCTATTTTAGAATTTGATTTTGGTTTTTTTTTCTTATTTTTTATGTTCAAAACCCCGCTTTCTGGTAATTTGTGTTCCGTGAAGTAATTAATGTTGCAAAAATTGTTAGTATTGTAATTCTCGGTTGCAATTTCAAATTATGAGTAGCTTATAAAGATTATTGAAACACAAAAAACTACCATCAACATCACTAATGAGGAACAGTACTGGTTCCGAAACGATCGCCTGATCTGTCTGTTCTATATATGTACATTGTTAATATTTTATCTGTGGCAAACCACATTAAGCCTGTTTAAATACGTACATTAGAAATAGTTTTCCAAATTACATAGAAACATAAATAAATTATCAAACATGCAAAAGTTGACAAATACATGTTATCTCTCTTTCAATTATATAAGTACCGATTCTAACTAATTGCATTACGAGTATATTGAGTAATTACAATTGTGTTTGCAGTGATATTTATGTGAAAGTTAACAAGAAGTTTTTAAATAATTTTTTTTATTACTTAAAAAAAATTGAAATTTTATCTTTCCCCCTGGAAAAGCCATTGATTATAATTAAAATTCTAAGATCATAAGTTGCAAAACTCATTTTGCAGTCAAATTAATATATGTACGCACTTATTGTTTTATTCTGCATTAAAAACATACATACCGACATAAAAAATTGATTTGTTATTATTTAAAAAGAGTAAAAACAGTGACGGTAAGTAAAGGGTGTTTTTTTTAAGAGCTTGGTTTTTGATAATTGAAAAAACACAGAAATTTTACGAAAGTAAATTAAATTTTTATTCGGATCGATAAATCAATTCCTGTCATTTACTTTTTAAAGATAATTTCACTTGAATGTTGCCAGCAGCTACGCTTCAAGTGGTCCATTCTGAAGGTACAATTTTGGCACACATTTTCACACATTTCGGCCGGAAACTCATCAATGACGCATTCAATGTTGACTTGGCAAGCAGCAATCATGTTTGGCTTGTCCCTATAAACAAGAGACTTAATATAGCCCAACAAAAAATAGTCGAACTGGGTCAAATCACACGATCTTGATGGCCAATTGGATGCACCAAAACGTCAGATTAACTGCTCACCAAATTTGCCTCTCAATTGATGCTTGATTTCACGTTCAGTGTGGCAAGTGGCACCGTCTGGCATCGAACGGTACCTTTTTCCACTGACCGTAACGTTACGGCCTCCATCGTCTTGGAAGGAGTACCGCCTGCCCATAAACCGCACCCAACAGTGCATTTTTCGGGATGCATTGGTAGCTGCTGAATTGCCTCTGGCTGGTCTTCACTCCAAATATGGCAATTCTGCTTATTCACGTATCCATTGAGCCGAAAATGAGCCTCGTCGCTGAAGACAATTTTGCTTGTGAAACACATTTTTAACAGAGCACGAAATTTTGATAGTAAATTTCAATAATTTGCAAACGTTGTTCAGGCGTAAGTCTATCCCAAACTGAGCATGTTCTACTTTGACACATGTCAACAATAACGCGCGAACTGTCTGAAAAATAAACATAAAAACCAAGTAGCAGAAAAAATCTCCCTTTATAATTGTGAGGAAAGTTTGTAAACAGATTTAACCCATAAAAATTTTCAATACACAGATAACTTTTTCCAAAAGTAATTTGATGTCATATGTCAAACGTTGCATACGTGTGCTGGCTTTAAAACTGCATTTACATAATTACAAAATATTAGGCCATACTTTGCCTACTTTGTGTTTTAAACAGGTGAATATAAATGCTTACTTGAAAGGAACTTAGTTTTTAAAATAGTAAGTTTAATTATTTTGTATTTGAAATAAGAAAACTAAGTATGTTTGGACATTCGATTTTCTCGGGGTAGTCTATAAACTATTCTATCCTCTCAAATCAACAACAATTTTCGAGTATTCATAAAGTTTCTTATTCTGTCGTATTGGTATAATGTCATTATATCGTAAAATTTTGTATGAAAATCGGAAAATTTATGACAATTGAGAGGATACGACACTGGATACGGAACCTTACGGAACCTTGCGAATACCCCAATTGTTTAACATTTTTTTGATGGAAACACATGGAAACTGAATTTTTTAAAAGTTTTAAATAACATCACATGTTCTGATGCCTGTGACTAATTGGAACATTATAATATCCTTACTATAATATTCCAATTTTTGGCAACTCTTGAAAGCAATTTTTCTGGACCTATAGCGAGAGGGGGAAAAGGGAGGATTAGTACTATTTTACATATATTTTTGTTTCTTTTTGGTAAAATAGTTCATTGCCATTCTTAATACTCGGTGTTCATTTCGGCTTAGGTCATGGTTATATTTAGATTTTGCTCGGCGAACACCATGCAATTGTTGTTGCCCGAACACGAAGAAAAGAGCTTCTACTCACTCTCACAGCAAACACGATATGCTGGGTGAAATGTACACCTTAGGCTGTGGTTATATTCAAAGTTTACTCGGCGAACACCATGCAATTGTTGTTGCCCGAACACGAAAAAAAGAGCTTCTACTCACTCTCACAGCGAACATGATATGCTGGGTGAAATGTACACCGAGCACGCCGAGTATTCAGGGTTAGCAATGAGTTATTCTACAAAAAAAGAACAAAAATGTATGTAAAATAAGAGGAAAACATGCAAACCTATACATCATTATTTTCATATGCAGAAAAGCCAAGTATCGAATGTTTTTAGTTTTTAAAAGTGAATATTAAATATATTATTCATAAAACTATTGAAGAAGAGTCATAATTTTTCAATTATATTATTAATTTCACGCCCCATATTAATAAAATCGCTTAAAGTTTTTTGGTATACGATTTAGTGTTGTCGTTGCGAACAATAAAGTATTAAAATAAAACTGAATTTCGACAAAAAAAACAACTCTGTAACGAGCACCATTGTAACCACTACACCGAGCACGAGAGTAAAATATGATGTGTTCGTCAAACAGCGAAAACCAATATAACCAGCACTTTAGGCTGTGGTTATGTTCAGATTTTGCTCGACGAACACCATGAAATTGTTTTTGCACCAAACACGAACAGAGAGCATTTACTCAGTCTCACAATGAACCCGAACACATCGAGTATTCAGGGTTACAATGAGCTATTTTACAACAAAAAAAAAAAAAATTTTTGAAAATTTATATAAAATAGTACGAAAATATGCAAACCACGTTTACGTTCAATGCAGAAAAGGCTACGAATATTTTTAGTAATTAAAATTAAAATATTGATTTCTTTATAAAACTATGACAAGAATTTATTCATCATATTAGCGATATTCAAGATATGATGCAAATGGTCTTGCATCATTGCAAATTATTAACTTCACTTCCAATTTTAATAACAGTGTTTAAAGTTTGTTTACCATTTAGTGTTGCCATTGCGCACAGAATAGTATTAAAGAAAACTACCAAAAGCAACTTTGCAACGAGCTCAATGTTGCTACCACACCGAGCTCAAGAAAAAAATTGTGACGTGTTCGCCAAACAACGACGGCCTTATGCTCTCTCTATAGATATTTTCTACCTTCCAACAACTCCCTTGGAAAAAAAAAAAAAATATATGTATCTGACTGAAATTATGGTAAAAACTTATTTCCAAATTTTCTAAGCTTCCCAAGAATTTTATCAAAAGAGAAATCAAATTTCCGCTAAAGAATTATGGCAAATATTTCGCCCAGAAATGAAATAAAAAAATAATGGAAGCCACTACACAATTGACTGAATCTGAATGCAGAATAAAAAACAACCAAATAATAACAATGATAAATGGTGAGAAAACAGTAAGAAAACTATGTAAAAATTAAAAAAAAGCAAACCTAGTTTTTAGAAAAGCAACATAAATTCAAGAAACATTTATTGCACATAATCATCAAAAATAAGGAGAATGAATTTTGCTTTGCAATCTTCACATAAAAAGCAGAAAAAATGTTGTGCTCAGTAACAATGACGGCAATACGTCATAGAAAAGGACATAGTGAAAGTTTTAAAATAAGTAAACAACCAGCAGAACAAAAAAATATAATAATAAAAAATAATAGGAAGTAAAAACGAAGATTTGTGGTGGATGCGACAGGAAAAGCAAAGCAACAACAAGTGCCGATATAAGTGCAAAAATATACTCCAAATAAACTGAAGTTTATGGTGCATGTCTTTCTCTCTCTTTCACTCTTTCACTCTTTCACTCTCTCTCTCTCTCTCTCTTTGGTCTGGGATGGAAACGACTTTAGAAAAGCAACTCTTCAACTATGCATAGGAGAAATGTATGAAACGAAATGACAAAACATATTTCATATTTTCAATTTTCTTTGCAGTTTCCCCTTGGAAAATCTAACCTTTCTACTAAAAACTGAAAATAAATGGGTTTATAACATTTTTTACAGTTGCCCAATGTTTGTCACTTTCTTCTTTGTTCGTATTTTTTCTATGATAAATAATACTAAAAAATCCCATCATAAAACATTTCTGAAGAATTTACTATGTAAGTACTTAGTATGTACGAGTATGTATATACTTCTTGGCTGACCATTTGCCAAAAGCAGCAAAAGGATTTCATCAATTCTGGTCGACTCAAATGTCCATCTTCATGCTGTTTCACAACGACAGCATAACAAGAGGAGAGAACAACAATGACAACAACAGACAGCAGCAGCAACAGCAGCAGCAACAGCAGCAGCGACAGCAGCGGCAGGACAATTGAATTCAGCAAGACAGGACAATGACATTAGCAGAAATTGAAGATGAATCATAGACGAAGACAAACGATTTGCTGCTTGGAAAATAGTGTGCACTTATTGATGGTGATGATGATGATGGTGGTGACGCTTTGGGACATAAGACACCGATAACATTGATTGGGGGGAAAAGTGACTAGTCCAAGACTGGTCACGTTACTAGAGTCCTTAATACTATAAGTATAATATAAATTGCCAATACCGGTTCACACACGTGCTGGTGTGCATATAATTCATAATAATTATAATTGTTCTCATTTGACACCTCAAAGGAAGTCTGGACTAGTACGCAGGGTAACCCACGCATTATCTCGACAAACACAAAAAACAAAAAGTGAAAAAGAAAAAAATGTTCTACTTGGCACCACCACCTCTTCGCAGGCAATAGCAAACTTCTATGAATAAAAATTGGATAGAAGCTTTCGCTTAGTCGTTCGCATTCAGCATAAAACTGTAGGTCCCTTTCATTCGTGTACAAATATAACACGCACAACCTGCGACATAGCTCAAAAAGAAAAAAAGTTTTTATACCTACCACAGTGTCTGACGGTGGCAAATCCAAAAAATTGTATTTACCGAAATATATACAGAAATTCAAGGATCCTTACCCCATGGCATATTGTGTACAATCTCGGATGTAGTGAAATTTTCAAGAGCTCCAGTATTTAATCTGGTTGTTTTATCTGATTGTTTAGCGATTCGTATTATTGCGGCCGATGTTCAACCTTATACACCATTGGTTAGTCTGCCACCTGAGCCTCCATGGAGCCTCAGAGCCTCCGCGGGAATAATTTCACCTTTTAAGAGGGTTACAATCATTTTAAAGTGGTCGCTGTGGCATACTGGTAGTGCGTTGGACTGCTACGCAGAATGTCCGGGGTTCGAATCTCGGCACAGACAAAATCAAAAAAAAAAAGTAGAAAAAATAATTTTTCTACACGTCACCACCTCTCGGCAGGCAATGGCAAACCTACACGAGTAAAAATTGCCTATGAAAAGCTTTTCACTTCGCCGTTCCCATTCGGCATTAAACTGTAGGTCCCTTCCATTCATGTACAAATATAACACGCACAACATGAGTGGATGCGAAAAGCTCGGCCTAGGCCCTCCATGGGCTGTTGTGCCGTTAAAAGTAAAGTAAGTAAACATTAATTTTAAAATTCATGTAACTATTTTACTTTTATTTTATGTTGACACCTAATTTTCCAAATCATTTATCTAAAGTACGGGACTTTCAAATTGATACTTCTACTTTATACTAAATTGAAACATGTTTAAAGTTCTAAACACAAACCTATCATTTTATTTGCGATTTTATTCTTAATAAGGACTCGGCGAAAGGGAATGCCAGTTAAAATGGCTCCGCGACCGAAAAATACTGATAACCACTGTTCTAGGCTAGTGTGACTTGTGGTGTTCACTTACTCTGTTTTTCAGGTTCTAACTCAACGGTCATGCTCACCAAAGCGCACTCGATGTCTAAACTACACTAGTCAATAAATATTTGCTTTTTGAATTTTGATTCAAAAGCAATTTTTTATAGATTTTTTTGTTAAACCAGTGAACTAATTACAGCAGACTTACATATGTAAAGGGTGATTTTATAAAAGTTTTGTTTTTGAAAATGAAAAAAAAAACACCGAAATTACACAAAAGTGAATGAAATTTGTATTTGGATCGATAAATTAATTCCTGCCATTTACTTTTTAAAGATAATTTCACTTAAACGTTGCCCGCGGCTACGCTTCAAGTGGTCCATTCTGAAGGTCCAATTATGTAACACCTTTTCACACATTTCGGCCGGAATCTTAACAATGACGCGTTCAATTTTGGCTTCCAAAGCAGTAATCGTGTTTGGCTGGTCCCTATAGACAAGAGACTTAACATAGCTCCACAAAAAATAGTCGTACAGGGTCAAATCACACGATCTTGGCGGCCAATTGGATGCACCAAAACGTGAGATTAACTGCTCACCAAATTCGCCTCTCAATTGATGCATGCTTTCGCGTGCAGTGTGGCATGTAGAATCGTCCTGTTGGAACCACATGTCGACCGATTCCATTTCTAGCATTTTCCGCCAAAGAAAGTGTTATAATCGAACGGTACCTTTCTCCATTGACCATAACGATGCGGCCTTAATCGTCTTTGAAGAAGTATGGCCGAATGATGCCGCCTGCCCATAAACCGCACCAAAAACTGCATTTTTCGGCATGCATTGGATGCTGTTGAATTGCCTCTGGCTGGTCTTCACTCCAAATACGGCAATTTTGCTTGTTCACGTATCCATTGAGCCAAAAATGAGCCTCGTCGCTAAATGGACGTAGCTTGCGAAACAATTTTTTCACAGCGCATGAATTTTGATAATAAATTTGCACGATTTGCAAACGTTGTTCAGGAGTAAGTCTATTCATTACGAAATGGCAAACCAAGCTGAGCATAAATCAAGTGACAGCTGTCAAAAAGAACAACTCTGAAAAAAATATTGCCAGATTGAAAACCACACTTCTAGAAAAAATACCCTTTACATACAAACATACAAATTTCTTATGAATCTTATCGTCATCGCACTTAGTAATGGTATGGTGTATAAGAAAAACTGTAATTTCGATATAATCGCATTTAAGTTTTTGTGAGCAAAAGCAGTTTAGTCGGAAAATAACTCCTTAATTACTATATATATCTACATCATTTCATTACTAAGATGACTTTATAGTATAAACAATTTCCATGCCTAGTACCCTTTTCATTAATTGCTAAATTATTTCATCTAAAGTAATGCACTCAACTTTTTCCCACAGGGATGCTGTAGCAGTGTCAATGTTTATCACTACTTGCGCTGCACAAGGAAATTGTCAGGACAATGAAGAACGACGACCAATATCGAAAAAGCGAATCAGCGTTTATTTCTTTCATTCTCGTATCTCTTTCTCATTTTTAAACATTACTTACTTGCATACAATAAAATGTAAGGAAAATAAAAAGAAAACTAAGTGGCTCCAGAATAATAATTTTTTATTAACTCTTGATAGCTGTCCATTGCATTAAATTAAGTACAGAGCATTTTATTTTTCATAGATCCTTTTTTAAGTATGCGTCTGTTCACAACTCAGCACCTGCCCGGCTTTAATTTTACAATGGCATTGCTTCTGCTTTGTATTATAAATTGATTCAATTTCTTCCAGAAAATGTTCAAGTTTTTCTGGTTTTTTGAAAACATTCGGATCGACACTCAAGTGATTTTCACTTAAAATATTCCAACGTTTCATGCTTTCGACGACATCAGTGCAAAAATCCGTTTGTGGTATATTCTTTTTTCGACGCCTGGCACTGTCTATTTTTATGTTTTAATGTGTTTTATTTTAAAATAAATATGAAAAAATACTCGTAAATACATTTTAATTTCTTTAATGAATTTTCAATTAAGTGTAAGAAACATTAATTGCTTTTAACTTACTTGAGGTCCCTGGATCACCGCCACCGCGAAACTTTTTTCCGGTGCAAGGTGATTTATGGACTGCATTCGGATCGCAAGCTACTTTAAATAGACAAAATAAAATGTTTTGAATAAGTTTGGTCAATCTTTTGTATAAACTATGGAGTACATTGATTAAAATATTTTAACATTCTTCTTTCTTTTAATGGCACAACAGTCCATGGACGGCCTAGCCTGAGCATTTCTCATCCACTTATGTTGTGCGTGCTATATTTGTACATGAAAGGAAAGGGGCCTACAGCCTATGCCGAATACGAACGGCGAAGTGAAAAGTTTTCATAGGAAATTTTTTTCTTGTAGATTTGTAATTGCCTGCCAAGAGGTGGTGCCGTGTAGAAAAATAAGTTTTTTCTTCTTCTTGATTGTGCCTGTGCCAACAGTTGAACCCCGTACACTCTGCGAAGCAGGCCAACATATATAATACAAAATCAAAATTATTACAATAACGCATTAGAAAAAATTCTCGATTCCGAAACATTATACGACTATATACGAATAGTATCTCCCTCGAGAAAAAAAAAACTGTTGTCTAGACTAATTCTGGGTCACATCGATACAAAATCGACCACAAAAAATATATACTTACTTGCTACAAGGAAAACTTACAACTCGAGATTTTGTCGAATTAGTTTAAGTTTGAAGCAGAAAGATTCTGGCAGCTTACAGTCTCTAATCAATTGGAACCTAGTATTAACTTCCATACCAATGGAATGGAATTCTTTTTGAATCGGCACACAAACGTCAGTTTTAATTTCGACAACGGAACATGGTTAGTATTTAGCACCAGAGTCCAGCTTCAATATATGTTATTAATAAGGCCACTTGGCCCGAAAGCAAATGGATCACGTTGCGATCAACGAAATACACTTTGACTCAGACCACTACTTGGTTGCAGCCAATAACAGCACACGTCTATGTGAAGCAAATCTTGTACGGATAGGAAAACAGGGAAAGCTGGATGTCGAAAAACTGCGAAAGTCTTCGCCAATCGAGTCTCACCCCTCGTAATGCAAAAGTACCCTCAACGTGATGATATACACGTATTTCCTCGTCTATGCGTACTGCTGTAGAAGAGGTGGTAGGCTACCACCGTCGAAGGAGAAATGTGTTTTGAACCTTTGAGTGTCCAATACTATTACAAAAGCAACGCACACTGACATAGTCAAGCTCATAAAGATCCAGCCACTTCGCTGCCTAGTTCATGTCGAGCGAATGGAAGAAAACGCTTCGGCTAGGTAGGTATTGTATTCAAACCTCGGTAGTGCAATTTGCAGAAGATAACGACATATTTCCGTTGGATAGACCAACTACACGGAGACCTGACTCCGCTTGGACTTACCAACTGAGACCAACGCGCGCATAGTCGAAGCGCCTGGCGATGCTTTATTGGGCCGGCCAAGAAGGATCATCGATAATCAGCTAATTAAGTAAGTAGTAACATTGGCCACCGAAGGGTGGTGAAAGCAAGTGATCAAACTTTGCCAATTTAGGAAATAAGAATCGTTAGCGCACAGTTTCAATTATTTAACAATCACTAGAATCAAATAATCATGCAAATGCAACCTGCACGATCTTACACGTTTCCTTTGAAACGTGTATGTTTTCAAACTTACGTCCTTTCAGCTTTTGCTCCTTCAACTTTTCCTCTCTATGAATGCGCGCATTCGCTACACGCGCATCCTTGCTCCCCGCACGTTCGTACAAGCTCAAAATCGTATACATTTTTCGGTCAGTATCTTTTTGGTTGTATAAAGGAGAACATTTCGGATCACATAGATTTTTTAAATTTGGCCCTGAAAATGGTATTGCTGTGGCATGGGCAGATTCCTTAAATATATGCTTGGCCTCGTCAATGCGTCCAGCGCGTTGAGCTGCTGCCCACCGAACGTGATGGTTGTGCTGCTTGAAACTGATGGTGGTCAAGAGCTTTTCAACTTTCGAAAGGCAACTGTAAAATAGAACGTGTATCCTTGAGCCTTCTCTTTGAGCATGCAATATACTACTTGGAGTTACGCAAGGAATAAACACCCGGTATTTGGTGTGTACGCAGCAAATGATGTAATTTGAAGGCGATGCACTGCAGCAATTCTTCGGCAGAAGTAACTTGCAAACGGGTCAAACGATATTGATCGTGTACATGCATACGCACCCACCAGCCACGAAAGAGCGCCTGTATGCATTGGGCAGCACGAAAATAATGATCGACGAGACACTGTTGCAGTGTATTCTCCAATTTTTTATAATAGACGCGTTTAGCATGAAACCGACGCCACTCCGTTTGAATAGTAATAGAAGCGTTGCGTCTTTTAAAAAACATACGACGTTCGAACCAACCCCGAAATGCAGCTTGAATAACGCGAGCGGCCTTAAATCGACAATGGTCCTCTATTAGCCACGATGTGCTAAAGGAAAGAACACCCAAATTGTAGATACGAAAAATGTGAAAATTATCATAGCTAAATTTCAAATTCACATCTTTTACCGAGAGAGTACACGCTCCAGACTGTAACCTTTTTCAGGAGTCCCGCATTCTTCCATATCTTCCCTATTTTGTGGCAAGAGCGATAATTAAGTACTTGCATATAAAGACCTAAAGCATATCTTACCAGAGAAAACTTTCCGCATGTGACATTTCGTGAGAATCGGAGAGCTCAGATTGATTTTCGGCTTTAATGGGTGCCACTTTTAGAATGACCTTCGAATCTGCTCTTGTCCGCTCTTTCGACTCTGTTGTCGACTTTGCTTTCGATTTTTTCTTCGGTTCTACTTTCGACCCTTCCTTTGGCAGTTCGGAATCTGAACGGACTGATATTTTGGTCTTTTTCATGTTGTTACTAGTTGCTTTTATTTATCAATGGATATTAAGTATTTCTGAAAATATATTTTCTTTCTCTAATAAAATTTCTGCTTTTGAAAGTGTACATTGAAGTTTTGAAAATTTTTAAAAGTACAATATTAACTTCTCAATGTTGCCACCCAATGTTTTGAAATAAATTTAACCGTTTCGTATCGTATGAGAGTGCACTTTAAACACAAAAACAATTTTTTATTCCTTTTGGTGTAGCTAGTAAAAGAAGGGACCTACAGTTCTATGACGAATTCAAACGGCAAAGTGAACAGCTTTTTAGTTAGTAACTAGTTTTACGAAAAATAATTCGTTTGAATGATAAAAGTTAATAAAAGTGGTGGGGAAATAAATAGTCGACCCATACGGAAAATTTCACATCAGGCGGCACCGTCCTTGCTTTTTACAGACTGCTTGAATCTGTGTAGTTTAACTTTACATATGCGTTAAATATTCGGTTTATTGTTCTTCTAAAAACTTACGAGCTTCTCCATACTGGCCTTGTTGAGTTGTTTCTTGACCTCTTCCTCTGCTCCACCGTCTGTGGTAGTCATGCTGCCTAGGAAGCAGAATTTTCCCACTTGTTCAACAGGCTAACCTTCGATTATGGTCAGTGCGGACGTTGTCAATTCGCATGACTTTAGTCATCTTGATGTTGATTTGGCGTGTTTCTCTAAAATCCCTATGAACTATCCAGTGCTATCCAAAACATTCGCCTGTGTGAAGCTCTAAGAGAGCTGGCTACGAGAAAGAATTCTCAGCAAGTCATACACTAGGAAAATTGCCATGAGTGACGATTATTTAGTAAGGAATATTCTTTATTACACGATCAATATTGCCTCTTTAATTCTCCCACTGCTAACCAAAGATTGCGCTTCCTTCCCCAATATAATATTCAATAAATAAAAATAATTTTTTCCATTTTATACTATACATTCTCCCAACTGAGTGAGTTGCTATGAGCAATCGGTAGCGTCGGTGTGAAAGCACGACAGCTATTGTCGTATACAGGTGAAAAAAACAAGAGAAAAAATATGCAAATTAGCCTTTGGGCTGGATAGCACTGATATATATTATTTATAATCCGACTTGGCTCATATTCAGAATATATAAGTAGGCTTAAAAGAAAGTTCAGAAAAGTGAAATAGCAAAGTTTAAAGTACGATAACTCTGTAAGTACAGGTCCGATCTGGCAACTCTTTGTTGGTAAAGGTAGTCTCTGAGAATCATAAACAATTTTTACCCATTGACAGTTCTTCATTATTCAACTGTTTTAACGTCACTAAAATGAGTGCAGAATCAGAAAAAAATTCGTTACATTTACTTTATTTCTTCGAAAAGCACTAAAGGGCCGCGAAGGCACACCGAAAAATGTGTGCACATTATGGAGAAGGTACTTTATCGGAAAGAACAGTTGGAAAATGGTATGATCGATTCCGCCCTGGAAATTTTCATGTAAAAGACACACCTAAGTCTGGTCGATCGTGCACCGAAAAAGTAGATGAAATTCTTGAAAAGCTGGAGGAAGACCGACACTTAGGCAGTCGCAAAATCGCTATGGATTTTGACATTGCTCACCAAACTGTTTTGAACTGGCTATTCCAAAAAACTGGAAATTTAGGTAAAAAAATCTTACTGACCGCATTTTAGTATGTGAATCTATTCTGAAACGGAATGATCTCGAACCAATTTTGCGCAGATTGTTGGCTACTGGTGACGAAAAATAGATAACGTTTGATAATAATGTGTGAAAAAGATCATGGTCAAAACGAGGTGAGCCTGCCCAAGCCGTCGCAAAGCCGGAACTGACGCCAAGGAAGATTTTGATTAGTATTTGGTGAGATTTCAAGGGTCCTGTGTACTACGAGCTGCTTCAGCGTGGCCAAACGATTAATTCGGATCTGTACTGTCAACAATTAACAAGATTGAATGAAGCGCTCGAGGAAAAACGTCTACAATTAGTCAACAGAAAGGGCGACGTCTTTCATCACAACAAGATCAGACCACAAAGTTCTTTGGTGACCCGCAAACAACTGAGGGAGATTGGCTGGGCAGTTTTAATGCATCCACCACAAAACCTAGACCTTGCACCTTCGGATTACCATTTGTTTCACTCATTGTAGAATTATCTTAATGGCGTAAAGTTAATATCTCAAATGCCCCAATAAATTTTGATGTGAACAATATCTATGTTATCAATGAGGACATGATTGTGCCCGGTCTACAGCCACATTTATTAAGATTTAAGGTTAGCTCCCCAATTATTTTGTACGTAAACTCTAAAACTGTTGCTTCTCCCTTGGTCAGTGGCATACGTGGCATGTTCCCGTGTCGAGAAGCCAGCAGATTTACTGATTTACTGTGATAATAATGAGACAAAAAACATTGTTCACTCTTTGGCGTTACAATAAACAAAAAATATAGTTCTGTTCTTTTACGTAACAATAAAAATTTATTTTAATTTTCACCTGTTTCTAATTACTATAAAATGCACAAATGTTTTAAAAATATGTATAAAGACCTGACTAAAATAAAAATTCTTTGAAGTCGAAACCACGTTTGCCTGGTCCGGCAAGTATTTACTGATTTAAGCATTGACTGCTACTAAATTTTGAATCCCAAATGATAATAATTTCAAAGAATTCATCGGCAATTTCATTTCATTCTAATCTGCACGGCATCCTGCTCTCAATCCTTCATATTCCCTACCACATAAAGTGCATATAACTATTGAATCTACGTCCACGCCCTCAAATAGTCACGTTCCTTCTGCAGTGCCCACATCACTTGTATCGGGTCATCTTGCCATGTGTGCGATTGCACTTCCGGTTCCTGTACACGCATAAAAGGATTCCAAATTTTCTCTTCTCCTATAGTCGAGGGAATTGTTGGCTCTTTGGAGTAACGTCGATGGCGCGCCCACTCAAAACGTGCTTTAATCGATACATTACGTGGCTCCACCTTACGCGCATACTTCAGATTGTCCACAGTATTCTCATGGCCACCGAACACTTTCGTATCGTCAGGTAGAGCGGCCAATTTTCGCATTGACATGTACATATCCTTGGCGGTACCCTCAAAGAAGCGCCCGCAGCCACCTTGATAGAGAGTATCGCCAGTGAAGACTGCACGATCGCGTGCATTCTGCGCTTCAATAAAGTAGCAAATATGCCCCGCAGTGTGACATGGTGTCAGGAGACACTGCGCCCGCAGTGTACCGATTCTGAACTGATCACCTTGGGTCACCTTGCAATTCAGTGCCGAGATGCGATCATCACCGCCATATACATCCAGTATAATATTACCACCGAATAAATCAAGTAACTTCTGATTGCCACCGTCGTGTGTGAAATGATGATGAGTGGTTAGAACTTTTGTTAGAACGACGCGCTCGGTATCAACAGCTTCCAGCAACGGCTCGGCAACACAGACATCGATAGCGGCAGCCTCGCCAGTAGCAGTATCGATTATCTAAAGAGGCAATAATTAAGAAGACATTTGGGTACTGTAAAACATGCAAAACTACGAGTGTACCAAATACATGTAATTATCACGCAGCGCCGGTATCACTTTAATTTTCATTTCGGCCATTCTCAAATCCATATTGGCGCTGTGTGCTGCACGGCTTCCGATTTTTTGTGGCAGGCCTCTCACTAGAAAAAGTTCGAAAGATGTAGGAATGTTTAATAGAGTTTTAAAAGAAGCTTGAGCCAAAAACACCTCAAACCTTTTGTATACGCTGTAATAAAATATTTGGCAGCAACATTTTGCAATGGTCTGCAAATTCTTGAGAGCATTGAGTTTAAAATTTTGAAACCAAAATTTCAGTAAAAATATTTTTTTTATTTTTGTTTTAGAATTTGGTTTAATTTTTATTTGAATTTTTCAAACAAATTTTGTTTTCCCTTTCCTTTTTATATTATTCTTCAAGCCAACTCATTTTCAAAAATTGATTATACTCTAAAAAGCTTCCAATGTATAGATTTCCTTATTCTCGTTCCAAATTTTAGGAAGCAGTAATAAAATCTCGATTTCTTCCAGAATTTAGACCAAATTTATATTCCAACAGGCTTCCCAATACATTTCTAACAAAATTTCTTGTTTGTTAGTCCTTTCCCCCCCACTGAGAAGCACACACATATTTATTTTTTATATAACAATTTCAAGGAAATTTTAATTTTATTTAGGCTTCCAAGTTAATTACACATAATTATGGCCAATAAAATTTCATTTCAATTTCGCAATAAACATCCCAAAAATACCCTCTACAAATAAGATAAATATAAAAGCAAATAGAAACCAATTCCATTTCAAACATAATCCAATAGCATCGTTCTTCAGAAATTTCATAAATGTCCCAGTATCCGCAGGCTGTATCCTTAAGCCTTAAAGCTATCCTTCTCCTTGCGCAAACTTAGCATAGTGCAAATTGGATCCGTTTCGCCAGTATGCTTCTGCACCGTAGGCTCGCTCACGCGCATAAATGGATTCCATGACTTCTCCTCGCCAATTGTTGATGGCACTGTGGGCGCCTGCGTGGCACGTCGCAATTTCGCCCATTCAATACGTTTCAAAACGCAATCGTTAGTCGGCTCAACATGACGTGCAAAGGCCAGATTCTGCAAAGTGTATTCGTGACCACAGAAAACTTTGGTGTCGTCTGGTAATGCCGCCAATTTCTGACATAGAGCAGCATACATTTGCTCAGCAGTGCCCTCAAAGAAACGGCCACATCCACCTTGAAATAGCGTATCGCCGGTAAAGACAGCATGGTCCTGCCCATTTGCTGATGCTACATAATAACAAATATGTCCAGTGGTATGACAAGGTGTGAAGATACAGCAGACATTGAGCGTGCCGATTTTAAAAGTATCATCCTGCTTCACTTTGCAATTGAGTGCACCGATACGATCATCGCCGCCGTAAACCTCCAACGGGTCACTAAACATTTGTACAAGTTTCTCATTGCCTCCAGCATGGTCCCAATGATGATGCGTAGTGATTACTTTGGTCAAATTGACGCTCTCTTTTTCGACAGCGCACATTACCGATTCAGGATCTATAGGATCAACAATGGCCGCTTCACGTGTAGCATTATCGATTATCTGTACAATAGAAAGGATGATAATCAATTGAATAGTCAACATAATGAAGAAATATATATTTTTCAATACCATACCAGATACATGTAGTTGTCCTGCAGCGCAGGTAAAATTTTCACATGCATTTCCGACATTTTCAAATCCTCAATTGAGCTGTGTGTTCCACGTATGCCAACTTTACGTAATTTTTGTGCTATAAGTCGAGAAAATAGGAACAGTTTTATTGTCGGTTTCAGTTTAATCATACTTTGCACTATTAATCTTTGTACAAGCTATTAATTCGGAGTCTTTTAAAAAACATATATCAAATAAGTGTCAAATAACGAGACAATAAAATCATGGCAAAAAGAATAAACAAATAAATCAATTATGAGCGACATCTACATTTGAAATTAACAGACTAATTCCGCGAGATGGCGTTGCCTAAAGCAAATGGCATAGTGAAATCAAAATGGGAAATGTCAAAATATTATTTCAACAGCTGATTCTACGACCTAATACTATGTTATCTGTCTGATTTCTAAAAGAGACAAATGCTATACAAATATACATTGACAATTTTTACACAACACACATTCTTAAAGCTTAGAAATAAAGAATCGTTCTAATCACCAGGTGTTTGAACGAGTTTCAAGAGTCACTGACCAATTTAAGTGTCCAAGTTCTTGAGAGCATCATTGCTATTGATAAAGAAACTTGTTCACAAACACAATCACTTAATAAAGATTATCACAGGTATCTTTAAATAAATAAATACTTGGATTCCAAAACACATGACACACAAAGTAGAAGAGGGAAAACTAAAAACTAACAAACCTCTAAAATATGCTGCTGTTGCGTTTTTTGTGATATTATTTTGTACACGTTTCCAAGCCGTTGAAAGCATTTAATGTAGTCCAAGAAAACAAAACAAACAAAAATTAATTCAAAATAGTCCTCTTTAGTTTTCTTTTTTTTTTTTTTTTTATTAAAAAATATATATTTTTGTGCGTTTAATCTTCTTGTTATTGTTGTTTTTCATGTGTGTGTGAGGTGCTCGGGAGCCTACGTATGTTTTCTTCTATCGTTTTTGTGCAAATCTCTTTTCGTTTATACTTTTCGGCTTTTCTATTTATTTTTGTAACTAATTTCTACTTGTATGGAAAACAATCTTATCAAAAAATGTTCACTATAATGAAATGCCACTATATTATAACTTCCAAATTATAATGAAATTATAATAATATAAAACAGTAAACTTTAATAAAAGAAAATATTTTATTACACGAGCAAGTTATCTATTTTCTTCGTCTGTTTCGTTTTAGTTATTTTGACAACAGACTGACAGTTGTGGTGAAATTGGTAAAGAGTGGTAAACCCAATGTTGTTTTGAGTTTGCCGTTAGATGGCGACTTTCACGGCTCGTAACTTTTAAATTCAAAAAATTAAACATTTCTCTCTCTACGTCGTAGAATTCGATTAACGTTTATAAATTGTCTATTATATTTCGACCTACTCTTAATCCGATTTGCGTCATAGAAGAATTAAATTTTGCCGGATGATTTCCCTAATGTTAACATATTAAAAAAGGTTTTTCAAATCTACAGGGTGTTTTTTTTTAGAAGAGTGGTTTTCAAAAAGATTTAAAACGCATATAATTTAATGTTATAGCCAAGTACTTAGCTTTATTATAAAAATAAGGATTTGCCATTATGTTTTAAAAACGATTTCGGGCAAGTGGCCACCGCGGCTGGTTCGAATAAATTCCAGCCGAGAGTCCCAATTTTCGACCACTTTTTGCACCAATTGGAACCGTATGGCAGTGATAACGCGCCGAATATTCTCTTCCAAGGCGTCAATCGTCTCGGGCTTCTCTGTGTAGACAAGCGACTTCACATAACCCCACAAAAAATAAAAAAAATTATATACAGGGTGTTTTTTTTAGAAGTGTGGTTTGAAGAAGAAAAAAAACGCATATAATTTAATGTTTTGGCCAGGAATTTAACTTTATTATAAAGACAAGGGTTTGCCATTATGTTTTAAAAACGATTTCGGGCAAGTGGCCGCCGCAGCTGGTTCGAATAAAATCTAGCCGAGATGCCCAATTTTCGGCCACTTTTTGCAGCAATTGGGGCCGTATGTCAGTAATAACGCGCCGAATATTCTCTTCCAATCGTTTTGGGCTTATCTGCGTAGACAAACGACTTCACATAAAACCACAAAAGTAGGATCGTTTCTATCTACCCTGAAATTTGCAAATCTGTATTGCTGATACAAATCCAGACCCTGGATACTTTTGAACTTAGAAACTCAGAAATTCTTTTCATTATATAATCTATGGAATAAGGTAGCAAATTTCAGGCACTCAAAATAGAGGTATCTAACCTCTAAAAATAGTTATCAATTAAATTATATTTAAAAAAAAACTAGCGGTAGCACAAAAACTTACATATACCATAATTCTAAAGGCTTTATTGTGCATACGTAAGGCAGCGTATCGTAACGTTGCCAACTGTCTCGTATCGATCTGTTATATGAGAAGTTCCTGCAAATGATTACCCATATCGTAACGTAGCGCATAGTTCTATCTTCAATGTATTGTTTACGACACTCTACGTTCCGTTGCGCTACGCATGCATAATCAAGCCTTAACACTTGAGCGTTAGTTCAAGTTATCCGCACCGAAGACCGGAGTTCAATTCCCAGATCAGGTCTTGAAATCTATCAGACCATTCCAGATCTAACTTAAAAAATAATTTTTCCTGGCAATTGGATTCGACATAAAACTGTAGGTTCCTTTCATTAGGGTACAAATATAACACGCACAATATGAGTAAACGCATTAAGCGCGGCCTAAGCCCTCCATGCGCTGTTATGCCATGAAAACAAGAGACAAAAACTATGACACAATGGCCATTTAGTAGCTCTAATATAAATTTTAGATTCCATTCCCTAATACACTAATCAAAAGTACTTTTTATGCTGAATCCGTCGAAATGAACATTTTTCTAGACCAATTTCAATATGTCTTCTATACTTTATCGACAGCGCCAAGAATCGAGCTCGAGCATTCAGCTCCTTAAATTAAAAATAATTAATATTTGGGTTTTGCAGGAAGCAAAATTGTGAATTGTGGGGCAAGTAAATTAATATACTTATATAAGAAAATTTCGGTGTTTTCTAATGAAATAAAGATTATTTCTCAACAATTCCTGCATTTTTTCAGTTACTAACTATTCGCCCATAAATGTGGAAGTATGAAACCATAAGTAAATATGAGTGGAAAACAGTTGTTGAAGGTGGCTTAGAAGTTGATTACATTTTCTTCTGAAATCATACGCATTTTAGTTGCACTGGAATCTCGACAAGTTACGAGTAGAAAAAACCACTAGCGAATGAGGAATTGTTTATTTTAACTACTATGAAGCGTATGAATTTCTCTTCCTGAAGCGCATTTTCAAGATATTGTTTTTATCTTTTTCGGGTCACACATGAGGTTCGAATATATATAAATATGTATATATATTTAGAAAAATGCTAATTAAATTTTATTCTCAATTCAACTTTTTTATTTTACTTAATTGCATTCACTTTACTTCCACAGACTAATCAATTGCCTATGACCATAACCCAATACATATGATTAAATGAAATTCTTTCTTCACTATCACTCCACTGTTTCAATAAAAATAAAAAGCAAAAAACTTGCATTATTCAAATAGACAAACACCCAATATTTTCTATTCTTTATATATCAATAAAAATCGACATTAAATCACAGAATGTCAGATACTCCACCAGAGCGTAATTCCAATTCCAAATCAAACCTCATTGAAGTGCAGCACGTGGGTGTAACAGCAAAGTTGCAATCACCACTCAAGAATCTCCTGCAATCGCCAAGTTCCTCGACCGAAACGGAAAATGGTCAAATACTCTTTCAAAATAACTGTCACAGTAAAACTAAATACAGCAAGTTCTCCAACGACACACAACAAATGGATACGGCAACCACCACAGACAATTCGAAAATTCTGTATGAAATGCGCGCCATACGCAGTACTTCGAAGCACATAGGCAAAACGACACCATCTAAAATAGAATTTCAACTTTACAATAAAACAGCAAGACGTGTCCGGCGCTCGAAAGCTACATCCGCATTTACGAAGGGAAAGAAGTTCAAGCGCAAACTATTCGAGAAGGAGCCACCGACAGTCAAATGTAAAGATACCATGACGGATACCTCAATATTTCAACGTTTACGACATTCACTCGGAAATATGCGGGCGCCGAAGTCAAAGAAGAAATCGACAGAGAACATTTTTGACGATCTTCCAGAACCTTCAACTGGCAAGAGGGCAACAAATGACGCTTACATCGGTATATATCATTTTGAACATGGTTGCGCCGAATATCTGCGCACCACCGATTCGCATCCACAAATTGTTTCTGTAGTGCTGGCTGAGCGTGCCACTCACTTTGCTACACGATTTTGGGCGGAGTTCTTTGGGAGCCTGCATATAGGAGTGGCCTTCATTGTTACCTTTATATTGCAAAGCTATCGCTTCGTACTATACTCTTTGGTTAATACACTCATAGTGGGATTTCTTCACATGACATCGGATTATTTGATCAAACCAATCTTAACTGTGCTATTTAACGGGTTTTTGCAACCACCATTAATTTTCATATACAATATATTAACATCGATACGTGACATTTTGGAGCCGGTAGCTGAAACAATCAATAATTTTATGAAACCAGTGGCCACTGTTTTCAAAAGTATACGCCTAGTGCATGCGACCTACAATCATCGAAAGACCATAAAAGAAGTATGAGCATGGGAAAGTAAGAAGTTTTGGGGTGTTTTTTTTTAGAGATTTATAAATAAATTATTCGCTAGAAACTTTGATGTAATGTTGTAATTTTGCATTTATTCCAGACATGATTAAAAATGAAAAATGATTAGCAATGCAAAATAGGAAAAGAAATTAGAATGTGATATTCTCCAAATAACCAAAAACCATTGTCAAAAACTTCAACAAAGCTCATACCGTGTGCGTGTTTTTTTACTTTAGGACCGCACCTCTGAGCTGGTATTCTTAAAACTTTTCATGTTTCAATTCTGAACAACGAATTTCATTCCAACCTCAAACACTCAACCAGTCGAAGATGTACCACACCTTATCTATGTAGGTATATATATTTTTATATTTCCTTAACAATATTTGTCCCATATTTTAAGTATGTACAACTCTGTCCTTAATGTTTCACTGCCACTCCATTCCGCTTGAAACGATTCGAACTATAAAGAGGAGGAGTTTAAATCTCCGCACTGAAGTGCGCATGTTTTACGCACATGTAAATAGATACAATACTAAAACCTGAAAAATTATGTTGCTAAAGTATCTATGTACATATAAAAAAGTTTTTGCATTGAAAAGGAGAATATAAACCCTACATACTACCTATACTATACATACTGCTCAAACAATGCGTACAATAAGTACTATCGTATATGTAGAGAAGAACCAACTTGAATACGATATGGTCCGTCAGCCAACAGACGTAATATTGCACATGCACATCGTTTCCATTCAGAGCTATACTATAAATACATACATACATACACCCAACCAAATTGTTTGATACTGTGATCAAATTACCATCACTTTGGCTGCAATTGCCATTGCAACCTATCACACCAGTCTCATACTTAGTCTGCAAATCCGGAATTAAACCTAATAAATTCATTTTTCCTTAGAATTTCGTGTGTGCTAAATAAATTCTATGTATATACGAGTATAGGTACATGAATTCGCGCGACCATGATTTACTTGCTCATTTAGCTATTATTTTTTATCCGGTTTTGCCTGCTGTGAGTTTTTTGTTCTGCTGGTTGGTTTATTGAGGTGGAGGAAAATCTACTCAAGGAGACATACATACAATTTGTACATATGTTAAATCAAAACTCGATTGAAATAATTGCATCCCTGGAGAGTTGTAATCGTTTGTAAACAATTTTTTTTTTTTAGTGTAATGTTCCGTTTGGGAAAATTTCAACGGAACTACGGAAGTCACTTGAAAGATACTTGTAAATTGATTTTATTCCAACTCAATATTCACTCAGCCTTCTTGGCACCTTTATTCACAGGAATTTAAAGATATTGGCGATGATTATCTTTAGCAATGGAACAACGACAACATGTTTTATCAATGCAAATCGATCCATTAGTAGATGATGCATTTGCTATGGCTATGCTTTAATGCAGAAATCAATGCAGTTGATCTAAATTTGTGAGTGTAGAGCATAAAAGGAGTTGAAAAATATAGTAGTTGGCTTGAAGGATTATTATAGTTATCTTTCTTTGCTGTTCTTTTCTATTGGATTCTTTCTTCACACTGGTTTAAATTAACCCATTTTTGATTACTTACTTACTTTTAATGGCACAACAGCCCATGGAGGGCCTAGGCCGAGCTTTTTCGCATCCACTCATGTTGTGCGTGTTATATTTGTACATGAATGGAAGGGACCTACAGTTTAAGGCCGAATCCGAACGGCGAAGTGAAAAGCTTTTCATAGCAATTTTTACTCTAGTAGGTTTGCCATTGCCTGCCAAGAGGTGGTGCCGTGTAGAAAAATTATTTTTTCTACTTTTTTTTTTGATTTTGCCTGTGCCGAGATTCGAACCCCGGACATTCTGCGTAGCAGCCCAACACACTACCACTACGCCACAGCGACCACAAGTCACTTTTTGATTAAGTTTTGTTAAATAAGTTTTTGCCTCCTATTTGTGTAGCTTCAACCAAAAACTATGGAGCAGAGTTCGTTGGTGAGGCAAAAATCCAAACCACTTAAGCAAAAATACAAACTGAAATGATTAGAAATATGAAGGATACAAAGTTTGTTAAAGCAATTTCTCTGTTACATTTTTGTGGAAAGGATGATTTTTTAAGAGCTTGGTTTTTGAAAATTCAATAAAACAAAAATGAAAAAAGTGAATGAAATTTTTATTTGGATCGATAAATCAATTCCTGCCATTTACTTTTTAAAGATAATTTCACTTGAATTTTACTTGCGGCTACTTACGCTTCAAGTGGTCCATTCTGAAAGTCCAATTTTGTAACACTTTTTCACACATTTCGGCTGGAATCTTACCAATGACACGTTCAATGTTGGCTTGCAAAGCAGCAATCGTGTTTGGCTTGTCCCTATAGACACGATCTTGGTGATCAACTGACTGCACCAAAACGTTAGATTAACTGCTCACCAAATTAGCGTCTCAATTGATGGTTGATTTCAAGTACAGTGTGGCAAGTGGCACCGTCTGGTTGGAACCACACCACATGTTGGCCGAGTCCAATTCTTGCATTTTCGGCAAAAAAAAGTCTGTTATCATCGAACGGTACCTTTCTCCATTGACCGTAACGTTGCGGTCTTCATCGTATTTGAAGAAGTACGGCCCAATGATGCCACCTGCCCATAAACCGCACCAAACAGTACATTTTTCGCGATGCATTGGTAGCTGCTGAATTGACTCTGGCTGGTCTTCACTACAAATACGGCAATTCTGCTTATTCACGTATCCATTGAGCCAAAAATTAGCCTCATCGCTAAAGACAATTTTGCGATAAAAACACGGATCCTCATCCAGCTTTTCTAAGGCCCATTTACCGAGGCGTAAGTCTATTCATGATGAAATGGCAAACTAAACTGAGCATTTTTGCCTTTGTCACATGTCAAGAATCATGCGTGAACTGTCAGAAATATAAACGTCAAAAACCAAGTAGTAAAAGAATCACCCTTTAATTAAGCACTGGCTGTAAGACGTTAATTCGCAACTAGTAGAGGAACTGAAATAATTCACTTGGAAAGTAAGTGTTCCCCATTGTCTCTACTTTCTGCTGTCGTCCACCGCCACTATTAACAGAATGAGTTTGTTCAAATGATAGCTCTATAAAACTGAGATACCTACGTTAGTTAAAAAATTGCTTTTGATAAACTATTCACAAAGTGTTAATAAACACACAAAATACCACAGCATTCAATTGTCGGACAAACAAGGGTTAATAACAAACAAAAATAAGGATTACTACAATTTGAGTGATAGAAAGGTGTTTGTTTTTCTCGGTCAGATTTTCAGTTACGATAAAAATGTAGGTACGTAAATTTGTAAAGAATGCACTCTTCGTCCCTCTTCTTAAATCATTTATTTCCTTTACTAACAAAAAGGAAAAACACACAACAATAAATGCCACACCCATTTTTTAATACTCGTAACTTTGGTAATTTATCATGAAACCTCAAAACACATTATTCAAAATTAGCGGTTTCGAATTGAAATTTAAGCCACCCAAACCCAACTAATTAAGACAATAACACTTCACACTCATGCCATAATAATTTTGTAATAATAAGTAATTCAGCGAGCGAGGTTTATAAATTATTTCATGATATTTTGTTGTTGTTTAGTTTTTGTTCAGAAAAAAACAAAAACACATCCTCCTCAATAGCGGCGGTAGGAAAGCAACAATGTTGAAACTTAAATGGCGTGGTACAAGCATGTTGCATGGTGGTGTTGTATGTAAGTGGACACCCGTCAAACTAAAAATCATAAATCAGTGCATAGCGCACAGACAGACAGACTGCCTGCTTGCCTGCCTTCCTGCCTGCTTCACTGGCAAACTGAGGGTCGTTTTACACTAAATTACCGAGCATTTCGATTTTTCTATTTTTCTTTAAAGACTGCTGCCACATTATTTAATGCCACCACCCCTTTCCATTAACCCGCACGCACACCCGCTCCCACCATCGATTGCACTGCAAGCAGCTTCGTTGTTGTGAAGGGAAATACCAGCGTCCAATTAGTTACGGAAAATCGTATGGAAAATTGCGACGCCATATGTTAGTTGTTTGTTGGCAGGAAAATTGAAACCACTAATAAGTTTGTATGAAAATTGTAGCAAGTCATGTGCTATTATTGGTTGGTAGCGTTTTGCTAAGTTGATTGTAAAGCTAATTAAGACAACATGCTAAATTTTGTATTGTGTTAGTGCCAAAAAGGTGGTGTGGAATATTATTAAGTATTGTCGTAGGTGAGTTCGATAGCAGCAGAGGTATATGAACGAGTATATGTATGTTTTAACAATAATTGATTGAATAAAAATCAGAATTGTACGAACAAAAGAAAAAGGAAAGTGCTCCATGAAGATGCATGAAGATGGCTTGATGTTGTAAATCGAAATCAAAATATCATATGAGCTGGCGACACGTGTCGCTGACACGTAGACCGATTACGGACCGATGCCGATACTCGGCTATCGGTTTGGCTGAAACCATAGTTTCGATACATTCAGTAAAAAATATACTTTTTATTAATTAAAATTTATTACAATATTTTTGTGTAATATCTGCATAGGAAACGTTTTTTTTGGGTAAAATTCGTTAAAAAATGTCATCTTTGGCATCTCGTTGTAAAACTGGATGGCTTTTTGGCTTTTTTTTTGTTCCGGAATCCGAGCTTATTTTCAAAAATTAGCATTTACTACAATTATTATTTTTTTAAATTTTTCACTACATAAATTAGAAATTTTTAATAAATATTCAGATATAAACATCGAGAATTGCACGGTTATGTTCCAAAATGGCAGAAGAAGCCACTTCATGGTGGCTGAAACCGACCAACTTCAACGGACTCGTCTGAGAATGCACATAGCTATCATAGTCAATACGCTGGTTCCGAACATGATCTCATCTTTTGTTGCACAGTGTAATAAATGATAATGGTCTGGAGCATGAAAATAGTCTTTTTCGATCATTGAAATCCGAACTTTATAAAAGTGATGAAACTAGAAATTAATTATTCAATATAAGTATATGTTCTGTGACAAATATATACATATTTTGACCCCTAAATGGAATATTACCAGTAAATTTCGAAATAATTTTAGAGCCAAATTCCGTTCCTTAAACTTTTATCTAAACAAGATGAGTCCTATCTAGTAAAGGCTAAGAAAGGCATCGATACACGTGGTATATTAAGGTCCAAAAGTGGCAATCACTATGATACCCATTTAGGATCGCAAATCTAATCTATGGTATTGACAAAATGAGCGGAATTAGTTTTAAGAAGAGTATACTTATAACTTTGAAAATAGAAGTTAAGAGTCTTCTTAAACTTTTATAAAAAAAAGTAACATTTAAGAGTCTTTCAAAACTTTTATTTTCATAAGTCTTAGAAGACTCTTATTTTCTCGAGACAGATTGATTGATACCCACCATCTATTCGTCGATTATAAAGCTACCTTCGACAGCACGATTAGGGATCACTTGTACGCCGCAATGTCTCTTTGCAAAATGACACTGATCGACACCACCAGTGCAGTGAAAATTGGGACAGACCTCTCCACGCTATTTAATACCAAAATAGGTTTCCAGCAAGGTGACTCCCTATCGTGCTTGAGAAAATAATTCAAACTGTCAAACTGTTCAAACATCCATCTCTGGTCCTATTTTCTACAAGAGTGTCATGTCGCTAGCATACGCTGATAATATTGATGTCATTCGCCAACGCAGCATTCTCCAATATGGAAAGGAGGTCTCGTTGAGTGGGTCTAGTGGTGAACGAGGACAAAACGAAATACCTTGTGTCAACAAACAAAGCGTCTTGGACAAAATGTCACCGTTGGCAATTATACTTTTGAAGTCGTAAAGATTTCGTTTACCTAGGATTCAGCATTAACACCAACCTTAATGTCAGCCTTGAGATCACGCGGAGATTAACTCTTGCCAACAGATTTTAATACGGGCTCAGTAGGCAATTGAGAAGCAGAGCACTCTCTCGACCGACGAAAATAACGCTCTATAAATCCCTCATCCTTCCCGTCCTAATACCACCAATGATGAAAGGCCGTTAAGAGCGTTCGAGAGGGTGATACGGCGTAAGATCTATGGTCCAATATGCATAGACGTCGTGTATCAAATAAGATGAAACCAGGATCTGTATGAGCTGTACGCCGACACTGTCATAGTCAAACGTATACAAATTCAGCGGCTTCGCTTGCTGGGTCATTTTAAGCGAATGGAAGAAGGCGCTCCGCCTAGAAGGTGGTTTTATTCGAGCCACGGTGGAGGAACATGCAAAAGAAGACGTCCTAATCTCCGTTGGAAAGACCAAGTAGAGGACGACCTGACTGCTGCTATTCGGCCAGCGCCCGAATAGCAGATACGACAGACGAAACTTTATCGAGGCGGTCTAGACCAATCTTCTTTTGTAGGGCCTGCTAAGTAAGTAAGACTCTAATTTTTAAAAGTTTTTGGAAACTTTTATTTTTCAAAGTCTTTCGACATCCTACTACATATTACTTACTATTTTCTGCTACTACCTTTACTCAATATTTTCTAGTACTATTTCTATTACTTTCAACTACATTTTCTACTACTATTTTTTAACCACTTTTCAACAATTTTCTACTACTTTTTCTAATAATATTTTTAAATAATTTTCACTACTTTATTACTACTTTCTGAGACTTATAAAATAATTTTAAACAATAAAAGTCTTTATAGACTCTTACTATGTATTTTACTTTTTTCAAGTAAGTAAGAAAGAAATTTAAATAAATAGTTAACAAAAATTATCACTTTTAACTCTTAGGAAATAAATGTTTATAAAGACTCTTATTTTTAAAACTATTCGATAAAGGTTATAAGAGTTTCGTGTTTTGTTTTCTTGTGAATGTGGTGAAAACTCATAAAACGGACAAAAAATACTTTTCCCAAAGTTTTGACAGTATTATTTTTAATTTCAACTATGCTCAATAGCAGTGGCCTTCAAAGTTCAGTAATAAAAATTAAAATTTTAAAATATGGAATTTTGTAACTGTGGCTCTCGAAAAACTTTACGCGAAATTCATAAAAGTGTCAATATCTCAAAAAACTAACTATTTTTGGTTCAGGCTATATTTTGATGTACTGACATAGCAGCCCTCCAAGGGTTGACTTTTGGGGACACCCTGTATATGTAATGCTACTCTACATTCTTTGCACTTATATTACTCATATGGATCGGTTTATATTGTAGGAACTTCATCACCCCTTACCTGAATTCATTTTCACACACATTACAATAAGTGCCATGCAATTGTGTAATTGTGTATAAACCTTTTGCGTAAACCCATATACAATATTTACCCTCCAAAAATGAAAACAACGACACATACATACTAAATATATGCATATTCACATTTGTCATTTGACAGTCAACTGAAGGACTGGCAGGCAGATAGACAGACAGACAAAGAGCGTAACAAAAAGGAGCAAATACCATGCCGCATTCATATGTACTTTTACTATCATTTCACATACATACATACATATGTACCATACACAGCCAAAATACTCGTAAATACTCTACTCGCTATTGTACTTTACACAGAAGGTACTCGCATGTTAGTCAAAAATTCTATAATACATACATATATGACAGATTATGATGTTCATTATGTTGTTGCATTGTATTATTGCATTGTACAAAAAAAAGTCAGAAAAAGGTATGAAAAGTATTTGCATCTATTGTACGAATAAATAAGAATAACAATTCTCTGTCGTTGTATTACCAGAGCATGAGGAGACTAGAACAAACAGTTTGACATTGTCATTGTGTTGACGCGACAATTTCTAACAACCTGACATTTTGTACTCGTCTTTTGTTAGCAGTCATTACATGCCAGACAGGCAGCCAGTATATGTAACTAACACAATGACAATTCAGTTTATGGTACTTGGTGAAAGAGAATTTAAGGATTAAATGTATTTATTGTTTTTGTGCTCTATTTTTCTTTCCTTTCAAAGGATGTTTAGATTTTGAGGATAACACATCGTTTTCTATAAAACTGTTTACATCGTAATGATGCACTTAAGCTGAGCTTAAACATTAACCACAAGTTAAGCGCATTTTATGCCAAATTTCATAGTAAAAGTATTAATTGCAGAATGTGCATTCACCTTAAATGAAGCGAATCACTTGAATCTATTTGAATTACAATGAAAATTACATGTGCAAATATCATTTGAATGTAAACATAATAAAAAACTACTCGAAGACTTTATGCTTCTTCTTAACATTCATTGAGTAAATTGTAAAATATACAAATTATTTCATTCAAAAAGAACATAAGAAATAGCCGTTACACTTTAAAGTGTACTCTACACATTAAAAGTTAGGTTATATTTGATTCGAATCGTGTAGAAATATAACACGGAGACAAATTGGATTGTAGCGAAAATGTTTCATAGCGATCCCAACTTGCGGTTTAAATTGAAATACGCCGAAGACCTGCTTAAGGCTTCTTTTCCTTCTTCTTTTAATGGCACAAACAGCCGATGGAGAGCATAGGCCTATCTTTTCACAAGTTAGATTTGTTCATGATTGGAAGGGACCTACAGTTTTATGCCAAATCCGAACAGCGAAGTGAAATGCTTAAGGCAGAAACCTAACAAATTTTGAAGGCACTGAATTGCGCACTGAGGATAGCAAAGACGTGGGTGCAGGTATGACGATGATGATGAAGTAGAATATGAATTCCAGCCTGAAACAATGTAAAATAGATCCCATGGTGAAATTAAGACCCATGACAACGAGAAGCATGATTTAGTAGATGCAGACCCCCACATACCAGGCTGTAATGACATTGTGTAAGACGTAGGACACACTATGTGCACCTATTTTCGTCCGTTAGGAGAAGTATGTAGGTAGTATATATCGTTGAGTGTAAAATTTTGCTCTAAATAATTCCAAAAACATCTTTGTACAAAGTAGATTTAACTGGCATCTTGTGGCGCTGAGACCGAATTAATCGTGGACCGACATTGCCTGATAAAATTTTAAGTTTTAGTAAACCATTTACGTCAATTTTGACAATTGTGTGGCTTAGACAGCTTTCGCACTCAACGCCTCATACTAACATTGGCAGTTTGGGAGGCACAAAGGAAACCAATCCTAGTTCTTAATAATCTTTTCAAAACTAAGTATTTCTCTCAGACTTGGGAGGTTTACTAAATATGTACATCAAAATTCCCCACTAATTCCGAGATCTCTTTAATTTTTTACACCCATAAGCGAGGATGCATTAAGCTTTTTATTTTCAATTAATGCAAATTAATCTGCATAGAATTGAACTAAAAATGTTTTTACTCATTTAAAATTGTCTAAGGTAGTTTTTTGTCCCCGACGTGACAAGCGAGAACACGTGTGAGCATGTAACAAACCTAAAAGGAATATAAGTACATGTATTCAAAATGAATTGCCCGTACATAAAATCCATAACTTCATAGTTCATTTCTAGGTTAACATTTTATAAAAGTTTACTTCTCCTGCGGTGATTTCGACAGTCTAGTGGGTAGCTCACTAGAACATCATCCATAAGGGAAATTACTTTTCAACTTTTGAACTTTAAGTAAGGTTTCATCCAATACCTACTATTTCACAAATAATAGCACAGATTATTCTTATATACTAAATCCCTGATCTACTTCTTTACGATTTAATTTCGGAAGCATTTCCATCAGTAACTATAAAATTGGATCTTACGAGAATTTTTACTGTCATCAAATAGTAATTTGAAAATTTCCCGCAAAATTCCGAATCAATTAAACTTTTTCAGTATATCCTCTCTTTGTTTTCAATCAATGCAATAATTACCTTTGCTGATGCTGTGCTTGCATCTTGCACCAATTTCTTCAAGAACTACAGTCACCGCTGCCCTATATCGAGCATCACACAATTTTTGCTTTTATTTATTTAATGAACTGTTCAAAATGATGAATAACTTATTTACTTTGACCACATCACTTACGACTTTATAGATATTAAAATACTTCTGTGGTATTTTTCGAAAGACTGAACTTGGAAAAGCTAGGCCTACCCTTCATGGGCTGTTGTGCCATTAAAAGAAAAAGAACTATTTCTTTTCTATATCATCAAACTTAATTTACTTATTTAATTTTTTTTTTGAGTTCAGCAAGTTCTGAACATCGCAAAGTTAAGATTCTTGCTTTTTTTCTTAAATAGACAAAATCTTTGGAATCTGTGGAGATATGAAAAGTAACTACATATAAAGGGTGCTACTTAGTTTTTGACGCTTATAATTCTGATAGTTCACGCGTGATTCTTGACATGTGTCAAAGTAAAAAATGCTCAATTTGGTTTGCCATTTCATCATGAATACGACTTACGCCTGAACAACGTTTGCAAATTATTGAAATTTATTATCAAAAATCGTTCTCTGTGAAAAATGTGTGTATCGCAAAATTGTCTTCAACGACGAGGCTAATTTTTGGATCAATGGATACGAGAATAAGCAGAATTGCCGTATTTGGAGTGAAGACCAGCCAGAGTCAATTCAGCAGCTACCAATGCATCGCGAAAAATGTACTGTTTGGTGCGGTTTATGGGCAGGGGGCATCATTGGGCCGTACTTCTTCAAAGACGATGCAGGCCGCAACGTTACGGTCAATGGAGAAAAGGAGAAAGGTACCGTTCGATGATAATAGACCTTTTCTTGCCGAAAATGCAAGAATTGGATTCGGCCAACAGGTGGTTCCAACAGGACGGTGCCACATGCCACACTGCACGCGAAACCATGCATCAACTGTTAGGCGAATTTGGTGAGCAGTTAATCTCACGTTTTGGTGGGAGGTGTAGTCAATTGGCCGCCAAGATCGTGTGATTTGACCCCGTTAGACTATTTTTTGTGGGGCTATGTTAAGTCTCTTGTGTATAGGGACAAGCCAAACACGATTACTGCTTTGCAAGCCAACATTGAACGCGTCATTTGTGAGATTCTGGCCGAAATGTGTGAAAAAGTGTTACAAAATTGGACCTTCAGAATGGACCACTTGAAGCGTAGCCGCGGGCATCATTTAAGTAAGTGAATTATCTTTAAAAAGTAAATGGCAGAAATTGATTTATCGATCCAAATAAAAATTTCATTCACTTTAGTTTTCTGTGTTTTTTTTAATTTTCAAAAACCAAACTCTTATAAAATCACCCTTTATATATATATATAGTTTTAAATGAAGCAATACCAGTAAAAACCCGAGAGAAATAAAGTTTTCTTTTTCAATGCCGTGGTATTTTTTTAATACCAGTAAAACTCTTGAATTTTACTCCTGTATTCTATGTCACACAAATTGACATAAACATTAGCTATTGCTTATTTGACAGTATGGGACCCTTTGTGTATCTCAAAGTTTAAACACACCAACTATAGCATTGCACCTCGTTTTTGGAAATGCACTGAATTACAAGTGAATTTCATTGTTTACCAATTTTTGCGAGTTGTTTATTTTTTACAAACTTATAAATACATACATAAGTATGTGTATGTATGTATGTATTATATTATAAGTATGAGTTGATGCTACACATACATAAGTATTTTTAAACTATTCAATGAACATTAAAGAAACAACTCGTACATATAATTTTGATGCATGGCATAAGTTTTTATGGCGCGATAATTGTTATTTTTAATATTGTTATTGTTGCAATTGTTTAGAAAATCGTTGATTTTTTTATTTATATAAAATGCAATGTTTGACAAAAGTTTGCAATTGGATACCATCATCAACTGACCGACCGACCAGTAGGCAGTACCAGTTTTATTTTTGCTATATTATAAATACGATTTGTTTTAATCAGCAGAAAGCCCGAGTGTGGGAACCCAAAAATGCATAACTTAGGCACATGTATGTACATATGTAAGCGTGTATGTGAGTCTAGAATATTGATTAAAATAAATTTGTGAAAAAGGAATATTACATAATATTTATTATACTTATATTATATTAATGGACTAGGTACCTTTACCTTCATTTTGGAAATTTAGTAAATTTGGATGTCGGTTAGGTTAGGTTGGGTTTGAAGTGGCCGCTGATGCCTCACATAGACCGCTAGGTCCATGATGTTACCACAAACTCTCAAGAGTCAATTAGAACTTCGAGCTTCATCCATCCAGCAGATTTTTTTTAAAGGTTCAAATTTATATTGGTTAAATCAATTAGGGAATACTGGGACTAGTATTGGCCAATTACAGAGAATGTGTTCCAAAGTTTCTTTATCCAGAGAGTCATAACAGTTCCTGCATCCAGTAAACCTAGCTTCTTGGCGTGATACTTCAAAAACAATGTCCAACCAATAAACTGCAGTCTTTGCGTTTTAGTATGAGAATGTTGCGGATAGAAAAGTTTTGATATACGGAATGAGTTAAGACTACTCCATCTTCTATTAGAGGTAAAAAGGAAACTATTTGTCGAAGGCTCCATAATGGAAACAGAGTAATGGTGAGATGATACAGGACTCTACCTCAAGGCATGCACCATGCTTTTTTCAGCTCATCCGATATACCAGTATACCCAGAGGACCCAGCAAGGTTGTCGTTTATTATTAGTACTAAGGTTTTGAAGAGGGTTGCTGAATGTTATTATCGATTTAGTCTTTATAGTATGGCTTTCCAGGGCATTCAAAGTAGGTTGACCGACTGAATAAATAAACAAAATAATGTATATTGCCTCTATATCGGATTGAAAAAACACTAATGCTGTCAGGAAGTTTGAAACACTTTTTGGTATCAGAATAAGGCACAAAGAATGCTGCGCCTACTATAACTTCAGTTTTAGAAGCGTTTGTGTAGACAGCTGTTATATTAGCTGGATCATCGCCAGACCTTTCAAGCCTGGCCTTTTTTTTGACGGAGATTTAAACATAAATCTTAGGACTCATTCATTAGAACGCAGTAAATGGCTTTATCTATATACATTTTTTTAATATGAAAATTACGAGATAACGAGGCAGACTCATGAAGAATATTGTCACGGATCGTAAAGCCTTGCTAATGTCTTTTAATGGTCTGTACAGCCGATTACTTTTCTAATAAGTTTTACATTCTTCCTAACTACATTACACACATATTAAACTGAAATAGTAAAATATTACAAACATATATTCCTGACACATAGCGCATAGCGCATTCCTCTTCCGCAAAACAAGAATTTGTGTAATGCTTCTCTCATTTATTTGTCAGCTATCTCTGTACCAACAACCAGAACAATTGCTGACATTGCAACATGATCTCCATAGCGACGACTACACTAAATGACAATGTTGTTGCTGTCACCTAATAGAATCAAATTTCAATTAAAGCATTTTCCTAACGAATTAAAAATGCTGAGCGTAACAAAATGCGCTGAACGAGTACATAACTAAAATGAAAATAGACAGGACTCTATAGACAAGTAAATATTTTATTTATGCTCGCACTTTTGTATGAAGTGCTACTGAACACATTTCAAAGGTGACAATAATGTTCTACAGAGGGTAAAATGAAACAACAAAAAGGCTGCACAAAAAAGGAACACGAACGTTGTTGCTAAGATTTATAAATTTTATTCGAACAAAAAAAATTACGAAGAATTCATTACGCGTAAAGAGAAATACTCCAATTAGGGACGACGTCATGATTAAATCGCGATAATACAAATAAAATAAAAATAAAAAATAAAAAACAAAATAATGCATAAAGAAATTACAATGCCAGGTAAAATATAGAAAGAAATAGTAAAAATGTGGATAAACTCAAGCTGAAAATAGGCAATTGCATCACACCTTTTTGTTCTTCTGTGAAATGACTGCAAAGTGTTGCATGGAACTGTTACGAGTATTTAATCCTGCACACTCCTCTTTCTTTTATAGAGACAGTGTTTAAGGATTATGCACTGAAAGTGTGTTTACTTAGCAGGTAGCCATAACAATGTAAGGGTAGTTTTCAAAGCAAGTGTTTAAAGCTTCTACTGTTTATTAGTGGACGTAGTGATTGAAAAAAGGATTCACTGAGGTGGTAAAAAGTTTAAATGGTTTCCATAGGCAACTTCCTCTTTTTTCCGAATGGATTATTTTCTCTAGAGCTAATTGGATGTAACATACATAGATTAGGCGAGTAAATAGCTGCTTCAAATTGAACGTATGTCTAGAAAAGGTCTTTAAAAGTTTTATTAGTTAGTTTAGTAAATGAGACAAATTGACCACAAGCACCATGCTTTCCTTTAATGGGATTAATTTAGTTGTTTGATTTTTAGCTGGTATTAATTTAAAAAAGAAAAATAAGTAAAATTTTTTTAGTATGCATCGCTGTTTGGTGACTTTTTTTAAGAAGTACAAAGTCTTTACTTCTTCTTCTTTTAATGGTACAACAGCCCATGGAGGGCCTAAGACGAGCCTTTTCGCATCCAATCATTTTTTATGTTAAGTATAAGTAACTAGAATGAGAACTCATTCATTGACAGCATTCCAAAAGTTATAATCGCAATTGTTGCCACTAAGAAACTTTTAGTGATAAGAATCAAAGTTATTTGAGGCCGCTTCAACATGAGGAAACAGGTGCCATGAAAGCCTTCAGTCTGTGTAGAACTGGGCTACTCGAGCCCAAATTATAATTTTTACCTGTATTTGGCACAACATAACTCAACTCCTAAAAAATGCAACCTTTCGAAAACATTTAATGCATCGATTTTAATATGGATGTATTCTGTATGATTCAAATTACTACTATCATATTTTTAAATATATATTTTACGTACATCGGCCATTTCAGTTTGAACGTATAACTGACGGACCCCAGAAATTATATTTTTCGAAATGAAGACTAAATTACCTCTCGAACGACGACTTATCTTCATTATTGTATTATTCTAAGTAATCGAGAGTACATCTGATTTAGTTTTGTGTGGTCTGGATTTAAATTAGTTATTTATTTTACGATGTCAAATAATCGGTCAGCTGTTATAACATTGCACCAGCAAGACAAACGCAATTGTTAGATTGCGCGGCAGCTTCGCATTGCTCGTTCATTAAAGAGCTGAGTCATGAAGGTGATCGTCCAGGAAGAGGCAGAAAACCCACTGTCAATACTCTCAGGAATTACAAAAACGTTCAAAAGTGGGTGCAGCATAATTCAACGGTTTCCGTGAGGAAAGTTGCTCACGAAATTGGCATCATGTAAGCACATGCTCCAAGGATGAGAACAAGCGCGTGCGACTCCAAAAATGTCAACTTTTTCAACGTCGGGCCGCAGGAATTGCATGAGTTAAAATCGTTTTCACAGATGGAAAGCTATTTCCTGTTAAACAAGCTGGCCTAGAGAGGCTCCTGGACCATCATTCGACATTCAACATCGCCAAAATCCGCAATCAGCCATATTAGGGGTGGGATTTGCACAAATGGCAAGACACCCTTGATTTTTGTGGAACAAGGAGTCAACATCAACCATGTAGTGTACCGTCGTAATATTTTGGATGATGTGGTACTCCTCTGGGCCCGACAGCACTTTGGCGATAATTATTAGAAGTTCCAGCAAGACTTTAGTCCATTTTAGAGGTTAGGGGCTGTGCATCTTCTTCTTCCTTTTAATGGCACAACAGCTCATGGAGGGCCTAGGCCTAGCTTTTCGACTCATGTTGTGCGTGTTGTATTTGTACATGTATGGAATCCGATCGGCGAAATGTAATGCTTTTTATAGGCATTTTTTACTATTGTATGTTTGCCATTGAATGCCAAGAAGTGGTGCCGCTTAGAGAAATTGCATTTTCTATTTACTTTTTAATTTCGCCTGTGCCGAGATTTGAACTTCGGACACTCTGCGTAGCAGCTCAATACACTACCAATTACACCACAGCAACCGCTGTGCTAACGGTCGTAAAAATTTGCAATCCCTGAAACAGTCATTGCGTCGTGAATGGGACCGAATAACAGTGGAGCAGCTGCCTATTGCTAAAAATTTTACCAAGTGTTTAAAGCTGTTTATCTGTGCCGAGAGTGGCTACTTTAAAACCGCCTGATTATATGTTTCTTTTATCTTTTTCTTCCGCCTACTTTGTTGTATGCACTTATTAATTTTCACCCTGTATTAGAGGCACCACCTAGGATAAGAATCTATCGAAAGGAAATATCGTTTTCATTTAGAAAAATACATACATATAATTTGATATTTATAATTTCGGGACTATGGGACGAATTTCTTAATTTGAAAATTAATTATGTTGCAAATTAAACAAAATTGATTTGACTTTATAGGCCGGCTTATTAGCATTTCAACAATACCCATATCATCCATATCAGTTGAGTAATGGCTGAGTTACTTAGTACAATAAATCCAAAATCTCGTCGTTTGGTTTAAAACAAACCCATTGAAGATATTGAACCAAATCTAAAATGATCGCATTGAAATTACAATTTTTTTTTTTATACGTTTAAAGTGGATTTGCAAGTGATTTATTGAAATTGAAAACGGAAATCGGAATTGTAGGTACCTACTCCAAAAATTTTTTGGTTCCCATTTGGAAAATTTTAAACCCGTCCTAGTGTAGAATTTTTCTATTGTGTCGCCGGAACTGTTGCTATGGCCGAGGACTCCAAATTGTTGTTGTTTCCCATGTAAAATGTAAAATTGAAAGAGAGAGAGACTGGAGAGACTAATTTTTGTGACTGACGGCACATTTGCACACGCTCAAGTGAGCAGAACACACAACCGCGGCAACTGTTGCCACTGTGACACCGACCTATCGAGGTGAAACAGCTTTCCATTTTCTTTTTACATATTTTCGATTAATTTTGCGGTTTTTGATTTAAAGATCTCTTGAAAAAGACTGAACCAGAACAAAAATTGTGCAGGTTCTGGTTCAAGTTTAGAAAAAGTAGGTTCGAGAACAGGTGCTCAGGTACGGGTTTGTGGTTTACTTTAAAGGGCTGCTTTCAAATATAATATTGGTATTTTAATTTACTTTAGAAAGGCTTTCACCTGAACCCGTGAACCTTCCTGCTGCATCTATGGATATACATACTTTATGCAGCATTTACCTTCAAATTGGTTTATTCTTTCAAATAAAAACCCACAAAAAAGAAAACAATACCACCAAAGTACTCAAATGAATGTATATTAAATTCATTAAGTAAGAGGAAACCCAGAAACTATTGAA
Source organism: Palloptera scutellata (assembly GCA_958295655.1). NCBI lineage: Eukaryota > Metazoa > Arthropoda > Insecta > Diptera > Pallopteridae > Palloptera > Palloptera scutellata. Next base: position 46,879,347 of record OY282449.1, on the reverse strand, counting down.
ATAAGTATTAGGTAAAATCTTGCATAATTAAATTCATAGGAATTCTAATAAACTCGATACTTTGAATGGCATTTAGAGCAAATGCCAAATAGCAATGGTAATTGGAGGTAGCTACAAGTACGAGTATATGGCATGAATGAGGTATCTTTGCAAAAAGTAGTATCTAATTCAATACCATTTATGCCGGTCATATTGCACACAGTCACAAAACGGATTGTATCAGAAGAGAAATATATAATTTCTTGTAATTAAATTATTTAAAATTTCAAGTTCCCTTTTCACTCACACTGAAGAAAATTTTCTTTTAATAAAAATGTGATATTTCCATAGAGAATTAGGTCAAGGACTTAAAACACAAATACAAGCCAAACAATACTATTATGTAAACGAAAACCCCAAAATTTATATCAATCTTATTAAAAACATTTGAATAGAAGCAATACAGTAGCATTTAAAACCTGTTTTTAAGTATCAGCAATTTGTAAAAAGAAAAATATTAAAAATGGCGTACATTCAAAGAAGAAACGCCTCTCTTGTTAACACTACAGGATAATAGCAGAAGACCAAGAACAACCCTTAAGTTGTACTAGTCGGCATGTGCTTAGTTAGTTTCATTTCCATTACGTTTCCGCATAGCATAATTTCTGAAGGACAACTTAACAATCGAACAACAAACATACACCCACACAAACAAATACGTATGGTATACCCAATAAACCTAATGTGGTAAACATAAATGAAAGCGTTTGAAAAATTGGACCTAAGGCTGTGGTTATATTAAAAGTTTGCTCAACTAACACCATCAAATTGTTGCTGCACCGAACACCGAACGATATACACCGAGCACAAAGTGATGTTGGCCGAGCAAAATTCTCGATATAACCACGGCTTAAACTCATGTACACAAACACATACATTTGCACTTATGCAGCACACACTCACACCAGCGCAACTCATGGCAATACAACTACACTGCACAGCAATTCGTCCACCACTATGATTTCTTCAACATTTTCACTTATTTCCACCAATTTATGTTGCGGTTATTTCTCGTTTCAGTTCTATTTGAACTTCGGTGATGTTCGGTTGATAATACTCGATAAAAAGGCGTGAGAGTTTATTGTTTTTTCTTTTTGTTTTTACAAGTTAATTATACATACAAAATATGTAATTAGTTAACTAAAACGATATGGGATAACAAACAGCAACTTTTAATTACCATTAAAAACCAGGTGTAAATAAAAATAAATAAATAAATTCAAAACAAGAATGTTCTTTTAATTTCTGAAACGTTTTTGGAAATGCATACAAATATTTAAAAGTGTGTTTATGAGTGTGAGTCTTGTGCTTGTGAGCGTGGTTATGTTAATTATATTTAAATGTTTGAAAAAAATATGGATACAAATTTATCATCATCATTGAATGGTGATATAGATTCTACGAGTTCCGGCGGCACTTCATCGGATAATTCATCAACAATACATCAAGATACTATGCATTCACCAATACAATATGGTACATTAATATTTCCAAATACAAGTAAGTAGTTGTCAACTTACTCCATGGAAATGTAAAGAATATTTGACGAAGCTTATTTTCTCCCCTTTTTTGATCATAACTCTTAAGATTTATTATATGTTTGTTGAAAAAAAGTATGTTGTTTTTTCAAAATATCATTATTACTCACATGAAGCTGCAAATTATGTAGAAACCGTGAATAGTGACCATAACTCCCGAATTTAGAAAAAAAAAAAACAACTCCCAGGGATTACATCTGTAATTTCGGTTACAATTTCGGAATCTAATATAATTCCTAATTCGATTCCGAAACCTATTACAATTGTTGTTTCTACTTTCTTTCCAAAATAGAATCTATGTATTCGTAGATTAAAACCTTGACAACATCTGAATAATATATACCCACATAATATCTACATATGTGTAAGTAAACTGCTACGCAGAGTGCCCGGGGTTCGAATCTCGGCACAGCAAAATCAAAAAGTAAAAAAAAAATATTTTTCTACACGGCACCACTTCGTGGCAGGCAATGGCAAACCTACAGGAGTAAAAATTGCTATGAAAAGCTTTTCACTTCGCTGTTCGGATTCAGCATTAAACTGTAGGTCCCTTCCATTCATGTACAAATATAACACGCACAACATGAGTGGATGCGAAAAGCTCGGCCTAGGCCCTCCATGGGCTGTTGTGCCATTAAAAGTAAAGTAAGTGTAAGTAAATAGTCTAGCAGCTAAGATTTAAGATTGAGATTGAATTGTGAAGATTTTCTCCCATTAAATCAAACAACAAATCATTTTAACATCAGGTTTTTTAAGATATTTGACTACCATAATTTAGCTGTCTCAAATTAAATAGACCACCTGGTATACGGCACATATACATATATATTCATGTTGTAGTTATAATACTACTATATTTAGCACTGGTGCTGGTTTCTAAGTTAAAAATTTCGTTTGTATTCCACAGCGCTTTTCAAATTAATGAAACTTAATTTTTAGTAATTACATAAAAAATTGCCAAAAAGCTCATACAACAACAAATTATTTCAACCTTTCGGAGTTGATAAAACCACACCCATTATTTTCTTTTAATTTTCATGTTTTTGTGAATGGATTTATGCTTTTTACATCGATATTAATCTGCTGTAAGTTTTTTAGGAACTAGAACGTTTAATAAGAGTGTTTAATTCAGAAGTGAATTATTTAAAGGAAAGATTGAAAATTAAACACTGAGAATTCGTATTTAATATTTAACAAAATTTACAAATTTATTGGAATGAAAACGAGAATTTTTAGAATTACAATAAATATATTGAAGAGCCCAACCGACCGGTGTGAAAGTGTTCTAGAGAAGAACTAAGAGAAAGCAATAGCAAGAAAAGAAATAGAACGATAAGACAGGATAGAGCAAATGAATAGGATAGAATCGGTGGCTTAAACAAAGAGAGAGTTAATGACTGGTAGGCACTGAGTTGCAATCACGATAAAGAATGTTTGTCATTATGTAGAAAGCTTTACATCTGGAATCCGAGACAATTTCTTGGAGACTTTTCAATACGGGACGAGCACTCAAATCCAGGACAGTTTCTGCCAATTCGGGATGTCTGGTAGCTTTACAATACGTTTTTATATTGTCCATACAGCGAATACTATTTTTACTCCAGAATATTCGTATTTGCCTAAGCTGGAAATAGAAGCTGGATAAAGACTTTCAGTGCTACACTTGTACTAACTACAATGAATACTCTTAGAAATTAATGTAATCGAAAACTTTTAACAGATTACTAAAATCATTTTTTATTTTATGGAAAATTGGGTACAGAGCTGTTCGTTTCTTATAAAAACATTCTAGAGTGAGATATTTTAAAAACACGTGAAAGAAATGTCACTTATCTTGAATTCTCCATATGAATTTACGAATGCATTTACCCCCTAAATTTAGCTCTAAGAATATGGAGTCCTTAGTTGAGAAAAGCCCTAATTACTAGCCTGTGTACGGTCAATTCGAGTGTTCTAAAAATATGTTTTCTAAACATTTTATTTTATTTTATATATATATATAAATATATATATTTTCTTTAAATACAAATTCAAAGATCTTGATCAGTATTTTAGATTACCCTCGAGGATGGAACTATTATCCAAGATAAACGTAGAACTGTTTTTTGTCAAACCTTAAGTAAAACAAGCAAAAGGTTCCAAATAAAGATTTGAGAGCAGGAGTGATATCAACACTATCCTGCAGAGTACCTAGAAGCACAAATGGATAGTGTAGATCATCCTACTACTGGCTTAATGGAAAGTAACTTACAATTTTATCTAAAGTTTATTTGAGAGTTCAGGCATTGTAACTGAAGCGACAGCTTGGCGGCGTGGTATAAACAAAACAACAAAAAATTTGCATATACAAACACATTTCTCAGGAGTAAAATTACGAATAGCATTTATTTCGAACATTGTTCACACAAGAAAGCACAGACGAAGAATATAATTGTTTGTTGTCACTGATATTATATTACACACGTATAAAATGTGATAATGGAATTAGTCATTGGTGAATGCCTAAACCCAAAATGCCATCAATTACAAAAACTGAACAAAAAATAACTTTGTAAGGTGATGAATTTTGGGAAAAAATTGTCTGCCTTTTATTTATTTGTTTTATTTAATAAGCCTATTTAAAATTAAAGGTTATCGTGGCAATATTTCCTGCAAGACTGTGCTACATCTCGACAAATTCTCACCGTATGTTTCAGAGAAAGATATCGAGCGACGATTTCATGATATCAATGGTGATTATGATAAATCACCAGGGCATACAGGTGCAACATCACCAGTCTATCCGTCGATAAATGGTGTGATATTTGAGAATGGTGTTGGCGATTTAAATGGCAATACAAAAACTACACTGTCGACAGGCAACGGAACGGAAGGTGGTGGGCATGCACTGAATAACATTCATCGTTCATCAGCTGGCCTCAATGGAGGTGGGCAATTAATATCAAATTTAGCAGCGGCACACAGTGTCACAGCCGCTGGTAATTTTCAATTGGATCGAAAATTTTTACAATTTACAACGGATCAAGTGAGTTTGATTAGCCGACTTAAATGAATGCATTTTCTATCATTTTCTATCATTTTCTATCATTTTCTATCCCTCCCCAGATCCAATGCATGTGTGAGGCTCTACAGCAAAAAGGTGATATTGACAAACTGACAACATTTCTATGCAGTCTACCCGCGAGTGAACTTTTCAAAACGAATGAGAGCGTGCTGCGTGCACGCGCCATTGTCGCTTATCATCGTGGGCAATTTCACGAGCTTTATAATTTACTCGAAACGCATTGTTTCTCTGTGAAATATCATGTGGATTTGCAAAATCTCTGGTTCAAGGCACACTATAAAGAGGCTGAAAAAGTGCGTGGGCGACCGCTGGGTGCTGTAGATAAATATCGTTTACGTAAGAAATATCCGTTGCCTAAGACGATTTGGGATGGTGAGGAGACCGTTTACTGTTTCAAGGAGAAAAGTCGAAATGCTTTGAAAGATTGTTATCTGACAAATCGTTATCCAACGCCTGACGAGAAGAAGACTTTAGCGAAAAAGACTGGATTAACGCTGACACAAGTTTCAAATTGGTTCAAAAATAGACGGCAACGTGACCGAACGCCGCAACAGAGAACGTAAGTGCTTGTAATATGAATGGGAAGTTTACTTTTGTTCATTAAATTTTCACAATTTGGAACAATTCTCCAACAACAAAATTTAATCAATCAGAGAAACAATACATTTTTGAAATTCAACTTTCTTCATTTCAGTTGCGTTAGCTCATTTTTACCATCAAAACTTTATGTCTTATAAAGATTGAACCTTTTCATAAAACGAAACAATATGAATCAGACCCTTTAGTAATGTTACTAATCCTTGGCCATAAGCGGTGTAACACCGGTTTTTGAAAGCTCTTTTTGCTTTTCCATTCCATTCATTCACAAATTCATGTACAAATCTAACACGCACAACATGAGTGGATGAGAAAAGCTCGGCCTAGGCCCTCCATGGGCTGTTGTACCATTAAAAGTAAAGTAAAGTAAGTAAGTAAGACGATTTGGGATGGTGAGGAGACCGTTTACTATTTCAAGGAGAAAAGTCGAAATCTTACTAACCCTTGGCCATAAGCGGTGTAACACCGGTTTTTGAAAGCTCTTTTTGCTTTTATTTCAATTTCTTTTGCTAGCAATTCTTTGTTGGTATAATTTTATGATCATTTTCTGCTGAGATAACTGACAATTAACTATTTTACTAATAATAAAAATCGAGTTTGTCCAATAATCAGAAATTTCCAAAAACTTTACTAGATGAGCCTACAAATTTTAAGTTTTTTGACTCCTCTTTAGGTTAGAATTTTTCAAAAACTAAACGAAATATACCTAAAACCACGGTTCGGATTTGGGTCAAAAATGGCATATGTATGAAACTGAAAATTATTTGAAATGAAGTTTTCAGATTGATTATAAACATTAAATTTACGAAAAACAATTTCTAAATTACAATAACCCTCCTCAACATCAGCATGCAATAGAAATGCAGTAATGAAAATTCAAATTATGTAGGTACTTTTGTATGAATTCAGAAGAACTCGAAAACGTTTCAAATTACAAATGCAATAAATTCTTTAAATTGCTACACAAAAATCCCATACATACTATATAAAATTCTATGTACATATACGAGTATGTATGTAGAAGCGAGAAAAATCGCCACGGGAAACCACTTTGGATGTGCGCAAAGTGTTTTCAGTGTTGTTAAAAAAAAGTCATATTTAAAAAAAAAAATTCTCAATAACTCGTAAAATAAATCGCTCAACAGAGTAAAACGCAAAAAGGAAAAGAAATAATCTACTTCAATTGCTTTAAATTAACATTAAAAATCTCTCTAAACTGACCATAAAAACACATATATAGTACTACATATATTCATGCATATGCATATGCACATGAGCGAAAAGCGTTCCCTTACTATGAAATGATTTCTCTCCCTCTATGGACGACTTTCTTATTCAATTGCAAATGCATTAAATGCACTTGAGCATGTTTTACGAGCGAGTGTATGTATTTGCGCTTTCCACTTCATTGAGATTTTTTTCAATATATTTTTAGACTTTTGGTCGCCAACATTCTACATTTACTGGATATTAAAAAGGCAAAATGAAACCATATTATGTATTTCGTACTTTTAACTGCGCATGCGTGTAGCATGTGCCATATTCTTATAGCTACTACCAAATACCCCCTGTCGTAGTGGCACATCGCATTCGACATGTCCATGGTCGATGGTCGATAGTCAATGCAATGGTCTCTTTTTCAATGGCAACACAAATGCCGCCATGAATAGCACATGTTTCTCGTTATGCGTGAGTTGACCGATAGAAACTGAAAAATTATAAACGGTGATTATTTCAGAGCTTGGTTTTTGATAATTGAAAAAAACATAGAAATTTTACTAAAGAAATGAAATTTTTATTTGGATCGATAAATCAATTCCTGCCATTTACTTGTACAAGATAATTTCTCTTAAATGTTGCCCGCGTCTACGCTTCAAGTGGTCCATTCTGAAGATCCAATTTTCGCACACTTTCTCACACATTTCGGTCGGAAACTCACCAATGACGCGTTCAATGTCGTGTTTGCCTTGTGCCTATATACAAGAGACTTAATATAGCCCCACAAGAAATAGTCTAACGGGGTCAAATCACACGACCTTGGCGGCCAATTGACTACACCTCCTACCAAAACGTGAAATTAACTGCTCACCTAACAGTTGATGCATGGTTTCGCGTGCAGTGTCGCATGTGGCACCGTCCTGTTGGAACCACATGTCGGCCGAGTCCAATTCTTGTATTTTCGGCAAGAAAAAGTCTGTTATCATCGAACGGTACCTTTCTCCTTTTCTCCATTGACCGTAACGTTGCGGCCTTCGTCGTCTTCGAAGAAGTACGGCCCAATGATGCTGCCTGCCCATAACTCGCACCAAACAGTGCTTTTTACGGGATACATTGGTAGCTGCTGAATTGCCTCTGGCTGGTCTTCACTCCAAATGCGGCAATTCCGCTTATTCACGTATACATTGAACCAAAAATGAGCCTCGCCGCTGAACACAATTTTGTTGGCGAAACACATTTTTCAATTTCAATAATTTGCAAACGATGTTCAAGCGTAAGTCTATTCATGATAAAATGGCAAGCAAAATGAGCATTTTTTACTTTGACACATGTCAAGAATCACGCGTGATCTGTCACGCCGAAAACCAAGTAGCAAAAAAATCACCCTTTATATGTATAATATAAATTTAGACAATCTACAATTGAAATTACTTATATATTGAGATTTAAATCTTACAATCTAAATTTGTGAGCCTTTTCAACAATTATTCCATTTTGCCCAGTTATTGGGACATACTTTTATTTTAATATTTTTACCTTAGTTTTTAGTAACAAAAATTCAAAAAAAATTCTTTTCAATTTTGTCTTTATTCATTATAATCTAAATACTTACTGAAATTTCATTTCAATTTCCCTTCTCATCTACAGTGACATTATGTCAGTTATGCCTGTGAATCAATTGGATGGAAGCAGATTTCCACGCATGTTCAATGCGCCGAGCTATTATCCTGAATCAATCTTCAATGGGTAATATACATAGCAACAAATGTATAACTATTTATAATTGTAATTAAATAATTTAAAAAAATTATAAAACAAATAATAATTAGGTGTAAATTGTAAATATTCTTTTTGAAGTCCATTCCAAATGGCAGCTGCGTGAACTTTATTGTAAATTGTAATTTTAAGTTAATTTTTAAAATATAATATATAATTTAAATTCATAAAGAAAAATAAATTAAATGCAATAAATTAAATGCACTTGTAAACTTTGCGGGTAAACTAAACCGAAAGTCAATCATTTTGCAACGGAAGCATTGAAACGAAAATATGTCAAACGATGTATTTGAATTTGCCAGCTGGCTTAAAACGATGTGTGAGAAAGAGAGCAATATATATGTATGTACACGGTTGTATAAAATAGTTTTTGTATGAACCTATGGTAAGTGGTAGTAGCTACAGCTACATTATATGGGAGGGAAATTAAGTAGACAAAAATATTAAGTATATCATCCTCCGTTTTCCTTTTTGACAATGTACAATGTAGCGGTGAAAAGAATGATGTCGCTTTAGTAAGCAGCACAGAACTGTCAAACGTTAAAATGTATTCAAAAGTTTACATGTATTATATGCTAAAATTTCATTCTACATTCTTAAAAATTTATAAAAATTATTACGGAAAAAGTAAAATATGGTAAATATTGCCTGCGCAATCGGGAGGGAGTTGAAAAATATCTGAACCGGCTGTAAAATACTACCAAAGAAGTTTCACTTCTATTTAGTGCACTACATAAGTTCCCGCATGTCAGTTTTTAATTTCAAAGTTCAGCACTTAGACCAAATATAATAGCATTTACAAATAAATCTTGAACTGAGAAAAGAATCTTCTAGAATCCCTGCAAGCATAAAATACTATGCAGAAACTTGTTTGAAGTTAAACAAATATAATTGTGAATAATGACACTGCTGGACAGTGGCCATGGAATGGAAGAAGAATAGTTGATATATGGTTCTATCTATCGCAATTGTTTGCTACATTCTCAAAAGTTGTATTACTTTTGTAAAAGGAACCCTTCTTGGTATACGTTTTACATTGCTGCATCGGTTGTTGTACAAGAATAGAAGGTCTTCAAAGTTGATGGATGCAAAAATGGTCGTCGAGTGTACAAAAATGTCTATGTCCATATAAGTTTCTAAATATTTTTCATCTTATTTACATATGTATGTGCATTGATCGCAATTTTGTATGGAAATAAGTATAATGTTAATTAAGCTTATCGTTTCCTCGGCCTGAACAAGGTGATGGCTGTACATGAAGTATCTAACTACCTACACTGTAATAACGGAATATTCAATGGCAATAAACCTCTAGCTAATATATCATCAACCTCGAAATCGGATTTTATTGAAGTGGAAGCCGTTAAGCTCCTTATCTGGTTTGCGGGTTTGTACATGATATACATATGTACATACAGGAAAATAACCTGATATGGCACAACATTATCACTTTCAAAATATGAAAAACAACAAGGTATACAAATAGTACCATCTTGAACCACACCAAGATCTGGTGGCTGGATAAACCACGTGCTCAATTACCAAATAATAACGTAAGCAGACATGGAAAGAGCCAACGTTGAGGTATCTGCTCTGGAGATGAAAATGACAATTGACTGACCGTCGTTTTCGGACTTTAGGTAAAATAAAATTTGTGAAAAACTGTCATTTTTGGTAAAATTCAATATAATGAAAGTACAATATATCTTAAAAATTAGTAATGGGATTCATATAAACTCATAAATGCCTCGCAATCCGTAAAAACTTTCAAATGTCATGCAAATTTTGACAAATTTTGAAACACTTATAAACGTTGGAAACATTTATGAATTTACATGAATACCTCTAATATTAGTCAGTTACCCTGTCGGTGAGACTCTTAAAAAATTGCATTAAAATACATGGTTCCACCAGAGAGAGTAAACTCCATAGTACTTTTCTACTACTTCAACTGATTTTTTCTACTACTTTTCCACCGTTATTTTTACTACTTTTCTCGTACTGTTTTCTATTACTACCTAAATTTTAGTACTTTTCTACTAACATTTTAACTACTTTTCGACTTTTATTTACTACTATTCTTATTTTCTTCTTTTATTGGTACAACAGCCCAACAGGGCCTAGGTCGAGCTTATCCATCCACTCATGTACATGAATGGAAGGGCCTACAGTTTTATGCCGAATCCGAACGGCAAAGTACAAAATTTTTCATAGGCAATTTTTACTCTTGTAGGTTTGCCACTGCCTGCCAAGAGATGGTGCCGTGTAAAAAAATTTATATTTTCTTGTATTTGCCTGAGATTCGAACCTTGAGCACATTGCGTAACAGTCCATTGCACTTCCACTACGCCACAGCTAACAGATTTTACTATTTTACTACTCTTTTCTACTACTTTTTTCCAGTTCTTCTTCTACTTTTTACTACCGTAAATTTCGTGTAGTGTAGTAGCTTAGTTAGTAGTCAGTTAGTCTACTACGCAGAGTATCCGGGGTTCGAATCTCGCCACAGGGAAAATTAAAAAGAAGAAAAACCATTTTTCTACAGGGCACCATCTCTTGGCAAGCAATGGCAAACCTCCAGTAATAAAAATACCTTAGAATAAGCTTTTCATTTCGCCGATCTGATTAGGCATAAATTCTTGTTACCATTCGTGTACAAATAGAACACTTAATACATGAATGAATACGAGTATCTCGGCCTAGGCTTTACATAGGCTGCTGTGCCCTTAAAAATGATGGAAAAAATAAATAATTAAATAAACTTTCTTACTAAGTAACTTAGCTGGCACTACAACCTCTGTAAAGCTTCGCACGTTGCCTCTGCTATGCGCGCGCTGACGCCAGTTTATAAGGCCAAGTGCAGTCAGGTCGCCCTGTACCTGGTCTTTCCAACGGACTTCCTCTTCTGCGTGTTCCTCCACCGTGGCTAGAATAAAAAAACCTTCTAGCCGGAGCGCCTTCTTCGATTCGCTCAACATAACCCAGCAAGCGAAACTACTGGATTTTTATACGCTTGACTATGTCAGTGTCGGCGTACAGCTCATCGTTCCATCACATTAGATACACGTCGTCCACGCATACTGGACCGTAGATCTTACGGAGTATCTTCCACTCGAACGCTCCTAACAGCCTCTCATCATTGATGGTCAATGTCCACGTCTCTGTGCCTTACATTATGACGTATAGAGCGTTATTTTCGTCGGTCGAGAGAGAGCTCTGCTTCTCAATTGCCTACTGAGCGCTTAGCAACACCTGTTGGCAAGAGTTAATCTCCGCTTGTTCTCAAGGCTGACATTATTGTTGGTGTTTAGGCTGGATCCTAGGTAAACGAAATCCTTGGCGATTTGAAAAGTATAATTGTCAACAGTAACATTTTGGCGAAGATATTCTAATGTTATAATTCCTTTCTCCTTTTTTCTCCATTATGTGATCACACCCACTATTTAACCCATTACTTGCCGTTTCACCCTTTGTTTGTGGTGTTAACGCCTCCGTATAGTTTTAAGATTGGCCTTAAAAAGAACAACGCCACCTGTATGTGAAAGTTTTGTAAACAAAACCAAGAGAACAACAAATTCACCAACAGCTGATTTCAATATGATAATCTTCAACGCAAATAAGATAACTGAAAAAGATTTGATACATCACGATTTGTTAAAACTACTCAAATCAATTAACAAGTAATGGAAACAAATAAGGCTGGAGCACCAAATGGACCTAACTTGAGTCTATATTTCGCTAATGATCCATCGAGTTTCTTCGATGAACTGGCAACACAAGAGCCAACAAGAACCAATAACGGTAAGTAGAAAAAATAATTTATATTTCGGAAAGTTGTATATAAAATTTTATTTTGCAGAAAGTACATCTGCAAACAGCGCCTACATTACAACGGCCGGTATATCAACAAAGACCTCGTCAGCAAAATCTACAACAGATAATCTGACAGCAGAAACATTTAATGGTAGCTTCAAACCACCTGAATATATTGAAAATCCACAAGAATTGGAAGAGGACCTTGAGGTGCCCGACGATGTGCGCAACTTCTGGGAGCCAGTAAATCTCGAAACCGGAGGGATCCGAATGCCGCCTTTACTTACAATGCCAGGATTAAATTCACCAAATGAATTAGTAGGTGGCGTGCCTTTATCCAAGCAGTTGTATATTTCAATTTATATTATGTACGTAATTGCAGCCAGATTTAATAGCCGAATCGGTACTAAAACACTTAGGTGAAGCCGAATTGACGCAAAGGAAAATTCTCAATGTTGATAATGTAACACAAGACGATCGTGGTTTGCGTACGCTAATTACGGCAGGCTGCTATCGTGCTGCTGTCAACTTGACCGGTAGGCTGTTGACTATTTGTGGGCAAGGCTATGGACGTCAGGGACAGCCGGCCAAACACTCACCGCATTCGTTGCAATTGTGGTTTACACGTTTAGCATTGCTTGCCAAAATGGGTGAATATGATCTGCTGGAGGCTGAAGCAGAACCATTTCATCAATTGAATAGACCGGATGTATATTATGAGGTACAAACATACAAAGTAGAATCGAAGCTTTGAAGCAATGAGTTATTATAATTTTCTACGCAGTTCTATCCAGAAATGTATAATGGCAAGAAGGGTTCAATTGCATGCTTCTCGTTTCGTTTGCTGCTCGCTGAACTGCCCATTTACTATAAAAATCCGCAACTTGCATTGGATCGTTTATCGAAGCTATTTGTGATAAGCAATGAAATCAAAAAGTATTTTACACATCGTGAACCCAAAGTGGCTGAGAAATTTTGGGGTAAGCGTGAAAGGCGTGTACTGCATTCCATTGTTAATTGTGCAATCATTGTAAGTGAAGTTCTTGTTTCGAAGATTATCAAAGAAGCATGGCTGAAAATAACATTTTCTCTACCATGTAGATAAAAAAATTCAATTTAATTGATGATATTATACGCGGCATGATTTTGGAAAGCACCGACCTGACCAAGGAGGAGCGTCGCGCACTTTTTTCTGCCTGGGGACGCATTTATTTGCAAATCGGTGATATTTTTGGAGCTGAGCAGAAATTTGCAGAAGCGCGTCGTTTGCGCGAAATGTATGTTTACATCTCAAAATTCAAAGTATATTTTAATCACCACAGGCTTTTCTCTCACTTTAGCAATTCATCGCCGGATTTACGTGATCTTGTTGACAAAGGACTCATTACAGTTGCGAAAAATGATTTCCCTGGTGCATATGCTATTTTTCAGAAAGCTTTACATTTGGAATCAGGCAATACTATGATACTGAATAATATGGGCGTATGCTTGCTTTACGCGGGCAAGCTAAAAGATGCCATCCATCTATTTGAACGCGCCATCAATTTAAATCCACAGAAATCGTTGAATCAAAGTTTATTGGTAAATCTTTCGACGCTGTACGAATTAGAATCGAATAATTCGAAAAATAAGAAATTGAGTTTGTTGCGTTTAATCAACAAATACAAACCAGACTTAAATATTAGCTTAGAAATTTGTTTAAAGCTACAAGTTGGGAACTAGATCCCATTTGGCTACTATTTGTTTGAAAGACCTTAGTTCTCATGCGATTTCTTTGAAACAAAACCGAAAAAAGACATTTACTTATTTAGTATTTTTATTTGATTTCCCTCCAATATTAATTAATTTCAAAATTGTATGTACATTGTTTGTGCAGGAATAAACACAAACTCTAAGAATAGTATATTATTTTATTCAATTTACTTTTTACTAAAACATGGATAAAGCGTAGTTAAAATCTTTGAATCGACGTTTGGGTGCTAAGATCTATGCACTATTGTTATCATAGCCTAACACTACAGAGTGTGTTCACTCGTCATCGTCGAATGTTTCGTTTGAGTCGACAAATTCTGGGTGATCTCTCAGCAATCCCGATGGCGGAGCCAACTCTATTTGTATTCTTTGGACAGCACTTTCATCGAGATGCTCAAGGCATCCATGAAACAAAACATCCGAAATGATTTTCCGTGCAAAAATCTTTTGAAGATTTGTCAGTTCGGCGTATTGCGTTGCCCATCCACTGGCCAGTACAACGGAATCATCGTTTGGCTTTCGGTACAACTCCCTGGACATGTGAGCGTCTTGTTGCTGTCCTAGCTTTTGTTTTTGTACTTTCTGTTGCTGAACTGAGGAAGATTCTAAGGCCAATAATTGTTCTTCGTTATGGCTTTGATTGCACCGTCGATGATCGCTAGGGTTTGCAGTGATGAACTTCGTCGCTGTTACGCCATTCAATTCCTTGTCATCATTATCATTTTCTGTTTTTCGATTGTAACAATGTGTCCGAACTATAGAAATATTCTCCACTTTGGGCTCCCTCTCTCCTTCATCTATCTCATGTTCATCGAATTCTATTTCTTCCTCCTCGTCGTCGTCCACCACGTGAGCATTTCTGCTTTTCACCTGGATTTTTCTTCTTTTTAATGAACTATTTACCGCCGACATACTGTCACTGTCAGTGTGTAAGAACGATCTTTTCAATTCAATATCATTGTCCTCGCCATCTAAAAAGCGCAATAAATCAAAATACCACAAAGTAGATTCGTATCTTTCTCCTGGCGGTGCACCGGACCCAATACTTTGTCTCATCATTCGCAAGCCCCGCCTGTAGTTACTACGAAAAGTATTTATTTTTCGCTTGACCGTATCACGATTAGCATCTGGGTCCAATTCCCTTAGCTTGTCGACCATTCTCTCATAGCATTTCGATTTCAGCCGCCTGTTTTGGTATTCTTCACTTTTAAGTTTCCACAAAGCAGGGAAGCTACGGTATAGTTCTAGGAATTCCGTCCAAAATCTTTTATTTTGAGCATTCATGGTGACGCAGCATAACTACTACATAAATATTTACAATATAATTTAATTTAAATTTTACTCAACACTATAGAATGCACAAACTGGTACAAATAAGCACACAAATCAACTTTCATCAACCACAATGGCGCCGACCAACATGCATGCACATTCATTTTGTTTTACAGGAATGCATTTCTAACTACGTCAACTCTCTTGAATGGAGCAACGTGCTGCGATATATAGGTTTTCGTTTCGTTATCACCCACTGGACTTGCTATTCTGTAATGAAAAGCAAGCAAAAAGAAGAAGAGCAACATGTGTCCTTAAATTAGTAGTAGAATTGAATATCTGTAGTAGTTTTAAGTTAATGCTTTAATTGCTACAACTTTTTTTTGCACTTTATTTAAATATAAACAAATGTATTTGAATCAAAATGAATGAAACGAGCTAAGGAAAAATACTGCCCAATCGAATACATTGTCGTCGTGTAGTTGTCGTCCTGTTGATCGTTTGTTTCACTTTAAATCATACTATCAAAATACGTCGCTGTTTCTCTTTGACATTGTGCTGTCGTCTTTTGTTTTTTTCTTGGCATAATTAATTACTTAAAAATTTTTCTTGCCAGCTCTTGTGTATTTTTCCTTCTCCTGCTTTTCCTCTTCTCAATCTCTTTGTGGAACTACATAATTTTCCACGAAGAAAAAAGCTTTTCATAAGAAGTATAAATCTGCTGGAAAATTAAAATTCAAGTTGATATCATGTCTTCGAGTAATACAGACACCGGAGATACCACGATTATATCAACAGCTGCAACAAAAACAACGTTAATGGATGCTGGTGACACCGCAGGTGCAGGCTGTGCTGAAAGTTTAGCGGCGGTGACTGTTTCATCGCCTGCACCGCTCCGTGAAGCATTGGTATGTAGTGCAAATTAAAGGGTTTCTTATTTCTTTTACTGTCATCTCGAATCCTAAGATATCCACCGCCGTGAACTTTCTACAAAACTCCAAAGTTCGTTACACAACGCTCATGCAAAAACAACATTTTTTGAGGTCCAAAGGTTTGACCGCTGAAGAAATTCAATTGGCATGCGAACGTGCCGGTGTCTTTAGCAAGGATCCGAATAATCCAACACCCGCGCCAACTGTTATCAATATGGGGATCAGCTCACAAACAAATTCGCAGCTGCATTCGTTGCAACCGCATCAAAGCGCTTTTGGCAAAATCAGAGAGGCTCTCCACTCAATTGCGTTGCTAAGCGGTTTAGCGTATGCGATTTATTTATTCTGGAAGGTAAGATTAACACTGAGCTTGACCACATTTCCACTTTAATTGCAATATTTTTTCTTATTTTTGCTTTTAATTTGTATACGTGTAAAGAAATATTTGGAGCCGTTCTTGTTTGGCAAGAAAAAGAAGGGACCCGTTGATGAGGTCATAGAGGCTATTGATAAGAAAATGGATGTATGCGTTGGCGATGTCAGCAAGGAGATTGTACAAATCAAAGAAACTATGTTGGAGCATAATCGCGAGCATACACGTCGTTTCAGTCGTGAATTCATCAATATGCGAAATGAAATAGAGGCGATCAAAGGGTTACTTTTAAATAGGTGGGAGAGAAAATTAGCCAGCAATTTTATTTATTTTAATTTTTATTACTACTTTCTTTAACTTACCTTTTGTATCATTCACCCGTTTGAAGGAAGCAATTTAGTCAGCCCATAAATGCTGGTCCACCATCCATACCAGCTTGGCAGTTGGCATCATCACCGCACCAGCATCATCGCCATCACAGTCAATCAGACAATGACAATGAAAAAGCTGATGATGCTGGTTCTGGTTCAGGTTCTTCGGAGACAGAAGTCGTTACCAAAAACAGTGATTCCAGTTTAGAAATTATGTAAAATGTATTAAGTTCTTTAAGACCACCAGTCATAATCATAGAGCGAAAAAAACAAGAGGTATTATTACGAAAAAATATGCATGCTGATTGGCCGCATTTCCTTTCACCCGTTCCCGGATGGCAGCATATTCACCAAAAACGAATACGTATACACAATTGTCTGCATGCATATTAGCATAATGATTACAACTTACCTTCTCTGATTATATTAAGCCAACTGATAATGGGTAGCATACATATACATACATATGTACATACTCGTATATGCATGTATGTATATTCGTTAAGCGTACATACGATTATGTAATAATACAACCTCAACGGCTACTAAAACTAACTAGCATTTGCTTAATTCGTATACATTTATTTCGTATCTATTGTTTATTTTACATGTATTTCAAATTTATTTTCTATTTACTTGCATGTTATTATTATTTTTTTTTCGGAATATAAATACCTCTAGCCATAATTACATATAAGTGAACGTTGGAAAGGTAGCCGGTTTCTATTCTAGACGTAAGTGGAATTTAATATATTTTGTATAGATTATAATCGCAGTTTTTGTTTTGTTTTTGCTATTACCGTTTAAAGTTACTGCTTTCGTTTTTTTTTTTTTTTGCAACTTAATTATTTTTCATGTAATCAAAACTAGTTTAAAAGCCTATAATAAATAAAAAACAAAGTAATGCATTTACCTTAATATGTATAAATAAAAAAATAAAAAAAAATAAATATGTATATTGTTAATGATTTGATTTAAGGTTAAATTAATTTTACTGGGAAAAACCAATGCATTCCAATCTTCTCAGCTACCTAGGATATCTAATTGATGAGTCCCCATCAATAAGAGTCAGTTGAATTGTTTTCATTAATACCATCGAAATGGTTATTGAACATCCTTCGTCCCATGTTTAAGTAACACCGATCCAGCTGCTATGGTACTGTTTCTTGTTATGATATTGCACACATCTGCTTTGGAATTGTAATGGATATCGTCTATGTCCCCTTTGTACAACAACAACCATGCACATGTGGTAAACTATTTGAATATGGTGTTTATGTTTAGACTGCATTTTCTAATGGCTTTGTTTAGTTATGCTCGCGGAAATGCGTAGGAGTTTCACAATACACACAACTGCTTTTTCTCTCCTATTCAACTGTCAAATGTACTAGTGTAGTTGAACAGCCGCCCCACAAGAAGCGAATAGTTATCGAACTGAAAGTAAGTAAAATTTGTGGTACCCTAATGCTTACTCCAACGTATAAAGTAAGTAAAATAGGTCCAGCTTTTTACGTACATATATTAGTTCAAGCATTGTGAATGTGGTAAAGATATGTGGCCTTTTGACAAAATAACCTCTTTCCACAAACGAGGTTCCATTTTTTAATTCTAATTGTATGAAAGTTTTCTGCTTTTATCTCAAAATATATATACAGACATTTTAATTCACCCTCTTGAACTAAAAGGACTATATACACAGAGATTGAAAAAGCAAAAGCGCGTACAATTTAAAAGAGCAGACAAACCTCGTATGTAGAATGAAGTCGATTTTTATTTTTTATTTATACATTCAACACACTCGTAGGTGTACTCCTATGAATGCAGAGCATTGTGTTGAATGGAAGTAAGATTGATAGGTGGGAGGGAGGGAATGCAATCAAACAGGACACCGATAAAGAGATAGACAAACATTGCCTTGTCAAAACGCCAGACATGGGGTTACTCTCGCTTACATCGTTGGATTATGTTCGTCTCAAAATTTAGCATTTAAGTGCAAAATTTATTAAAAACAACTTGCTTAGTTGTGTTCCGAGACTAGTGAAGTTCAGGAACTGAAGAATGTTTCATGGAAAGATGTTGAGCAGGTATAATTGCTTTGCCAAAGATTAAAATCCTGCAAGGATAAGTACTGGTCAATTTGCAAGGAAACAGATAAAAGTTTTGAAGATCCGATGGATTAATTACCGATGTTATACAAAATGGCCTATCACATCGCAAACGAAAACACGACCACCTGCAACAATTTGATAAGATCAAAGAAAAAATGCTTGATTTACACTCAGCGCCGATGAACCGAACCAGTAGATATATTTCTCTAATACTATTTCTAAAAACCGGATCGTAAGTTCTTTCACGGTTTTGATTCAATGATGAAAAAACATTCGCCATTAATTTCAACTACACATTTTATTTATTTTTTATTTTATATAAGTAGTCACAATATGTTAATTGGCGTAAATAACATATTCATTGAAATAAAGTTTTCAAAATTTTAACAATTCACGTTTATTTCTTGTTTGGTTGTTGGTTTGTAACGATTTATTACGATTGTTAAACAAATTTTTACTAATAAATATATGAATGTATGTTCTAATAATATATTCTTTAAAATTGTTTTATCATCGAGGGAAGGGGGGAAGGTGGGAAGCAAAGAAGACGAACAAGTTGTGGTGTGGTGAAGCATAAAATAAGAGTATGTAAAAATTAATAAAAAGACGTGTAGGTGTTTTTGTATTTTATTTTGTGTGCTTTTAATATTTTATATTTCAAATTTCATTGTTTTTGTTTTTTCGTGTAAAGTTTTCTTTTAGAATAAACTACATTGTATACATACGAAAGAAAATGCATGTGTATCTCTGTGTGTATGTGTATAATTTTCAAAGTTGTAATTGTCTACAGGAGATAGATGGAGAAGGGCATGATGGTAGGTGGTGTAAGTTTTATGAAAAGCAAACAGCATTTCCAGGGCATGTTCGGAAATTAACTTTCGTTCGTATATGAATTTCACTTGCTTCACTGGCTACAAATTCCATTTCGATCGAAAACCGAACACGACCGTTTTTTCTTTTTACTTTTACTAATTAAATTATTGCATTCTTCAAAGTTGTAATTGTTTATTCAAAATTACATTTATGTTGTTTTGATTAAGCTTAGAGATTTAATTAAAATTGCTTCTTATTTTTGTTGATTTGTGTGTTTTCATTTTCAATCGTTTACTAGTTTATATATATATATATATATTTTCTGTTGTATGATATATTTTATTTTGTTTAAAAGTTAATTTTTTAAGTATTAAATTTTGCTATAAATTCAATTTGGAATTTTGTTGATTTTCTTTTACGAGTAAGTTTACTTCCATAAGAATTTTTAAGACTAAACGAGTGAATCTTTTACAATACTCGTAAAGTACATACATACATACATGTTGAAAAAGAAATATAAAAAATAAGTGTAAGTTCAGAAATTGAACGATTGATTTTAAAATCGAAGTAACAAAATTAGCTACGATCCTCCAATTTCATGTTCGATTGGGGAGAGTTATTGATTTATTCCTGGTTTGTTTTCATTTCTTTATGATTATACAAGGTGGGCTAAAAGTAATATAATAATGTGAATGAGCCATAATTTGTGCAAATGGCGTCAAATGTCATTGTGCTTTGATAGATATGTTGTAGGCACATAGAGAATTAGTTGACAGACAATGGAGCGAGCGATGCACAGCTCGTGCAACGATGGAGACTTTGGAACACCAATTTCCAGGACGTGTGATCTCCCATTTTGGCGATTTGAACTGGTCGGCCATTATAGCCAGATTTTACGGCGTCATACTTCTTCCTTTGGGCTTTATGAAATCTAGCGTTTACAACAAACCACGAACCTTGCAAATATTGAAATCCAACATTGTGAAGAACATTCAAAGTGTCGTAAAACGACCACAAAAGTCGGTCCACCGATACCATTTTTCAACTTAATGTCATAAATTTTACACCTTCAGATAAACTTTCCATGAAAACAAAGCCCATTTTTTTTTTCATTACTAACAAAATGGCCGCATTTTTTCACATTATGTCATTACTTTTCCCCCACCTCGTAAAACAGTATTTAAAAATTTTTACTGTAATTATTATGAGGAAAAAAATATAAAGTATAACTTAAAGATAATCTCAAAAATTGCCACAAAAATATATTGCATTTTATAAAAAAAAAATACACTTAAGATAATTTATACATCATATATATGTAATATAAAAAAGTTGTTTGTATTAGTTTCACATTAAAAATTTCCAACTTTCTGCTTTTACCTAAACTAAAGATATATACTTATATATACATATAGATATATATATACATGTATATATTTACAAACTATATGCATACAATAGTAGTAGTAGTGGTAGTTGTACAAAATTTAAAGTTAAGGCTGACGTGTTTAAAGGGAGTGCCGTGCCGTGCAGTGCCAGGTGTTTGCTAAGCTTTAACGCATACACACATTCACATTCTTCCTTTTTCAATTTTGCAAATCTACAAATTCCATCAGCGTGCACTATATTTTTAGGTATTCTAAGAAATTTAAAGTATATTTAAAATATTCTTATTTCAATTGCCATAATTCTAAACGAAGTTATACAACGATTTAAAATTAATTAATAATAATGAAAACAAAATGCTCAAACCGCTCTTTTTCCATTTAGCTTTAAGCTTTATATCTAAACTGCTGAATTGATAACTGTCTGTCCGGTGGTGGTTGTTATAATTGCACCTGCTCCCCCACTTGATGTAGCGCCAACGCTCGATACAGCTGCTGCATTGGAAGCCGCAACCAAGCTAGCAAATGCTCCCGCCGTAGTAGCGGTGGCTGTAATCGATACAGAAGCAGCAGCAGAGCCATCATGCAAAATGCTATTTCCTGCCGGGGCTGGTGAAAGTGACATTGTCGATGAAGATGGCGATGAACAATCGCTTTGTATACTCATTGCAGGCGATGAGCCGGAAGCATTAGGTGGTGTATGCGTCGGTGTATGCGGTGAAAGTGGTGAAGCAGAAACAGTTGCTAATCCACCCAAGCTTCCGGCTCCTGTTGCTGAGCTTGATGCTATTGATGACGAAACTGTTGAAGTTGAAGTAGCAGGCGATGTAATAGCCGAAGTTGAAGATGATATTGCTCCTTGTGAATTATTGGATGTTGATGCATGCGACGAGGAAGTTGTGGTATGCGATTGCTGTTGTTGATGATGCGATGATGGGGATGGCGATTGTGCTGCTGCCGCTGCTGCACGCTCACGCTCACGATCCCTCTGCGGTCTAAAGGCTTCACGTAAGGCTTCCACACGATTCTCATTGGGACCCCAACGTGCATGACCGGCGCTATTTTGTAGCCAAACAACTTGAGTGCCTTGCATGCATTTCACGTTGACATCAGATCTGTTTTGAGAGGTTGAAAGGAAATGAATATCTATTCAGGTGAGGAAGGATCTTTTCAATATAGTGATTTTAATTTCATAGTGTATTCATTTCCAGCGGTAGACAACCTGCAGTCAAAAGCCTAGCAAGTTTATCATTAGGCTCCATAGTGACTCCGGTTAGTCAGTATTTACTGAATGACGTAGCCTGTAAACTCAATGTGGACCTTGTTTAATTTGCAGAGAACTAATAAAACTTATGAATTAGTAAGAATGCTGATTTCATAATACATAAAATTTCCCTAGCATACTACTGAAAATATGCAATAACTAAGATGGAATAGCTAAAGCACAATTATCAACGATATAACTAAGTATACTACCACAACGATTTGCCTGACTAATTTGGCCATTTAATATTGGAGACCTACTATATACAATTATTTGAGTATCCTGGAATTTAAAAAAGATAATAACCCAAAACTGTGCGCCTCTTTGTCTAAGTGTTTCCCCACCCCAACCAACATAGAAGATTTTAATTACGGAAATACATGAAAAAAAATGTATGAGTAATATTTTATTTTACTTGCGATATTTTAATATGGAGAAATACTAACTTCGGTATGATGTGCTGGTAACCGTGACGATATTCATGTGCCATGCCCAATACCACCATTGAACGGCGCTTGAACATACTCTCTTCTAGCTTCGCAATGCTTTTCCATTCGGGCAAGAATATGATGAAACTAAAACAATAAAATTAACTTATTCAAATTTGTTAATTAATAAATTTTATTGATGCACTGCACAACTGTGTGACACTTTACCTCAATGGTTCCAAAGAATCTGTGAGCAATTTATCTACATGTGCCAATGCGGCATCAATGAGTTCCTCACAATGCGGTGGATTCACTTGGAAAGACCCTGACACTGGTTTAAAGTCCAAAAACGGGCTAACAAAGAAAACAAAACACAAAAACCACATTCAAAATTAACTTCGATCTCTTTCTTCGCCTTGATCTTCATTGTTAATACTACTCACCCCCTTGATCCAAAGTATGCATCCGTATCGGCAAATGCCGAACAGTATTGGCGAAAGTATGAATTAAATGGCGAAGAAAAACATTCAAAACTTACACCAAAATGCCGATGCAGACACTCAAAAACAGGCACAGGCAACGAGGCCTGAGTCAATTCAGCCTCCTGAGATGAATTTAAAGCGTTACCCAAAAATGTCTGATACCGTTTGAGCAAACACCAAACGCGCCCAATGAACAAATCAAATTTCTTGTCATCGAAGCAGTTGTGCCGATAAAGCTGTTCCAGTTTCTGTAGATGCGATAGATTAATGTACTGGGCATCGGGTTGATTGAGCGTTGCGGGCGTGTATTTGATGATCATATGATCACGATCCTGCACATATTCTATAGCAGGCATCCGCGGCGATGGCACTGCAAACTGTATTGGATAGCACCAGACCTTTTTCAGATGTGGCGGTGGTGGTGGAGGTGTTGGCTCGGGGATGCCATGCTCCTTCAGTAGCTGCATATGACGTTCACGTATTTTACGTGCATGCTCTGCAGAGAGATGATAGATCTTGATGCAAAGAGCCTCAACGGAACCCTTCACCGTCTCAATGAGATGTGGCTCGCACTGACGTTTCAGATGCGCCAAACGATCTTGAAAATCTTCATAGCTGGCACCAACGGTGCGACGCAACCACTGAAAAGTATCTTCGACATTCCATTTGACCACTTTCTTACTTTCAGCGGGCGCGGACCGTGATTCGATAATCTGTTTTGCCGCTTCTGCGTAACGTGCAAGCTGTTTTCGTGCATCACCTGTGCGATGAAAGGATGAGCAAAACATTTTAAATCAAAACGTTTGTATTCAAAAAAAAAAAAAAAAAATTAATGAAACTCTTACCTGTAAATTTCGGTTTAACAATTTTAATTGGTATATCGCCCATAATTTCGCGATACATTGAAGGTGATATCTCAGGCATGCAATTACTGGGCAACAACGGGTCGCAGCCCGAATCAATAACTTTGCGTTCGATGAGCCAACGATTGAACGAATCTTTCGGAGATTTTATATTCTCGCGTCGCATACAGAGATCCTCGTAAGTCTTCACCAGTTTCATCGTGTAGGCAGCACGTAGCGCCTCAATTTCGGGATGTGGCTGCGGCAATAACGTTGGCGGTCGTTCCACTATAACAGCATTTGTGCACACCTCCAAATCCCACGGGCCACCCAGTATGAATTTCTTCATTGGCGGCTGTTGATTATGTTGCTGATGTGGATGCAGATGCAAATGCATATCATCCGATGGTCTTCGTTTCAAATGTGGATGCTGCATGTGATGTGGATGATGTGGAGTGCCTGGATTCATGGGTGTTTGTCCGCCAACACCGCCGCCGCCGCCGCCGCTACCAGTGTGACAAATGCCTAAAGAAAGTGTCATTAATCCAGAGTTTAAACTATACAGCCGCACCCACCCAACACACTTCTAAACTTACCTAAGGGATCTGTAAGTGGATCAAATGGCCTCGCACCTGGCATCTCCCACAAAGATTCACCAGTAATCTTATTCCAATAATATGGACGATTCTCACGTTTTGACCAAAATTTACGCCAACCTTGATTCACCAATTCACTAGTTAGCTCTTCACCATACCCGCCACTGTGCATTCCCATACCCATTGAGGGCGGACCTTGCGGTGTGTGCGCCATCATGGTATCTAGAGGAGGGGGGCCACTCTTTGACGGTGTGGAGGGAGACGTACAATTAGGAGCTGGTGAATTGGCACCACTATTGTTGGTGTTATTGCCGATGATCAGCATGCCACTCACTGAATTGGAATCGTTTAAGAGTGATGTTGTTGTGGGAGACGTTTGCATGACAGCATTCATGTTGGGCGGTGAAACAATCGAATTTATGGATAGTCCTCCAACAGAAATGCTCGATGATGAGGTGGAGGAGGATGCGGTCAACTGATCCCAGACACTTTGAGCTGCCGATGATGTAGTTTGTGCTAATGACGATATGCCCACCATGGGATTGGAGGCTATAACCGATTGTGGTATAACACTGCTTGTTAGCGGTGAAGTTGGTTGTGGTGACATGCTGTGCATGTTCATGTTGTTGTTAGCTGCCATTTGTGTTGGATTTTTGGGTTAACTTATAACGTTTAACTTATGTTTTAAATTAAGCTGAAAATGAGAATTAAATAAAGCGTTATATTGTGCAGACATTGGTGTTTATTGATGCATTCAACACACAGGGTGTACCATAGGGGTACAAAGCATTGTGTTGAATGGAAGGAAGAGAAAGAAGGCGGGAGAAGGCAGAGACGGTATGCAATCACACGGTGTAAGTTTCTTAAGAAAGACCTGTATGAATAGCTCGTTTTTAAAAGTGTATGCCTAAGTTATATATTTATATTTTTTTATATATAAAATAAAAATAGCGAGAATAATCGATAAGTAAACGCAATCTAACTATGTCTTAGAATAAATATTTATTTCCAGGAACTTGTAATTTATTCGTTGTTTTCATAATTTTTTTAAGGTGACGCAAAAGAAATCGTCCAATGCAAAAGCAGTCACCCGTGTAGAAAAATGTAAATGTTGCTATTAAACAGTTTTCCTTTTTTTGTTTTTCCATACATTTTCACCAAACGTGAACTATTTTGCTCCTACAAGTGAATCATTGCAAATATTTTCACAACGTAACCCTGTTTTGATTGCGTGATTTCATATTGAAAGCCAAATCATTTGGTGACCGTGGCGGTCAAAATTTACTCTCACGCTCTCTCTCTCTCTCTCAATTTTTCGTACTATATGGAAGCAACAACAACTCATGCGCATGATGTGACCGTGACCGTCTGCATAACAAGGCACTAAAGAAATCGGGTGATTACTTTTCTGCCACCTTGTATATTTTTAACTCATTATAAAATATTTTTTAAGCATGTAATAAAATTAAAATTTCGACTATATAATAAAAATGTGATTACTAAAGTTACTTGTGTTGTTTAGCGTTTTCACAACATACCCTACATGGGACAAAAATTAGTATTACTTAGGGACTTTTTTAAACGAGCTTTTTCTTAGGTCAAATGTGAACTACATGTGAAATTTCAACGATTTTGCAACAGCGGTAATATACTTATACTCAGATCTCTAAGAGTTAAAGAAGATAGATTCTATATATGTAAATATGTAGTGTGTAGTATGTCTGCGAGTCGATATTTCTACTGAACATTTTAAGAGAATTCTTATATCACTCATTGGCAATCATTGAAAGTATATCATGGGATATTTTCTCACTGACTACTCTCATAATGAAGTTAAAGTATTGAATAAATCTACCGAAACATAATAATTTATTCATTTCAGAAATCATTTCTCTCGGTGAAATGAATAATGTAAATGAAAAATATAAAATTATTTCAAGTTTTTCTTTATTTTAATTCGTACTTAACATGTGTATACACTTGAATTACACACGAACCATAACGCATTGATCTATTTATAAGTCTCTCAAAATAAATGACCGATATTAATTATGATTTTCCTTTGCAAACTTTTAAATTGTGGTGGGTCGGGGGGGGGGGGGGGGGGGGGGAAACGATGAAACAGCAATTGCGCGAATGTCTCTTTGATTTACAAAAATAAACATGTAGGATGTAGTAGTGCGAATTCACCTATAATTTTGAATACTCGTGACTACCGTCGCATCGCAAGACTTTCCGCCTGAAATTTTCTGTCTGTTTACACAAATATCTTTATAGGTATTTTTTTGTTCTCAGCCTATCTCTATCTCTGTGTTTAATGTTTATCTCTTTTAATGAGTGAATATGCTACCAGCTGAGCTACAAGTACAACAAAAACTTAAAATACCAATAAATAAAAACCAAAAACAAAAACCTACAGCAACAACAAAATATGAGAAAATGTATTTTGTTTGGTTTTACTTTTTTTTTTTTTACACATGAGCAGCAAGTTTTTCTACAATGCGATTACACTTAAGCAGCCAGCAGTAGTTCAGTCAACACCAGACACTCAAGCGAGAGGCATGAAACGCATAATAGCGGGTGTGTTTAAAACCGAAAAAGAACCGTACCTTTTGCCGGATAGTAGGTAAACTACCGAAATACCGAAATAGGTTTATGGAGTGATAAAAAGTGCTCCGGTGCTACGAAAAAGGAACCAACCACACAGAGATAAAACAAAGAAGATCAATGCTTTTATTTGGAGCAAGAAACGTCGGATGGTCGCTATCATAATTCTGCTGTAGAATTGTTTAAATTTTCAACGTTTTTCTAAACGCAAAACACCATAATATAATAGATTGTGATTCGAATTTAAACCAACAAAATAAATATTGAAAAAAAAAACACAAAAAACCGATGAATAAACACTACCACTCAAACGACACACTAATAATGAGATCTAGCGTTAAAGAGAGCGCCTTCGTACAAATTGGACTCTTTTGCCATATTGAGCGAAAGGAATACTTGTTTTTTATGTGCAAAAAAAACTGGGAGCAACAAAATGAGTTACTTTTGGGGGGAAAATCTAAAAAATGAGAGTTCAAATGAGTAGAAACTGCAACGAATGTGGTAAAATTAGAAGCAATAATAAAATTCAACTGAGTAGAAAGAAAAAGAAGTCATAATTATTGAATCATTTGGAATCAGTTTCAGATGTCTTTCAGAATTCAATGTTGACGGTGGGGTGCATGAGCATGTTGTGCAGTTGAGAAATATTTTGATAAGGGGTGTTTCTGAATTCTCTTAAAAATACTACAAGATTTGTAAAAATAAAAAGCCGTTACAAGAAATTTTAAACTAAACCTTTTTTAAAATAGAGAAGAAAAAACTATGACATCGAAGACAGGGAAGTAGAAGAAGCAAATCATGAGGATGGGTAACTTTTATATAATTTTTGTTTAAATATTCCAGCGTTTCTTCGACATGCCTGAAAGGATAACTTCAATTTGTTTAGTCTTCTTTTATTATATCCTCGTTTTATTCTACAGTAAAATTTGAATAAAATAAAGACCTAAATTTCAATTAAAATAATTCGTAAACAATTTAAAATTTGACTTTATACGTACTTTTGATAAACATTTTGTTGTCCATTTTTTGTTTTAAATCATCTTAAATAAATAATTACCTTAATGTCAATGGCTACGTAAAAGAAACATGACTAGTTTACTATTTTAATAAAAGAGGAGAAAACAAATATTTTCCACCAAAATGAGAGATAGGAAAAGAGTCACTGGAAATGAGTGTTTATGAGAAACCACTCACAATAAATTAAAGCGCAGGGTTGCCACTGAAGTCAACAAGGCTGATAGTAAAAATCTACTAAGTTTAATTTGTGTGGATTTTTAAACTCAGCGTGATACTTTTTCAGGTATTCATCGATTTAAGAGTGTGTTTATCTTCCGTCGACATTTCGCTAACAAGATTCTACAGCCAAGATAATTTGACTAGCCACCGCAAAGCTCGAAATTTTCTTTTCAAATCAGCTTTTCCTTTATCTAGGTCTAAGCTTTTTTTCCTAGAGTAAATAATAAATTGTTTCAATAATCCCACAAAATTTATAAGAGAATAATATTCACCCTTATTCCAGTTTCCATCGTTACGTATTCATCTGTTTTAATGAGGCCACATTTAAAAATAATTTGATTGAGTTCCAGAGTACAGTTAATTTGAATTTGAAATGCAGCCACGTATTCATAGCTGTTACGACGGATTTTGGAATAGTATGGAATATACTTAAGTTGGCAACAAAAACGTATGGAAAGAGGGTAAAAGCAAAGCGTGTGGAATTCAAAGCAATAAAATACAACAAATTATTCGGGGAAGTGCAATTTTTTGATGAAAAATCTACAAAATGAAAAACAAAAAAAATCATCCAAAAAAAATTTTCTACCAAAGTGGTAGCTCTGTAATAGTCCATAAACTGGAGAGCTGCGCAGTTCTCAGTGAGAATGGAATGCAAGTAAAAAAGAGAAACTAAGCAAATTGCCTAACCACATTCACCACAGAAGATGGAATCAACCTAAATTAAATAAATGGAAGTGGAAAGAAACAAATTACAGCAATAAAGACAAAAACGAAAACAATACAAAACAAAACAAAATATTTTTGTTTTTCTTCAGCTCCCTCGTTTTTTGCGAATTCTTCTTTTATAATAAAACAAATCCAATGTTTTGACGGACATGTACTAACACAACAAAAACAAAACCACAAAGAATTCGATTATTCCCTATTACCACACTGCAACTTAATTTTTCTAATTTTAGGTCGTAATTTTGTAAATAAGTAAATAAATAAAATCTATCTATATAGATACAATATACAATAAAACGAATTAAAAAGTAAATATAACAAATTTTAATTTCTTTGCTCTGTTTGTTTATTAATATTTATCGTTTTGGAATGCATATATATTAAAATAAAGTAAATACTAAATATAAGAGAAATAGAATTTTTAATATCGATTAAAGACACTCGCCTCCCCTTCATAAATAAGTCGGCTTACGTTTAAATAAAATTACAAAAATCATCCATATTTTACTAGAAGATAATCTGCACTGGGAAGAACTTTTGAAATTGCAATTCTAGTAACCACACCTTAATTAAACTCAAAATAAACTTTTCTCCTTCACAACAAATCAGTGTATCACAAGTATATTTTAGCAGGTGCTTAAGGGTTAAGACTGCTACGTCACATAATGGCGCGAATTTTTCCAATCAACATAAAACTTCAATATTTATATTTCCTATAATATTACGCAAACATGTAAAAATAATTCATTATACTTGAATTCCCATTAAAATATTACATTTGTTGTAAACTTTTCTTAAACAGCCAATATTTTGAAGAGTACACAAATAAAAAAATGTCTGAAAATTTCTCTACACTTTCTTTTTACGCCCGCTTCCTTCGACTGCTACCTCTTTTTCTGACTCTTCATACTTCACAACAACACCCAATTTTACACAAAATCACTATAATTTCTTGTGCCAAATTAATAGAAACGTCAATATTAAACAATCGCCCACAGTTTTTCAATATTTTCATTTTGTTATCGACAAGATTTTCAGTAGCTTAGTTTTCTTTTGCACTTTTTTTTCAGTATTCACTATTTGAAACTGCTTCGCCATTGCTGCTGTTCCCTGCCTTCGTGTGGAATTTTTTTTCGTCGCATTTTCATAATTTTGTTTTTCAGGCGCTCTAACTCACCGTAATTGTATAAATTTCAATGCAATTCACACACTTGCAATTTGTTTGTAAACATTTATTTCGAATTTATCAATTTGTACATTACGACTCTGCATTAAAATTACGAAAAAATTTTGCATCAAATAGAGAAATATGTGAAAACTCCGTCGTCGTCGTCTTCGTCACCACCATTTGCAATAAAAAATTAATCTGCACCAGTGCCAGTGTTGCCTAAAAGGTATAACTATTGTCAAATAGTTGCCTACGAAAAGGTATTAAACGACAAGGTTGCTTTAACTTTAATACAATTTCATACAATATCTTTTAATTGAAAGAACATGACTGATTGATGAAAAGGAGTGTCATATGGAATGCATTTACATTATTTTAAAAAAAATCTTTTCACTTCACCATTTGTATTCGAAGGCCTAGGCCATCCGTGGGCGGTTATGCTACTAAAGAAGAAGAGGAACATCAAATAGAAAGTAGTCTTTGGTAACAATAAAAATTGCGAAAGCAAAGTTAGGGAGCGGTCTATATTTTATATCCTACAAACCCTCTGGAAATAAACAACGCTTTTTTATGATTTTTGGGTAATAAATTATTAGCCAGACTCATTATGTAAAATTTTGTATGGGAAGTAGGCTTGGTTATTTCTCAATGATGATAATTTTCCCATCAGTTATTTTTTAAGATACTTTAACTGTGTAATCAAATTTGACTATGTTTACTTCACTATTTCCTTTGATATTATTCTTCAAATAATTCTCATCTATGCGAAATAGGCGTGGCTTTTACCAATGTTGATAATTTCAGAACAGTTGCTAAAGAGACTATTGCAATGACGGGTATCGAGTTTTGATCAATTGCCTTAAGAATTTCCTTCAATATCACTTTTTGACAATTTCACTTGTATGGGAGGTACCACGTCCACTTGACAGATTTCAGAACTCATTCTCTTCCTGGCAACAAGAAATGTCTGTAACAAGTTTGGTTGAGATTGCTTCATGTTTACTCGAGTTATCGTGAACACCGACAGACAGACGAACATTTATCACGCTGATCATTTATACATCTATATATATTATATGTTCGTACCTACTACGCCTAATTGTGGGCTTTACAAACAACCGTAACTCCATCAGAACTAATACACCCTGTACACAGAGCGTTTAGGGTCTAAAACGTCAACTTAGTGCACTCGAAAGAAGTGACACTTCTTTGGTAGTATTTTACAGCCGATTCTGTTATTTCATTCTGAGCCATGCAGAGTGTCCGAGGTTCACATCTCGGCACAGGCAAAATCAAAAGTAAAAAAAAATTATTTTCCACACGTCATCATCTCTTGGTAGGCAATGACAAACCGACATGAGTAAACATTTCCCAAGAAAAGCTTTTCAATTCCAGTTTATACGGGGTGGACCCTTTATAATTTAGAATTTGATTTTGGTGTGTATAAGAACCACTAATTTTTTTTAATTTGGTTTTTATTAATCCTTTCGGTTAATTGTGGAACACTATTCCAATCAAATCCGTTCCTCGCCTGACCTTGCAGTAACCCATACGATCAACACAATTTTTCAGTACATTTCGATCGTATTGAACTTGACCGATGACTGCACCAATTTAAGAGTTCTTAAGAGCCCCAATCATTACTGCATGGTTAGTTTAATATGCGCACCATCCTGTTGGAACCAAATGTTGTCTAAGTCCATATCTTCTAAAATAACCCACAAATAATCAGTTATCATTGTGCGGTAGCGCACACCATTCACTGTTACGCATCTTCCTTCCTCTGGGCAACAGCAGCATTTAGATTGTGCCTACTGTAAGAGTACGAGAACGTGTTGTTTTATCCAATAAAGATCTAGTTTCATGCAAACGTTTCAAAAATTAATTCACCAATTGTATGGAAAGCGCTTCTCTTCTACTAAAACAGAAAAAAAGCCATGAAGAGAAAAACAGGAGTAAAAACATAGTAAATTTGCTCTAGTGAAAACGTTTCAACTTTAACTTTTAAAACGAATAAATTAAAATTAATACTTATATTTTCGAATGCAAATAAAAACAAACGTTCAAAAGTACAATAAAGTAAATAAAAACTCTACTAAACGTTACGGTTGGGCGTTTTGGTTGACAGTGACAACGACGAGGAAGAAAAAAATGGCTTGTGCAGCAACGGGCAAAGAAACAACAACGGCTAATAGAACAAATGGTTCCTCGGTTGCAGCGAGTTTAAGTAGTGCTGGAGTTAATGTTACAAGTGGTGGCAGTGTGGTAGTAGGAAGTAACACCATTGGTGGCAGTAATGGTTCTGGTGGTGTGGCGGGTAGTTCATCATCTGGTGCGACGAGCAGCTCAAATGCACATCGTCAGCAGACGCGTTTTACAATGGAGGGTGTTGGAGCAAGAGTAATACGCGGTCCCGATTGGAAGTGGGGCAAACAGGTGAGAAAATTTCTCAAAGTAATGCAAAATGTCTGTTTAACAAAGAAGCAAAAAAAAATTTCGTGTACTTGAGAACTGAAAAGAAAGTGCAAATTTTTTATGCTGCTTAAAAAAAAAATAATAATGACTAATAATATTTAGCGGAGTGCGCAGTGATAGCTTGACCTTTAGGTGAAATTAATAGAGGCAGCGCACAGTTAATTTAAATTTTTTTTTTAATTAGACGTAAAAGTTTTAAAAGTTAAATAAATAACAAATCACTATTATACTTAAAAATTTAAAGTTTAAGCTCCATTCTCCATGATAAACAGCAGAAAAAAAAATCTTTTCTTTCAATTATTTTCTTGCAAGTTGGGGCAACAGATTACCAAAATAAAGTTATTCGGAGCTGGATATAATTGATGCGTACATAATGTCAATCGAAATCACAATTCAAAACTTTGGAACATAAACTTAAAATAGAAATTTATTATTTATAATTTTAACGAAAAAGAATCTTCATTCGTTCGGGCGGTCTAAATGCACCGTAATACGTATTCTTCTTTTGAATGCCAACATTACCAATTGTAGATTTTAGCATCCGTAAACACATTTTTCGACTCTAAAAGTCATAAGGTCAAACTCCATAGCACGCATTTCAGACGCAAAGCTTTTCTCGTATTCGTGCGAAAAGTTGAATCAGTGTGTTTTGAATGAAACTCCACGGAACTCCACGACTTGCAATCGAAATGTGCTGAAAGCGGCAACTACTTTCAACTTTATTCGCGCTTTTCTCGTGTTGCGGCGGCAAATAG
The DNA here is from genome assembly GCA_958295655.1 of Palloptera scutellata. Taxonomy (NCBI): domain Eukaryota; kingdom Metazoa; phylum Arthropoda; class Insecta; order Diptera; family Pallopteridae; genus Palloptera; species Palloptera scutellata. Next base: position 46,845,717 of record OY282449.1, on the reverse strand, counting down.
CTGAGAAAGTGTGAGAGATGTTATAATTTATAAGACAATGGCATGTACATTCATGTACAAATATAACACGCACAACATGAGTGGATGCGAAAAGCTTGGCCTTTGGCGCCACATGCGGTCATAGTCGACACTGATAAACGGAAGTTCATTGTGGTAAAGGCATAACACTTGCCACAATTGCTGCCTATCTCTTTATCGGTGTCCTGTGTGATCACGTTCAATCTCTCATTCTCTCTCCTTCTTCCTCTCTCCTATCAATCTTCCTTCCATTCAACATAATGCTCTGCATTACCCTGTGTGTTTAATGTAACAATAAAAAAAAATAATAATTGATAACAAACTATTTGGGAAAAATTTAATACATTTGATGTAAAAAAAGTTGTACATAACAAAGAAATATTTTAATTATAATTATTTGACCTGGGATGATAAATAACAACTAAAAATTTACCTAATAATCTAGCAGATTAAACTTTGTTTTCGCTAAAGTGAAAATTCTACCGCCGATTATTTGTTGTCAAACTTTACTCATCACTAATAAATAATTGAAGTAAAATTAGTAGAGGAGGTGAAAAACACAAAGCCATATCTCTCGATATGCGTCCAATGCTCACAAAATCAAATTAGTGAATTCCAAGAAATTTAGACAATCGTTTGGGATTTCCAGTTTAGTTAACTTTTAACATCAGCTGATTTTCAAAGAAGACAAAACGGCAAAACGGCGAATGCTAGAAAGTGTTGCGTCCCATACGCGAGTTATGAAGTTTGATCTCCATCAATCAATGTGTTTATATTTTCCAAACTGTATCTCTTGCCATCGAAGAGCGCACAACGAGTTTGAAAGTTAAATTATTTTCAACTTTGTTCGCGCCTTTCTCATGTTATGTCAGCAAATTGTTACGAGAGAAACGAGCGTTAAAAATATGAATTTGGATTTAGAAATGGTGAAAAAAACTACAAAAAATTTGTTTTAAATAAAGAAAATTAAAGAAATATAAAATTTTACCAAAATAAGTTGTGTATTCAACGTTTTACTTTAGTAAAATTAATAAGCCAATTTAAATACATACCTGTAAATAAGTGTGCATTGGTACTTTTTAATATGCATGCACGAAAAAGATAAATATACTCACATGAAAACATAAAGTTGTCAAAACCAACAGAAAAAAAAACACATGAAGGAAAAACAGGAGAAAAATTTCACAAGCAGAACATAGTAAAATTCCCCTAGTGAAAACGTTTCAAGTTTAGTTTTTAAAACGAGTAAATTAAAATTAATACTTATATTTTCGATTGCAAATAAAAACAAACGTTCAAAAGTACCATAAAGTAAATAAAAACTCTACTAAACGTTACGATTGGGCGTTTTGGTTGACAGTGACAACGACGAAGAAGAAAAAAATGGCTTGTGCAGCAACGGGCAAAGAAACAACAACGGCTAATGGAGCAAATGGTTCCTCGGTTGCAGCGGGTTCAAGTAGTGCTGGAGTTAATGTTACAAGTGGTGGCAGTGTGGTAGTAGGAAGTAACACCGTTGGTGGCAGTAATGGTGCTGGTGGTGCGGCGGGTAGTTCATCATCTGGTGCGACAAGCAGCTCAAATGCACATCGTCAGCAGACCCGTTTTACAATGGAGGGTGTGGGAGCACGAGTAATACGCGGTCCCGATTGGAAGTGGGGCAAACAGGTGAGAAAATGTTGCAAAGTAATGCAAAATGTCTGTTTAACAAAGAAAAAAAAAAAAAAAAAAAAAATTGTGTACTTGAAAACTGAAAAGAAAGTTCAATTTGTTTATGCTGGTTAAACAAAATAATAATGACTAATAATATTTAGCGGAGTGCGCAGTGATAGCTTGACCTTTAGGTGAAATTAATAGAGGCAGCGCACAGTTAATTTAAATCTTTTTTAAATTAAACGCAAAAGTTATAAAAATTAAATAAATAAAAAATCACTGTTATACTTAAACATTTAAAGTTTAAGCTCCATTCCATGATAAACAGCAGAAAAAAACAATTTCTGAGACACTTGGATTCTATTATACTTCCTTTTTATAAATTATTTTTTTACAAGTTGTTAGTCCAATTACCAAAATCAAGTTATTCGGAGCTGGATATAGTTGATGCGTACATAATGTCAATCGAAATCACAAATTCAAACACTTAAGTTCAGCATCATGATTATAGCACCGGAAAACTTTGGAACATACACTTACCATTAATTAAAATATATCCCATCAAAAAAGAAGCTTGTATTATAAAAAAAGTGAATCTTCTAATATCTCAAAGTACCAGAATTATGAATTACAAAAGTATAAATCAAGAAAACAAGCATATGTGTATGTAATGTTATTCTTAATTTATTTTTACCGAAAATATTCTTTTAGCATTAGCTACAAAAATTATCTGTACTAAAAGTTTCACAATATATTCATTAAATTTGCGTACCCTTCAAATAACCATATGCAATTGAAATTATCCTTCTAAACAAACATATATGTGTATTTAATTACTTAATATTTTAAATAAAAAATTAAGTAATCAGTAGTTTGGATCATGTTTCAATTAAACAAACAATTCAAACGAGCTGACCTTATCAGCTCGTTTATCAAAAAATAGCACGAGGGTAGATCAATAAGGACAAAACGAAATACCTTGTGTCAACAAACAAAGAGTTACGGCGTCTTGGACAAAATGTCACTGTTGACAACTACACTTTTGAAGTCGTCAAGGATTTCGTTTATCTAGGATCCAGCATAAACACCAACAATAATGTCAGCCTTGAGATCAAGCGGAGACTAACTCTTGCCAACAGGTGTTACTACGGGCTCAGTAGGCAATTGAGAAGTAGAGCCCTCTCTCGACCGACGAAAATAACCCTCTATAAGTCCCTCATCCTTCCCGTCCTAATGTATGGCGCGGAGACATGGACATTGACCATCAATGATGAGAGGCTTTTAGGAGCGTTCGAGAGGAAGATACTCCGTAAGATCTACGGTCCAGTATGCGTGGACGACGTGTATCGAATAAGATGGAACGATGAGCTGTATGAGCTGTACGCCGACACTGACATAGTCAAGCGTATAAAACTCCAGCGGCTTCGCTGGCTGAGTCATGTTGAGCGAATGGAAGAAAGCGCTCCGGCTAGAAGGGTGTTTTATTCAAACCACAGTGGAGGAACACGCAGAAGGGGACGTCCTAATCTCCGTTGGAAAGACCAGGTGCAGGGCAATCTGACTGCACTTGGCCTTATCAACTGGCGCCAGCGCGCGCATAGCAGAAGTGACTGGCGAAGCTTTGTGGAGGCGGCCAAGACCGATCATCGGTTGTAGTGCCAGCTAAGTAAGTAAGTAGATCAATATGTAACCGTGTGTGAAGACAGGTGGCGTTGCTGAGGGAAGTTGACAGTACCGTCGTGTACTGCCGTCTGTCACACGACACCACACTAAATTTTTTACTGATTCATAAGTTAGTTTTTATTTGGCAGCCATTAGTATCACACGTGTTTTGTGTTTCGCGATAAAATGGAAAAAGAACAATATCGATCCGTAATTCGCATTTTATTTTTGGATGGAAAAACATGCGAAGAAATGAAAGCGAAGTTGGATGCTGTCGATGGGGACCCTTCACCATCTGTCACAACCGTAAGATATTGGTTCAACGAATTTAAACGTGGTCGTAGATCTGTTTTTGATGAGGAACGCTCAGGCCGCCCGGCAGACGTGGTTACCGAGGAAATCGTTGAAAAGGTCCGCGACATGATTCTCGCTGATCGCCGAACGAAAGTGCGCGAAGTAGCAGAGGCCGTCGGAGTGTCGTACGGAACGGTAATTAATATTTTACATGATAGGTTAAGCATGAGAAAGATGACGGCCCGATGCGTGTCGCAATTGCTTACGGTGGACAACAAGCGGATACGGAATTGTCGCGGCCGTACTCGCCCGACTTGGCTCCCTGCGACTTCTTTCTTTTCCCCAACATTAAAACGTGTCTCGGGGGGAAAAAATTCAGCTCAAACGAGGAGTTTATCGTCGAGTTTGACAAAACGTTTTTTTTTGGAGGGGTTAAAGAAATGGCAGAAACGTTTGGAAAAGTGTTCTGTACTAAAAGGAGAATACGTTGAAAAATAGAAAAAAAATTTGTGATAAACTTAAGTCTTCATTCCTAACACGGGTACTTATTGATATACCCTCGTACATACATACTAACAACATAATGCACTAAAAAAAAAACTTCTGCAAAACGCTTGCGTTTGTTACCAGTTGTACAAGTATGAAACCGGTCATTGTTTAATGAAAATACGCGTTTATTTAAGAAAAATGGTTATACATTCAATCTTCAAAGTAATGGCCTTTGCTAGCTACACATTTTTCCCATCTCTCTGGCAATTTGTGAATGCCTCGCCAAAAAAACTGTTCGTTTTTAGAGTGAAATCAGTCATCGAGCTATTTTTTCACATTTTCGTACAAATCGAAGTGCTGCTCAGCAAGTGTGTGCCCCATTGATGAAAATAAGTGGTAGTCAGATGGAGCCAAGTCTGGTGAATAGGCCGCATGGGGGAGGGATTCCCAACTGTACGAATCTAACAAATGTGACGGTGCATTGTAATCAAGAAAAATCACTTTGTGTTGCCTAGCTTGATATTCTGGACGTTTTTGGCGCAAAGCACTGTTCAAATCGGCCAATTGTTGTTGGTAGCGTTGACCAGTAACTGTTCCACCTTGTTTCAGAAGGTCAAACCATATAACACCTCGCTGATCCCAGAAAACCCAGAGCATTGTCTTCTTTCCGATTGGCTCACGCGATTTGGCTTTGCTGTCGATTTGGCCGGTGTACCGGGCTTAACATATGATCGTTTACGTTTGGGATTCTCGAAATAGATTCATTTTTCATCGCCAGTAACAATTCGATGACGATATGACTTTCTTTTGTACCTGGCGAGCAACATTTCACAGGTGGTTTTTCGATTTTCTTGGTGTCTTTCAGTCAATTCATGCGGCACCCATCTTCCCACCTTCAAAATCAATCCCATGGCTTTTAAACGTTGAGAAATGCATTGTTGGGTCACATTTAATTGTTGTTCAAGTTGTTCTTGCGTTTGACCATCATCCTCATCGAGTAAAGCTTGCAATTCGGCGTCTTCACACTTTTTCGGTGGTCTTCCTCGTTCTTCGTTTCTCACATCAAAATCGCCACTTTTAAACTTATTGAAACACTCGTTGCACTGTGTTTTGCCTAGAACGTGCTGGCCGTAAGATTCCACAAGGATTTAATAAGATTCCAAAGCAGATTTCTTCAATTGGAAACAGAAAATCACTGATTTCGGCATATCGTAGTTTGTAGGCACAAAATCCGACATTTTTACGAGCGAAAAAAATTATGTTGTATGAAACTTGATTGTTTATGAACTGAATATTGTTGGCAGAAGTAAATGCGAAGAAATGGCGCCAATGATTTGGTTTGACAGAGCGTATAGTTTTACCTAGCGACACAGAAATGTCATTACCGGTTACATGCTTGTGCACCTGTTAATTAAAAAAATATTTTTGTAATTGTTTTATCTTCTTTTAAACTAAATTTTTACATATTCATTATATAAATTCATTGCGCTTATACCCACTTATATAGCTCGTGTAGAAATTGTGAAGGAGATAAAAAAATGTATCGAACGTGCCCACACACAAAATGTCTAATTTGAAAAAAAGAAAACATAGAAAATTGTCTTTTTGTAAAGTGTTATTTGTAATTATTACTTTTAATGGCACAACAGCCCATGGAGGTCCTAGGCTGGGCTTTTCGCTTTTCGCATCCACTCATGTTGTGCGTGTTATATTTGTACATGAATGGAAGGGACCTACATTTTAATGCCGAATCCGAACGGCGAAATGCAAAGCTTTTCATAGCAATTTTACTCTTGTAGGTTTTGCCATTGCCTGCCAAGAGGTGGTGCCGTGTAGAAAAATTATTTTTTCTACCTTTTTTTTTTTTTTTTTTACTTCTCCCGAGATTAGAACCCCGGACACTCTGCGGAGCAGTCCAACGCATTACCACTACGCCACAGCGACCACATTATTACTTATTATTCTTTTTTATTCATATCATTTAATTTCATATTTCTTATTATTATTACTTCTTTATTATTTATTTATTTTTACGTTTGTAATTTAATTTAACTACTGCTTATATTATTAAAAAAAAAAAGAATGAAAACAAAATACAAAAATTAAAGATAAAAATTAAATTTGGCAATGCTGTTTTTCAGGCTATAATATTTTTAATTTAGAGATTTTTAGAGACAACTATATTCATTCTTTAACTGGTTGCCCCCTTTTTCCCGATGCTCTAACAAAAGTACCAGGTAAATTACGGACAGATTAACGGTTGTGTAACGGGTTAATTACCAGCTTCCTTTTTTGCTGGGTGGTTGTAAACCCAGAGCAGAGCACGAGTTATCAAAAAACAAATTCGTGTTTGTTTTTTAGCTTTGAGCACTTAAAACTAAATTTTTTGTTTTTTCTCTTGTGGCATCAATAATCATTATCAGATTTGAAAAATTATTTTTACATTATGTTAGTATTTGTACAGCGCAATATAAAAAACTGGAGCATTAAAAAAATATTTCGGCTACCTTTGAGACCGTCGGGTACCTGAAAATATCATATGTTTTAAAAAGTTGTTTCGACTCGTATTCATTGGAGTAAGTAAGTATGTACTTAGAAACTTTTCTCTTTTTCTGTGGCTGTTGGTTTACGATTTGTCAACTTCGTTGACCATTATCATTTTGGTCAAGGATTTTTTGAGTCACATATATTAAATTATAGATATATCATTTGATTTAACAACCCAACAATGTACTGCTATTACTTAAATGAATGAAAATGTTATCGTTATTGAGTCATAAAAAAATTGTAAATATAATATTTTTTAAATCATGTTGACAAGTGTTACAAATAAAATAAAGAGCATTAAAGTTTATCGCGCCACTTTCAGTTAATTTTGTTGTACTTGTACAAAAACGCGACTCGAACTTATAGATGAACATTAATATTAAAAATGAAAAAGAAGAGTTCATAAGTACTTACATATGTATGTATGTATGTATGTATGTATGTACATCATAATGATAACTTTGCCGGCAATATATGTAGTAAAATGTAAAATACAGTGCTTGTCACTTAAAGCTAACTTTAAAGCACAGGCAAAAATGTTTCGATAGTTATAAGCGAAGTTAGAATTTGAATATTGAATTTCGAAAATACATTATGTATTCCGGTGCTGAAGAAAAGGACAATTTCGCATGTCATGTGATACTAGTGATGTCACAGGAAAATGTGTGATCTTTCCTTCTAATATTCAATTGGGTGCAATTGAAAATAGTGTTAAACATTTTTAACGCGGAGTAAATATTAGATTATTTTGGATATGGATAGGTGGGCCTTAAACCTTCCATATCACTCAGCTGGATAGTTATACATATTTTGACCAGATAGAGGAAACAGGGAAGAGAAGGGTTAAACGGTCGAGATAAAAGAGAAAAAGGGATTATAGTCCCCATCAAGATTTTTGATATCTTTTTATTTGTTATCTACACTAATATGTTACTTTACTTTACTTTTAATGGCACAACAGTCCATGGAGGGCCTACGCCGAGCTTTTCGCATCCATTCATGTTGTGCGTGTTACAGTTTAATGCCGAGTCCGAACGGCGAAGTGAAAAGCAATTTTCATAGCAATTTTTACTCTTGTAGGTTTGCCATTGCCTGCCAAAAGGTGGTGCAGTGTAGAAAAATAATTTTTTCTACTTTTTGATTTTGCCTGTGCGGAGATTCGTCCAACGCACTACCAGTACGCCACAGCGACCAACATGTAATATGTACTAAGTTTAATAACGGGGCAATATTCCGGAGCATTATATTTATGACTTATATGTAAAATTTTTACAATCAGTGTTCTGTATCGCTTTAAAAGATTCGGGAAAAGTTTTTTTTCTTTACCTTAGAATTATTCAATTTCTCTAAAACCTAATTTTCTGTTGTAATGAGATGTTACAGAATTTTCATTTATTGTTCGTTATAGTCGAATTATAGACGTTTTCAAAGCTTAAATCAATTTTGATCGGGTTCGATTCGAATGTAAAATATTGTATTGAGTTATATGGAAATTAGGGTGGGTACGTTATAAGCGAAAATTACTGAATGTTTGTATATTTAATATGAATATGTATTAATAATCAGTTTACAATTGCAACGGTAGATTTGTAAAGTATATTGATTTCATTAATGTGTTTAGCTTTTGTTGGAAAACATTTGAAAAACGGCCCTTAACTATTTATTTATGTACCTATTAATAATATACACTAAGTCAGCGACAAACGACGACACAGCCACAAAGACAATGAGTCTTCCCTTTAGGTTGTGTGTAAAGGAAGTTTTCATTTATTTAAATTCGTTTTCATTATTAAATAATCACATAAATCGATTAATACAAAAATATGAAATTTTGCAAAAATAAATAAATCGAGAATTGAATAATTTCACTTGCGACACCAGCGTAGCGCGTACAATGATCGAGAAGAAGACGAATGATTCCATCATTCGAATTCAAGATAATCGCGGAGCTATTTGGATTTTTTCCATTTTTTGAATTTATTTTCATTTTGTTTAAACATTTTTTTTGTTGCGATGCCCGCGTTGTAGTCGTCGCAGTTTATTTTCATCTCTACGAGAGCAAAGATAGTCAAGTCTACTAATTATTATACATATACTACATATAGTTTCTATGATTTAAATTCATTTTCGATTTTTGCAAAGAAATGCGTAATTTTAATTATCGCGTCATTATTTCCGTATGTAAACAAAACAAAACACATAAAGAGTTTAGCAATTCTCTTAAGTTTCTACTTTCAACCAGCGCTCTCTCATTTTCCTCTTCTTCTATCTCTATCCCTCTCAAATTTTGAATCAGGACGGTGGTGAAGGACACGTTGGAACTGTTCGCAATTTCGAATCATCTGAAGAGGTGGTGGTCGTTTGGGACAATGGAACTGCCGCAAACTATCGTTGCGCTGGCGCTTACGATCTGCGCATCTTGGATAGTGCTCCCACTGGAATTAAGCACGATGGCACAATGTGTGACACCTGCCGCCAGCAGCCGATCTTCGGTATACGTTGGAAATGCGCCGAGTGTATAAATTATGATTTGTGTTCGATTTGTTACCATGGCGATAAACATCATTTGCGTCATCGTTTCTATCGTATTGCTACGCCAGGAGGTGAACGATCTATGCTGGAGCCACGCCGTAAATCGAAAAAGGTCGCAGTTCGTGGTATATTTCCGGGTGCACGTGTTGTGCGCGGCGTCGATTGGCAGTGGGAAGATCAGGATGGCGGCGTGGGGCGGCGTGGCAAAGTAAACGAGATACAAGATTGGTCATCGGCCTCGCCACGTTCAGCAGCGTACGTGGTGTGGGATAATGGTGCAAAGAATTTGTATCGTGTTGGTTTCGAGGGCATGGCTGATTTGAAGGTAAGTTTGTGCCTAATATCAAGTAGTATTTCAAATTGTGATATAACTTTCATGTACATGGTAATCAGGTTGTCAATGATGCCAAAGGCAACACTGTCTACCGCGATCACTTGCCTTTATTGGGTGAAAATGGACCCGGCAAAGGACCACATGGCTTCCAAATTGGTGATAAGGTCACTGTCGATTTGGAGCTGGAAATTGTACAGTCGCTACAGCACGGTCATGGCGGTTGGACTGATGGCATGTTTGAGTGCCTCAATAATGCGGGCATGGTTGTAGGGATTGATGAAGATCATGATATTGTGGTTGCCTACAATTCAGGCAATCGCTGGACATTTAATCCGGCTGTGCTCACGAAAGTTTCGTCGCCTACAACAACACCGCCTGAGTTCCAAGTTGGCGATATTGTTAAAATATGCTCCGATGTCGAAAGTATTAAATTATTGCAGCGCGGTCATGGCGAATGGGCAGATGCCATGCAATTGGTATGTGTATTCTACACTCAAAAGAAGGGAGGGTTAAGAGGTTATCTTCTGTTAAGCCACAATCAAAACTGAATTTTTTTTTTATTACTTTTGTTTTTCTGATATTTAATTTTAGACTCTTGGCAAAGTTGGACGCGTGCAGCAAGTTTATCATGACAACGATTTAAAAGTTGAGGTGGGCAATACCTCCTGGACTTATAATCCCCTAGCAGTAACAAAAGTTGTAAGTGTGCTAAAGTAAAAATCGTTTTAGTATTGGCTTAATTAACTAACAACTTAAATTTGACTTAGGCTTCTTCATCAGCTGATGGCAGCTGTGTGCCTGTCATATCAAGTGGCGAACGTCTCTCTGCCATACTTAAAAAGCTTTTTGAGCCCAGTGTATCCGGTGATGCTACCGAGGAGTTTGTTAAAGCTGCAGCAAATGGTTATGCTGTAAGATAGCCGCACATTCATTATTATCACTGTAGCATGCACCTACAACTTGCCTACTTCTTTTTTAGTCACGTTGTGAAGAATATCTTTCTGGCAATTTGCAGCAAGCTTCTACCGCAGCTGCTGCTGTCGCTGCATCTTCTACCACACAGAATATTGTGCCCGATGTAAATGGTGTGTTTGCTGGACATACTGCCCTGCAAGCAGCCAGTCAAAATGGCCACAGCGAAGTGATACAAGTATTGCTGCGCCACAATGTCGATGTCGAGATTGAGGATAAGGACGGTGATCGTGCCGTGCATCATGCTGCTTTCGGTGATGAGCCTGCTGTAATTGAGATACTTTCAAAAGCGGGTGCTGACTTGAATGCACGCAATAAACGCCGGCAGACTGCATTGCATATCGCTGTTAATAAAGGACATTTGAATGTGGTGAAAACGCTGCTTAGTTTGGGTTGCCATCCTAGTTTGCAGGCAAGCTTCAATTTGTTATTTGTATTCAAATATATTCTCTACTCTTTCTGTTTCCCTTTGTAAAGGATTCCGAAGGCGATACGCCACTACACGATGCCATATCCAAGGAGCACGATGAAATGCTTTCACTTTTGCTCGAATTCGGCGCGGACATTACGCTCACCAATAACAATGGCTTCAATGCATTGCATCATGCTGCACTCAAGGGTAATCCAAGTGCTATGAAAATTCTGCTGACAAAAACTAATCGCCCTTGGATTGTGGAAGAGAAGAAGGATGATGGCTACACGGCACTGCATTTGGCGGCTTTAAATAATCATGTTGAAATTGCTGAGCTATTGGTGCATATGGGCAAAGCGAATATGGATCGCCAGAATGTGAATTTACAGACAGCGCTGCACTTGGCAGTGGAGCGACAACATGTTCAAATTGTTAAGTTGTTAGTACAGGAAGGTGCCAATCTAAACATTCCCGATAAAGACGGCGATACACCGTTGCATGAGGCATTGCGACATCATACATTATCACAGCTAAAGCAGTTGCAGGATGTTGAAGGTTTTGGTAAACTTTTAATGGGATTGCGCAATGCTAATAATAAAAAGGTAAGAGTAAATAATGATTGTGGTATGCCAGTGTATATTTACTTCCGAAGGTCCGAAGGAATTAATCAGAGCAGTTTTCATCTACTCATCGTCGTGAAAAATGAGGATTTATTAATTTCTATCTTCAATTGCTTTTCTTTCATTCTAGGCTTCTGCTTCCATTGCATGCTTTTTGGCCGCTAATGGCGCTGACTTAACATTAAAGAACCGTAAGCTACAGACACCTCTGGACTTGTGCCCCGATCCGAATCTTTGTAAAACTCTTGTAAAATGCTACAATGAACGTAAAACTGATGATACAGAACTCCCCGGCAATGTTGCCGGCACCAGCTTAAATGCACGAGCACGTGCTTTAGCCGCTCCCATCCCCTGCAGCGCAGCTGTCGGCAGTAATGGTATGCATCAATCGGCATCAGTTAATATACCATTGAATACTATGGCCAATGGCGGAAGTGGCAGTGGTTCTGGCCTAAATGGTTTGGCTAGTGATCTTACTCAATCGTTACATGTTGCGTCGGATGTTGGCAAAGTTTCCACCCTAGAAGAATGTCTGGTTTGTTCGGATGCCAAAAGAGATACCGTTTTCAAAGTAATGTTTTCTTTTTTCAATTCAATTTTTGAAATCCAAGAATTGTGAATGTAAATTCTTTATTATTCTTTATAGCCTTGCGGGCATGTTTGCTGTTGCGATACATGCGCTCCACGCGTCAAGAAATGTCTCATTTGTCGTGAAACTGTGACATCACGCGAAAAAATCGACGAATGCATGGTGTGCTCAGATCGACGTGCATCCATTTTCTTTAAACCATGCGGCCACATGGTATCGTGTGACAATTGCTCCAGTCTGATGAAGAAATGTGTGCTCTGTCGTACACAAATCGAAGAGATGTTGCCATTCTCGTTATGCTGCGGTGGTGCGGGAATTGTTGAAAAGGTAAGGACTGGTTTTTCGTATGCATATAGAAATGTTTGGCAATTCACTTAAGAAGGAGATTTAAATGAAAAATCGAAAGTGAACATGCAGAACATTACTGATAATTACAATCATTTCAATGTCAGAATCTGTCATAATAGTAACGAATGCAGTTACAATCGTTAGCTGTAATATTTGGCAGCTTATTTTAAATTAAATAACTATCCATTTGGAATGAAGTAGATCTAAGTTCTGCTCCACTTGAATTCCGATTGCAGCTACCTATTCATAACTGTTACAATGGATTCTGGAATAGGAGTGAATATCTATTTTCATATTTCTCTCTATTTAATTGCCCCTTAAAATATATGAGTAAATATTATAATTTCATCTTTGGCTCAAAATGTTATACATACTTGGCTTTGAACAAAAATTTGAACTTTTGAACTCAACTCTTTTCTTTCAACTACACACATACATGCATATATATATAAATTGATACCGATTCCTTAATTCGCAGAATTCAAACCAGAATGTGTTAAATTTTGACACAAGCGGCGGGAAAGAAGGTGAAAAAATTCTCATGGTAATTAATTTATACTCTTGGTCCCATCAAAAGAAACCAGTCATTTACGTTCATACAACCATGTATAATAGGGTGAAAAGAAAATGCCCATTTTTATATTTTCGAGCATGCCTATAATGGAAAAAATTGTGTGTGTTCTATGTGAAAACCGGAAAGTTTCAGCTTGATCGGATTTGGTCTTCCGCCCGACGTTTAATGTAACGTTTAAATATCGTTATGGCAATCGTAAAAAAAATGTTAGGCTAAATTATGTTTTGTTCATTTGTTGAATCCCAATCCTGTCGCATTAATTTCATAGGACCTCCTACAGACTTTATCCCCATGGCGTGAGTTTGATGACGAAGACGAAGATGATGGTCTGTAGGTGTTAGGAAGAGAATGGTAATCATCGAAGAACGGGCTTTTTGAGATATACTTAGGTCGAATTATATAAAAACAGAAACAAAAACATTATTGAAATAGAAAAATGCAAGTTCAGTGATAAAAAATTTTGAGAGAAAGCAATCGAACATTTTTATCCCTTCATTGTTTTAAAATAATCAATAAAATAATTTTGCGATGTAGAAATATTCAAGATAACCAGAACTTTCCAATTGTTTCTAATAGTTCTGAGAAAATAATGCAACCAGTTTCACTGTTTCCACAAAAAAAAAACTTAGCAACAAATGATATTTAACCTTAAACACCAGGCGGAAGACTAAATCCGATTACGCTGAAATCCAATTACGCTGAAACACTTTAAAATGTTCTCGAAACTTAAAACCTGGCATTTTTTTATCCATCTACCCTACATTTACCATACATTTAATGAATATATATTAAATTTCCCTTCCAACCACTTTTCTAGGTACATGGTACAAGTCACTGTCTAATCGATGACAACTCCAAAGAAGTGCATTGTGTCAACACTTCCGGGCATGGTGTAGCCATGAATAATACGATGCCTGGTGCCATGAATACACCAGTTGCCGGTAGCAATCAATTGAATAGCCAAAATAATATTTTGAATGCCGCAGCGACTGCAGCGGCTGCAGCTGTCGCAGCAGCGGGCAATAGTGGTATGATTGCACCATCGAATGTGAATAATTTCCAAATGGATGATGTGCAAAAGTTGAAGCAACAGCTACAGGATATAAAGGAACAGGTTGGTGGTGCTTGAGTTTCGCAGAGTAAAGTGATTATATTAAAACTGAGTTTTTGTTTTTTTCTTCTTTCAATTCGCAGACTATGTGTCCTGTTTGCTTTGATCGCATCAAAAATATGGTCTTCCTTTGTGGGCATGGCACTTGTCAAATGTGTGGCGATCAAATTGATGGCTGTCCCATTTGCCGTAAAACTGTGGAGAAGCGTATTTTATTATTTTAAAGCATTAGTAACATATTATATTGTATACTGTCATCAAGTGATTAATTACTATATCTAATTTAGACAAACTAATATTATTTGAAAAATGTATACCTTAGACTACATATATTCATATATAAATATAAATTATATTTTTTAGGTATGTGCAGCTTACTTTATATATTCGCTTGCTATATACGTTCATATATTCTGATATTAATGTAGCTACTTATAAAAAACAAATCCAAAACAATCGATTACCCAAATAAATAAGTGAATGCTTATATTTGCATATACATACATATAGATATATATATACATATGTATATGTATACATAGATATTGATATTGATATTTTAGTATGGAAAACATATGATATCAAAATTTTTTCATATCCTCTTTTCGATGAGACTGTAATCATCTATCAATCAATCAATCGTAAATTGCATGCTATTTTGTTAATGCAATTTTATGAAATAGCAGTTTTATTCTCCTGAAAGATAAGTGTTACACAACTTTTCCGAATTACGATTACTATGTTATTCTATTTAAGTTATTGTATAAGCATTTTTTATAAACCTAGTAGTATTTATGATTCTGATATCTATGTGCATCTTAGCAATGAAATTTTTATTAATAATTTTTTTTTTGTTTCCAAATTTTTTTTATAGAACTAATACGAAAAATACGTATTTCTTTATTGATTGCGCTAATTGACATTCATATTTAAGGCTTTATATTTATTATATTTTTTATTTTTATTTACATCTATTGAAAATTCTTAGAAATTAAAAACATTTTCTATTTTTTATCAATTTAATTCACTATCGTTTGATTTATCTTTAAGTCAGACTGAAAATTTAGTGATTAAATTTCGCTCTCCACTACTTTTAGTGCCAATGTGAGTAGGGCTCCGTTACCTCCAAATATTTACTGGTAATATAAATCAAACCATACACACTACCGCTAAATGTTTATTGGAAATAACATCCAATTCTCACTATACCACTGGAAATCTATAGTGCAGTCAAAATTCAATGACTAAATCTACAGTGTAACCGAAACACATAGGCAAACTTCCACTTTCCACACATTTACTATCCATTGGTTAGTGAAACAACTCTTAAAAACTTTGAAATCATAATATTAAATCCACAATTCGATGGGAATTTTGTTAGCTTTACTTATTCTACAGAAATAAAGTAATACTAGCTTGCATCATAGGAGCATCTGTACCAAAGGAGAATACCCGAAAAGAATCCGTTAATATCGACTATCGCGCTTATCAGTTGATTATTTAACCTTGTCATGAACAATAGTTTTGGGGGCGAATCAAAGTCACTGCAAAACATCATCTATCATTGCATTGTTCTATATGAGTCCTCTCCAAGTAAGAGAGGAGGTTTTCATATCCGTCTATTGGTTCCTGTCAATTGAGACTCTGATGATTTTATCATGTGATCTTTAGTGAACATGTAGGCCGATTATGCAAAGCTCGGCGGATTGAACAATCTCCGCCTTTTCAAATGCGATTCGCTTCGCACTATGTTATTATGAAATGCGAACGGGCGAACATTTTTGTTGCAATATTGCCACGAAATCTGACAAGATTTCAATTGTGAAAGAGGAAACAAGTAAGATGAAGATCAAACAAAAGGTGAGACTTTCGAATAAATAACAAATAAATTATTAAATGTAGTGACGACATTTGTTTCGCTAGACATTTTCTTGGTAATTTTAACGTTTAATTAATTTATAAAACTATTTTGGACCGCAGTTTGATGCACTTTTCCTTCCAAATTTAGTTTTACCAATAAATACCTGGCTGATATATTTAGTTTTTGATAAAATTTGGCATTGACGCATTACTTTGGTTTTGTCGGTATTGTTTTTTATGCTAGCTCTCGCAGCTGTTTCTGTACCATAGCCAATTGTTATTTGTATGTACCATTTGCATAGTCAAGATCTTCTAGACACCCTTGAGTTTTCAAGCTGTTATAAAATAAAAATATTTTTTTTATATGAATACATTCTTACAAAAAACAAAAAATGCCAACTTCTAAAGATTTTCGTAAACCAAAAAAAACTTCAGTTTTCGAGATCAAATTGGATATACCTCAAAAAAGATCGGCAAATGTGAAGAAGCAACAATCAACACGAGGTAACAAGAAGAATCCGCGACCGTACATGCATTGCGGTCAACTACTTCCCGGAAGTAGTGGCCTGATAACAGTTTCACGTAATACGGTATCAGTTCAAAACTTGGGATCTACGGGCGTAGGCCAAACGAAACCAGCAATTCAAATACCACAGGGCCCTATTCAATTAACAGCATCGAGGGTATCATCTTCCAAATCAACACCGGTTTCCAAACGACGTGGCTATGATTTCACCAGTTCGACCAATTCCCACTTCGAAGGCTGGATAATGGAAGTGCCAAAACGCTTCAAACACCAATGTTCAACTACAACGACAACCACGAAGAGCGGTGTAAGTGTTTCCTCAAGCTTAAAGACTTCGCTGCCGAATCGAGTGCTACTGGATAAAGTGGTTACTTCACAAGAAATGTTGGACTCGGAACATAAGGCTTCATTAAAGAAAATGAATTTAAAGGGTCCTGAATGGAAGAAACCCTGCAAAGAAAGCTTTATTGCGGGCGCACCTAAGCCTTACATTGGCACTTGCCCACCAAATTTTGAAGAGATAGCGAAAATGTCTAAGCCACGACAGAAGTTTTTCTTAACGCAGGATCCGCGCAAAAAGTATTGCCTGCGGAATCCGGAAGTATTACGTAAGAAAATCTATTCACCTCTCAAAGAATTCGATATGTTGACGAAGATGGTGAAGCATGCGGATAATATATGTGCCGATGTGGCGTCGCACAGTTCAGAGTCATTCATATGTGATGTAATAGATGTGGAGAATCCGTTAAATATGGATTTCCAGGGTATGGACTATATGAATACTTATGAGCGGGATGAGCAGGAGATGCAGAATCAATGCGTATATCGACGTGTGTGTCGGTATATGAACCGACGTAAAATAAAAGCTGAAACCGACATAATGGTTGAGGGTGAATTGCAGAAGGAACGTTTAGCTATACCGGAAGGTTTCGCTATTGTGGATCGAAACGTGAAAGTGACACCCACACTACACGTAGAGACTCCACGGATTGGTAAACTATATCGCTCAGCCGATAAACCATACAATCAGAAACGTATAGAACTCGAGCAAAAGCAGCGAAAAGAGCGCTACAAAGATTTGTACTTGCGGCGAAAGGAAAAAGCAATGAAGGAGAAAGAGCAGCGCGAAGAAAAGGAGAAAGAAGCCGAGCAAGATCGGGCTACTGCGCTCGCTATGAAGAATTTCGGGACTGTTTTGAATGAGATCGATACTGCTATTGAGCATAGTTTCAATATAAAACATTTGCCCCAACGCATAGAGACTAAGCTGCGAACTTTTCCGCACACCATGCGCGAAACGCAGCAATTCAAGATGAAACTGAAATTAGAGAACCGCATTAAACGTGACGAAGCTATAGTGAAGAAAGAGTTCTACTTAGAGCGATTGGGGAAAGAAAAGAACTATCCGGAGGCGGGACTGGAAATTAGTGAGGATGAGCCGAAACACGTTCAGGAGCTAAGCGAACAATCAAGTGATGATGAGGATCTATTGGAAGTGGGGAAAAGAGGTGAAACATTTAAACTGCGAGGTTTTCATTACAAATTGGGCGAAACAATGCGGGGAAAACGTAGTCAAGGCGAGAAATCTAAAGGTACACGCAAAGTAAAGGGCTGCCAAACGCGCGAACAATGGCTTGCCCAGCTCGCGCCGAAGAAAGAGCAAATCATATTAGACATTGACGAGGGAATTATTAAAATGAAAAGTCCTGACGATCCTACCCTGGTTCTTTTTCAACCAGAATACGGTTTCAAAGCTCCGAAGCACAAATTCAGCGCTATACGAAAATATATGCAAAAGTCATTAGGGCACCATTATGAGAGGAATTTACGCAAAAATTTGAAACTTGTTAAACCGCCTTTGAAATATTCTGTCAAGAAATTCAATCTGATTAGTTTTCTGTACGGTGATACGAAAAAGCAGCGTCTGGAGAATTTCAAGGAAATGCCACAGGCAAATATGGACGCCAGCAAATGGCATACAACGCTTGAGTATATGGAGGCAAACCACAAAATAAAGAAGCAGCGCAACCAAGTAATCAAACTTAAACGTTTAAAACTACTTGGTCTACCGTGTCGCGTTGTTAAGAAGTCGAGCCTGCAAACGAAATGTGAAAATTCGGAGAGCGATTCGGACTCTGATTGGGTACCCGATTCGGAACCGGACATACTAAGTGAGCCAGAGGAAAATCAGAAAGCGATGGAGGCGAAATCAGTTAAGGTGCCATTGAGCATGCGGGGAAATATGCCAGCGCCGAAACAGCGGCAGACAACATTGCGACGTCATCCACGGCATCCACGCGATTATTTAGGTGAACGTGTGGCATCGTTACTTTTTGACGAAGCGGTGAAAACCTCTGGCCTTCCACACTTACACAAAATGGGGCCTGATTTATTCCATTATGAGAATATAAAGAAGTGTCAGAAACACGAATACACTAAAAAATTTGAAGCCAGACATCATCATGATCACTGGAATCCAACGCAGAAGAATTTGGTGGCTGTACATTATCAGGCTAATATTGTGCATCCGGAAACGACAAAAGTTAAACTCAAATCCGATAATGTTTTAATGGAAAATTTTCGCATGGCCAATCCACCTTGCAACCAATTTGTAAATATGGATCTCACAATGCCAAAATGGGACGTAGACGCTATGATAGCAGATCATCTAAAATCGTCAAAGAAAGTCACAGTGGAGGCTAAAGCGCGCACCAAAGATATATGCTACGCACACGACTTTGTGTTTCATAGTCGTCCGCGTTCAGATTTTAAGGGTCTCGATTTTCCGGGACGCCAAGAATACTTGCAATTCTTACATGAAATACGTGTGGTACTAGATACCAGAAATCTGAATAAGGCACAAGATGAGCTCGTCGTAGACAGGGACGCTTTAATTAAAGAGCTAGAAGAGGATTTGCGAAGCATGGAGTCGTGCCTGACATCCATGAGCAGTTCAGAGTGCACGAACCTCACAAATGACAGCGGCAGTTTTTTACTGATGGAGGGAAAGACCAAAGTGCCTCTCGATTACATACGTAAATCATTGGTGCCCTTCGAGGAGTTGAAACGTTCACGCTTCCAGGTCGCCCCCATTGATGTTGATGCCGAAGATGCTAACCCATTTAAGGTGCTACCATTTTCGGGACAAAAGAAAGCACAGCTCGAGCTGACTGTCGCCAAAGATAGTTTCTTCACATTTAATACACGCCTGAAAAATGGTTTACGTCTACGCTTGGAAGTTCCAGTCGAGGATGTTCGCTGCAAACTGATAGGTCGGGGAGCGCATAAATACTCCGGTGCCGTTACTACAGATATCGACGAGAATTATGTGGTCGAGTTGAAGGATCGGCCACCGGTGAAAATGTTCAACTTTAAGACTGGACGTGATTTTATAAAGGACGCCTTGCGACTAAAATTCGAGTCTATGCTGATACAAGGCCAGATTGTGCGGACGAAAATTTACGATCGTCTAAATGAGCAACATTGGGAAATGATGCAAAAGACGAAAACGCTGTATGAGAAGCTTTTCGCGAAGTGGGAGAAGCGCGAGTATGAGGCAGCTATGTCTGTGGTGCATAAGGTATGCAGTCGTATACAGTTAACACGTTTCCATTCTTTAACATTCTCCCAATCAGGTGAAATCATATTACGAGACTACGGATAATTTGCGACGTGAATTTCGTGAAATGGAACGTCAAATACTTATTCTGAATATGGATATCGTTTTCATCGAAGGCCATTGGATCCGAAGAATAATGCTACAGAACTTTCACTATCTGCTCGGTGATCAAGAGTGGCGCTATGAAAACGATTGGATACATACAATAAAAAAGGACAAACGTCAAAAAAGATACTCGGAGAGAGAAGAGAACGGGGAGGAAGGGGAAGAGGAACAAGAAGAAGACCACTCCGAAGGATATGACGAGTCCGATGAAGAGGATGAAGTTGAATTGGAAAGTTTCGAAGAGTCGATAGCAAAACGTAGTATCGTTAATTGCCGGCAACGTGACAAGGACGACGCTTGGGCCATTAAGTTATACTATGAAGAAGTGTACTTAAAAAATAAACATCCCATATTAATAGTGTTCCCGGATGCAGGCAGCTTTCTGAAAGGCATTGAAAACTTAAAACTCAAAACATTCGTTTTACTGCTAGAGCTACACTTCACCTTGTCCATACATACGGAACTGCAATCACGCTTGGAAACGTTCGAGGAGTGGTGCGTGCAGGAGCTCAAAGAGAAGTCTGAATATGTATCGCGAAAATGTCAAAAAAAATATTTCATGGCCGATCGTGCTGAGGTATTAAAGCGACGTGCTCTTAACTTTTTAAATGATCCAATCGCGCGTTCATTCGATGATGATAATTTCAATAAAGATCGCGCGGTTATTGCTGAAGTGTGGCGTCAGGTGGTGCCCGCAAATATACGAGGTTCAAATGATCAAGATATAGAGCCAATTGTTATGGTTTCAATGATGTCAGAAGTGGTTGTGGAGCTGATAGGTAAGCCAATTTCAATGTTCGCTCCCTTCGTCATATTCTAATATAACATATTCTATATCAACGTAGCCCGATTTGAATCGATTCCAACTGACGAAAGCCAGCGCGTTGAGATTGCATTGCGCCGTAAACGTGCATATCGACAAAAGCAGTCCCGCGAAGCTTATATAATCGGGAAACGCATTGAAATGGAAATGATAAAGGTGCGCAAAAACCTGGAGCCACCCCATCAGAAGAAGAAGCGTGTCGGTAAGTTACCACGCTATTCCCTAAAAAAGAAAGTGCAGCAAGAGGTGATAGAAGAGAAACGCGTTTCTGAGCATACGAAATTTTTCTTTCGCGCTTTCCACGACGAAGGCGACGTCATGCAAATGGCCGACGCACGTGACAGTCTCTTTGTTATGGATACTATACAAGAGCAAATAGTTCCATTCTATTTCGATCATTTTCTCAAGTTGAACGGTTACACTCCCAATTATAATTTTAAGACTAGTATCGAATTGCGTGATGGACCTGAATCAGAACGTGCAACAGTACGCTCTGCGGTACCAGAGATTTTGGAGAAAATTGAAAAGTGGGAGCTTTTAAAGAAGCGAGTCATGGAGGATAACATATCACGTAATCCCAAAATGTACGAAAATGTTAATTTCTAAGTTGGCGCAATTATATATTTGCATATTACTAAACATATTATAAACATTTTGATTAACAATTTAGCAAAAACATAAAAATTACTATATTTGGAAGTTAAATAAAAGAATAAACATACTAAATCAAAAACGTTGATTTTTAATGAAAGAATTTTGAACGCTTTACTAGCTTTCGCTCACTCAGCGATGTTGGATAATTGCATTCATAGGTGGACACCTACACAAAAAACTCGTTGGTAACATAAGCTCTGTTATTAGGCTGTGGTTGTATTTAAATTTTAACCGGCGAACACCATACAATTGTTTTTACCCGAACACGAAAAAATAGCTTTTACTCACTCTCACAGCGAACACAATATGCTGGGTGAAATGCACACCGAGCACGCCGAGTATTCAGGGTGTCAATGAGTTGTTCTACAAAAAAAGAACAAAAATGTAGGAAAACATGCAAACCTGTACAGCGATCAGTTTCATAATCAGAAAAGTTTAAGCTGCTGGTTATACTGGTGTTCGCTGTTCGACGAAGACATCAAATTTTACTCTCGTGCTTTGTGTAGTGGTTACATTGGTGTTCGTTACAGAGTTACTTTTTGTCGAAATTTAGATGGAAGATGCGGATTTATTGACCAAGAAAATTAAATTCGATTTCAAAAATGTTTAAAGGGAGCGATTCTAGGAGCTGTAAAGGGCAAACTTATGATACCCAGTACAGTTAATTGTGCAATCGAGACGCTACGCATATTATATGATCGCCCTGAGATTACACACCAAACTTTGCAGAAGAATTTACGAAACGAGCCAAACAGAGAGTGTCTAGAAACATTGATAAATATTGCGCTGACTGTACAAAATTATCGAACAACAAGGCAGGCAATGGGTTTCTCCGACTATTTCTATGCTTCTTAATGAACTCGTAGAAAAATTACCTCCAGTTTTAAAATTATATTGGGGAATATCGAATCACATTACAACGACTAGACATTGTTTGTTTTGATAGCTGGCTGTATAATTTAGCAACTTGTGCATCTTAAGTAACTACTTTCTCACCGCAAGTAACCAAATCGACTTCATCGACCACAACAGAGCTAATTTTCAACCGATTTTATGTTTCAAATGCAAACACAATCATCGTTTATTTGAGTGCCCCGATTTTAGAGTCTTGAAGGTGAGCGAAAGGTGGAATTTTATCCGTTCCAACTATTTACGTTTGCGCTGCTTGAATAAGCACCACATAAACACATTCAATTGTAAACGACAATGTGGAATGGATAACTTCAAAATGTCGCACAACTCATTATTTCATAAACGAAGTGAATGGCAGCAGCGCCAACAGCAACAATCACAGACAGCAAGCACTAGTCAAGCTCTGCTCTGTCATGCAACGGAAAAGATTCTCTTCAAGTACATTCCTGTAATTCTTTTCGGCAATTGTTGCGCTCTTAAATCTTATGCGTTACTTGATAAAGAAAGGTGCATCTTGGTCTTTAATTGAAAGCGAATTACCTGAGGAGCAGCTTGGGCTCGATGGTCCCATCGACGAATTGTGTTTGCAATGGACTAGCGAAATAATGTAAAAAGAAGAACAATCAAAAACAGTTTCTTTGTACATTTCTGATTGTAAACACAGTTCTAAATTATTGTTGAATAAGGTGCGTACAAATAGCAAACTTTATTTAACGAGTCCTGCACATCTGCTCATGCAGTTCCATTAAAAACAATTTATGTTGTCCAAATTGTAGAAAAATTATTTTTCCTTGGACGCTGTAGGTTTTAAATTAAATCAAATTTATCTTTGCTCAAAGGAGGAGAAGCGCGCAAAGGTAATCATGGAAAGCCAGACAACGTTTTTAGACAACCAGAATCGCTGGAAGACTGGTCTTTGATGGAAACATGACAAAATATGTTTGCCAAAGTCTTTTACAACAGCTAGGCGGCGACTGTTCTGCTTAGAGGCGAAATGCGGCGTGCTGAACAACTGAAAACATTAACTGTTGAAAAAATCCACGATTATGAGAAAAATGACTACATTCGGAAGCTGTTGCCGAGCGAAATCAACAGCGACAGTCAATCTTGGTACATTCCAATATTTACGGGAAGAAATAAAAACAAAACCAAAACCCGCATTGTCTGGAATGCTGCCGCGGCTGTCGGCAATTTCTCATTAAATTGTGTGTTATTAAAGGGCTCCGACTTGCTACAGTCACTCGTTGGTGTATTAATCCGATTTCGCGAGAAGCCAGTTGTCATCTGCGGTGACATTCGGGAAATGTTTCAACAAATGAACGTTTTCAAAAATGTTTATGGCATGATGGAGACGCAATCGCTCGCAATCAATGTAAACGCAATGACCGTGATGTCTTTTGGAGCACCATGCTCCCAATCGTTAGCAAACTACGTCAGTAACAAAAATACCGAGCGCTTCGCCAAACAGCACCATACTACAGTGCAAGAAATTTTTGATAATACTTTCGTATGCGACTGGCTGCAAAGTGCGGACACGAAGGATGAGATGGGGGAATTGGTCAGAGTAGTCCACTCAATTTATCAACAAGGAGGATTTGATATGTGCAATTGGCTCTCAAACTCTCAAAGGGTAGGACCCTTGAAACACTATGAAATTATTTGAAGAACCAGAAGGGAAATTTGGAAAGGTTTTGGGTATGTGGTGGGAACCCACTCATGACGTATTAGCATTTTTTGTAAAATTTAATGCAGATGTATTCGACGAAACTGTGAATCCGACAAAACGAGGTTTCTTGCGAGCCTTCTTCCATTTTTTTTTTTATCCACTTGGTCTTTTTGACCACTTTGTTATCTACACAAAAATCCTGTTGCAGGAGATATGGTGGTATAAGTTGGATGGGACGACCCGTTCAAGGAACTGAGCGTGAGAAATGGTGGAAATGGCAAAAAATTTAACCGACAATTACGTCTATTCGCATTTCAAGATGATATGCGCTAGAAAGCAAATCAAACAACGTCCAGCTTCATGTCTTCGTGGACGCTAGCATAGGCGCTTACGTCGCTGTGGCCTATCTGCGTGCCGTATACAGCAACAATATAAGATGTTCGATCGTCGGCACAAAAACGCGATTAGCGCCACTAAAGCAGATCTCGATTCCAAGAATGAAATTAATGGCAGCGGTATTCGGTTTACGACTCTACAAGTTCATTTGACAAGAGACCTGGCTCAAAATCTACCGTCGCGTATTCTGGTCTGATTCAAAAGATGTTTTATACTGAAGAAGAACTGATGCCAGAAAATTTCAGCATGAGAATTGGAGAGACGTCTCTGATTGGAGGTGGGTTCCATCGTCACAAAACGCCGCAGATGGCTATACAAAGTGAAACTACTGGCCTTATTTGAATAACGACAGTCACTGGTTTTATGGGCCACCATTCTTGAGTGGCAACGAAAGTGAATGGCCTACATCTGAATTTGACAATCACGATGACACGATTAAAGTGCTATGTCACCATATAGCGCAGAAGAAGCAGACGCCAAAGTTGCAGTTGATAACTGCAGATCCGACCCGCTAATAAGGAAACTCTTTCTACGTAAATTATTCAAACCCATTGCGGTATGCAACGAACTCAAACTATTCCACAAAAAAATCCAAATTGAAATAGACTGCTGAAATGTTGTTATTCAAAATGTGCCAATAAGAGGCATACTTTGAGGACATTCATTAAATTCAGATAATCATATCGGGAAGAAGAGCACATCATATAAACTATCCCCATATTTAGATACATTCGGATTATTACGAATTAAAGGTAGAATTGATGCAGTAGATGGCGTACCAATCAGCGACAAGCGGTTCATCATTTTGCTTCCAAAACACAAAACAACGCATTTAATAATCGACTATTTTCATCTCAAATAACATCACCAGCACAATGTAATAGTTGTAAACGAGATTCGGCGGTCCAAGATTCGTCGAGCAACTCCAATTGCGGCCACAATGGGTGATCTTCCAGCTGAAAGGCTTGCCGCTTTCACAATGCCTTTCTAGTGGACAAAATATCATCCAGTGATATCAAATGCCAATATCCGACGATGAAGTGGGAGTTTATACTGCCAGCATCTCCTCACATGTGAGGGGCTTGTGAGCTACTTGTGCGCTCTATTAAATCTGTGATAATGGACATATTGCCAGGCAGAAATCTACGCGAAGAGCATTTGAGAGCTGTACTAGCTGATGTGGAAAATGTTTTGAAATCGCGACTTCTAACATACGTTCCATTGGATTCTGTGCATCCCCAGATCAGTGGTATGGTATTGAGCAAAAATTTGGAAGCGTTGGCTTCGCTAATATTTACCGTGTTTGATCAGACGCACGAAGTGTATCTCTTCGGGCCATCAAGTCACCGTTGGCGACCTCGTCGTAATCGTGGACGACAATGCAATGCGAAACGAGTGGTTGAAGAATATTGTCGACGATGCCAACCGTGGCAAGGATGGTGCTGTTCGCAGTGTTGTTGTGAAAACGGAAAATGGTTTTTTTACAAACTCGAAGCTAGACGTAAAATTGTAAATTTCCTGATGTACGGAGCTTACGGGAGGGGCTATGTTATGGTGTAAATTCATGAAGTCATTTACACCGCAAATTTTCGGTACTCTTAAAATGCGCCTATGTAAATTGTAATGACATTTTATTCTCTCTTTTATCTTCTGTTTTAGCCAGAGAAATTCTACCCAAAAATCAACATTATCATTATAATCCTAATAAAATCCTACTGTTCAATTGTTAGTATTAAAAAGTCCTTGAAAAACACAAGCAAGCGTATGTTTTAAAATATGATTTATTTATTATAATAAGAAATCAAACGAAGTAATAAACTTGCAGATTTTAGCTGCTGTGTATAATCAGCTCAAAGTACGTTTTTATTAAACAAATACCAAGCGATCGAACACACATCAATATATTTCAACGTTTTTGCCTTAAAACATTCACTTTTGCCACTTTTGCAAATATTCATGTAACGGTAATCGATCATTTTTTTTGTTTTCAGTGTTCATGTTTATACATCGTTTGAAAATCAGTCCCGCCATCCAAAATTGTCGAAAACAGGAGCAAATCCTGGTAAACCGCGACGAATGGTAACCTTATGTATGTTGTTTGTATCGTATTATAAGTGAGCAACAATCTGTGATTTTCATCTACTTTGCTTTTTGGACGTAACTTCGCTCGCGAGTTTCTAAACTCTCACTATATTTTTCGTGTGCAAAGAGACTTGGTGAACTTTTAATTTATAGTGATTTCAATGTACATCATATAAAGTGGATTTTCTGGAATAAAATGGAAGGTGTGCGATTGCGTCACTATGGCCCTCAAGCTGTTTACATAAATCATTGCACAATCTGAGTGAAACATATAAAATTTGTTTTCTGTTTTTAAAAATAATTTTACTTGTTTATAAATCGTTGAAATTTAGATACAAATTCAAAGATTCTCAGTAGTTGGCAACGCCTTTACTAATAATGATTTTCAAAATCATGTAGATTGCAACGTTGGAATTCAGCATTTGCGCTTGTGACAGTTACAAGCTGGTTGCTACGAAAACCTAAATGAAAAGGGGAACTTTCAGTTAATTAATAAAATAATTATTTTCTACTAAACGTGGATTATTTAACAAACTTCTAAGATGGCATATTATTCGTAAAGATAATATTTTGTATGGCTTCAAATTCCATTTCATATTGCAACTTTTAAAAATGTTGGGAGTACTATATGTTTTCAACAAGAAATATGAAAATGCAATAATGTTTTTATAGATTTGCCTTTTTGACGTTTATGACTTCTTTGTCGTAGCTTTCATTTCTCAGTTTTCAATTGACTGTGAGGAGAAATAGACGAGTAGATGCACGCGAGCACGGCAAAAATATATATTTTTTATTTAATTTTTTAAACAAATGAGTGAATGCATTTAACAAAAAAAGAATACAAACATATTGATATTTGAATGCGCTGATTAATATAATTTTTTTTTGAAGCCAGCAATTAAAATAATAGCACGGGGAATAAAAAAAATAAATAAATAGTACTATTTTTATATCTTCTCGGTGTCTCCACATATAAGTATTTCGAACTGTTGCGCACACCTCAAAGCGAATAAAATAATAAGAATACGACGACGACGGCAACTGTAACGACGACGACGGCGACGACTACGAAAAAAGAGTAAAAAATACGATGCGAAGATAAGACAAAAGGAAATAGCTTAACAATACAAAACACAAGTGAAGAATTTCGTTCGTTCGTTCACAAGAAAATATCTGAAATAAAAGCTTTGAAAGACAGGCAGCTAAAAAGAAAACAAAAGAGGAAACAGGGAGTGTGATTGTGCGAATGAATGAGTAGTTAAGAAGAACGCTGTGTATTGTAAAAGAGGAAGGTAAAAAAAAAAATATATAATTGAAAATCAAGTGCTGAGAAAGAATGTCCGGCGGCGACGGTGTTTAATATTCGTTTTAAAACTTGTTTCTTATTTTAACTAATTTCGTGTGCAATATTTTAATATAATATGAACGTGGTTATTCTTTGGCCTCAATGTTCATTATAGCCGATCAATTTTATTTAAATAAGAAGTAAAGTGTTTACAATTTAAATTTGAATTGAAAAAGTGCAAGCTTTCGTTTCGAAAAACTAAAAGAAAGGTGCGTTTATCTAATTGCTATAGACATATTCATTCAATGCGTTGAAAAAAAATTTTTAAAATATGTAAATTCAGCAGCAGACCAACAGTAACAACAGCAAATTTACATTATACGCACACACAAACGCGTGGACAAGTGTCTAATATTGAATGTGAATTCATACCCCTGCAGTGCAAAAATGAGTTATCTCGAAAGTTACCCTGTATATTACCATGGCAAAAACGAGTTAGTTGAGATACTATCTCAAAATTGAAGCAGGATGAGTCACATTGAAGACTGCTTAGACTTTTCTGCTTTTATGTGCAACAACAGGGAACTTCTTTCAATAACACTATTCACTATATAGTGAAAATATTGTCCTGTAATTCTCCTATAATGTAAAATATTTTCCAATTATATGGATTTCTGAAATAAGCGATCTATGGCGAAGATAGAGGAAGCAGTTATTTTATTGAATTATTGTTTTTGCTTCTATGTTTTTTTTAAATATAATATTATATATGTTGTACTATTCTGACTCCGGGGGAAAAATATAGTCTATTTAGTCATTTTCAAACTAGTTTGACACTATATCAGAACATACCAGTTCAATAGCAAGCTCTAAAGTTATCGAGCATAGGACAATTGTCATTTCGTGGACATCAGCGTGAAAAAACCTTAATGTTGTGTGCAAATGAGATAGAAGAATGACTAGTTTTGTTTATTTTTAACATTAACTAACTAGCTTTTGAGCTAGTTGGTTGCACTGCAGGGACCCTACACAGGGAACAAGAAAAAGAAAAAACGAAAACACAGCCAGAAAAAACAGTGTGTGCTGTGCAATGCAAAAGAATTTATTAAATACAATAAAAATAATTTTTAATTTTTTCGTTTTGGTAAATTAGAAATTGAAATTCAAAACGAGTTATCAACGATGTTGTCGATATTATTATGTGGTTAATGTTGTTGTTGTTGGCTGTGTTATGCTGCTATTTGCACAATTGTATGTGTGCAACTACGCGACTGATTTTTTGAGTTTTGTGTATGTGTGTGAGCCCAATTCACAATTTTTGCTTTTGCATTTTTAACCTTTTTCTACTCATATTGTATTAATTTCTTTTTTTTAGCTTATATTGTTGTTACTGTTTTTCTCTCGGTTATATGCGTTTTTAGTTCTTATTGAAAGGCAAACT
The DNA here is from genome assembly GCA_958295655.1 of Palloptera scutellata. NCBI lineage: Eukaryota > Metazoa > Arthropoda > Insecta > Diptera > Pallopteridae > Palloptera > Palloptera scutellata. The sequence continues at coordinate 46,816,193 of OY282449.1, read as the reverse complement.
AACAAACCAAAAGAAAAATCTAACATATAAATGCTACTAAATGCGAATGAGGTTTCAAGGCGTAATTGTAAAAATTCCGTCATTTTGACTGTAACGACTGCGGCAGCGACTGTGATAGTTGCGTAGCGGAGTTGCCAACTACTTTTCGATATATTTTACAGTAAACAAAGAGCGAATAGATTTGGTTCCTTCAGATTTTACTTTAATTTATTTTTCGCTAATTGAAAATAAATTGTTAATGCAAAAAAGGAAACACTAATACTTTTCCATCTTCTGCTGAGCAGTAGCAAAATATTTTTCTCTTCGAAGTTTTTCATTCGAACAAAGTGTATTTTTATCTGTAGAATTGAAAAGTCTGTGGTAAAAAACAATATCAGCCTAAGACGAGTAAAGATCGAAAATAGTTTTCCTTATATTGTTCATAATAAATAGCATATTGGTATTTTCATAATTATATAAAATGTTTAAAAATTCGGTAGAGAGAATTTAGGATCAATTTGTGAAACGTGTTCGTGAAACTGGATTTTTATTGGATATGATAAAACAACACGCTCTTGTACTCCTACAGTTCGCATAATCCAAAATTACTGCTGTTGCTCAGAGAAAGGAAGGTGCGTTACAGTGAATGGTGTGCGTTACCGCATAACTGATAACTGACTATTTTGTAGCCTATTTTAGAAGATATGGGCTTAGACAACATTTGGTTCCAACAGGATGGCGCGCCGTGTCACACAAGCCGTGCAGTAATCGATCTTTTGCGTGAGAAAAAAAGCGTTATTAGCGGTTTTGATGATGTGTACTGGCCACCACGCAGTTGCAATTTGACTCCGTTGGACTATTATTTGTGGAAGCCATTAAAGATAAGTGTTACGCTAAACGTGGTCGCTGTGGCTTAGTGGTAGTGCGTTGGACCATTACGCTGATTGTCCGGGATTCGAATATCGGCACAGACAAAACCAAGAAGTAAAAAAAAAATTTATACACGGTACCACCTCTTAGCAATGACAAACCTACAAGAATAAAAATTGCCTATGAAAAGCTTTTCACTTCGCCATTCGGATTCGGCATAAAACTGTGTCCATGTACAAATATAACACGCAAAAAGTGGATTCGAAAAGCTTGGCCTAGGCCCTCCATGGGTTTTTGTGCCATTTAAAGAAGAAGAAAAACGAAATAAAGTTACACTAACCATCCAGCGCGCCGATTGATGATCTTAACGACGAAATTGGTGTACTGAAAAATTGGGTTGATCGTATGGGCTACTGTAAGGCCAGCCGAGGCAGTCATTTGAATGAAATAGTGTTCCAAAATTAACCGGAAGGATTGCACTTTGGAATCATAAAAAACACATAGAAAAAAAAAATGTTCGTTTTCTATTTACAAAAAAATCAAATTCCAAATTACAAATGGTCCCTGTTTCAAGAATGGTCTTTGACCTGAATATTAAGTTTTCTGAAATTTTACTTAAGTTTATATAATTTTTACATTTAAAGCTATCGAACTCGCCCAATAAGTAAATAGGCTTAAGATATTAATGCTTTTTACCACAGAATTCAGAAGATTCAAAAATATAATATTCTATGTACATAATGTATGTATGTATGACATATGTATATGTCATGTATGACGTGTACATGACAGCATGGTGCATTAATGAGTTAAATTTAAGTAAAAATTAAACATATTCATGAATAACTAAATTTGTATTATGGTTTTAAGTTTATTAGGTGTTTGTATTAACCCAGATATTAACCCATTGACCTATGTATATGTAGTGAATTAGCATATATTCAATCAAAATCAAAGCTTTCTGTGTGTTCTAAAAGACGCTTTGCACTTTTCTGGCCTAATCAGATATATAGGTATAAACTTTTCTAACATTTTATGGTTCATTTAAACCGTAAAAAATATTTTAGTTAGGGCTTTTCTACTTTAAGTAAACGATATTTGAGTGAAATTTCGTGAAATGAAACACAATAACAATATCTAAAAATTCAGAGTTTATTATGAACGAACAAAAACAAAGTGTGAAAAGCTTCTAATTTTATGATAAAAAAGAAAGAAGCAAATCCCGGGCTTCCAAGTCCGTAATTTCGGGACGGAAAAAGGGGTCCGATATTTTACGATTCGAGATACCGGGAGGCCACTCCTTAGTACCTACATACCTGTTTCATTTGTATACTCAAAATTTATTAATTTATGCACTATATTGTAATTAAATGGAATGAGGGCAAAAATTGAACTTGCACACACACACACACACACACGCATACTCTTATACCATATCGCGTAGATGAAATTATAGTGTTGCCATATCTTAAATTACTACCTACAAATTATTATTAAATATTAAGAAATACATATATAACATATTGTACATATTTTTTAATAAAACAAATCATTAATAACTATACTTGACTTCACTTAATTGTGAAGTTTTTCTTCTTTTCTTTTCTCCTTTCTTCTACGTTTTTTTTGGAATTCCATTTGTTGAATTCTACAGCTTTTGTAGTCGTTTCATTTATTTTCGTTGTTACACATATACGATACCAGCCGTAAAAAGTGCTTTTTGTTGATCAATCATACAAAGAAGCACTTTACAACAAAAATTTATGCTTAAATGGATGCAACATCTATAATAACACAAGTCTCCCGCGATGATGAACAATTGAATGTCTATCCCAATGAGAAAGGTATGTAGTATTATTATAAAAAAAAAAAAATTATTTTCTGTTATGAACGGGTATTTTTTATTCAAAGAAACTCAATATATTCATGTGTATGCAACTATGCAACATGAGTCATCTTCAGTTTAGCGTCGTCTGCTGCATTCCATTAACAAAATAAATGCCCACGAAAAAGAAAGGATAATCGCAACAAAATACATAGTATACGAGGGTCGATCAATAAGTACGCGTGTTAGGAATGAAGAGGCAAGTTTTTCATAAATATTTGTCTTCTATTTTTCAACGTAATCTCCTTTTAGTACAATACACTTTTCCCAACGTTTCTGCCACTTCTTTAACCCCTCCAAAAAATATGATATGTCAAACTCTTCAAAATTCGCTTCTTTCTCGACGATAACCTCGTCGTTTGAGCTGAATTTTTTTCCCCAGAGCCACGTTTTCATGTTGGGGAACAGAAAGAAGTAGCAGGGAGCCAAGTCGGGAGAGTACGGTGGGTGCGGCAGCAATTCGTAGTTCAATTCATGCAATTTGACCGCAACAATTCCGGATGTCTGTCCTGGTGCGTTATCGTGGTGAAACAACACTTTTTTCTTAGACAGCTTTTCGTACTCTTCTTCAATTTTGCATTGAGTCGGTCCAATAATTCACTGTAGTACTGCCCCGTGATCGTTCTTCCTTTCTGCAGAAAGTCCAAGAGGATTATTCCCTTGAAATCCCAAAAAATCGTGGCTATGACCTGTCCGGCCGATGGGACCGGAACGTCTTTGCCTTCTTCGGAGCAGATTCACCCCGAAAAATCCATTGTTTTGACTGTCGCTTGGTCTCTGGCGTATAATAATGGATTCCGGTTTCATCAACGGTGAAGACACGACGCAAAAACTCCTGCGAATTTCGCTTAAAGAAGTCCAAACACTGCTTCGACCTTGAAAACCGTATCCGATTGTTGTCCACCGTAAGCAATCGCGGCACCCATCGGGCCAACACCTTTCTCATGCTTAACCTATCATGTAAAATATTAATTATCGTTCCGTACGACACTCCGACGGCCTCTGCTACTTCGCGCACTTTCTTTCGGCGATCAGCGAGAATCATGGCACGGACCTTTTCAACGATTTCCTCTGTAAACACGTCTGCCGGGCGGCCTGGGCGCTCCTCATCAAAAACAGATCTACGACCACATTTAAATTCGTTAAACCAATATCTTACGGTTGTCATAGATGGTCAAGGGTCCCCATACACAGCATCCAACTTCGTTTTTATTTCTTCGCATGTTTTTCCATCCAAAAATAAAAAGCGAATTACGTATCGATATTGTTCTTTTTCCATTTTATCGTGAAACACCAAACACGTGTGATACTAATGGCTGCCAAATAAAAACTGAAATTTAGTGAGGTGTCGTGTGACAGATGGCAGTACACGACGGTAATGCCAACTTACCTCAGCAATGCCACCTGTCTTCACACACGGGTACTTATTGATCTACCCTCGTAAACAGAACATCAACAATAATAACTGCCTTCACTTTACTGTTGCTTTTGTTGCTACTTTTGAATTTACGTTGCTATATGTTTGCTACCAAATATCAACTTTATATCCAAGAAAGTAATTTTCACAAATGTAAATTATTCATAAATTTGCATTCTCCACTTTATTTCAACTCATTCACTCACTCACATTCCTACCCATCATCACTAAACACCAACTCCATCAGAAATATCATCACCATCATTGATGACGTCGTCATTGCCATACGCTGGTGTGTTGGGCGACCAGCGACAACATGCATGAATCACACACTAGATTTGTTGTTGGTTTTGCTATACTATAAAATTAAAGTATGTTCAATACTTACTTTTACTTTTAATGGCACAACAGCCTATGGAGGGCCTAGGCCGAGCTTTTCGCCATTGCCTGCCAAGAGGAGAAATATCATCCTAAGGTAAAGTTTAGCAGCAATATAGTCATTTAATCAGTGAACTCATCAGGTAAAAATATAAACTTCTTCCAGCTTTGAGCTGCCGTATTACATCCAGACCAGTCTGCCAGTGTTAGTACCAGTTTAAGAACTGGAAGACATAGGGAGCATTATTTTTATCTGACTTTATAGTCATATGAACATTGAGGGCAACGAATAAGTGGGTAACGTATGATCCCCCCAGCATAATTCTCGGCGGAACACGTTAAAATTCTTTCACTTACCAATATTGATATTGCATTTACATATGCTAAATAGAGAAAAAGTTCGTGCAAGAGCAAACGACCTACTCACCACGGCCTGAACTAAAGTAATCAAATTAACTACAGTCAGCACAGTAAGAAGTCGCTTTACTACTTTAACTGCACAGCTGGGAAAACGATAGATTCTATCGATGCTCTCCCATATCAGTCTCTTACTTACTTTACTTTACTTTTAATGGCACAACAGCCCATGGAGGGCTTAGGCCGAGCTTTTCGCATCCACTCATGTTTTGCGTGTTATATTTGTACATGAATGGAATGGATATCAGTCTCTTACTTTCATTAAAATTCTCGAACAAACCAAATGTAAAGTAAACCAAAATCGTTAAACCTAGCTAATGCATACTATATTTGCTACTTTTATTTAAACTTTGTTTGTTGAACTTCTGACATATTAAAAGTGAAAACAAACCCCCACAGCTAAGCCAATTTCAATGACGTGTGAAAATCAAATTATTATAGCAAAATTGAAGCTAAATATATCGATATAATTTGAAATTTTCTTTATTTTATTTTGTATTTCAACATAATTTGAAATACGTCAATAACAAATGCGTAAAATTTTCAAATGCAAATGCAAATGCTATTTTTGCAATTCGTTAATGTTTAACATAATAACACAAATTTGTTGTTTTCGTTTCCATAGTATAGTTTTAGGCGCAACGGAAGCGTTTATTTCTGACGCAATAGATATCGCACAGACTTATGTAACGAACGTAAACTAATTATTTAGATTTTTGAATTTTTTTTACCTATCTATTTCTTAATTAATGATTCATTGTGCAATCCAATTTTGGTTAAATATTTTCATTTTCTTTTTCGTGATTTGCTTGCTCATATTAGATATGCTATATGCAAAGGTTTCTTGGTTTGTTTTAGTCTTTGAGTGCTTTTGTGTTTTTCCTAACAAATTTTCCTTGAAATTTGCATAAGAAATAATTTCCTTTCTTACTTTCTGCCATTATATTTCCTTTCCTCCTCTTTAGTTTCTTTTTGTGTGTTTTACATTTATTACCAACCCTGATATTAGATATGAGGTAACTGACTCATAAGAAACCTTGAGATATCTATGTTTACCGCTGTTTACTTGCTTGCCATACTGTAAAATTAAATGTATTTCAACAAAACTATTCACCAACAACTGATTTTTACTATAAATTTAATGAAATTCAAAATCATTGAAAGGTAGTTTGCTTGTTCGTCGTCAAATATTTCTTGCATTATTTTAATTTTCATTATGAATTGTTAAATATGCGGAACAAATAATAGTTTTCCATTTACATTCTTGGTTGATAGCATATGGCGCATTACGGGTTTTTTTAGGTACGTTTTTTTTTGCAAATCGTACCTTGCCTATATGTACATATGTAAATACAGTGAGTCAGAAAAGTTTACGTACACCTCTATTTATTAAATAAAAACCCTATTAACTATCTCAAAACAAAGAAAAAATTTTATTTTGTGAAGTTTATTTTAAATAATTAATATTACACAACAATAATACTATATTAAATTTGTTTTTAAATAAGAGGAAAAAATTTAATCAAAACAAAAAAGTTTACTTACTTTACTTACTTTTAATGGCGCAACAACCCACGGAGGGCCTAGGCTGAGCTTTTCGCATCCACTCATGTTGTGCGTGTTATATTTGTACATGAATGGAAGGGACCTACAGTTTAATGCCGAATCCGAACGGCGAAGTGAAAAGCTTTTCATAGGCACGTTTTACTCTTGTAGGTTTGCCATTGCCTGCCAAGAGGTGGTGCCTTGTAGAAAAATAATTTTTTTCTACTTTTTGATTTTGCATGTCCCGAGATTCGAACCCCGGACACTCTGCGTAGCAGTCGAACGCACTACCACTACGCCACAGCGACCACCAAAAAAGTTTGCATACATTAATAAAATTTTTGGTAAAAAAATAACTAATTTAATATTTTGTCAGACCTGCTTTGGCTGCAATAACTGCTTGTAGACGTCGGTGCATAATTTTAACTAATACTTCGGTATCGGTCTTCGTTATTTTCGCGAACTCAGTCATTAAAGCAGTTTTAAGTCCTTCTTTGGAGTTTATCTGATGCTTTCGTATCCGTAGTTCCAATAAGTCCCATATATGCTCAATGGGTTTAATGTCCGGAGATTGTGGGGGAGTATGCAGTTGCTTGCAGTTGTATAAAAGCCATTCCTTGAAGAAATACGACGCTTGTTTGGGGTCATTGTCTTGTTGAAAATAAAAGCATTTAGTATCAAAATCCAGAGATTGTGGGGGAGTATGCAGTTGCTTGCAGTTGTATACAAGCCATTCCTTGAAGAGATACGACGCTTGTTTGGGGTCATTGTCTTGTTGAAAATAAAAGCATTTAGTATCAAAATTCAGTTTGGTAACACTAGGACGTAGATTTTTTTTCAGAATGTCTAGATACATGTACTTGTCCATTGTATTAGTTATGAACACAAGCTTACCGACTCCAGCCGCAGACATACACCCCCAAACCATTACATTTCCGCCGCCGTGTTTAACTGTTGGTATTAGATTTTTTTTCATTCATTTCCTCATTGACCTTTCTCCACACTTTTCGTGCGCCATCCGAGCCAAATATGTTATATTTTGATTCGTCACTAAGCACAACATTTTCGCAAAACGAATCCGGCTTCTTTAAGTGCAGCTTAGCAAAATCCAATCTCTTTTCTTTGTTTACTTTTGATATAAATGGTTTACGACGAGCTACTCCTCCCTGATATCCAGCACTATTTAAAGTGTTTCTTATTGTTTGTGGATTACATTTTTTTTGTGAGCTCTCAATTACATTTTGCCTTAATTTTACAGCAGATAATCTTGGGTTTTGTGCAACTGCGGTGACGATGGAACACGTTCCTCACGTGGTGCTAAGATCTTTGGTCTGCCCGATCGTTGTTTTACATGAAAATTTCCACTGTTTAAATAGTAATTTATAACAGTTTGCACACTAGAATGAGTATTCCCAATTACTTTTGCCGATTTCTCGTTAAGATTTATTTTCCAAATATAATTTTAAAATCAATTTGCGCACTTCTAACGAAATTTCTGAACCACGACCCATCGCAACTAACTCCTTCGCACTTTGAACTGAAAATGACAACATGATTGCGTAATTTGCCATGCAGAAGATCAGTACTTCCATTCGCGATGAACGAAACGGATTAAAAGAGAGAGTGATTACCGTTATGTTTGCAAGAACAATGCACGTGGTTAGAGTTGTACGTAAACTTTTTTGACTAGTTGTTACTCTTTTTTCTTTTTTCTTTTTTCTTTCGCTGTGGTCGTGTTGCGATGCTTAAAAGGAAAGGGGCCTTAAATACTTAAATAAATATATAAATTAACCATTATGTTGTGTGCTTGTGTATAAAAAAAAGTCTTGGAAAATTAAGGTTAAAAGTCATTTAAGTATAGTCTTAATAAAAAATTTAGAGTGTACGTAAACTTTTTTGACTCACTGTACATATATCTAACTTAAGTGGGTAGTAGTACTATACGTACTTATATTTCAGTTTATTATAATAATGTGCCTGGAATAAGAATGATTGAAATTACAATACCAAAATAAAATATTCTCGTTTACATAAATATAATTTACTTAATTTAAAATGTAATTGGAATTGAATTCTTTAATGAATACGTACCTAGTCTTTAGATTTGTAAGTACCACTTAGGTTAGTAAAAATATTGCTCTGCCATTGTAACTCAAACGCACTTCTTACCCATCCGCAAAATCCCCTATTCTCCGCTAGTTGTCCAGTCAATAACAACTAGTTACCAAATTGGTAATGCGTAAGCGTTATATTCTTATCTCTTTGCATTCCACATCTTCTGTAAAATCTTAATTTGGAAAGTCTATTGAGATTACTCAGGACGAATTATTTCAAATTGGATTTTTTTCGAGATATTATGGAACAAGTTAAGTTGAGGTAAATTTCTTGCCTGTTCTTCCATACCTGCAGTTCCCGCATAAATCATTCGAGTTTTTTGAATCAGTGCGAGATAAAATCAGATAAGGTTTATGCTTAGTTCATTTTAAAAAATATATGTTGAGTGTGTTCAATGTTTTCCAAAAATGTCAAAAAAGTTGAAGACATGCGTTTCATAATCCTTTTTTTTTATTTGAAATGATTTCCTCCTTTTACGATATATAATCTGTAGATTCAATTGTAAATATACACCGAAAGAGAAGTTCACGATGTGTTCTCAATTAATGATTTATCCTGAGCTGCCAGACATTTTTTAAACCGCATCGCAGTTAGTCCTTCCGAAATCGCCATAAGTTGAAAACACATATTTTTATTTATTTTTGTTAATTTTAAGAAGACTAAGCTTGAAATGGGACATCAGACTCAAGGTTTTGGTAAACTATGTACTTATATGTAATGAACAATTTTTGATAGCGAAATATAATTAATTCAAAAGTAGTAAGAATGGACATTGTGGTTTTTTTTATAACCAACTATAAGTATATTATTGTAATATTTTTTTTTTTTTGCTTTAATCGAAAACTTCTGTTTCCTTACTTTCCTTAAGTTCGATACTTTATACCACCTTCGGATATAAATTTTTCAGTTTAAAACTTGTAAACAAAAAATTAACTAGGTCGCAAAAAACCGATTTAAATTTTATATTTTATGTTATTAAAAATTGCCGCATCTGGCAACTCTGGATTTATCTTTTCCCAAAAATTTAAATAAACCAAACAAGAGTTGCCAGCCACTGTCATTTTCTTTTCAAAGAAACACTCTTTCAACTTTTGTCCAGCTATTATTATTTATTATTATTTATTATTATTATTATTATTTATTATTATTTATTATTATTTATTATTATTTATTATTATTTATTATTATTTATTATTATTTATTATTATTTATTATTATTTATTATTATTTATTATTATTTATTATTATTTATTATTATTTATTATTATTTATTATTATTTATTATTATTTATTATTATTTATTATTATTTATTATTATTTATTATTATTTATTATTATTTATTATTATTTATTATTATTTATTATTATTTATTATTATTTATTATTATTTATTATTATTTATTATTATTTATTATTATTTATTATTATTTATTATTTTTTATTATTATTTATTATTATTTATTATTTTTTATTATTATTTATTATTATTTATTATTATTTATTATTATTTATTATTATTTATTATTATTTATTATTATTTATTATTATTTATTATTATTTATTATTATTTATTATTATTATTTTTTTTTTGATTTGAAAATTAAAAGTTGATTTAAGTTCATGGTGTACGAAGAAATCGATCAATCAGATCATAGCTCTCTTTTATTAGTTCCCATTCTCACACGCTTCATGACGAGTAGTGAAAAGGGTTGCGGGCAGTAAGTTTACATAAAAGCGAATAGCAAAAGCACGGTTGCATTTTATCTTATTTCGGAAAGCTTCACTCGCAATCAAATACAATAGATGAAAAAGTGTTACTGTGTGAGCAACTTTATCCCAGAAGTCAAGATTCTTCTCTATATAATATATAATTACTGATAAGCAACGTTTTGTCAATGTCGGACAAGACATTGACTGAAATTAGTCAAGTTATTTTATTTGTAATTTTTATAATAAAAATTCCGCCTGCTTCGTATGCTCCAGCGCCATTTGACGCCATTATTGCTGCCGACGTTGCTTGGCTTGAATGAATAATTTTAAGTAGTCAATGAACTTATCAAATTATCCTTTTTTGCATCGCATTCGAATTAGTCTGACTTTTCTATTCTGATGTAAATTACTGAACTAAGTTTATCTCTTTTCACACAAGGACATAGTTGATTTAAATTTACTTATTGCTTAGAATCTCATATTTTCTGTGAACAGCAAAAGAAATTTACTTTTTTATTTGGTAGTCATTTATTTACAGTAAACCACGGTTAAATACAATTTGGTACTTGGTACGTTAAACCCCGGTTAAGTACCTTCTCTTAAGTACCTTTCCCGGTTAAGTGTCCTTAATTTGCTACTTTTTTCTGCATATATTGGTAGAAATTTTCCCTTTTAAGTGCCTTCCTCGTTTAAGTACCTGAAAAGCCTGACAACTTCAGCTGAGGTACTTACCGGGTTTACTGTATGTACAGTCTGTTGAACAAAAGACGTTACACTCTTACTCAGTTGTGTAACTTCCAAAAAAAAAAATTAAGTGTGCTATTTTACATAATTTTACATAAATACATATTGTTGCGGTTGTCGACGCATTTATTTTAATTTAATTCTGTTTGTACTTTCCACTGTACCACGTGTAAACAAAATGAGTGTGCAGTTCAAGAAACATTTCCAAGCGAGCTTTTTAACAAAGCATCCTAAAGGGCCTAAATAGTCAGTTTAAAAAACTGCAAAATTTCTTAAAACTACTTGCACATTTGTTAACAGGTGACGTTGACGCCGCACCAGGAAGAGGCCGAGAGCCTACCACCTCCAAGCGGCAGAATAAAGTCATCGTTGGGCTTTTTGAAAAAAATCCAATGACCAGTTTAAGGGGAGGAAAAAAAAATTTTATCGAAGGTTGGATATATCCTTAAACACGATTCGCGACAGACTTCAGCAATCAGGCATAAAACGTAGCATTGCTTTCACAAAAGCATCTTGAGAAGCGTCTTCAGTGGGCTTACACAAACATCGATCGAGATTGGACCAAAGTAATATTTACAGATGAACAACACTTTTGTGTTGTTTAATCCAATTAAACATGTTTGGTTGAAAAATGGCGAAAAATTTATTTAACGAAGTGTAAAACATCCGCAGATGGTTCATGTCTATGGGTGCTTCTCTGCCCAAGGATTTGGCTTACTTAAGTGCTTCACGGAAAATTTAAATGATTTTAGAATGCTAAAGTTGAATAAGGATTGTCTATTAAATTCAGCTGAATTATTTTATGGGAGAAATAACATCGATTGGATATTACAAGAAGATAACGACCCGAAACACAGAAGTAAACTATGCACTAAGTGGAAAGAGGATCACAATATTACAACTTTGGATTGGCCCTCTCAGTCACCAGATGCAAATCCCATGGAGAATGTGTGGGCTCTATTGAAAGCTACGATATCCAAAAAGAAAATAAAATCATGAAAACATTTTTTCGATTGCTCAAAAGTACGTGGAGGTCTCTTTCCGTCGAATATGCTGAAATTCTAGCTGCCAATTGTCGCCAAAGATACCAAGCAATTATAGACAATGCAGGAGATTGGACCGCATATTAAACTTAATTTAGAAAACCATAATAATATGCATTTCTCAAAAATAAAACACTTTTTCAAATAAATATAACATACAGTCTGTTGGAGAAAAACGTTTTTTGTTGAACAGACTGTAAGTATAATATTCTTAAGAAATTTTTTCGATCATTTTCGCTTTCCTCTCTGCTATCCATCACACAAAATTAAATACAAACAGTTTCCAAAGAACTGTTGCAAACTTCTGAAATAAAATCATGTAAATAGCAGTCTAGCAAAAAACAATTAAAAAAAAACATTAAAAATGTGAAAAAGCAATTAAAATGTCAATGCCAAGCCAAATCGATGCTAAACTTTAGATTTAAATTGTAATGAAAAAAAGTTTTTTTAGTGGTAAATGTTTGCTTGCTTGCTCAAAATTAATGAAATATGCTATGCACATCAAAGGATCCATAGAAGTTAAGGTATTTATATGAAAAAAAAAAAAATTAAATAAATAAAATGAGTTTTGCAGACTAAAGTTTAAGTAAGAAACTAGATTAATTGAATTGTGTGGTGAAAAGAGAATTTCATTAAAGAAAATACAAATTCAAAATAAAAGTCCAAGTATGTACCTATACATTTTTGGCAGAGGTAATGGCACAAAATTAATTTCACAAATTAGTTGAAAGAAACCAGATTTTAATTGAATTTCACAAAAATGTATAAATATTTATTAAATAAACAATTTCACGGAGAGAAATCGAAATGACAGTAAATCATAACAAATAACAACAATGAAATGGAACGAGGCGGCAACGTTGTACTTGATAATCCAAAGAATTTCTTTGAAGAAAAAATAAATAAATACAGTTTAATTCATAGTAATTAAAATGAGTTGTAATAAGTCATTCTCAATTCAAACACGAAAAAGGAATCCCTTGCATTGCAAGTGAAGTGGGAGTCAGAACAGAAGTCAGTCAAGTTAATTCTATGTACAGTACTTTTCGGTTAAAGCGAACTTCAAGGGACTGGCCAAAATGGTTCGTTTTAATCGAAGTTCGCTTTAAATAAGCGAAAAAAATTTCATGGTTTATTAGAAATAAAGCGGGTACTTTTGAAATTAGTTCGTTTTAGGCGAAAGTTCATTTTAAACGGGTTCGTTTTAAGCGAAAAGTACTGTATTTCATGTAAATATGTACAAGTTATGTGTTTTTCAAGTGAAACAACTATTGAATTATTCATTATTATTGAAATGCAATTGAAAACGCAAATTAATAATAATTTAAAAATATAATAATAAATAATATTATTAGAAGAAAAACATGCAATGCCAGGCAACTAACTACTACTACTACTACTACTACTGGTAACAAGTGATTGAATAAGAAGGTAATAAAAATGCAAATTAATTGTGTTATTATTTTGTAATTTTATTCCTATGATCAGTTTAGTATGTTGCTCTTTCTGTCGAAAGTTTAAGCAATGACGTCATCCCAAAACACGTAAATCCAATATATACAATCAAAATTCTAAAGAACATTTTATTAAGAATGAATAAATAAATACCATATCTATAGCCATGAAGAGTAATTATTTAATATGCCACGCCTTTATAGCTTTAATATTTTCTTCCAAGCTTAACTAAATTTATGCTGAAAAATACAATATTTACTTTACTTTTAATGGCACAACAGCCCATTGAGGGCCTAGGCCGAGCTTTTCGCATCCACTCATGTTGTGCGTGTTACATTTGTACATGAATGGAAGGGACCTACAGTTTAATGCCGAATCCGATCGGCGAAGTGAAAAGCTTTTCATAGCAATTTTTACTCTTGTAGGTTTACCCATTGCCTGCCAAGAGGTGGTGCCATGTAGAGAAATTATTTTTTCTATTTTTTGATTTTGCCTGTGCCGAGATTCGAACCCCGGACACAATGCGTAGCAGTTCAACGCATTACCACTACGCCACAGCGACCACAAAATAAAATATAATATATGTATTTTCGGTTATAAATACCACACCTTTTGGAATAGTAATACGAACTGCGTTTTATTCGCCACTCGCTTCTTTATATTCACATAACAAAACAACAGTGCTAATTGTATGGAGAAATAACAACAACAAGAACAGCTGAAGAGATAACGCGAATTTTTATAGCTGTTATGTACAGTTAGAGTAATGTTTAACATACCTACCTGGTTTCTTTAACAACCCTACGTCGAACTATCAACAATGAAAAAAGAAGAATGAAAAATGAATTGTGTAAGAATGTCAAATTTAAAATGTTTTTTTTTTTTTGGCTCGCAAGGGTTTATCCATGATAAAGAAGAGAATTTACTATGCTCATGTGCTGGAGCTCACCTCCAGCTGCCAGTGCTATTAAGCAATTTTATTGTCGCTTGAATCCGGACATAGTCCAGCACACTACCAACTACTACAAGGTGACCACATTTTGATCTACATACATACATACCATATGTATAACATAAAAATAGTTACATAATACAGCTGATTGATACAGCAGAAATATGCTTAATGTAGAATATTACTCTTGTACAGAGTAAAGTTAATGAACAAAAGCAAGGTATATTACCTCCCATTCAAATGAAATGGAATGGACATACTACCAACTTCGATACAGCCAAAATACTTACATTTTGTGTATTTAAGAATTATGCCAGATTGAATATTGAAATTGGGTGACTAGGTAATATAATATATTTACTGTACTCTATGGAAGGTAATATGAGTAATATGTAAGAAGTAGGCGCGTGACATGGCACTTGTCATACATAAAAACACAACATTCAACAGAACTTAAGTCGCAAGATCCAATAGATTTTTGCACTCATGGTTGATTTGGTTTAATACAAAGGCTATGGATTATATCGTGATTTTTAGCAAACTCTGCTAGCGAGTACCTATTATAAAAACAAAATGCTGGAGTTGGTTGAGTCACGTGACTAATCTTAATTTTTTTTTATTTATATATTTTTTATTAATACAATTAACACACAGGGTGTACCCCTATGAATGCAGAGCATTGTGTTGAATGGAAGGAAGAAGGTCGCTGTAGCGTAGTGGTAATGCGTTGGACTGCTACGCAGAGTGTCCGGGGTTCGAAACTCGGCACAGGCAAAATCAAAAAAAAAAAAAAAAAAAAAAAAATTTGAAAATTTAATTTTTAAAACACGGCACCACCTCTTGGCAGGCAATGGCAAACCTACAAGAGTAGAAACTGCTATGAAAAGCTTTTCACTTCGCCGTTCGGATTCGGCATTAAACTGTAGGTCCCTTCATTCATGTACAAATATAACACACATGAGTGGATGCGAAAAGCTCGGCCTAGGCCCTCCATGGGCTGTTTTGCCATTAAAAGTAAGTAAGTAAGTAAGGAAGGAAGAAGGAGGGAGAATGAAAGAGGGAATGCAATCACACAGGACACCGACCAATAAAGAGCTAGGCAGCCATTGTGGCAAGTGTTAGGCCTTTACCACAATGAACTTAAATTTATCAGTGTCGACTATGACCGCATGTAGCGCCAAAGGCAAATGAGGGAAAAATTAAATTTTTCTTTGATTCAAAGGAATTTATTCCATGAAATTTTATTATTAATGGCACCCAGACAAGGGAAATGTCAAAATTGCTGAAGTTAAGGTCCGTCACGAAACATTCTCAAAATGTTTAATACGAAGTTGCTGCAGAAAACATGTGGCAAACAATTATGCTTTAAAACTACCGCATGATTTCCATCTGCTTGTACTTTAATGGAACAAAAGGTCGAGGGAGCCTAGTCCGACGTCATCACTTAACATTTACTTACACTCCAGCTAGTTTTCTTAGAAAAAGCGGAAAAGTGGAGACAAGTTCTACCGACGATGTGTATTCCAAATTGTATAGCGATTTTGTCGATTATAATTATACAGCAATTAAAAATATATTATTTATTTTCTTTATGGAAAATATTACAGATTTGATTCATGAGGAAAATAATGAAATTTTCAAATGAGAAAATTTTAAAAGCCGATTAAAAGTTGTTGTTTAAATTGCATACTTTATTTTTGATAGAAAAATATCATAAAAATGCACAAAACTTTTAGATGAGAACGACGAACGAAATGGAACAAACACAAAAGTTGAAGTGTGACTGTATGTGTGCACGTATGAATGTATTTACTCAAGTTTGTATAACCTCAATTTGCAACAAGTTAATCTTATGGATTTTTCATGAATGACAATAAAAATGACCCAAATTCAATTGAAAGAAAAATAAATAAATAAAACTAGTAAAACTAAAATAAGTAAATAAAATTAGTACAACGACGACATAGAAAAATGCTAGTATTGATGAAATGAAAAATTTGTTTACTTATTACAATCTCACAAGCATGACTCTGTGTATAGTTAATAGAGAAGTACAAGAAAATACAAAAATATATGTATTGGATTTGTTTTTATTAAGTAACTACGTCTTATTTGTTGCTATTGTACAAAAAAGGTACTAAAAACTAGTTTTACTACACATTCTTCTCACGAGTATTTGTAAGTGTATGTGTAAAAGTTACGTTACGCTTTTCTATGCCTTTGTGTGTAGTTGTTCAGATTGTTATCGCAATTGTATGCCTGTATGTGTCTGGTACTCGTATGTGTCTGTAAAGTGAATGTATGTACGAGTTTAGTATTAATGAAATAGCAAAAATAAAGTTAACCAACCTAAATAAATATAAACAAGTATGAGAGTAAAAACAAACTTGTAAAATAATGATTTTTGACATATTCAATGATTTTCAAACTTTTATTGGTAACGAATTTAATATATTGATTTTCTTGACTTAAGCAAAAAAAAAAAAAAAATTAAACATGTTGCGCGGGTGTTCGTTTAATAAATACGATCGAATGCGATATATATAATTTTTTATAAATTTATGTTAACAAAACAACGTACATATATGAAATTGTATAATGTTATGTATTGAACGTATAAGATGGATTGAAAAAATACCTTCATGGTCCATTTAGCGTTTCGGTTGCATCCATTAATCCCCGAATGATTTACATCTCTTCAACCACCTACCATCTGCAGGCAAGGTGTTGTTGCACGAACACATTTCAGACTTCTGGATCGTATTCAGCATCAAGCTCTATTGACTCCTTGGAACATTGACATAACGTGGCTTGTGTAACTCTGTTCCTCTGGCGCTGATTTTGGTTAGGGAGCCTCAGAAACAACAAGAAACAAAAAGGCAGTTAAAACAAATGAAGTTAAACTAATTTAGTAATTGTAAGAGGAAGTTACTTACTTACTTACTTACTTTTAATGGCACAACAGCCCATGGAGGGCCAAGGCCGAGCTTTTCGCATCCACTCATGTTGTGCGTGTTATATTTGTACATGAATGGAAGGGACCTACAGTTTAATGCCGAATCCGAACGGCGAAGTGAAAAGCTTTTCATAGGCAATTTTTACTCTTGTAGGTTTGCCATTGCCTGCCAAGAGGTGGTGCCGTGTAGAAAAATTATTTTTTCTACTTTTTTTGATTTTGCCTGCGCCGACATTCGAACCCCGGGCACTCTGCGTAGCAGTCTAACGCACTACCACTACGCCACAGCGACCACCAAGAGGAAGTTAGAAGTATATAATATGTAACAGATAGTCAAGTCAAATGCCAAATGTAATCAAAGTAAGTCAGAGGCAATAGAAGATGCTCAGAAGCAGTCGAAAGTATAGCAGTAGCAAAAAATTCGACAAGAAACATGGACAAGCAATTAGATGCAACAAAAAGCAGTCAGAGGCATTGAGAGACATTTACAGGCATTCAAAAGTAGTCAAAGGTAGTCAGAGACAGAGTCAAAGACAAATGAAAATTTAAAATTTTTTGTTTTTTGTTTTATATCAACCTACTAACCTCTTCCCTACATTGCATAAAGTAGTGAGATATTTGTTTTTAATGTGAAATTTACTATGTCGCCCTAAATATGGAAGTAACTAGAGAAGGTGGAGGGTTGATTAAGAATCCAAAAATGTTCATCTTTTCATCAGGAACATCTTTGCAAATCTGTAGCCCTTAAACTATATGTACTTACCTATTGAATACTTTGATATTGCAACTCTCACCTTAAAATGCAGTTAAGAATAACACCAGAACCGGGCCGAACTAAGCATAACTTTCTTCTGTTGTAAAAATTCTTTTGAACTGTGTAATTATTGCCTTTTAAAATGACAACACTTGTTTCGAACAATGAAACGGTAAAGAATATCTCTTGCAATTTCAACAAAATTATTACTAGGTACAGAATGCCCCTAGAGGAGTACTTAGAAGGAAACAAAATATTTGGTTCACTTTATAAGAGAATACATTATTTTAATAGTTTTTAATGCCCCCTGAACGATTCGCAGATACTCTTCTGTCTTCATTGGGATGAGCTTAAGGTGGTCTCGGACATTTTGGGTACCACCCCCCACCCCCACTTTTTATGAAGAATACCTTTTTCTTAAACGTTATTCTGAAGGGATAATGCCAAGGAAATTCGTATTGAATATGAGTCGTTTATGTAAAAGTATTCAGTTAACCACAGATTCGTGACTAGTGAGCCAATATATTTATTAATCTGAAGCAGTTCTTAAATCACCATCTGGGTTTTATCTATTGCTCAGTGTATGTAATTAGTTTCGCACACTTTTATACGGAGTACTTATGTAGAGTCTGTAGGCCATAAAAAGGTTTGCTTCCATCAGCGACAATTATGAAGAGCTTTTGAACTGTATAAAAAAAATATGCAGTTGTTTGGTTAAGATTTGGCCAATAAATTTCTCAAAGCATTATTTTTGAACTAGTTTAGAATTAGTCAATCAACTGCCTGCTACTTCCCTACTGGGATTATTTCTCTTCCTCTATTTCACATTTAATTTTTGCGTGCTTCCACATATTGTACTTGTTGCAAACAAGCAACCAATTATGTAAGTATGTAAGTAAAGTAAGTATGTAGGTGTTGAATATGGTTGACTGACATTTGAAGTGGGTTTCTTTTTCTTCTCTTGGTTTGCCTTGGTTTCTGTTTGTGGTGCGATGCTGGAGAGCGAAATACACTAAAAATAAAACGATCAAGTGCAAATTTGAACATACGAGCAAAGTGCCTACTACAAGTTATTTTAGAAAAACAAACAAACTTACTTGATTTTAAAACAAATTCTGTTTGGTGTAGGTTGCAAAGTCATCATAGAATAGAACTTCCACTCATTCAAGCTCAAGGTTTTGTAAACTTTTATTTATTAAAAGCGCGATCAAAAACAAAAAAAATTACGCCACTTTATAAAAGAGGAACATTTCATTGTTGCTATGTTGTATGCAAATGATTAAATATTAAAACATTTCCCTCTTTTTATTGAGAACTTTATTTATTTACAAAAACAAAATTCATTCATACCACAAAATTTTCTGAAATTTAAACTTCAGCAATTAGCTTAAGTTTGATTTTTGTGTTTTTGTATTGTGTATACTATATTACTTAATAAACTTTCATTAAATAGTTTACATACTTTATAATCTTCAATTTCTAAAAGAAAATAAATACTAAAGCACACACACACATGCATACTTTCTTATTGCATACGAGTATGTTCAGTAAGAGTTTATAAAATAGAAAGATAAAAAATAAAACGTAAAAATTATTTTCAGGGCGCAAATACTTTCAAATCACCAATGCAATTTTTTTTGCTAATCTGAAGACTTACTTCTTGGTATTCAAAAATTGAATAATCAAATTTTTCACTTGTACTACATAGAAATACTCGATCACAATATAACCTTCACTTCGTTAATGTCGACTACATGGGGATTCTCGTCCGTAGTAAGGCCTACACACAGGGCAGCTCAGCTCACCTATATTTACCCATACTTGTAGATAATATTAGAAAAAATATAAAAATAAGTCATCTCCTCCAAAAGTACGATTCCAGCTTCTGCCGTTTGGCGAAGCTTAACAAAGATCGTATTCTCCGTTTTGCTCCGCTTTTTAAAGTCTAGACCTTCTGCATTTCTTGTGTGCTCCACCGGATTTAAGTTACGATTTTTGTACTTTGCCGCTATCGAGGTACTTATGTAGATAGTTTCTCATCCCTTTCCAAGATTCTTTATTCTTCGCACGAAGTTCAACTTCGTCAACAACTAAGCTAAATCCAGTTATGGTCCTACTCTTCGATGGTTATCGCACATTTGGGATCTAGAGCAGTGATGGGCACACATATGTATATTATCACATATTGAGCTTGTGTGTGAAGCAGAGAAAAACGAAGTTCAGTTGGTTCGACAAGTGCAGAATAGCAACTGATTTGATTTGCTTCGTCGAAATTAAATCAAAGCAACAGCAGAACGCGCTGCGCTGACTGGTCTTAGTAGGGACATAAATACTTTTACAACATTGAACACACACATTCCAATAATAGAATTGAACATACCCTTGAACATAACTTTGGAAAAAAATAGGGTTGAAGAATCCAAACGTGTTTTGGTGAAGCACGCTGATAACTTGCACATAAAAATCTTGTTTACGGATGAAAAAATTTTTACCGTGCAGGAAAAATTTAACAAGCCAAATGATAGGGTATATGCACGGTCATCTAGGGACCTAAGCATCTGAACTGATACCACGGGCCGAAAAGGGTCATCACCCAGCTTCAGTCATGGTTTGGTGGGGTGTCTCTTACGATGGAGTCACTGATTTGCATTTCTGCAAACAAGGGGTCAAAACTTCGGCCAAAGTTTATCAAGAAACCGTTTTGGAAGATGTTGTGAAGCCACTTAACCACTCATTCCCTGTTCCAAAACCAGCCGTGGACTTTTCAGCAGGACTCTGCGCCAGCCCATAAGGCTAAGCCGCCGACTCACACCTCACTTCAAAATAATTTGCCATTTTTTATTTGCTCTGAAGATGGCCCTCTGGCAGCCCTGATCTGAACCCACTGGATGACAAGTTATGGAAAGTTTTAGAGGATATGGTTTGCCACGAAGACTGAAGACTGTTTTGATTCGTGCTTTCAGCACTTTTCCAATGCACGAGGTGCATGCTTGAAGGCCAAAGGCGGGCATTACGAATAAGTAAATATATTTAAAAAAATTAGTCCAAATTATTTTTAATTTTATAACATCAAATATGTGTAGCAATATTTATGTCCCTACTAAGTATATTACGTCCCCTATTTTGTGTACTTAAGAAACTCCGAATAGTTTTATTTAGCGCTCCGCTCGACCTTTAGAAGTAACTAACGTAGATTTATACTTTGGACTCGTTTGATTACCAACCGCTTTCAATACGGGATGATTCTCCCAAACAATGTGAAGGCATTATTGCCTTCAGCCAATACGTACTTCCTCAAGCCAGTTCTGTTTTATCGTACATTTTTAAAATTTTGACATCGAAGGGTATTTTCTTTAGGACTTGTTCATGATTTTCATCTACTTTAACTAGAGATCCATATGGTCTTCGGGATGTAAAATTCTGTAACCCCAGTTTCGGCATTAGTTTAGTCCCCCTTAATATCATGTTTGGGCAGACTGGTTATTACCGGATATCTCCAGGTATTCGGTGATCAAGATTCATTCAAAAGCGTCGGTAGTTCACACCGGGGCAGACTGGTTATTACCGGATATCTCCAGGTATTCGGTGATCAAGATTCATTCAAAAGCGTCGGTAATTCACACCGGGGGCAACGTTATTTTATTCCAGTTTTCTTCTTTTTTGAACCTTGAACTATTCGGTAAAATCATGGGAGCCTTGTGCAAGGAAAAACTCAGGCACTCCTGGCTCTTTAAGGCTAAAGACATCCTTCCTATGGCCACCTTAGATCACAAATTCATTTCAGTAAACCAAATTGGGAATTTTAACAGGGTAACTTTGTGATCATCGGGATCTAATACGATTTATTTAAAATTTAATTTGAATCCTTGATTTTATATGTTCTACTAGACTCTATCTACTCTTGTCCATAGTTGTCTAATGTATGGTAGCTCGCTTTAATTATTTAGAAAGATAAATACTTATGTGTGCTTTTTAAAGGTACGCTGCTGTACTTGAATCTGTGTAGGCACATCGTATGTATGCTAATTTTACGTTGAAATAAAATAAATAAATCCACACAAGAAACTTGAAATATCATGAATATTGATTTTAGTTCTTTTAATGATTTGTTTAAATAAAAATTTAAATATAAAAATCTTCTATATGTCGAAGTGACCGTCAACAGACACTGACAGCACAAATATTTCTGTTTTTCTTTAATTTCTGATATACAAAACAAAACAAAACAAAAAAGAAAAGTTTCTTGACTTAAAATTTTTGGTGATTTGTTTAATTTATTATTATTATGTTTTCAATAAAAATCTCGCACTCGCCTCTCTCGCAAACTTGGTCACAATGTTCAGCATAATATCTCTAATAAAAACAAGAGAATTGTTTTCTTTTTACTTTTACTTTGTGTTGCTGCAAGCTTCTTGGCTGGCGGCAGTAGCGTGTGCCTCTTTCTTTTACTTTTTGTTTGCGTTTTTAAATTTATTTGTAGCCTTTGCCTTGCAGCATCATTTCATTTCTGTGTCTGCTTCCTCTCCCGTGTGTTGTGCGTCTGCTAGAGAATACCAATACCAAAATTTTGAAGCGTGTTTATTTGTCACAAACACACACATGCACATATACATAAATATAGATAGAGATAGATAAATATGTGTGTATAGAAAAGTTTTTTGTTTCTTTGTTTTTTTCAAGGTCTTATACTATGAGATTCCTCCCCCCCCCCCCCACCCCTCTTACCCTTGCCCCCTTCTCCCTCTCACCACATCGTCTTGTTCTATCATAATCACGATCATCATTATTTTCTTCTTCCTTTTCGTGAATGTTTGAATATTTGTGTCGTATATGATTATTATTAATAATTTTATATAATTTTTTTTTCAATTTTTCATTTTTTATTTCTTAAAAATATTTTCATATGATTTCTTCTTTTGTTTATTGAATTTTTTATTATACCAGAAATACCGCAATAACGATTGTCAAAAGTCAAATTAAAACTAACGAGCAGGCACGTTTCGTGGCACATCACAAACATTAACCAACAATTTTTTACTAACATTCTATTTATTATTTGTAATAAAAAGAGAAACAAATTTTTAATGATTGCATATGGTGGTGGGAAATTTTTGTGATTCACATGAGTGCGTATAGAAATTATAATTAGAGATTTTAAAATGCCAAAAACCTATGAACATTCAAATTTATAAAAGATTTTTATTGTTTTATTTTAAATTTAATTTTAAATTAATAATTTTAAATTCTTCTTAAATTTTTTGTCTTCAATGAAACTTTTTTCTGTGCCTGCCATAGCAAGAACCTTGACCTATTCAAGCTCTATTATGTGGAAAGGTTGTGTCTATTGTTGCCATAGCATTGGCTTTCAATAATAATATGATGGTTTGTTTCATTGCCTTTTAGCGCTAAGTGTTTGAAGTTGAATTTTTGTTGGGTGTCTTGTGTGTCCAAAGTTTTAATACTTAACACGAAAATTAAATAAAAACATTTGCAAAACAAGTCAATATCCAATCGAAGTCTAATTATTTTATTTTGTATTGATAACGCTTGCACGTTCTAATGGGTTGACCAAATGAAGCGCAGGAAAGTAAACATCAATTTGACAGGGACGCCATGTTTGTTTTCTGTCATCTTTATGTCATTTTGTTAGTTGAATGTTTGCCATTTATCGCTGTCGAGTCGCATTCGATTGCAGACCGCATTTAAGTTATTAAAGAATACTTCAAAAATGGTGAAAAAATAGTAAAAAAAACACGTTTCGCACACTTCGACGAATTGCAAGGTTTT
Organism: Palloptera scutellata; assembly: GCA_958295655.1. Lineage (NCBI taxonomy): Eukaryota > Metazoa > Arthropoda > Insecta > Diptera > Pallopteridae > Palloptera > Palloptera scutellata. The sequence continues at coordinate 46,792,186 of OY282449.1, read as the reverse complement.
TTCGAAAATCGCTTAATTTCGCGTAGAGGAAATGTGAATTGGCCTGCAAGATCATGATATTTAATACCATTGGACTTCTTTTTATGCGGATTTTTTAAAAGCAAAGTCTACGTTGATAACTTTACTTTACTTACTTTTAATGGCACAACAGCCCATGGAGGGCCTAGGCCAAGCTTTTCGCATCCACTCATGTTGTGCGTGTTATAATTGCACATGAATAGAAGATTCCTACAGTTTAAAGCCGAATCCGAACGGCGAAGTGAAAAGCTTTTCATAGGCAGTTTTTACTCTTGTAGGTTTGCCATTGCCTGCCAAGAGGTGGTGCAATGTAGAAAAATTATTTTTTCTACTATTTGATTTTGCCTGTGCCGAGATTCGAACCCCGGACACTCCAACGCACTACCACTACGCTACAGGGACCACTACGCTACAGCGACCACTACGTAGATAAGTCAGCCAATATTCAGAACCTAAAAAAACAACATCATTACCGAGATAAATGCCATACCAACATCCCTATTGGAAGACATTATCAAAAATTTTGACCATCGAATCGACCTATGTAAAACTAGCCGTGGTGAACATTTGAGTGTTATCATTTTCCATACGTAAATGGCATTGATGAACCTTCAAAATAAAGTACCCAGCTTGATTCAAAAATAAGATTTTATAGCTTTAATTTGCGTTTACTTTCCTGCGACTCATTTGGTCAACCCTATACTATCACTTGCCTAATAATATCTACATTCTTCTTAGTTAAAACTACCATCAACATCTGGCCTTAACATACAAACCTTCATCATCTTTCTTGCTTCGGTTCTCCACTTACATATGTAGATATGCCCTTTGATACTCTTCCCAGTTCCTACTAAATTCATTCCCTCTTTCGCTTAAAAAATCTCGATGCCCTACTTACTAAATATTGTTCCCCAGATATAGCGTTTCCTTTTTATATGATAATCTATGTCCACTTGTCCAAAAGCGACCATATTCGGTCCAATGACTATCACTGACTTCTCGCCTTCCTTACTTTGGTTTCCAATATTAAAAATCAGAGTTGCAGCGATGTGTCACACCCACGTATCCTATCATAGTCTTTTTTTTTCTCAACAAAATACTATTAAAGAGTAATACTTCCAAACAAAATTTTTTGGTCCTATCCCTCAATTGTATACATTTTGCTTAGCGGAATTTCTTGTTCTATTCCTCTCCATCAATTGAAAACATATTACATCCAATCAGATCACAACATAGGGTCTAGTATGACGTACATGCACAGTAGAGATAATTTTTGACCAAAAAAAATGCACAATCTGTTTTCTATCATTCTTGAGACTTGATATGTTTTTATTGTCATCAGAAATTAAGCTATCGTGTAAAAAAAACTAGATCCAGAATCGTTTGGAAACCAATGAAAAAGCAGATAAGGTGACTAGATTTTATTTTAATTTGGAATTCTATATCGTCAACAAGAACAACTTGCGGAAATACGTGGCAGATGAACATTCACGGAATCCAGGGGGATTAATTTACCTTATCTGTAATTTAGATTCCCTGTAATTTTAGGTACTAAAAACGACGAGTATATTTCATAAGACAAATATTCTTTTTTCCACAACTTACGAAAGATACTTTCGGGAATATTCTGTTACTTAGCTGATAAATGTAAAATTCTGTTTTTTTGAGTTGTGTATCAATTGGTACTGATTTTGGAAGCCTCTTTCGAGCTAGCACACCAGACTTAATATATCCTCTCCAAAAAGATATATCAAAGTTCAAGCCAGTTCAAGCAACACTGGTAAACAGAAAGATTTCTAAAAACTACAAAATATGGATTTGTTGGATCTTAAATGTTTGCTCCATATGTTATTCCATAATGTAAAAAAAAAAATAGTTGACCGTCCTCAAATTAACCAATATAAACACAGCAAACAATTTACTTAACTGAATTATCTGCGATGCCTTCAGTAATTCACATTTGCTTTAATTGTCAAGATTTAGTTAACTTTTGAAATCAACTAATTATGGAATAATCAGAAAACAGCATTCGAATTGTGAGTCGGTGTATTTGTGTAACGCCGTCGTCGTCGTCGTCGTCGTCGTCATCATCATCATCGTCGTTGTCGTGGCCAGTTGATCGTCATCATAATCATGCAGGAAATTTGGTTGTTCTTGAAAATGTTAGAAATTATTCTCGGTTTTTTCTGTATTGGCTTTCATATACGTGGTTTCATCGATCATGAACCGATACCGCATAATCTCTTCTATTGCGGAACATTTGCTGGGTACGTAATCATTTCGCTATTTTCCGTTGCGTGCATTTTCGTTGGCTACGGTTATGGCCCGCACATGGAAGCAATCATAAGTTTATCCGGTAGTGCTATGCACTTTGCAGCTAGCATGCTATCGATGAAGAATGCCGAAGAAGATTACCATTTAATGTATTTATCGGATTTTGAAGAGCCGGAACATCCGTTTTTCGCACATTGTCGCGTGCAGAGCATTACCTCGTTGGTTCTAGGTGCCCTCTATCTGATGCATGGTGTTTTCGCCGTCGATTCAATGGTAATTAGTGGCGAAGTAATTGCTGATAACCAATATATGGGCTACCAAGTTGCCAAGTATTATCCCGAATCAAGACCAATAGAATTGTATATTTTCGGAAAGAAACTCCATCAAAAACTGTTGACAATAGAATGGATTAAACGTTTATCTGAATTGGATTATAAAACAAATCTATAATGAAGTGTACATACACTACACATTTATTTAAACTAATATACTTACTACTTTCTGATGCATGTCCAATAGCCAAAACCTGCAAAAGGCAAATGCCAGTCGTCTTTAAAATAAAATAAAAATTAAATTTAACATATCTCAGAAATTATTGTAATTTCTCAAATTTCAAGTTTTCTGAGCTGTTATAGCTCTTTAAACTAATTAATATACGGTGAATGTGTTAATTGGGTTTATTTTAAGAAACTGAAAATACTGAAACTGAACTTGAGAACAAGTGAAATAGCTAAAGTTTTCGATTAGAGGCGAACAATATGAAATATGTACACTTATTATCACAGCCAAACGATTAATATATGGTATGGGGTTTACTTTGAAGTAAGCCGAGACACCTTGTTTTTGTTTTGTGTATGTGAAGCTTATCTTAAAATTGTAATATTCCATATGACGAAAGTAAGAATTTATTTCAAGATTATACATAGAAGATGAAATGATAACACGTGAGCGTGATCAGTCAGGCATGTTTCATGGAGCAGGTGTATCATTAATTAGACCTTGCCAAGGTTAAAGATGAGCACTTTAGTTTTTACCTTGTGTGCTTAGTACAGTCTCGGGACAAGTGTTAAATCACTATTAATGCCACATCATAAGGAGGCTGTTTTTCAAGTTGAAACCGAGGAGCGCAGTGCTAATCCTGTACCTTATGGAATAGCCAAAGAGGACTAGTGCTTTGTTGAGTAGAGTGATTCATTAAGGCGTGATTCATGAAGGCGTTGGAATGGAATAACAATCTGGTGTACAACAATCACGTTAGCTCTGCCCCTTAATCTGAATATTATTGGTGTGAGTTGGTCGGCCCTTCAGAGAACCATTTGTTCTACTATCGTTTACACTACACTAAGATTACATTAGACAATCGCACGAACAATATCGCGTGCTATCTTGTGCTATCCTCAGACAATTTCGTTGCTTGAAAATTTTTAAAAATAATTGTTATCAAATACATTGGCCAACCTCGATTTTTTCTCTGCAATAGTTTCTAGTCTAAATGTGAAAACACAGTTATTTTGGAACTGTTTCCATGAAGTTCCCACGAAGGAACTGTTTCAGGTTTCGGAACCGGTAGTAGTCAAGCAATTCGTTCATTAATTTCTTGAATTTAACCATTATGAAAACACTTGTGTGGGGACGTATGTTGT